>OZ014523.1:143338156-144538156 GCA_963966055.1 Lathyrus aphaca
CAGTTCTTCTGCTGGTGAGGGTTCAAGAATGCATCAGTATTTGGCAAATGTTTGAGCAGCCAAGTTTGGAACAAAGGAGCACAGCATCTCACTAATCTCCCCCTTTGCTTCTCATTCCTTTGGTGAACAGAGTAGTAGAAATCTCCCAATAAGGTGGGCACTGGGTTCCTCAGAATGAAAAGATGGATTGCACTCTTGCTAACAAACTTAGGCTCATCTGCAAATAAAATAACCCCATATATGCCAAGGGCTAATAATGCACAGACTGCCTTCCACTCCCCCATGGAGGCCTTCAGAATAGCCTGAGAGGTCAAGAAATCCAAGTGAAGACCAGAGACTCCAGCCTTGGCTGTCATGTTCTGCCCAATCAGAACTGGCTCCAGATACAATGCCTTTGCCACTTCTTCATTACTTGGAAAAGCCATCTCAGGGTTAAAGGGGACTCCACCCCTGATAGGTATGCCAACCAATGATGAATACTCCTCTAATAAAGGTCCCAACTTAAAATCCTGAAAAGTGAAACACCTCAGAGAGGGATCATAGAACTGCAGGCAAGTATGAATCAAGCTCCTCTGTGAAGGGTCCAAATCCATAACCACATCAAGGATTCTTCCATAATGTTCTCTGAAAAGTGGTATATGGTCTGGAGTAATCAGGGTCTGAATCTTCCTGATGCTAGCCAACTCAGGCTCAAAGAAATGATAGGAGATGTTACTCTTCTTGGGTGCCATGATGCTGAAGAAGAGCTGAGACAGATGCTGAGAATAACACTGAAGATGGGCCACTGACAGGCTGAGACTGGTGATGCAGGTGACTGAAGCAGGTAGCTGATAGCTGGAGTAAGTACTGATGAAGATAGGTCTATGCTGAAGAAGGGGTCAAAACCAAGCCAAAATGAATGATGGATACCCTGAAAAACAAATAAACAAATGTTAAAATGATGCAATGATGATGTATGCAAATGATATGCAAGGGTCTGTGACTGAGCTGGATTTGATCAAGTGCTCTGATATAAGTCCAGGTATGTTCAAGAAATCCAGATGGAGGTTCATAAGTCCAGTAACCAAGGTGGGGGACTCAAATAAAGAGTCACATGTCCAGGGTTAAAAATCACAAGAACTGTTCCAAAATGGAGTACTCTCAAAACAAAGTAACAGGGTATGTTGAGGTCAAGGGTACCTGCAAACCTGTAAACAGCCCAACCCCCTCACAGGTGATGTTCTAAAACAAGGATCCTCAGACTTGGATCAGTTATGAGAAGTGTAAACACTTCTAACCCGGAGGTACAGTGTTTACAATAACCATAAAAGATCCTCCTCTAATTCACCTCAATTTCTGAAGGTCAATAATAAAGGTCATCCAGACTTAGCAGGCTTCCCAGATAGCCCTAGCACTACAGGAAATCTGTAGCACAGATTTCTCAAGAAGAAACCCATATCTGAACCGTGTTTCATATTCCCGCACCAGACCAAAATGGAATGGGAAAGAACATGAACCACTCTAGCCTAGGTGTCACTCAGGTCCCAGGTGTAGGACCTCAACTCTCAGTAGAACCCCACCCACCAAAGCAACAAAACAGATCCAGCCAGCACAGTATGACAGTATGATATATGTAAAGCTATAAAGAAAGCAATAAAACAACTGTACATAAAGCAAAAATAAATACAAATACAAGCACAGATAGCACATAACACCCCAGTAAACACAAATCAATCAAGCGCTAGGAGGAACCCACAAAAAGAACCAGAAGCCCTGGTTACAGTATAAGGGTCCCCAGCAGAGTCGCCAAGCTGTCGCTCCCAAAAGATGAGACTGGCCCAAATAAGGTACAGACGCGAACGGTCGGCGAAAGGAGGGTGTGAGAACACACATGAGTGAACTCACAAGGAATGAATAGAGTCGCCAGCTAGGCATTTTTATCCCGGAGGAAAGGTAATGCTGCATAGACCTAGAAAGATATGGATAAGACGGTTGCGAACCAGAGAGACTGAGAAAGGGGGTTGGTTACAACCTAGGAAGGTATTAGCACCCAGATTGTCCGTCGTACTCGACGGGATCCACGCTTAAAAGATTTGTGTTTTAAAGGGGTAGTGTCAGTGCAATTTATGTATAAAGGAGCTGGAAAGGAATGTACAGGTGTCAATGTAAAAGAAGTGTAGTGTATGAGTGAAGTGTCAGTGTAAGAACAAAGATGAAATGCTCATGATAATGAGGCTAAAGAAAATTGCTGGAAAGAGGGGGGATATACAGAGACTTTTGTTCGATAACTGTTAAGTTATGCCTACGTATCCTCTCGTGCAATGAGGAAGTCAGAACGCCGTAGTTCGACCCAAAGAGACTGAAAGATGAATTGACTGATGAACTTCTTGCTTACCTATGCTCAAGTGTATGACCTGTCTGGCTCAGGTGCAAACTGTCTTGCATTAGACGGAAGAAGCAAGTTCTCGTTTGTGAGTGAATAAGATGAGAAATGAATCCCGGAGGAGACGATTATTGTTTGTTTTTGAGTTTTCAGTCTTTTATTGCTTTTGAAAGTTTGTCATAAGTTAATGAGCTTAAGCCTAAACCAGTGGATTTAGTAAAATCATCACATCTTCCCTCTGATTAGGGGTAATGAGAATACCTTAAGTGTGAAGTCAGCTTCTCACACTTAGTCACCATGGTGTAGGATTAAGATCATTAACCTACTTGTGATTATTTAGATGTTTTGGTTGTTTTTGTTTAGTGTTAAGTAATGAGACTAAGCCATAATCAGGGATTAAACAGACACATTACACCATCCTAATAGAAGGATAATAGATGAGAGTGTTTAAGCTGAGGAAGGTTCCTCAACTTAATCCATGATTAGGGATTAAACCCATGACAAAACAAAGCCTTTATTAAGTGGATTTTAATTAATGATATGATGATGAATTGATTTTTATGGTTTGTAAGACAACTTGAGGGGGACTTGTCCATTAACACTAGGGTTAGTCCTTCTTAACCAATTAAGGAAGAATTAGAACCCTAATGCAAGGCCCAAGTTACAAGCTTGATGTCTTGATGATTATTAAGTGAATTGATTAAAGGATTTAAACACATTAAGGGTTTAACACTTAGGATTAAAGTTATACACTTCATCCTAATAGAAGGATGCAGGCATAAGCTTAATCACAAAGCCTTAAAACCTTTAGGGTTTAGTCCTGGATTATGAGGTGAGAAGAGAAGACTCAATGAGACACAAAGGTAAAGTATAAATGGGGGACTAATCAAAACCCTAATTATTGTCATGCTTGGTTGTTCCTAAGGTTTGTGAAGTTTACAAGAGAAGCCTTCAAAGGAACCACCAGGAAGCAGATGAAAGGAACAAGGAGAAGCAAAGCAACTTGCTTCATTCAAGAAGACAAGTCACTTGAGAAAAGAGAGTGAGAAGAAAAATAATGAGCAAGCTCAATCTCAAACACATAACAAAATGCAGCAAGGATGCATAAAAGAGATGAAAAGAAGTTGTGAGAAGTGAAGGCAAATTCACTTCTCAAAGTTACTTACCACCTGAAAAGTTAGTGAAAGAAATGCAATGTAATGCTAGATGAGATGAAATGACATGATGCAAATCAAAACCAGACGCACATACATGGTGTTAATGATGCTAGGAGATGATGCAAACATGAAACAAGGCATGGGGATGATCATACAAACTTATGGATGCAAATGAAACAAGTTAAGGACCATGATCATACATGAAAAGTTGTGGAATGCAAATGACATACAAAGTAGAAAATGAAAGATGCAATGATCAAACATACTTCTAACATGTCTTAAGATGTCTAATGGATCAAATGGATGCACAAAATGCTATGGCAAGTCATGGTATGCAAGCAAATGCAAGATGAATGCAAAAGGAAGCCCAAATTAGGGTTTATGATCAATGCATCAAACAAAAACCAAAATCAGAAGCAAACATCAAGATAAAAAATTGAAAATGCACTCAAAGGATCCCTAAACCTATACTAACTCACTGCCTAAAGGAGGGGTTCTAACTCTTAACCTAATTAGGGTTATGAATTTCCTAAGATTTCTAGGGTTTTAGGGTACCTTAATAAGAAAAATGCCAAACAAAATGAAAATGAAAGATCAAATCATGCCAATTTAATCTCACAAACTACATGCTAAACAAAATGCAATGCAAAAAGAATCAAAGTCCAACTCTCAATGGTTAGGCAAAAATGATTTTTTGAAGTTTGGATCAAAATAATGCCTTGAAATGATTTTAATTCCATGAAAAATTCTCAAAAGACATCAAGATCAAAAAAGAAATTTGGTTTAAGGGTTGGACAATGTTTCTAAATGATTATGAAGGTTTCATGAATTTTTTGGTAATTTTTAAATACCTAAAAGTATTTTTAATTAATTAATCCTTATTAATTAATTAAAAATAAACTTTTAAATGATTTAAAAATATTTTTTAATGCAAAAAATAAAAATAAAAATATTTTTGGTTTCTGAAAATTCATAAAAGTTTATATAAAAATTTTCAGAATTTTTAAAATTGTTTTACTATTTTTTATAAAATGTAGAAAACAAATCAATTAAAATGAAAATAAAAACTAATTAAATGGGTGGTAATCAGAATCAATGGCTGGCATTTGAATTGGGAACGCGCGCGTTTGACTTGGCGCCACATCCAAGGGCTGAGATTCAAACTCACGTAATTATGATTAGCCCTAATTAATCAAACCCTAATGACTTTCAGGCGACCGGAACATTGTTCCGGTCGTCTTCTCCGGCAAGCTCAAACTCCTAACTCTCTCTACACGCAATGAAAACAAAATCTAACTGCCCAGAACTCATCCCCATTCAAAAACGAATCAAACCCCCCAATCAAACATCATTTTTCATTCATCAATCAGCCAAATCGAATCAAAACATTTTTAGGGCAAGAAGTTTCAGAGCATTCATACATCCTAGTTTCTCAACCATTTTCAAAAGTAAACACATATTCATGATCAGGGAAGTGCATAGAAGCTTTTAAGAACTTAAAAAAATGTTTCTAGAAAAAAGTTTTGAGATGACTACCTGAACTGAAGCTTTCGATTCAGGAGCTTTCTGGCTGTTTCTTTGGCTTAAATCCACTCCAATGATCCTCCTAAGAAGCTTGCGATGTTTGTTTGAAGTTTGCAATGGCTGGTTTGAGAGATGGCAGGAGTTCTGTTCAATGGCAGGTGGTAATCGTGTTTTTGATTCTTTGAGTTTCAAGCTATGGTGAAGGGTGCTTTGTGATCAGGAAGGTGTGTGGAGTTGATTTGTGAAATTAGTTTTTATGTTTGTGGCCTGTGTGATGAGTTTCGAATGCTCTTGCAAGATGAGGTGAAAATGAGAATGCTGAGTTATGGATGGTTTCAGGCCTGTGTTTTTGTTTCTTTGGCTTGCTTTTTGTTTGTATAAACAATTGGGATTGGTCAGAAGAAGTGATGTGTGCTTTATTGATTGGTATGGCTCAAGTTGCCAAAATGTCAAAGTTGTGTAAGAGAGGTATGGGCTACTTTCTAGCCAAGGACAAAAGGTGTGTCCTGCGCAGCATGATGTGGGGAGATGCCTAGGATGGTTCAGCAAGCTAGCAAGCAAGTGGGTTGTGTCTTATGATGAGTTTTGCAACTTGCCTTACTTTTGATTCTTATGAAATATCTTGCTCCATAAGCCGCAAAAATGAGAAATTTCTTGGCCCATTCTGAATTTTAGGTCTTGTATGATCATGTTGTGAAGTTTAGAAGTCCATGTGATAACTTAATTTGCCTTGAGAAGTGAATTTGCAACTTTGCCTCTTTGGTGGAAAACTTCAAATTTTGTGATTTTTGCCAACTTTGACAAGCCATAACTTTTGATCCAAAATGAATTAGGTCATGTTCTTGTACTTTTTCAAAAGGGAATGATCCATTATACAACTTTCATGACCAAAGTTTTTCCATTTGAAGCATTTTTGAATCAAAAAGTAAAGGTTGAAAAAGTTGCCTAAAATGGCAATTTCATTAAAAGTCAAACTTTCCCAAAAAGTCAACTTTGCAAAAGACTTGAAATTCTTCAATTTTGTGAACTTCCAACATCTTCCATGATCAAATAAAGATCATACACAATCAAAATGATGAAGAACACCCTTTGGTTAGGTCATTGGGGGCCTCAGATGCCCTGATTTTACACTGACTTGCTTGAAAAGTCAACTCTTGATCATACATTGATCCCTTTGAAGTGATTGATGACCTTTGGAGTGGCTCAAAAAGCTCTTGGATTGCTCAGATCACAAACCCTAGATGCAGATGACTTAGAATCTATGCAGTGAATCAAAATTGTGATATGGGATGCTATAATTGAGTTTATGCATATGAAAATGATCACAAGCCATGGTGTGAATGGGTGAGGGAAAATTTGGGGTGTTTACAGCTTCCCCTATTCAAACATGAGTTAGCTGTGCAGGATGTAAGCAACGGCTTAACAGGCTAACAAGATAACTTGTGGTTGAATACCAAAGATAGTCCAAAATTTGCACTCACAGAATGAAGAAGAAAAGGGATATAGATTGTAAAAGAAAATAAAGTATATTGTAAAGCATGGGCGACGGAGGACGACCGTCGAGCAGAGGACGACTGCTGGGTAAAGAGCAATGACGGGGACGGCCGACATGCTGGGAAAAGCGCGGGAAATAAAGCAATGACGGGGACGACCGACATGCTGGGGATAGAAGGGGTTATGATAGGGACGGCCATCAAGCAAAGCTGTAATATTCTCTAGGGATTAATGAAAAATGATGGGGACGGCCATCAAGCAAAGCTGTAATATTCTCTAGGGATTAATGAAAAATGATGGGGACGGCCATCAAGTTCATAAAGTAAAGTAACCAACGATGGGGACGGCCATCGGGCTAAAAGAAAAGGGACCACGACGGGGACGGCCATCGGGTTAAAGAATAAATTAAATAAACAGATGATGAGGTACGGTCATCAAAGGTGAAGGACGATCACCTAGCAGGGGACGGCTGCTCTGTTGGGGTTAAGATGAGGGACGGTCATCTAAGTTGGAGGACGACCACCTGGCAGGGTACGGCTGCCGAAAATATCGCGACATAGGACGAATGCCGGATAAAAGGTCAACGATGGGGACGGCCATCGGACGAGCATGATGGAGGACGACCATCAAGAGGTGGAGGACGACCACCTAGCAGGGGACGGCTGCTCTCAAGGTTTATCATGACGTAGGACGAACGCCAGATAACCAAAATCAACAATGGGGACGGCCATTGGATAAAAATGATGAAGGACGATCATCAAAAAGGTGAAGGACGATCACCTAGCAGGGGACGGCTGCTAAACGTCACGACATAGGACGAATGTCGGATAGAAATGTCAATGATGGGGACGGCCATCGGACGAGCATGATGAAGGACGATCATCAAGAGGTGGAGGACGACCACCTAGCAGGGTACGACTGCTCTCAGGGTTTATCATGACATAGGACGAATGTCAGATAAAAAGGAAATTGCTTTGTTGGCGATTTACTGGGGAATAGTAAACACGGACGAGTGTTTATATCCAAGAAACAAAAGGTATAAGTGTTTAAATATTTGTGTATAGATTAAAGATGTGGACGAGCATCCTTAAGACTGTGATACGAACGAGTATCAGGCAGAAACAAATACCGACACGTGTTCAGAGATGATGATACGGACGAGTATCAACTGGTTAACAAGGAACACAGACGAGTGTTGAATCTGAGGGGATTCTTCTGGGGAATAGTAGACACAGACGAGTGTCTATATTCAAGAAGACATAAGTGTTTGACTCAGTGTATGGATTAAAGATGCGGACGAGCATCCTTAAGACTGTGATACGGACGAGTATCAGGTAGAAACAAACGCTTGGCGCATGTTCTGAGATGATGGTACGGACGGGTACCAACTGGTTAACAAAGAACACGGACGAGTGTCGAATCTGCGGGGATGTAAATGGCGTATACAAGATACAGACGAGTATCTGTATAAGTAACATAAGTATGAGTGGTGTATAGATGAGTGTTCAATCTGCCGGGGAAGTGACACGGACGAGTGTCGAAAGGAGAAGAGTATAGTATAAACAAATATCTGGTATACAAAGTGTTTATGTTACTGTACTGGGGAAAATGACATGGACGGATGTCAAGGAAGTGTATATATATAAGTATATGTGAGTGCAAAGAGGATGTCCTTGGCTTTATGCTGGGGATATGACACGGACGGGTGCCACAAGGAGTATGTACCGATGTTTTGTGAATGTGAGGCAACTGCTTTTGCTTTTGCTGGGGAACCTGGGGAGTATCCCGTATATTGGTTGATATTCACAAGTGTTTGATTCAGACCATGACTTATGATTATGCTACATGTTTGATTTTTGCCGTAATGCTCCGTATTAGACGGAATGCTACACTTTGAGGGTGAATATGATGCGAGTGCTATGATTATGCAAAGATAAACAGATCCGGGATTCGGATCCCGTTGCTGTGAAGATCTCTGGTCGATCTGTTTGAAGTGAACATCCCAGCTGGGAATGAGATCATTGGTAGATCTGATGGAATGATTCTGCTTGGGGAAATAGATCGATGATAGACCTATTCCTGTAAATGAGGGACCCAGCTGGGGTTTGTAGAAGCTTTCGTCGCTCTGTTGTGATTCCTTCGTGCGTTGCTCTTCTGATAGAGGCTGAAACTTTGTGGGGAAATGGTTCCCTGGCTTTCATGCCCCATGTTGCGCTTTTGAATACCTGCAATCCTGCAAAGACAGGAGACGCACAAGTAATCCCGAGGTATCCCTTACCGGATTCCGTCATAGGAGTTAGACACTCCCGGGAATAAGTATATTTCCTGTAAGCACGTGGTTTTTATTTTTAAAGATAAGCATTTGTATTCATGCAATCAATATTTTAAAGACATCAGACATTCTTTGCAAACAAAAATGTACGAGACATTGTGTGACCTAAAAAAATCTGTTTTTATTAATTCATGTGCCCTGTATTGGCAAGATACATCAAAGAAACATATCCCCTGAAATGAGGAGATTGTTACAAATTGAGAAACAAAATGCTGGCAATGTTGACGACGCTCTAAGGAGCTTCCTCTTTTGCTACGACTCGTATGACTTTTGACGTTCTTCTCGTCTTGCTTTCTGAAGAAGGCTGATTCTGAAAGAGGCTTGATCCTTTCGAAGCTTACCAAGTTGTAGGTGATACAGACGAATCTAGAGTGCAGTTGTTCGCTTATTCCCTTATTTTGCATGGATCGCCCTTTCGGGTTTTCAATCCATCGGGATACCCATTTTTGCCTGAGTTGTCCAATGCGGCTTTTCAACTCAGCGGGTGTACATTCCTTTTTTATTTATTTCCCTTATTTTTGCCCGAGTCTTTTATTCTATTTTTGGCTCGCCGGGATGCCCTATTTTTGCCTGGACTTACATTCTGTTTTTGTGTCCAGCGGGTCATTTTTATGCGAAGTATTTTTTAACTGCATCTGAATTCATAGGGGGCGGGAAGTCTTCACCATCCATAGTGTTGAGCATTAGCGCTCCACCAGAGAAAACTTTCTTTACTACAAATGGTCCTTCATAATTCGGAGTCCACTTGCCCATGTGATCTGTATGAGGAGGGAGGATTCTTTTTAGCACAAGATCCCCTACTTGGTACTCTCGGTGCCTGACTTTCTGATCGAAGGCTTTCTTCATTCTTTTCTGATATAACTGCCCATGACAGATTGCAGCCAATCTTTTCTCTTCAATCAGACTCAGTTGTTCGTATCGGGACCGAACCCATTATGCTTCGTTCAGCTTAACATCCATCAATACCCGTAGCGAGGGTAATTCAACTTCAACAGGTAGGACTGCTTCCATACCATACACAAGCTGATACGGTGTTGCCCCAGTGGACGTTCTGATTGACGTGCGGTACCCATGCAAAGCAAATGGTAGCATTTCATGCCAGTCTTTGTAGGTGACTACCATCTTCTGCACAATCTTCTTGATATTCTTATTAGCTGCCTCAACAGCGCCGTTCATCTTTGGCCTGTAAGGAGAAGAATTGTGGTGTTGGATCTTGAAGCCCCGGCATAGCTCAGCCATCATTTTGTTGTTTAAGTTGGAACCATTATCAGTAATGATTCGCTCGGGCACTCCATACCGACAGATGATATCTCTCTTCAGGAATTTGGCTACCACTTGCCTTATAACATTTTCATAGGAGGCTGCTTCAACCCACTTGGTGAAATAGGCAATGGCGACCAGGATGAATCTGTGGCCATTTGAAGCAGTTGGCTCAATCTTGCCAATCATGTCAATGCCCCACATAGCAAAGGGCCAAGGTGACGACATCACATTCAAAGGATTGGGAGGCACATGCACCTTATCCGCATAAATCTGGCATTTATGGCATTTTCTGGCGTAGGCACAACAGTCGGCATCCATTGTGATCCAGTAATAACCTGATCTTAGCAATTTCTTGGCCATGGCATGCCCTCCTGCATGGGTACCAAAGGATCCTTCGTGCACCTCGTGCATTAACAAGTCTGCTTCTGCCCTATCAACGCATCTGAGGAGTACCATATCAAAGTTTCTCTTGTACAGGGAACCATCAGTGTTCAGAAAGAAACTACCAGCAAGCCTTTTCAAAGTCTTCTTATCATTGGAAGATGCCCCAGATGGGTATGTTTGATCCTCCAAGAAGCGCTTAATGTCATAGAACCAAGGCTTATCGTCTTTGACAACATCTGCTGCGAACACATATGCTGGTCTGTCCAGTCTGGATACTGAAATCTGAGGTACAAAGTTGGCAGCTTGAACTTTGATCATGGATGAAATGGTAGCCAGAGCATCTGCAAACTGATTCTCGTCCCGGGGGATATACTCAAGCTTGACTGTTGTGAAGAAAGTCAATAACCTTCTTGTATAGTCCCTATAAGGTATCAGATGATCCTGGTGGGTGTACCATTTGCCGTTGGTTTGATTAACTACCAGAGCTGAATCTCCGAATACAGTCAATGTTTTGATCCTGAGGTCAATAGCTTCCTCAAGACCCATAATGCAAGCCTCGTATTCAGCTTCGTTGTTAGTGCAGTTAAAGGTGAGTTTCGCCGAGAAAGGCATGTGAACTCCCTTAGGTGTAATGAGTACTGCACCAACACCACGACCATTCATATTAACTGCCCCATCAAACATCATTGTCCATTCTCTTTCTGGGTCAGGCCCTTCAGTGTGAACAGGCTCTTCATGATCTTTTGCTTAATGAACATGATGTCTTCATCAGGGAAGTCAAATCTCATAGGCTGGTAATCATCAATAGGTTGCTCAGCAAGATATTCAGACAGTACACTACCCTTGATGGCTTTCTGAGAGGTGCACTGGATGTCATATTCTGTGAGAATCATTTGCCATCTTGCAACCCGTCCGGTAAGCGCTGGCTTCTCGAAAATGTACTTAACTGGGTCCATTTTGGATATCAACAAAGTGGTGTGGGTCAACATATACTGTCTCAGTCGGCGAGCAGCCCACGCTAAAGCACAGCAAGTTTTTCTCGAGCAGTGAATAACGCTGTTCACAGTCGGTAAACTTTTTGCTCAGGTAGTATATTGCATACTCTTTTCGACCAGACTCGTCATGCTGGCCCAGCACACACCCCATCGACTCTTCTAATACTGTTAAGTACATTATCAGAGGTCTTCCTTCGACTGGAGGCATAAGGATTGGTGGTTCTTGCAAGTATTCCTTGATTTTGTCAAAAGCCCTCTGGCAGTCTTCATTCCACCTGACCGTTTGTTCTTTTCTTAACAGCTTGAACAAAGGCTCACAGGTTGCTGTAAAGTGAGATATGAACCGTGAAATGTAGTTCAATCTACCTAGAAACCCCCGAACTTCTTTTTCTGACTTCGGTGCAGGCATTTCTTGAATGGCTTTGACTTTATCAGGGTCAACTTCAATCCCTTTCTCGCTTACAATAAAACCCAGCAGCTTACCAGATCGCACCCCGAATGTGCATTTGTTGGGGTTCAGCTTCAGTTGGTACTTCCTTAGACGCTTGAATAGCTTCAACAGATTTACCAGGTGGTCATCTTCTGTGAGGGACTTGGCAATCATGTCATCCACATAACACTCGATTTCTTTATGGATCATATCGTGGAATAATGTTACCATAGCCCGTTGATATGTTGCACCAGCATTCTTCAATCCGAATGGCATCACCTTGTAACAGAACGTGCCCCAGGGGGTGATGAAGGTTGTCTTCTCCATGTCTTCAGGTGACATCTTGATCTGATTGTACCCTGAAAATCCGTCCATGAAGGAGAATACGAGAACTGGGCCGTATTATCAACCAATACATCAATGTGAGGTAATGGGAAGTCATCTTTTGGGCTGGCTCTGTTCAGGTCCCGGTAATCAACACACATCCTCACTTTGCCGTCTTTCTTAGGCACAAGTACTATATTAGCAACCCACGGTGGATAGCTAGTTACAGCAAGGAACCCGGCGTCCCACTGCTTTTGTACCTCTTCTTTGATCTTCATTGCCATGTCTGGGCGAGTGCGGCGCAGTTTCTGTTTAACCGGTGGGCAATCTTCTCTTAAAGGCAGCTTGTGCATAACAATATCGGTATCCAACCCTGGCATATCCTGATAGGACCAGGCAAACACATCCACATATTCCTGAAGCAGGTTAATCAGTTGTTTCTTCACTGAGTCTTGTAAGCAGGCCCCGATTTTAACTTCTTTCACGTCTTCATCTGTACCAAGATTAATCGTTTCGACCTCCTCCTGATGAGGAGTGATAACCTTCTCCTCTTGCCTTAACAATCTGGCTAGCTCTTCAGGAAGCTCGTAATCTTCTTCAACCCCTTCGTCAGCTTGATTGATCGGATTGTCAAAGTCATACGAAGTCATAGCCGTGCTGTTGTCGGTGCGGTCTGGAAGGCACTCTCTGCAAGGGTTCAGTTTGTTCATTTTAGTGATTGATTTTAATCTTGTTTAGAAAAGTGAAATAAAGTTGTCATTTTGAAAACATTGCCATTTATTTTTTGTACAAAAAGAAAAATGGAAAAATAGTGAACGGAAAAGACACATTTGCAAAAGATGTCTGATATTTCATTGATTAATCTTGTTGCACAAAAATTACAGATGGCCCGATTACAAAATGAGTCTTGTCATCTTGGGCAAGATGCAAGACTTGATGCATGCTTAAAATATACAGGAAATAATAACTACTCTGCAGGAGTAACCCTTATAATTTCCTGGGAAGACCAGTTTGAGATACGGCTCCCCGGGATCCTTGGACGAATCCAGCTTTCCAGGTTGCGTTCATCTTCCGACTCATCTTCCAAGTTGTTGACAGCATCAGGGGTGAGCATCCCCCCACTAACAAAGTTGGGCTTCTTAGAAGCCTCTGCTTGATCTTGTTGAGTTGGTTTGTAACCCAACCCAAATCTATCTTCTTTCTTCTCCACAGGCAACAGTTTGCCCCAGCCTTGAGCATTCCTTTCTTCCACAACCCTCCGGGCTTGCTGGTAGGATGTCATGGAAGTCCCAAGTGTCGCTCCCACCAAATGAAGCCGGGTCAAATGGGGTACAGACGCGAACGGTCGGCGAAAGGATGAAATGAGAACACACAGGAGTGAACTCACTGGGAAAGAAAAGAGTCGCCAGCAAGGCATTTTTATCCCAGAGGAAAGGTAATGCTGCATAAACCTAGAAAAGAATGGATAAAACGGTTGCGGACCAGAGAGACTGAGAAAGGGGGTTGGTTACAACCTGGGAAGGTATTAGCACCCAGATCGTCCATCGTGCTCGACGGGATCCACGCTTAAAAGATTTGTGTTTTAAAGGGGTAGTGTCAGTGCAATCTGTGTATAAATGAGCCGGAAAAGGATGTACAGGTGTCAGTGTAAAGTGTATAAGTGATGTGAAGTGTATAAGAGAAGTGTCAGTGCAAGGAAAAGAGTGAGATGCTCAACATCATGAGGCTTAAAGAATAAATCTAGAAAGAGGGGGAATATACATAGACTTTTGTTCGATAACTGTGAAGTTATGCCTACGTATCCTCTCGTGCAATGAGGAAGTCAGAACGCCGTAGTTCGACCCAAAGAGACTGAAAGATAAAATTGACTTGTGAACTGCTTACTTGTCTATGCTCAAGTGTATGACCTGTCTGGCTCAGGTGCAAACTGTCTCGCATTAGACGGAAGAAGCAAGTTCTCGTTTATGAGTGAATGAGATGAGAAAAGAATCCCGGAGGAGACGATTATTGTTTGTTTTTTTGTGCTTTTAGTCTTTTATTTATTTTTGGGTTTTTCATAAGTTAATGAGCTTAAGCCTAAACCAATGGGTTAGCAGACTCATCACATCTTCCCTCTGATTAGGGGTAATGAGAATACCTTAAGTGTGAAGTCAGATTCTCTCACTTAATCACCATGATGTAGGATTAAGATCATTAACCTACTTGTGATTATTTAGATGTTTCTGTTGCTTTTGTTTATTGTTAAGTAATGAGATTAAGCCTTAATCAGGGATTAAACAGACTCATTACACCATCCTAATAGAAGGATAATAGATGAGAATGTTTAAGCTGAGGAAAGCTCCTCAACTTAATCCATGATTAGGGATTAAACTCATGACAAAACAAGCCTTTGGTTAAGTGGATTTTATTTAATGGTATGATGATGAAGTGATTTTTAGGGTTTGTAAGACAACTTGAGGGGGACTTGTCCATTAACACTAGGGTTAGTCCTTCTTAACCAATTAAGGAAGAATTAGAACCCTAATGCAAGGCTCAAGTTACAAGTTTGGTGTCTTGATGATTATTAAGTGAATTGATTAAGAGAGTTAAACACATTAAGGGTTTAACACTTAGGATTAAAGTTATACACTCCATCCTAATAGAAGGATGCAGGCATAAACTTAATCACAAAGCCTTAAAGCCTTTAGGGTTTAGTCCCTGATTATGAGATGAGAAGAGAAGACTCAATGAGACACAAAGGTAAAACTAAGTGGGGGACTAATCAAAACCCTAATCATTATCATGCTTGGTTGTTCCTAAGGTTTGTGAGGTTTAACAAGAAAGATCTTCAATGGAACCACCAGGAAGCAGATGAAGGGATCAGGAGAAGCAAAGCAACTTGCTTCAATTAAGAAGACAAGTCACTTGAAGAAAGAAAGTGAGAAGAAGAAGAATGATCAAGCTCAATCTCAAACACATAACAAAATGCAGCATGGATGCATAAGAGAGATGAAAAGAAAATGTGAGAAGTGAAGGAAAATTCACTTCTCAAAGTTACTTACCACCTGAAGAGTTAGTGAAAAGAATGCAATGCAATGCAAGATGAGATGAAATGGCATGATATAAATCCAAACCAGAAGCACATATGAGATGATAATGATGCTATGAGATGATGCAAACATGAAACAAGGCATAATGATGATCAAACAAGCTTATGAATGCAAATGAAACAAGTTAAGATCCATGAACATACATGAAAAGTCATGAAGTGCAAATGGCATACAACATAGCAAATGCAAGAGGCAATGATCAAACATGCTTTCAATATGTCTCAAGATGTCAAATGAATCAAATGGATGCACAAAATGTCATGGCAAGTCAAGGTATGAATGCAAATGCAAGATGGACGCATATGGAAGCCCAAATTAGGGTTTATGATCAAAGCACCAAACAAAAACCAAAATCAGAAGCAAACATCAATATAAAAAATTGAAAATGCACTCAAAGGATTCCTAAACCTATACTAACTCACTTCCCAAAGGAGAAGTTCCAACTCTTAACCTAATAAAAGTTATGAATTTCCTAAGATTTCTAGGGTTTTAGGGTTCCTTAAAAAGAAAAATGTCAAACAAATGGAAAATGAAAGATCAAATCATGCCCATTTAATCTCACAAACTACATGCTAAACACAATGCAATGCAAAAAGAATCAAGGTCAAACTCTCAATGGTTAGGCAGAAATGATTTTTGGAAATTTGGATCAAAATAATGCATTAAAATGATTTTAATTCCATGGAAAATTCTCAAAATGCATCAAGATCAAAAAGAAATTTGGTTTGAGGGTTGGACAATGTTTCTAAATGTTTTTAAATGCTTCATGAATTTTTTGGTGATTTTTAAATACCTAAAAGTATTTTTAATTAATTAATCCTCATTAATTAATTAAAAATAAACTTTTAAATATTAAAAAATATTTTTTGAATGCAAAAAATAAAAATAAAAATATTTTTGGTTTCTGAAATTAAATAAAAGTTTGTATAAAAAATTTCAGAATTTTTGAATAAGTTTTGCTATTTTAAATAAAATATAGAAAACAAATGTATTTAAATGAAAATAAAAATGAAATTAAATGAATTAATGAAGAAGTCAACAGATCCTAAGGCCAGCATTCAAACTCACACGCGCAGGAGTTGACTAGGCGCGCATCTGGACGGCCTACATTCAAACTCACTAA
The DNA here is from genome assembly GCA_963966055.1 of Lathyrus aphaca. Taxonomy (NCBI): domain Eukaryota; kingdom Viridiplantae; phylum Streptophyta; class Magnoliopsida; order Fabales; family Fabaceae; genus Lathyrus; species Lathyrus aphaca. Next base: position 143,354,634 of record OZ014523.1, read on the forward strand.
CCCTAATTAATTAGCCCTAATCCAGCCTTAATGACTCTCAGGTGACCGGAACAGTTTTCCGGTCATCTTCTCCGATCACTCAAAATTTCAAACTCTCTCCACACGCATCTAAAACGAAATCTAATTGCCCAGAACTCTTCCCCACTCAATCACGAATCAAAACCCCCATTCAAACAACATTTATCATTCCTAAACAGAGAGAATCGAATCAAAATAGTTTTAGGGCAAAAAGTTTCAGAACAAGATTAAACTCTCATCTCTTCACCATTTTCAAAACCAACAACATCAGAGTGATCAGTGAATCATAAAGAACAACTTAGGAACTTAAAAAATCATTTCTGGAAAAAATGTTCATGAAGCTACCTGAGTTTGAAGCTTTTCAGTTTGCAACTTTCTGGCCTCTTTCCTTTGTGCAATCCACTCCTTTTAGGCCCCTGATGACATATTGATGCTTAGAAGGAGTTTGTGTTGGCTGGTTTGGAAGTTTGAACAAGTTCTGTTCAGGGCAGTGAAGGAATCGTGTTTGTGATTTTTTGAGTTTCAGGTTGCTTTGAAGGGTGCTTTGTGATCAGGGAGAGGTGTTGAGAAGGTTTATGAAGTTTGTTTATGAGTTTGTGGCCTGTGTGATGATTTTCGAAAGCTTTTGCAAGTGAGGGTGAAAATGTGAATGTGTTGCTATGGCTGGTTTCAGGCTTCCTTCTTGTTGTGTTTGGCTTGCAATTGATTTGTATAAACAAATGCCATTGGTCAGATGACATGACATGTCCTTTTGTGATAGGTATGGTTGCTTTTGCAAAATGTTAACTTTTGTGTAAGAGAAGCATGGGTCATGTTCTAGCCAAGTACAAGGTGGGTGTGCTGCGCAGCATGGTGAGGGAAAAGGCTAGGGTTGATCAGCCGGCTAGCCAGCAAGTGGATGAGAGGTTATCATGTGTTTTGCAACTTGGCTTGCTTTTTGATCCTTATGAGAAAGTCTTGCTCCATAGGCCATAAAACATGTGATCCCTTGGCCCATTCTGATTTTTAGGACTTGTGTGATCATGTTGTGTGGATTAGAAGTTCATTTGAAGTCACAAATTGCCTTGGTACAAGAATTTGCAAGTTTTCCCATTTGGTGCATAACTTGAAATCTAGTGATTTTTGCCAACTTTGATGAGCCATAACTTTTGATCCAAAATGAATTAGGTCATGTTCTTGTACTTTTTGAAAAGGGAAAGATCTATTCTACAACTTTCATGACCAAAGTTTTTCCATTTGAAGCCTTTTTGAATCAAAAAGTAAGGGTTGAAAAGTTGCTTAAAATGACACTTTCATTAAAAGTCAAACTTGCCCAAAAAGTCAACTTTGCAAAAACTTGAGATTCTTCAGTTTTGTGAACTTATAACATCTTCCATGATCAAATAAAGATCATATACACTCAAAATGATGAAGAACACCCCTTGGTTGGGTCATTGGGGGCCTCAGATGCCCTGATTTTACACTGACTTGCTTGAAAAGTCAACTCTTGATCAGATGACTTCCCCATGGAATTTCTTCATGAAAATTGATATGCATACTCCCTATACCATATAGAGACCAATAGAAACAAGAATGAGCAAAAAATTTGGGGTTATGGCCTCTGAAACCAAAACCCTAATTCTAGGTCATCTGTGCAGGCAAGCCTGGCTCTGCTTCCATACAAATCCCAGTTCTTGTGATCCTTTGGCATTCTTGACTTTGAGAGGATATAATATGATACTTGAACACACATGGACCCCTTTGAAGTGATTGATGACCTTTGGAGTGGCTTAAGAAGCTCTTGGATTGCTCAGATCACAAACCCTAGATGCAGATGACTTAGAATCTATGCAGTGAATCAAAAATGAGTATGAGATGTTGTGATGGTATTTTTATGCATATGAAATGATCACAAACCATGGTGTGAATGGGTGAGGGCAAATTTGGGGTGTTTACACCAAGTACAGCAGACGTTTCATTAATATTCAGGGCCTCAAACCCCTAACTCATCGTTTCGTGGATCTCCCCATCCATCTCAATATATTTGTATGTAGCCAAATGGCTAACAAAAATATCCTCCTCTCCACAAATAGTAACGACTTGGCCTTCCCACTCAAATTTTAACTTCTGGTGAAGGGTAGACGTAACTGCGCCAGCGGCATGAATCCATGGTCTACCCAACAAACAGCTGTAGGCAGGCTGAATGTCCATCACGTAGAAGGTCGTTTTGAAAGTTTGTGGGCCAATCGTTACAGGCAACTCAATTTCTCCCAGAACTGATCTCTTAGAACCGTCAAAGGCTCTTACTACCAAGTTGCTGGGACGTAATGCCAATCCTTCATACTCCAGCTTCACAAGGGCTTTTTTAGGCAAGACATTGAGGGATGACCCTGTGTCTACCAGTACATGTGAAAGAACTACACCCTTACACTCCATGGTAATGTGCAAAGCCTTGTTGTGATTGCGGCCTTCCGTAGTCAAATCAGTGTTGGTAAATCCTAGTCCATTACTAGCATTAACATTCCCAACCACAGCTTCCAACTGATTGACCGTGATCTCTTCTGGCACATAAGCTGCGTGCAAGACTTTTAGTAGTGCGTTCCGATGAGCCTCGGAGCACATAAGCAATGATAGAATAGAGATCTTGGAAGGCGTCTGGTGAAGCTGGTCCACTATCTTGTAATCACTTTTCTTGATGATTCTCATGAATTCATCAACTTCTTGATCAAAAGGTGTTTTCAAAGCTTCTTTAACAATTTGTTCTTCTTGCACCATGCTCTTCCCTTTTGCCTTGGCGGCAGCTTCTGCTTCAGCGGTGGGTCTTTGAATTTGCGGGGCAAAGAGACGTCCGCTTCGAGTGAAGCCTCCGCCTCCCCCCACATTGTCTATTTGTGGTGAAGAAGTTGATGATTCAAAAGTGACTTTCTGTCCTTCGCAGTATAGATCGGAGCCGTAATGCCAAGGGATGGCATTATTGCTTTCATAAGGTACCGGCCCAGGCACTATGATAGTGACTGGACTGATGGCAGCTGCAGAAGGGACCATGATAGTCTGTGGATCATAGTATATTGTGACTGGTGCTCTGATAGGAGTATATTGCAGGATCATAATAAATTGTAACTGTTGAGACACTTTCATTGCTTGCTGCTGATGTTGTAGGAGACATTATTGGAAGGATGGGTGTTGCTGTTGTAGGAGATTCTGAATGAAGGGGTGCTGAAGTTGTAGAAGGGATGTTTGTTGATATTTGGTTCATTGAAGTAACAGATGAAGCATTTGTTGATGAGATTGAAGAGTTGTTTAGAACAATGGTTGTTGCGGTTGTAGAAGACTCGAGAACTGTTGTTAAGGAGATTGCTGGATTGGTAGGTATTGATGTTGTGATTTGAAGCAGGCCACTCTGGATGAGACCATCTATGCCATCTCTCAAGTTATCACACCCATTCACCGAAATGTTGCAATAAGCACACCCTAGCTCAATCCTGGGAACATTTGACATTCAAGGAGTTGAGCTTTAATCTCCACCAAGGGTGTCCGAATCTGACCCACACTGGTTATCAAGTAAGACGGCTTGTCTTCCTCAATAGCGTTGATTATGGGTCCTCCGTGGTGTGGCATAGGGTTCTTGTTAACATTTGGTGGTGGTGCAAAGTTTAGAGCTTTGGAGTCTACCAGGTCTTGTACCTTCATGTGCAAGGCCATGCACTTCTCTGTACTATGGCCAGGTGCATTTGAGTGAAAAGCACATATGGCGCTGGCGTCATAATTTCTGGGCAGACTGGCAGGATCTGGAGGTGCCAAAGTCCTTAGTTCAACTAGGTTGAGTTTTAGGAGTTGTGGCAATAATGTGGCATAGGGCATAGGGATCGGATCGATCACCCTATTGGCCTGAGAAGGTCTCTGTTGAAATGGTCTTTGCTGATTGTTGTTGCTGGTGTTGTTGTTGTTATAATTTCTCTGAGGGGGATACTGAGTTTGTTGCTGGTAATTTTGTTGCTGAGGTTGATAAGCTGGTTGAGGATGAATTGGAGCAGGAATGGTGACTGCTGCCACAGACCTGTGAACATATTGGGGTCTTCCCCTGCTGGCATGGATAGCATTGGTCTCACCAGTTCTTCTCGGGCCCACAAAAGGCTTTCTTGGGTTGCTGGATGAGCTAGCACCGTTGTCAGAAATCTTACCCATCTTTAACAGGCTTTCAATTCTTTCCCCGGCTATGACCACGTCAGCAAAGCTAGTGGAAGAAAAGGCAGCTAGCATGTCAATATATGTCCCTTGGAGGGTGTTCATAAACATATCTGCCATCTCCCTTTCTGACATGGGTGGCTGGACAGCAGCAGCGAGCTGTCTCCACCTCTGAGCGTACTCCCGGAAGCTTTCCCTGGATGATTGAGACATCCCCATTAGGAGGGTCTTGTTGGGAGCCATATCCAAATTGTACTGATATTGTCTGATAAAGGCCTCAGCCAAGTCCTTCCAACACCTGATGGTTTCTCTGGTCAGGTGAGAGTACCATTCCCTCGAAGCTCCTGTTAAGCTATCCTCAAAATATAACATCCATAGCTTTTCGTCCATGGTATATGCCTTCAGCCTCCCCAGAAAGGATTGTAAATGGGTCCGGGGACAGGAGGTTCCGTTGTACTTCTCAAAGCACGGTGGTTTAAATTTGTGGGGAATCCTGACCCCGTCCACTAAACCCATGTCCATAACATCAAAGCCCAAAGAATTCTGGGACTCCAGGGACCTCAGTTTCTCAGCAATCTCATCTAGCCTTCTGTCATAGGCTTCCTCCCCAGCTCCCATCACTGTGAACTGATCTTCCTGGGGGTCTTCTTGCAGCACTCTACCTGTAGTGGCAGTCCCTTGCACATTAACAGGGATGTTGATCTCTGGGTGAAGGTGGGGTCCATAGACTGGAGGATTAACATGAGGTTGAACTCTCTCATTATTGCTTGTCCCAGCAGTCCCTAGATGGGGATCTTCCTGATTCTGCCTCTCTACCAGTGCTCTTAATCTCTCTTGGGTTTGAGTCATATTGTTCATCACCTCCATAAATTGTGTCATCTGATTCCTCATTTCCAATCTCTCATTGGCCATTTGGTTCCTGACCTCTGTAAGGTCCTACTGTACCTGGTCCATCTGTATACCCGGAAGGTTGTTGCGGATTGGATATCTGTGTGGACGGTTGAGTGGAAACACCCGACATCGAGCAATAGTTCCTGATTCACAATAGAGTTAGTAACAAAAACAAAACAAATCCTACAAAACAAAACAAAAGGTTAGTATGCAATGCAGTATGCTTATTTGTTTCCAAGGTATCCGGCTTGGCACTTGGTTTTGACCTTTCCAGACCCTTGAGGAAGATGCTTTTAATGTTGCTTGAAAGAACTCAGATAAAACAAACCAACACATATATTACAAAAAGTAAATGATACATAGTTTGTTTCTTTTTACAATACATGCCCTCTGAGGGGTCAAAAATACAACATAAAGAAAAGTACATGAAATGAAAGCAACAACAAGCAAAAGTTAGACACTAAGACCAAACTCATCCTCCTGAACTTCCTTGAGAAGTGCTTCAGTCACAGGGTCAGCTGGACGCTCTGTAAGATTCCTGATAAGGAGATTCCTGGTAGTAACAGCTGCAGTTAGCTTCTTGTGTTGACTCTGGTCCTTTGACCTCTTCACACCAGCTTTAATCTTCAACTCTGAGATCTCTCTTTGGGCTACTGTCAGGGCTTCCTGTTGCTCTTTTGCACTAGCTTCCAGCTGCTCAGTCTTGTCCTGAGTCCTTTTATCCTCCTGAGTACGAGCTTCGGTGATCCTGACCCACCTAGCTTGACTCTCCTTCAGATACAAATCAGTCCTGGCCTTATGGAACTGAGCTTCCTTGCAGGCATTCTTCAAGATCTGTTCTCCAGCCCTTGACTTCTTGATATAGTCCTCTGACTTCTCAATCCTAGCTAGATGCTCCACTTTCAGCTTCTCTAACCTTTCAATGTCCATCCGACCATCACTCCTCTCCCAGAGGGTCTTCTGTAGAGCCTGAGTCAGCTTCTCATTTCTCTCTTTTAATTTCTCAAATTCCTCTAAGCTAACAGTTGCTGGAGGTGGTGCTGTGAAAGGCCCAGGCACATCTTCAAGGGTAAAGGGCATCCCAGAAATTTGAGCCCTGGCATGAGACCACTCATAGTACTGAGCTGAGGCTACATTGTTGCATCTCCCAAGGATGGTTACCCCTTTAGTCTGGACATTGTCCCAAGCCCAGGATGCTTGCCTGACAATAGCCAGATTAGGCTTGTTCTCACAATAAAGGGTCTCAGCTAGATCTTGTGCTCTAGGAGGGTGGACTAATGCATAGCCCAGTTGTCTTTTGAATAGCAGAGGGTTGTAGTCAATGCAACCTTTCACTCCTATCAAAGGTACATTGGGAAACTGCCCAAAACTTGTAATGATGTCTCTGCCCTTGGTGCTCTGAGTGCACCACCTGATATCATCTGAGGTCAGAGCAACAAGCCTCCTAGCCCAGTTCTTTTGCTGGTGAGGGTTCAAGAATGCATCAGTCTTTGGAAAATGTTTGAGCAGCCAAGTGTGGAACAAAGGAGCACAGCATCTCACTAATCTCCCCCTTTGCTTCTCATTCCTTTGGTGAACAGAGTAGTAGAAATCTCCCAGTAAGGTGGGCACTGGGTTCCTCAGAATGAAAAGATGGATTGCACTCTTGCTAAAAAACTTAGGCTCATCTGCAAATAAAATAACCCCATATATGCCAAGGGCTAATAATGCACAGACTGCCTTCCACTCCCCCATGGAGGCCTTCAGAATAGCCTGAGAGGTCAAGAAATCCAAGTGAAGACCAGAGACTCCAGCCTTGGCTGTCATGTTCTGCCCAATCAGAACTGGCTCCAGATACAATGCCTTTGCCACTTCTTCATTACTTGGAAAAGCCATCTCAGGGTTGAAGGGGACTCCACCCCTGATAGGTATGCCAACCAATGATGAATACTCCTCTAATAAAGGTCCCAACTGAAAATCCTGAAAAGTGAAACACCTCAGAGAGGGATCATAGAACTGCAGGCAAGTATGAATCAAGCTCCTCTGTGAAGGGTCCAAATCCATAACCACATCAAGTATTCTTCCATAATGTTCTCTAAAAAGTGGTATATGGTCTGGAGTAATCAGGGTCTGAATCTTCCTGATGCTAGCCAACTCAGGCTCAAAGAAATGATAGGAGATGTTACTCTTCTTGGGTGCCATGATGCTGAAGAAGAGCTGAGACAGATGCTGAGAATAACACTGAAGATGGGCCACTGACAGGCTGAGACTGGTGATGCAGGTGACTGAAGCAGGTAGCTGATAGCTGGAGTAAGTACTGATGAAGATAGGTCTATGCTGAAGAAGGGGTCAAAACCAAGCCAAAATGAATGATGGATACCCTGAAAAACAAATAAACAAATGTTAAAATGATGAAATGATGATGTATGCAAATGATATGCAAGGGTCTGTGACTGAGCTGGATCTGATCAAGTGCTCTGATATAAGTCCAGGTATGTTCAAGAAATCTAGATGGAGGTTCATAAGTCCAGTAACCAAGGTGGGGGACTCAAATAAAGAGTCACATGTCCAGGGTTAAAAATCACAAGAACTGTTCCAAAATGGAGTACTCTCAAAACAAAGTAACAGGGTATGTTGAGGTCAAGGGTACCTGCAAACCTGTAAACAGCCCAACCCCCTCACAGGTGATGTTCTAAAACAAGGATCCTCAGACTTGGATCAGTTATGAGAAGTGTAAACACTCCTAACCCGGAGGTACATTGTTTACAATAACCATAAAAGATCCTCCTCTAATTCACCTCAATTTCTGAAGGTCAATAATAAAGGTCATTCAGACTTAGCAGGCTTCCCAGATAGCCCCAGCACTACAGGAAATCTGTAGCACAGAGTTCTCAAGAAGAAACCCATATCTGAACCGTGTTTCATATTCCCGCACCAGACCGAAATGGAATGGGAAAGAACATGAACCACTCTAGCCTAGGTGTCACTCAGGTCCCAGGTGTAGGACCTCAACTCTCAGTAGAACCCCACCCACCAAAGCAACAAAACAGATCCAGCCAGCACAGTATGACAGTATGATATATGTAAAGCTATAAAGAAAGCAATAAAACAATTGTACATAAAGCAAAAATAAATACAAATACAAGCACAGATAGCACATAACACCCCAGTAAACACAAATCAATCAAGCGCTAGGAGGAACCCACAAAAAGAACCAGAAGCCCTGGTTACAGTATAAGGGTCCCCAGCAGAGTCGCCAAGCTGTCGCTCCCAAAAGATGAGACTGGCCCAAATAAGGTACAGACGCGAACGGTCGGCGAAAGGAGGGTGTGAGAACACACATGAGTGAACTCACAGGGAATGAATAGAGTCGCCAGCTAGGCATTTTTATCCCGGAGGAAAGGTAATGCTGCATAGACCTAGAAAGATATGGATAAGACGGTTGCGAACCAGAGAGACTGAGAAAGGGGGTTGGTTACAACCTGGGAAGGTATTAGCACCCAGATTGTCCGTCGTACTCGACGGGATCCACGCTTAAAAGATTTGTGTTTTAAAGGGGTAGTGTCAGTGCAATTTATGTATAAAGGGGCTGGAAAGGAATGTACAGGTGTCAATGTAAAAGAAGTGTAGTGTATGAGTGAAGTGTCAGTGTAAGAACAAAGATGAAATGCTCATGATAATGAGGCTAAAGAAAAATGCTGGAAAGAGGGGGGATATACAGAGACTTTTGTTCGATAACTGTTAAGTTATGCCTACGTATCCTCTCGTGCAATGAGAAAGTCAGAACGCCGTAGTTCGACCCAAAGAGACTGAAAGATGAATTGACTGATGAACTGCTTGCTTACCTATGCTCAAGTGTATGACCTGTCTGGCTCAGGTGCAAACTGTCTTGCATTAGACGGAAGAAGCAAGTTCTCGTTTGTGAGTGAATGAGATGAGAAAAGAATCCTGGAGGAGACGATTATTGTTTGTTTTTGAGTTTTCAGTCTTTTATTGCTTTTGAAAGTTTGTCATAAGTTAATGAGCTTAAGCCTAAACCAGTGGATTTAGTAAACTCATCACATCTTCCCTCTGAAGTCAGCTTCTCACACTTAGTCACCATGGTGTAGGATTAAGATCATTAACCTACTTGTGATTATTTAGATGTTTTGGTTGTTTTTGTTTAGTGTTAAGTAATGAGACTAAGCCATAATCAGGGATTAAACAGACTCATTACACCATCCTAATAGAAGGATAATAGATGAGAGTGTTTAAGCTGAGGAAGGCTCCTCAACTTAATCCATGATTAGGGATTAAACCCATGACAAAACAAAGCCTTTATTAAGTGGATTTTAATTAATGATATGATGATGAAGTGATTTTTATGGTTTGTAAGACAACTTGAGGGGGACTTGTCCATTAACACTAGGGTTAGTCCTTCTTAACCAATTAAGGAAGAATTAGAACCCTAATGCAAGGCCCAAGTTACAAGCTTGATGTCTTGATGATTATTAAGTGAATTGATTAAATGATTTAAACACATTAAGGGTTTAACACTTAGGATTAAAGTTATACACTTCATGCTAATAGAAGGATGCAGGCATAAGCTTAATCACAAAGCCTTAAAACCTTTAGGGTTTAGTGCTGGATTATGAGGTGAGAAGAGAAGACTCAATGAGACAAAAAGGTAAAGTCTAAATGGGGGACTAATCAAAACCCTAATTATTGTCATGCTTGGTTGTTCCTAAGGTTTGTGAAGTTTACAAGAGAAGCCTTCAAAGGAACCACCAGGAAGCAGATGAAAGGAGCAAGGAGAAGCAAAGCAACTTGCTTCATTCAAGAAGACAAGTCACTTGAGAAAAGAGAGTGAGAAGAAAAATAATGAGCAAGCTCAATCTCAAACACATAACAAAATTCAGAAAGGATGCATAAGAGAGATGAAAAGAAGTTGTGAGAAGTGAAGGCAAATTCACTTCTCAAAGTTACTTACCACCTGAAAAGTTAGTGAAAGAAATGCAATGTAATGTTAGATGAGATGAAATGACATGATGCAAATCAAAACCAGAAGCACATACATGGTGTTAATGATGCTAGGAGATGATGCAAACATGAAACAAGGCATGGGGATGATCATACAAACTTATGGATGCAAATGAAACAAGTTAAGGACCATGATCATACATGAAAAGTTGTGGAATGCAAATGACATACAAAGTGGAAAATGAAAGATGCAATGATCAAACATACTTCTAACATGTCTTAAGATGTCTAATGGATTAAATGGATGCACAAAATGCTATGGCAAGTCATGGTATGCAAGCAAATGCAAGATGAATGCAAAAGGAAGCCCAAATTAGGGTTTATGATCAATGCATCAAACAAAAACCAAAATCAGAAGCAAACATGAAGATAAAAAATTGAAAATGCACTCAAAGGATCCCTAAACCTATACTAACTCACTGCCTAAAGGAGGGGTTCTAACTCTTAACCTAATTAGGGTTATGAATTTCCTAAGATTTCTAGGGTTTTAGGGTACCTTAATAAGAAAAATGCCAAACAAAATGAAAATGAAAGATCAAATCATTCCAATTTAATCTCACAAACTACATGCTAAACAAAATGCAATGCAAAAAGAATCAAAGTCCAACTCTCAATGGTTAGGCAGAAATGATTTTTTGAAGTTTGGATCAAAATAATGCCTTGAAATGATTTTAATTCCATGAAAAATTCTCAAAAGACATCAAGATCAAAAAAGAAATTTGGTTTGAGGGTTGTACAATATTTCTAAATGATTATGAATGTTTCATGAATTTTTTGGTGATTTTTAAATACCTAAAAGTATTTTTAATTAATTAATCCTTATTAATTAATTAAAAATAAACTTTTAAATGATTTAAAAATATTTTTTAATGCAAAAAATAAAAATAAAAATATTTTTGGTTTCTGAAAATTCATAAAAGTTTATATAAAAATTTTCATAATTTTTAAAAATTTTTTACTATTTTTTATAAAATGTAGAAAACAAATCAATTAAAATGAAAATAAAAACTAATTAAATGGGTGGTAATCAGAATCAATGGCTGGCATTTGAACTGGGAACGCGCGCGTTTGACTTGGCGCCACATCCAAGGGCTGAGATTCAAACTCACGTAATTATGATTAGCCCTAATTAATCAAACCCTAATGACTTTCAGGCGACCGGAACACTGTTCCGGTCGTCTTCTCCGGCAAGCTCAAACTCCTAACTCTCTCTACACGCAATGAAAACAAAATATAACTGCCCAGAACTCATCCCCATTCAAAAACGAATCAAACCCCCCAATCAAACATCATTTTTCATTCATCAATCAGCCAAATCGAATCAAAACATTTTTAGGGCAAGAAGTTTCAGAGCATTCATACATCCTAGTTTCTCAACCATTTTCAAAAGTAAACACATATTCATGATCAGGGAAGTGCATAGAAGCTTTTAAGAACTTAAAAACATGTTTCTGGAAAAAAGTTTTGAGATGACTACCTGAACTGAAGCTTTCGATTCAGGAGCTTTCTAGCTGTTTCTTTGGCTTAAATCCACTCCAATGATCCTCCTAAGAAGCTTGCGATGTTTGTTTGAAGTTTGCAATGGCTGGTTTGAGAGATGGCAGGAGTTCTGTTCAATGGCAGGTGGTGATCGTGTTTTTGATTCTTTGAGTTTCAAGTTATGGTGAAGGGTGCTTTGTGATCAGGAAGGTGTGTGGAGTTGATTTGTGAAGTTAGTTTTTATGTTTGTGGCCTGTGTGATGAGTTTCGAATGCTCTTGCAAGATGAGGTGAAAATGAGAATGCTGAGTTATGGATGGTTTCAGACCTGTGTTTTTGTTGCTTTGGCTTGCTTTTTGTTTGTATAAACAATTGGGATTGGTCAGAAGAAGTGTGCTTTATTGATTGGTATGGCTCAAGTTGCCAAAATGTCAAAGTTGTGTAAGAGAGGTATGGGATACTTTCTAGCCAAGGACAAAAGGTGTGTCCTGCGCAGCATGATGTGGGGAGATGCCTAGGATGGTTCAGCAAGCTAGCAAGCAAGTGGGTTGTGTCTTATGATGAGTTTTGCAACTTGCCTTGCTTTTGATTCTTATGAAATATCTTGCTCCATAAGCCACAAAAATGAGAAATTTCTTGGCCCATTCTGAATTTTAGGTCTTGTATGATCATGTTGTGAAGTTTAGAAGTCCATGTGATAACTTAATTTGCCTTGAGAAGTGAATTTGCAACTTTGCCTCTTTGGTGGAAAACTTCAAATTTTGTGATTTTTGCCAACTTTGACAAGCCATAACTTTTGATCCAAAATGAATTAGGTCATGTTCTTGTACTTTTTCAAAAGGGAATGATCCATTATACAACTTTCATGACCAAAGTTTTTCCATTTGAAGCATTTTTGAATCAAAAAGTAAAGGTTGAAAAAGTTGCCTAAAATGGCAATTTCATTAAAAGTCAAACTTTCCCAAAAAGTCAACTTTGCAAAAGACTTGAAATTCTTCAATTTTGTGAACTTCCAACATCTTCCATGATCAAATAAAGATCATACACAATCAAAATGATGAAGAACACCCTTTGGTTGGGTCATTGGGGGCCTCAGATGCCCTGATTTTACACTAACTTGCTTGAAAAGTCAACTCTTGATCAGATGACTTCCCCAAGGAATTTCTTCATGAAAATTGATATGCATACTCCCCATACCACATAGAGACCAATACAAACAAGAATTACCAAAAAATTTAGGGTTATGGCCTCTGAAACCAAAACCCTAATTTTAGGTCATCTGTGTAGTCAAGCCTGGCTCTGCCTCCATACCATTCTCAGTTCTTGTGATTTTTTGACATTCTTGACTTTGAGAGGATATAATATGATGTTTGAACATACATGGATCCCTTTGAAGTGATTGATGACCTTTGGAGTGGCTCAAAAAGCTCTTGGATTGCTCAGATCACAAACCCTAGATGCAGATGACTTAGAATCTATGCAGTGAATCAAAATTGTGATATGGGATGCTATAATTGAGTTTATGCATATGAAAATGATCACAAGCCATGGTGTGAATGGGTGAGGGCAAATTTGGGGTGTTTACAATAGGGCATCCCGACGAGTCAAAAAAAGAATAAAAGACTCGGGCAAAAATAAGGGAAAACAAAAAAATGTACACCCGCTGAGTTGAAAAGCCGCATTGGACAGCTCAGGCAAAAATGGGTATCCCGGTGGATTGAAAACCCGAAAGGGAGATCCACGCAAAATAAGGGAACAAGCGAACAACTGCGTTCTGAATTCGTCTGTATCGTTCACAATATGGCAAGCTTCGAAGGGTTAAAGCGTCGGTCAGAATCAGCCTTCTTCAGATAGCAAGATGAGAAGAACGTCAATGTCATACGAGTCATAGAAAAAGGAAGCTCACTGAAGTCTCATCAACATTGCCAGCAGTTCCATTTTTCTCAATTTGTAACGATCTCCTCATTTCAGGGGATTTGTTTCTTTGACTGTACTTGCCAACTCAGGGCACACAAATTAATAAAATCAGATTTTTAGTCACACTTCGCCTTGTACATTTTTATTTCATTTGCAAAAATGTCCAATATCATTGATATAATGGTTGCATAGATACAGATGCACTTTTTCTAATCACGTGCTTGCAGGAAATATTTTACTTACTCCCGGGAGTGTCTAAACTCTTATGATGGAATCCAGCAAGGGATACTTGTGCGTTTCTTTGTCATAACAGGATTGCAGGCATTCAATGTGCAACATGGGACATAAAAGGCTTTCCCCAGCAAGCTGCCAAACAACACCAGAGAAGGTCTCTCTCCCCATCAGAGCTGCCAGACATCACTTCTTCAGCACTTTCTTCAGAACAGCATCAGAAGGTGTTCATTTCCCCGGCTGAGTTGTCAAATATTATTATCCTCAGCAGGATCCTTACAGAGACCTCTAGGAAAATCGTTCAGTGATTTTCTTCCTCCCCAAGCCGAGTACTAGACAGGGAACTATCTCCCCATAGAGCTCCAGCCTCTATCCAGAAGAGCAATGTCTGAAAATCTCACAACAAAGAGCCGAAAGCTTCCACAGCCCCTAGCTGGGCCCCTCATTACCAAGATTGGTCTATCAGTGGCTTATTTTCCCAAGCAGAATCATCTGTATCAGATCTACCACTGATCTCATCCCCAGCTGGGATTTTTCTTTCAAGCCAATCAATCAAGAGATCTTCACAGCAGCGGGATCCGAGTCCCGGATCGGTATCTTTGCATAATCATAGCATTCGCATCATTTATCCCTCAGAGCGTAGCATTCCGTCCAATACGGAGCATTACGGCAAAAATCAAACATATTGCATAATTACAAGTCGTGTTTTGAATCAACACCTGTATATACCAACATTCCGTCAGCAATGTATACAAGGACTCAAAGTCCCAGCAGAAAGCCGAAGCTTCCCCTTTGCACTCACTAACACATACTAATGTATATTCACCCGACACTCGTCAGTGTCACATCATTCCCCTGAAGATATAAACCACAAACAGATATCTATATACTCCTTTGATACTTGTCTGTGTCACCCTTCCCCAGCATGTTTGCCTAAACACTTATTGTAAACCAAAACACTCATTTATAATGCATCTTTCGACACCCGTCCGTGTCACCTCATCCCCACAGATCACCAGATATCTTTTACACTTATAAGTTCATAACTTATATACTTTCTCTTATGATACTCGTCCGTGTCATACTCTCCCCAGCAAGCTGAACACTCATTTGTGTCTCACTCATGCTTATTTTTCATTCATACAGATACTCGTCCGTATCTTGTATACACCACTTATCTCTCCCCAGATTCAATACACGTCCGTGTTCTTTGTTAACCAGTTGATACTCGTCTGTATCATCATCTCTGAACATGCGTCAGCTTTTGTTTCTACTGATACTCGTCTGTATCATAATCTTAAGGATGCTCATCCACATCTTTAATCTATACACAGCGTCAAAAACTAATACCTTTCCTTTCTTGAATGTAAACACTCGTATGTGTCTACCATTCCCCAGAAGAGTCCCCAGCAAATCCCCAGTAAAAAGCAAAATTTCTTTTCTATCTAACATTCGTCCTATGTCATGATACTTTTGGCAGCCGTACCCTGCCAGGTGATCGTCCTTCACCCTTTGATGACCATCCCTCATCATTCCCCCAACGGAGTCTCTATTATTGGAACCCCTTTCTATCCGACATTCGTCCTATGTCGTGAAGTTTAGAAGTCGTCCCCTGCTAGGTGATTGTCCTTCACCTTTTGATGATCGTCCTTCATCACTTTATCTGATGGTCGTCCCCATCGTCGATTATGTTATCTGACATTCATCCTATTTCATGATAAACCCCGAGAGCAGCCGTACCCTGCTAGGTGATTATCCTTCACCTCTTGATGATCGTCCTTCATCATGCTTATCTGAAGGCCGTCCCTATCGTCGACCTTTTTTATCCGGCATTCGTCCTATGTCGTGATACGTTCGGCAACCGTACCTTGCCAGGTGATCGTCCTTCACCTTGGATGACCATCCCTCATCCTTATCCCCAACAGAGCAGCCGTCCCCTGCCAGGTGATCGTCCTTCAACCTTTGATGACCGTCCCTCATCATTTATTTCTTCAACCTAATGGCCGTCCCCATCATTGCCTTCACCTTTTATTCCCAGAGAATCTTGTTCTTTGCTTGATGGCCATCCCCATCATAATCCCTTTATTCCCCTATCATGTCGGTCGTCCCCGTCATTGTTTTATCCCCAGCAGTCGTCCTCTGCTCGATGGTCGTCCTCCATCGCCCGCACTTTATAATCATACTTTAACCGCCTTTTACAATCTATATCCCTTTTCTTCTTCACCCAGTGAGTGCAAATTTTGGACTGTCTTTGGTATTCAATCACAAGTTATCTCGTTTGCCTTTAAGCCGTCGCTTACATCCTGCACAGCTAACTCATGTTTGAATAGGGGCAGCTGTAAACACCCCAAATTTTCCCTCACTAAGTTCACACCATGGCTTGTGGTCTTTTCATTTGCATAAGTTCAATCATATCACCTCATGTTGCATTTTTGCTTCACTGCATTGGTTCAAGTCATCTGCATCTAGGGTTTGTGATCTGAGCAATCCATGAGCCATATGAGCCACTCCAAAGGTCTTCAATCATCTCAAGAGGGTCTATGTATGTTCAAACATCATATTATATCCTCCCAAGATCAAGGAAGTCAGAGAATCAAAAGAACTTGCAAGGCATGGAAGCAGAGCCAGCTTTAACTGCACCTAGAATTAGGGTTTTGGTTTCAGATGCCATAACTCCAATTTTTTTGGTCATTCTTGGTTCTATTGGTCTCAATAGGATATAAGGATCATGCATACCTTGTTTTACGGAAAAATTCATTGTGGAAGTCATCTGGTCACTGGGTAACTTCTTGAGCAAGTCAGAGCCAAATCAGGGCATCTGAGGCCCCCATCAATGGACCCAAAATGGATTTTTCATCAAAATGAAGTTATATGGTCTTTATTGGATCATTGAAGTGCTTAGGAGTTCACAAATTTGAAGAAAGATAAGCAAAACCAAAAGTTGCCAAAAATGGAAATGACTTGTAATGTAAACTTTCCATTTTGGGAAAGTTTTTCAACCTCCTCTTTCTTAACCAAAAAAGCTTCAAATGAAAAATTCTTGGTCATGAAAGTTGTAGATTCGATAATTCCCTTTTTAAAAAGTACAAGAACAAGATCTAATTCATTATGGAACTCAAGTTATGGCTTTCCAAAGTTGGCAAAAATCACATAATTTCATGTTTCATGCCAAAGAGGCATTTTTGCAAAACCTCATGCCAAGCTATTTTATGACTTCAAAGTGACTTCTACACATCATAACATCACAACACATGACTTAAAACTCATAATTGGCCCAAGAATCCCAAGATTTCCTAACTTGCACATGAAGAAATTCCAAAAGGGGCAAAAGTTCACAAAATTGCAAAACCTCCCACAACTTCCCACAAACTTGCCAAATTGCCTCAAACTGATTTCCATGGCTATCCATGAATCATGCTGCGCCAGACACCCCCTTGTCCTTGGCCTAAAACATCCCATACCCCAAAGGACACATAACCTTGACTTTGTGCATTTTCACCCATACCAATCACACTATGCCACAACCACTCTCTGAACCAATTGCATTTGTTTATACTAATCCAAAGCAAGCCAAACACAACAAGAACCAAGCCTGAACTCTCCCATAACTTAGCATACACAAAAACTCTCCTCTTTGCATTTTCTATCGAATCTCACAACTCAACCATTCATTCTTTAAACCAACACCACCCTTCATCTCAGCATCAATCACTGATCATTTCCCACCCTTCATTTTGCCCTAAAAGCCATCATACATAAAACACAATTTTCTCCCCCCTTGAACTGAACTTCATCATACTTCAAAAGGAGGTCACAAATACTTCAGCAAAGC
Organism: Lathyrus aphaca; assembly: GCA_963966055.1. Lineage (NCBI taxonomy): Eukaryota > Viridiplantae > Streptophyta > Magnoliopsida > Fabales > Fabaceae > Lathyrus > Lathyrus aphaca. The sequence continues at coordinate 143,372,163 of OZ014523.1, forward strand.
ATTCCAGAAGCAAGAGGGAGTCAAGAGGAGTGGGAAAGCACCAAAGGAAATCCCAGATAGTGTCATTTTTGAAAGCTCCATTTCAGGTAATTTCAAGAACAAATTTTCCAGAAATGATTTTTTAAGTTCTTAGATTGTTCTCCATGCTTCACTGATCACACTGCACCTTTTGGTTTTGAAAATGATTGAGTATTAAGCATGTATGAAGCTTCTGAAATTTCTGAGTAATTTTCCGTTTTGTTTCGAATCTTGATGTTCATGTGAAATAAATGATATTTGCTTGTTGAATCTTGTTTAGAATGAGTTAGGGATCATTTCTGGAGAGTTTGGTGAGTTTATTTTACGAGTTGAGTGAGTTTGCAAAAGTGGATGGCCGGAGAAGATGACCAGAACACTGTTCCGGTCACCTGAGAGCAATTAGGGCATAATCAGTGTAATTAGGGCTAGTTTGAATTGAGGCTGTAGGATCTTGTTGCCCGCGCGTTTGGATGGTCTGGATTGAGTGTTTAAAACCCTAATCTGAATTAATTAATTGATTAATTATGTTTAGTAAGATTTGAACGTGGGCCGTTAGATAGAGCGCCAGGTCAACAAGCCCAAACCCAGAATCAACCACAACCCTTGGATTGGCATACTTTCAATTTATTTAATTTTTATTTCATTTGTTTCTATTTAATTTGTACGAATTATTAAAAATAGGAAAATACATCAAAAAATTCTGAAAATTTTTATCAAACATTTTTATTAATTTTTAGAACCCAAAAATATTTTTATTTTTATTTTTTGCATTAAAAAATTATTTTTAAATCATTTAAATGTTATTTTTAATTAGTTAATGAGAATTAATTAATTAAAAATACATTTAGGTATTTAAAAATCACAAAAAAAATCAGAGAATATTTTCAAGCATTTAGAAGCATTTACAAACTCACCACACAAAATTTCTTTTTGATTTTGATCATACTTTGACATTTTTCAATTGAATTAGGGTTCTTAAACTTGAATATTTTTAACCCTAACTTCAAAAATTCATAACTTTTGAACCAAAGTGAGTTTGTGAATGATTCTTTTTGCATTGTGCTATGCATGGTTTCAATCATCTAAAAACATTTTTGTTTCATTTTTATAATGCATTTTCAATTTGTTTGGCATTTTATCTTTAGGATCACCCTTAAAGCCCTAGAAACTTAGGAAATTCATAACTCCCTTAGGGTTAAGCTTCTGACCTCCCCCTTTGGATGGTAACTTGGCATAGGTTTAGGGTTCTTTGGGTCCATTTTCAATTTTTTATGTTATGTTTTTCTTCTGTTTTTGAATTGTGCATCTCACATGATCATATAACCCTAATTTGCATCTTCATTTGCATCCATCTTGTATAAACTTGCATACATGAACTTGCCATGACATTTTGTGCATCCACGTGACATATAAGACATCTTAGGGCATATTAAAATCATGTTTTATCATTGCATCATCCATTTTCTATGTTATGCTTTCATTACATTCCATATGCATTCATGAACTTTCATGTTTCCTTTATGCTTCATTTGCATTCCCATCCTTTGTATGATCATCTTCATCTCATGACACACATTTATGTCAACTCTTTGCATAATTAGCATCATGAACATGCTTCTGGTTTTGGTTTCCATCTTTGCATTTCATTTCATTCTCATTTCATTTCCTTCCTTTTGCTAACTTTTCAAGTGGTAAGTGCTTTGAGAAGTGAATTTGCCTTCACTTCTCATAATCTCTTCTCATCTCTCTTATGCATTCATTGCTGCATTTTACTTTTGTATTGGAGTGAGCTTGCTCATTCATGTTCCCTCCTCACCTTCTTTCTTCAAGCAACTTATCTTCTTAAGTGAAGTAAGTTGACTTGCTTCTTTCTACTTCTTCTCCTTCTATCTCTGCTTCTTCCTTGGGGTGCTTCTTGAAGACTTCTTGCAAACCTCATAAACCCTAGGAACACCCAAGCATGATCACAATTAGGGTTTGATTAGTCCCCCCATTAGTTTAACCTTTGTGTCATCTCTTGTGTCTTCTCTTCTCATCTCCTAATCAGGGACTAAACCTTAAAGGTTTTAAGGCTTTGTGATTAGGGTTATGCCTATATCCTTATATTATAATGGAGTGTATAATTTTAATCCTAAGTGTTAAACCCTTAATGTGTTTAAGTCCTTTAATCAATCCACTTTAATAATCACTAATACATCAAGCTTGTAACTTGGGCCTTGCATTAGGGTTCTAATTCTTCCTTAATTGGTTAAGAAGGATTAACCCTAGTGTTAATGGACAAGTCCCCCTCAAGTTGTCTTACAAACCATAAAATCCATTTCTTAATCTCACCATTAACTAAAATCCACTTTAATAAAGGTCTTGTTTTGTCATGAGGTTAATCCCTAATCATGGATTAAGTTGAGGAGCCTTCCTCAGCTTAAATGTTCTCATCTATTATCCTTCTATTCGGATGGTGTAAAGGGGTCCATTAAATCCTTGATTATGGCTTAAACTCATTACTTAACACTAAACAAAAACTCCAAAAATATCTAAATAATCACAAGTAGGTTAATGATCTTAATCCTATATCATGGTGATTAAGTGTGAGGTGTTTACTTCATACTTAAGGTATTCTCATTACCCCTAATCAGAGGGAAGATGTGATGAGTTTACTAACCCTTGGTTTAGGCTTAAGCTCATTCTATTATGACAAACACAAAAAGCAATAAAAGATTGAAAATACCAAAAACAAACAATAATCGTCTCCTCCGGGGTTCTTTTCTCACCTCATTCACTCACAAACGAGAACTCGCTTCTTCCGTCTAATGCAAGACAGTTTGCACCTGAGCCAGACAGGTCATACACTTGAGCATAGACAAGTAAGCAGTTCACAAGTCAATTCATCTTTCAGTCTCTTTGAGTCGAACTACGGTGTTCTGACTTCCTCATTGCACGAGAGGATACGTAGGCATAACTTAACTGTTATCGAACAAAAGTCTCTGTATATTCCCCTTCCTCCAGCATTATCCTTTAAGCCTCATAGTCTTGAGCTTTGCACTCTTTCCTTACACTGACACTCCTTTATTTCACTTCAAATTTTTTTTGTACTGACACCTGTACATTCTTTTCCAGCACTTTGCACACAGATAGCACTGACACTACCCCTTTAAACACCAAACTTTCAAGCGTGGATCCCGTCGAGTACGACGAACAATCTGGGTGCTAATACCTTCCCAGGTTGTAACCAACACCCTTTCTCAGTTTCTCTGGTTCGCGACCGTCTTATCCATCTCTTTCTAGGTTTATGCAGCATTACCTTTCCTTCGGGATAAAAATGCCTAGCTGGCGACTCTTTTTGGTTCACCCTCGTGTTCTTCTTTCGCCGACCGTTCGCTTTTGTACCCCTCTTGGCCAGGTGTCATTTGGTGGGAGCGACACACTCCAAAACCCATTCAAATCACTCAACACAAACTCACCTACAAAAAACCAAAAAACAGAAAAAGATGAAGTGAAGAGATTGTAACCAAACGAGTTATATTGCAACCACGTCTCAACAACTCACAAAAATTACTCACCTTCCATAAATCGTAAATCACCGCCACCTTCACAACAAAAAATACGAAAACAAAACCAGTCGCAGAACCACTGAAGCAAACCTTCATCTTCGTAAAACCAAGCATCGATCAAACTTGAGTGTGTGAAATCAAAAAACCGACGTAGAGAGTGAATAAAACGCGTGAAACAAAATGAAAATCGCAAACAGTGAGAGAGAACGACACTTAGAAACACTCTGAACCTTACCATCGTGAGAACCACGACATAACTGATTTCGAAACACAGTAAACCAAACTGTGAAGAGAAAAACCGACCGAAATCTGAGAGAGGTTGAGACGAAGGGTGAGTGGAGAAATCATGATTTTTTGAGAGATAGAGGTTTTAATTTCATTTTGTTGCTTTTGTTTCCATTATCGTTGTGTGTGTTTTCAATTTTTCTCTGAGTTTGTTTTCTGGATTTTTTGGTCTCTTTCTGAAGCGTGTTTTTTTTTCAAAAAGAGATACTGAAGCAGTAGGGTAACATTTGGACCTGTGCTTTATTTTTTTTCGTTCTTTTTATTCATTATGATGAGTTTAAAGGTTGGATCTGATGCGGGCTTATGAAGCCCATTTGGCTTTGTTATTTATCACGCTAGTATCAGCGATGCACCCCTGCTTTTTTTCATCTCTTTGTTTTTAATTTATTATCATTAGTTATTTTTGTTTTAATTGATGTTTCCAGTTTCTAAATATCTTTTTTATCCATTATTACTACCATTTTATTTTAGTTTCCTTATTTTGGGGCCGATGATATAACAAATAGTTGAATATGTTCGATTTCATTAAATCGGTAAATTTCGATCAATATGAGGTCTGTTTAGTTTAGTTATTTATTAATGGTTTTATTTCGATTTATTTTTTCTTTTTGGGAACCATTTAATTTAGTTTATTTGATTTTATAGCTTATTTTATTTGGTCGACGAAAGTCTAAAAATCGGGATTACCACAAATCTTGGTTAAGACGAGACCATTAATCGTTTATTTTATTTTAGAATTTCAATACATAGATGCTCTACTCCTCATAGAACGATTCTATACATTAAATAGGTTCTAAGGTAGTTAAAGAGCTACATTTCGATGCTTCCGATTAAATTTGAGGTCCAACAGCTCCGAATAGTTAGGACACTTCACACACGCTCGCTCTTGGGCCAATACAATGAAACCTTTTATTTTGTGCAATCCAGTGTAATTTACTTTGTATCCCTCCCCCATTTCATGTACGCACTTTTATTTTTCCGCATTTATCGTTTCGATCATTAGGAGCTCCCTTAGGGACTAGTTTAGATCTTTCGTTTAGTTCGGGAACTCTTAGTCTAACGCCAAGTGGTTAAACTCACACACACTTGTACTTTATTTTTCGTTTATGGTTTTGTTTGCTAGGAACACCCCTAGGGACTAGGAATCGGATCCACCTAACCTTGCGAGACGAGCGCATTGTGCCTCGCTAATAAAGAAATAAACCTCCATTTACATTCACCCATACGACGAGTGCTTCGCGCATAGCCATCAAACCTTAATAAAAAACAAAATGTCTCTTTTAGATCCAAACCCTTGATCCAACTTCAAGCGGTCCTTAGGTAATAAAACACTTTAATAATATGAGAAGAATTGAACGCAACGAGCCTTAAGTGGTAGAAAGGAGGATAATGAGCTTTCGTTACTCGCTCCGATTATTTCGATGCGAGATGCTTGGCTTTTTGAGAGTAATAAACTACCCATAGAATTTAGTGCAATTCGACTCCTAAATCCTTTCATGGAAGAAAGGTGATAGAATCAACAACCATCAACCGTAGTAGGCCGAACTACGAGGCTCTGACTTTCTCATTGCACGAGGGAGTATGTAGGCACAAGGATCTCAATCCTTACCGAGCACCTAGGATCAATCTAACATATAATTAAACTCATTTCCCTCTAGAAAGTAACTCATTAGGCATATACATCCTTTCACGCGAGACAACTTAGATGGTTCCCATCGAGTACGATGGATGTAGGGGGTGCTAATACCTTCCCCTTGCATAACCGACTTCTAAACCCAGGAAATGGTTGTTACGGCCATTGTATTTATCCTCCTTTTTTGAAGGGTTTTATCAATATCTTCCATTTCCCCTTATGGGAATAAATAAGAATTAGGTGGCGACTCTCATATCTGCCCAGCGCAGAGTTCTTTTATCATGAGGTCGTATTTTTCGGGGTGCGACAGCTGGCGACTCTATTGGGGACTGGGTCACCCCTATGCAAGTCAGGCCTAGTCTTGGTTGTTCCACGCTTGTTTGGATGTTTTCTCTATGTCTTATTTGTTTGTTTTTATCACTTTCTTTATTGCATTCCATTTTATATATCTTTTGGCTCCTTGGTACTATAATATCGGATCGATACTTTGATCGCAAAAGAAACATGAGGAAAATTCTCTATACCCGGGCTTACGAGTACAAATATAAGTTAGAGAGATTGTGTAGTATGGGCTCCCGATAAATTTTCTCTTGTGGGTTGTCGATACGAAAACCTCACTTGGAGTAGATTCTAATGAAAATACTGATGACCATCAAGCTTTTGGCATGTGTTCTCAGTTGTTATCATTAGAGTCATCGACTATGAGGACCTTTAGAACCCTAAACCATTTTGGTCGAAACATCGATTGATGGTCGCATAGTATGGGCTCCCGAGAAATTTGCTCTCATGGCTTGTCGATACAAAGATCTCACTCAGAATATACTTTCTCAATGGATTTGATTGACTGTCAAAAGCTGACATGTGCATTAAGCAGTTGAGCAAAGTCTATAACTCTAAGGCCTTTGTTTAAACCTCGTGTCGATGGTCACATAGTACGGGCTCCCGAGAAATTTTCTCTCGTGGGTTGTCGATACGAAGATCTCACCCAAAAGAGATTCATATGGGGGAGTCAATCACCCGTCATGCTTATGGCATCTGTGATGAACAACCATATGAATTGACAACTTTGAGGTTCCTAAAACTTTAGATTCAACCTAGTAAGATCCTTGTGAGGAGAGAAAGCCTTATCATTCATCCTTACCTCAGACTCATGAATTCTCGTGGTTAAAATTATGGATTAAACTTAAGACCCTGATCTTGTGATCTTGGATTCGGACATTGTATCCACATATCATTTTGCATTTGCATCATTATACATCTTGTATTTCAAAATCTAAAACTCAATTCATCTTCTAAAAAAATCATCAAGCTGATTCCTCCACACTCCCATGCTGCTCAAGCCAACATCAGACAAGTAATGGATCAAATTCAACAAGACCATGTTGCCGCAAGTTGCTCGTCAACGAATGCTTTTGAAGAGGTTTCCGAAGACCAAGTATAATAGTCTCCAACTTTTGAAGAGCTCAGTCAATCAACGGAAGATCAATTCCTCAGATGAAGGCGATCGTCATGCCATTTATCATTTCACATTCTTGTTATTCTGTATTGTTTGTTTAAGTACTATTTTCTTTGAAAATTGTTATTCGTATTTGGTTTTGTTAATATTATGTTTATGCATGTTTTGAATTAGTCTATTCGCATTCACTCATCATTTATCACAAAAATCACAAAAATATTTCCTCACTTCACTTTAGCAAAGATTTGATGGAGGATGATGAGAACTGAATACCCATAACTGTTGTTGCATGCTTTTGAATAAAACCTCGTCAATTGTACATGCATTTTTTTCAAATCCCCAAACACTGGAGAGATAAGGAGTTAATCCCTTGTCAACCACTTCTAGCCTAGAAGTAGGAGTTTCTTTCGGATACAAACCCTTACGCTTAACCTGGGGCAAGGTAGTTGTTTAGTTAACCTGACTACACCTTCAAACTGCAAGATGAGACAACCCGTTGGAGGACGATCAATGAATGACTTGGCAATCACAACATTCAACAAAATACAACAACAAAAAAGAGAAAGAAAAAAAAGAAAAAAAAACGCTAAGTCGAGCACCCAAATGGAGACTTGAGCGAGAAAATAAAACCCCTAAGTTGAGCACGAAAAGGGAGACTTAGGCAAAACAAATCAAAGAAAACCGCTAAATCGAGCACCCAATGGGAGATTTATGCGAGAACAAAAAAGAAGAAATCAAGAAAACCGCTAAGTCGAGAACCCAAAGGGAGACTTAAGAGAAGAAAAAAACCACTAAGTTGAGCACCCAAAGGGAGACTTAGTCAACAAAAAAATAACAAAGCAATAAGAGGAGCTCAGATCCTCAGCAAAAGCAAAACAAAGATCATGTGACCATCATCAATAATCAAAGGGTCACCGACATTCACCAACAAAATATGATGACTGCCAATTCCAAGAGAACCTTAAACCTTCATCTTCACTCTTACAACGTCAAAACAAGTGTATGTGTAGAGTTAATTGAATGTAGGACCGAAGAACATCACGAAAAAGGGGTAAGTACAAACCAAACTTTGAGCCTTATACCTTTGTTTCTCAAACCATGAACCAGACCATGTTACAACCCTCGAAACACCTAATTTAGGCACAGTTTATTCTGAAAGCATGCTACCAACAAGGTTGCGTAAACTGACTCCATATATTTTCTAAACTTCAATATTGATAGCACAATTCTTATTGCTGCATCTTTCACTCACTTTCTAAATCAGCACCTCATTTGGACTAACGGTCCATTCGTCACACTTTAACTATCATTCAATAACTTACTTTTTCAAAACTTACATGAACGTCGCATTAACACTACCATTTGTGTATAAACAAATTAATTGCAAATCAATGCTTGACATCAACGCAATCCCAATAAAGGGCAATCAAAGAGGAACTTGAACTTCAATGGTGCTAACATGAATCGAGACTTCCTTAAACAACACAATCTAAGGCAAAATATTTCAACAGCTCAATCAGGGGCAAATCATTTTCAACAACTCAATCAGGGGAAAATCATCATCAACTGCTCAATCAAGGGCAGACACTTACCAAATCTAGATATTGGGGCAGATCATGTCATTATCACTATCAAAGCTTCCCCACCAGAATTCTTTCAAATATCCTACAGGCAAGGGCAAGCAAACAAGAAACAAAACTTCCTATCTCTACTCCACAATTGAACAAGCAGGTCTTGCCAGATGTTAGTAAGCATTCAAAGCAAAGAAATCTTCATGTGTCAATCAAGTCGCTTCGCTCATCAGCAAGTGACCAAACTTCGAGCATCCAAATCTATCTTCTGACCATATATCATCTAATATCGAGTGTCGGGGAATCGAACCCTTTCACCCACCCAAAGTCCAATCATTATTGGCAACTACTAGACCAAGAGTCCACCAAGCTGGAATCTTTCATCAAATTCCAATCACTCATATGCATCAATATGCATCATTATGCATCATCTACGTCATACTCATTACTTTCATTCATAAAAAAATCAGAATTTTCATATCCTCAACATCTACATTTCAACTTATATCTCAGTGCATAAACATTTGCATCGTATTTCCATCATTATGGAATACCATTTCAAAATCAAACAAACATACAGGCATAAGTCAGGACCAAAGATCAATCGAAGATTCTAGGCCAATCCTCAGAAAGTCCCGTGGATGTTCCCCATGGAACTTCTCTTTTTAACCTTTTGTTAATAAAGCTCTGATTCTCAACATCAATCAGTTTTTCTCCAAGCAAAATTTTTACCAAGTGTTATTCAGTGGTCATCCCCCATTGGATCATTTTCATCAACCTATTGTTGATTTCCCCAAACAACTTTACCATTGTACCAGTATTTATCAACTAGATCGTCATACCATCCTTTTGGTGGTAACAGTTTATTTAATTTTCATTCAATCGTCATCCTTTTGGTGTCAGGGTCGCCTTATCATCATTTTGGTGATAGTGATTTTTTAAATTTCTGTCACTCGTCATCCTTTTGGTGTCGGGGTCGCCTTATATTCCTTTTGGTGATAGTGATTATTTAATTTTCTATCACTCGACATCCTTTTGGTGTCGGGGTCATATTATCATCCTTTTGGTGATATCGATTATTTAATTTTATGTCACTAGACATCCTTTTCGTGTCAGGGTCGCCATATCATCCTTTTGGTGGTAGAGATTATTTAAATTTCAGTTACTCGTCATCCTTTTGGTGTCGGGGTCGCCTTATCATCCTTTTGATGATAATGATTATTTAAATTTCTGCCACTCGTAATCCTTTTGGTGTCGGGGTCACCTTATAATCCTTTTGGTGATAGCGATTAATTAATTTCCAGGAACTCGTCATTCTTTTGTGTCAGGGTCTCTGTTCCGACCCGGCCCAATCCCTCTTATTGGGCCAAAAAGGCTGATCCATTCTTCTTGCTCGACAGTCCGAGCACAAGTATGAAAAGTGGCCTCTCAGTCGACCACTAATGATCCGACCAGGGAGAGACTTCCTAACGGCTAGTATTGACCGTTTCCTATCTTCACGGACCCCTCGATCCGCACCTCATAAAACGAACCAATAGCATTCCAGCTGGTCCTCTATATAAACTCTCTCATTTGAGAGGGTCAGGTATTCAATTCTCAACCTTAATACTAGTACTTGCTCACTGTCGCTCGGATACTTATTTTGGCATCGGAGTGTGTTGCAGGTACACCCCTTTTTCTCCTCGACAACCATCTCCGCCCACTCTCGAGCCCAGCTGTATTGGATCCTGATCTTCAGGTACGATCAGGTGGCACCGTCTGTGGGAAACCAACTTCCCCGTTCTTCTTTCAAGATCCTCAAAGAACAAAAGTTTTAACAAAAATCCATGGCTGCTCGGGACAATCAGGAGAATCGATCGAACGATGGCATGATTCTCACACAACATGAGAGCAATGTCCAACCTCCCATACACGATGACACCACGCACGACCAACCAGAGAAGAAGGCAGCATCGCCTTCACCCGATCGTGATCAACCCTTGGAGAGTCGCCCGGGGACCCTCATTCCTTCGATTCCCTCGGGATCAGATTTCGCAGCCTTGGCCGAAATCCTGAACCAAACAAATCTGTTACTCCTCGCTCATGGTGAAAAGATCGCCCGACTTGAAGGTAACTCTCGTCAACCTCATTCTTCAAAGAGGCCCCTCCAAGGGGAGCACACTCCGTCTCCTCCGAGGAGAAGGAGAGGAAATACCGACGAATCAACAGGCAACAAACGTTTTCGCCGATCATCTCCACGACCCTCTCCTAAAAGAAAATCAAGAAGAAGCAGATCAAGATCTGCTTCCCCTCGAGGAACAAAGAAACGTGATCACAGATCGTCATTAGCTTCCAGTGACGAAGAAGACGCTCGTGGCCCCTTATCTTCCGAAATTATGGCGGCCAAACTACCGAGGGGCCTGGAGAAACCCCCTCCTTTGGGATCGTACGACGGCACAACCGACCCAGACAAACACATCGAGAACATCGATGCCTTGCTCGACTATCGAGGTGTTCGAGGAGCAATTAAATGTCGGCTCTTTCCCACGACGCTGAGGAAAGGGGCAATGACTTGGTACAAGAGCCTTGAGACCGAATCCATCACATCGTGGAAGCAACTTGGGCGCACGTTCTCTAGGCACTTTACTGCGTCAAGAAGACATCCTAAGATAGAGGCTTCGCTCGAAGCAATAATCCAAGGGAGGGACGAGCCGTTACGAGCCTACATCGAAAGATTCAACAAAGAAGCAGTTCAAGTGTCAACAACCGACGACATGAAAAAATATCTGCTTGAACGAGGGCTGCGTCCCTCGACAGATTTTCATAGGGCGGTCGGTATTGAAACCCCAGCGACCCTCGACGCGTTCTTGCTAAAGGCCCAAGCTTACATACAATATGAAGAGAAGCAAGCGGCCAGTTCAGTAAGAGACGCCCGACGTCGAGAAGACGCTAAACCACATCGAGCTGAGGAACCCTCGACATCTCGTCGGGGAGGAGAAAAAAGAAAGGATGATCGCTCCCGTGAACCGCGGGAGCACCGGGGACCCATTGGTCGGTTTCACGAGTACACGCCTCTCCTAGTCTCCAGAGAGAAAATCCTGTCCGAGTGCGCCAATTCAGAGTTCAAACAGGCAGGAGTACGCTTCCCGAGGCAACAACCTACCAAGCCCGGTACAGATAAAACGAAATACTGCAGGTTCCACAGGAGCCACGGGCACAACACAGAGGATTGCATACATCTCAAGGACGCGATCGAAATCCTCATCAAAGACGGGCATCTGAAGCAGTTCACAAAATCCAGAGAAAATCCTCGGCAAGACACACAAGAAACCCAGAAAATCGAAGAGGCCGTGCCCATCCCCGCGGACGCTAACATGCAGGTCGCCCTGAGCATCTATCGCCCGGAAGACTTCTTCTTACCAGACCATACCAAAGGCACAGGATTCCTTTCCTCTCACAGTCCATGGGAAGCTTTCCCCTCGGCGATGGTCATATCGGGAGGCGGATTCAATAAAATCACGGTCGGTTCTATGAAAAGAAAATTCGACCAGTTGATCGCCAAGGGGCCCGCGCAAAACGCCACCTTAGATCCTCCGAGGGAAGGTTCCGTACCCCTCGCATTCTACCGAGAAGAGCTCCTGGGAGGAGCACCAAACGCCAGCATCCCTTTACTCATCCGAGCACGCATGGCGAACTTCGACGTAAGGAGGATATTGGTAGACCAAGGAAGTTCATGTGACATCATGTACTCCCAACTATTTTCAACGCTCCAACTGAATGAAACACATCTGACTCCATACGTCGGATCCGATCTGCAAGGTTTTAACGGAGCAGTATCCCGACCATGGGGTTATGTCGACCTGTTTGTCACTTTCGGGGCAGGCGAAACAGCCAGGACAGTCAGGGTCCAATTTCTCATCGTGGATTGCCCGTCGTTATACCAATGCATATTGGGACGACCGACTCTGGCCGAGTTAATAGCCGTGTCGTCCACCGTCCACTTAAAGATGAAGTACTATACTACTTCGGGCAGAGTTGCCACATTGCACGGAGATGTTGACGCTGCCCGTAGATGTTTCGAGGCAGCATCAAAAGGCCTCAGCTCAATATCGTACCAACCGGTCTCCCCGACACTGGATCCAACAGATGTGCCCAAGGCTTTCCCTCAAGTCGATTCGATCGACTTAGACTGCAGGTTTTCAAACAGCGAGAGCATCCAGAGACCGACAGAGGCCTTAGCCCGGCCAATCCCGGACGGAGACTTCGAGCTAATTCCTTTGGGAGAAGATCCTGCTCGATGCGTCAAGATTGGAGCACACCTTCCCGAGTTAGTGAAGCGGCAGTTGGAAGCTTGCCTCAAAGGAAACGCAGATTTGTTCGCATGGAGTGCCGCGGAAATGCCAGGGCTCGACCTCGAAACAGCTTGTCATCACCTCTCTATCGATCCAACTTGCAAGGCGGTCGCCCAACGCAGGAGAAAGCAGTCGAGCGAGAAGACCGAAGCTGCTGAATCTGCCGTTAAAGACCTCCTAGAGGCAAAATTTGTAACTGAGGCCAGGTACACAACCTGGCTCTCAAATGTTGTACTCGTCAAAAAATCTAATGGAAAATGGAGAATGTGCGTTGATTATACCGATCTCAATCGGGCATGCCCGAAAGATGCATACCCTTTACCTAACATCGATAAATTGGTCGACAGTTCGTCCGGATACAAATTATTATCCTTTATGGACGCATACTCGGGTTACAATCAAATACCCATGGCTGTGTCCGACAAAAAATACACGGCCTTCATGACCGAGTCGGGCAATTATTTTTACAACGTTATGCCTTTCGGCCTAAAAAATGCAGGAGCAACGTACCAGCGTATGATGAATAAAGTTTTCCGAGCCGAAATCGGGGACATGCTCGAAGTGTACATGGACGACATGATCGTCAAATCTCAACAAGAAACAGACCACGCATCTCATTTGCGAAAAGTCTTCGACCAGGCACGAAAGTGCAAAATGCGTTTCAACCCTGAGAAATGCACCTTCGGCGTCCGAGCAGGAAAGTTCCTCGGATTCTATTTAACCGAACGAGGCATTGAGGCTAATCCCGATCGGTGTCGAGCATTCGCGATGTTCCCAACTCCCACGTCAAAGAAGTCTATACAATCACTAAACGGAGTCATCACTTCCCTTGCCCGATTCGTGGCAAAATCTGCTCAACACGCCCTCCCCTTTTACAAACTGCTCCGTAAGGAAGCAACGTTCGAATGGACAGCAGAATGCGAATTAGCATTGTCCCACCTAAAAAGGGCATTAAGTGAACCTCCAGTTTTATCCAGACCAGAGGAAGGGGAAACTCTATATCTCTACCTCGCGGTCGCCAACGAGGCAGTAAGCGCGGCCCTTGTGCGCGAACGACCCGAAGGGCAAAAGCCCGTGTATTTCACGAGCAAAGCTCTCTACGGCCCAAAAGTTCGGTACCTTCAGATAGAGAAGGTCGCATTGGCCCTCCTCCTCGCAGCTAGAAGACTACGCCACTACTTCCTGGCTCATACCATCATCGTAAGGACTGATCAGCCCATAAGACAGTTACTCGGTCGACCAGACATGGCCGGCCGAATGTTAAAATGGTCATTAGAACTGTCTGAATTCGACATCAAATTCGAAGGAAGACAAGCCCTCAAAGCGCAAGCATTGGCCGACTTCGTGGCTGAACTTACCTTCACCGAGCGAGACACGCAAGCTTCATCCAAATGGGTCATTTTCGTAGACGGTGCATCTAGCCCAACGGGCAGTGGGGCCGGTATCATCCTGGAGAACGAGGAGGGGAACGTCATCGAAGTATCTTTAACTTTGTCTTTCCCCACTTCTAACAACCAGGCGGAATACGAAGCTTTCTTAGCAGGCATACGGCTCGCGAACGACCTAGAAGCAGAAGAGATCACAATTTGCACAGACTCTCAATTGGTCGCGAGCCAAGTCCGTGGAGATTTCCAGGCCAGAAGTGATAGCATGGCCGAATATCTGGCCCTCGTAAAAGACGAAATAAAGCAGTTTAAGAGTGTAGAAATCAAACACGTTCCCCGGGAAAGCAACGCCCGCGCAGATATCTTATCCAAGCTGGCGAGCACTAAAAGGAAAGGAAACAACAAGTCCGTCATACAAAAACTGCTCCCCCAACCAAGCATTGGACATTCGTCACCCTGCACACACATTAACCTAGTGGGCGACACAAACTGTTGGATGACCCCAGTATTCAACTACCTAACTAAAGGAGAATTACCAAACGACCCGAAAGAGGCTAGTACCATACGACGGAGGGCGTGCTCGTATTCTTTAGTAGGTGGACGCATGTATCGTCGAGGATTCTCTACACCCCTCCTCAGGTGCGTAGAAGAGGAAAATATTCCACACGTCCTAAGGGAAGTTCACGAGGGAATCAATGCGCAACATCCGGGCGGACGGTCATTAGCTCGTAAAATTCTGAGAGCAGGATATTACTGGCCCACCCTGCAGCACGATGCGAAGGAGCACGTAAAAAGATGCGATAAATGTCAACGACATGGGGACGTGCACATAGCACCTCCTTCCGAGCTAAAATCGTTATCATCACCCTGGCCGTTCGCATGGTGGGGAATGGACATTTTAGGACCCTTCGTCGTTGGATCTGGTCAAAACAAATACTTAATTGTAGGCGTCGACTACTTCACCAATTGGATAGAAGCTGAGGCTCTGGCCAAAATTACTGCACTCAATATACTTCGATTCTTCAAAAGAAACATCCTCGCCCGGTTTGGAGTCCCCCTCGCTATTGTGACCGACAACGGAACTCAATTCACGGATAAACATTTCAAAGAATTCGTCGCGTCAATAGGGACAAAACAACATTTCGCATCAGTCGAGCACCCCCAAACTAACGGGCAGGCCGAGGCCGCAAACAGGGTAATACTAAGAGGTCTGAAACGAAGGTTGGACGAGCATAAGAAACACTGGGTCGAGGAATTACATAGCGTATTATGGGCGTATAGAACCACTCCCCATTCAACGACCAGAGAATCCCCATTTCGATTAGCATATGGGACCGAAGCAGTAATTCCAATAGAGATGCACGTCCGTTCAAGACGCACGGAATTTCCCATGGAACAAGATGCCAACAATGAAGCCTTAAGAGACGAGCTCGACATGGTCGAGGAAATTCGATCAAATGCTGCCCTTCGAGAAACCATTCTCAAACAAAAGATAGCCGCTCGATATGATTCCAAGGTCATCAGACGGACGTTCGAAGTAGGTAGCCTCGTCCTCAGAAGAAACCACAGAGATCCCCGCGAGGGAAAACTAACACCGAACTGGGAAGGCCCGTATCGTGTTCGAGCGAAAACCGAGAACGGCGCCTATTACCTAGAAAATCTATACGGGGAAGAACTCGCTCGGCCGTGGAACGCCGAGAAACTTAAACAATATTATAGTTAAGCCAGTCACCTTACTCGACTCCCAGGGGAAGAGAAAGAGAGACCAACTGCGTGCCTAGGTACGAGCACGTCAGTCTAAATATCACAAACAAAACAAGTTCTTTTTCGAGCAAAAGAGAAACTTGTCGCACGAACGGATACTCGAACGAGTCCGACGTCGCCTAAGTACCACGACCAGGTAGAACCCCAGCTCGCGATGGGACGTTCACGCCATGGAGCCCGGGCCATTATCTTGACCCGAGCACCGATCGAGGATACAACCCTCCAAGACTGATTGGTTCCCTTAACCAACGGGTCGTCCACAACCCCCGTATCTATCCAATCACTTCTAATTGATACAAATACGAGCATCAAACACTTAGTAAAAATAATAACAAATCATGTCCTCCGACGGACGAATGGTTGCGAGCAAACAACAGATATAATCAACTTCCACGACCAAGTACTTAACATTTATAAAAAAGAAATGCGGCACCAAAAGGCCGACTTGTTCGGAATTACAGATAAAGGGGGCCACGCCCCCCAAAACAACAAAATACATAAATTATGAAGGCACGCAGGCCATTAATTAATTATCCTCATCTGCTGGACGATCCTCCTCCGCGCGAGCTTCCTCATGCCCTGGCTGCTCCTCTGGCTAATCAGGCTGGATCATTGTCCCCGGCTGGGAATCGACCACCACCAAGTCCGCAGGCACCACGATCTGACCGTCCACCACTTTGTAAAGGTAATTCATCCGACCTACATCCAAAGCTAGATCGGGATGAAGAGCTTTCACTTGCTCCACCGCATTCAGGAAGCTGAACTCAGTCGACGCGTTCAGATCTTCCATGTCCTGGTCGATCCGAGCGAGAAACTGGGCCCTCGTCATCAAATGCTTGGTGTCCTCGTCCTCGTCCTCCTTGGGGCAGAAGGCATCTTTTAACTTCTTATTTTGTTCGAGCAGCCTCTTTTTGTCAACCTCCAACTTGGCAATGACCGTTGCTCGTTCAGCCGATTCCGCGGTGACCTTTTTTGCCTCCTCCATGGCCGTCGACAGCTTGGCCTCGGCAGCAACCAACTGCTCCTTGAGTTTGCCATTCTCTCGCTCTAACAGAGGGGACCCTTCGGCCGTCATCCAAGCCATGGTTAAGACCCGCATGACAGCGCTCGCATCCTGGGCCAATGAAAGCCGCCGGGCAGGGCGATCCATCCCTTCCAGGAACAGAGAATCTGCCCGGTCCACCTCCATACTATTTCCTTCAAAGAAATTCCGGACAACGAAGCAGGGGGGTATCCCATGTTTTGGCTTCGGAGGAGCACCGGCCGTCAGGTCCACAGTGGCCGTCGTTTTATGTTTCTTCATCAAAGATCCAGTGGATGCCACCGGAGAGCCCTGGACCAAAGGACCTGAGCCTGAAGCGCTCGCCTCGGTCAGTTTAGTTTGCACGACACGCGACCGCTTTCTCTGTTGCTGGACCAAACGATCGTGGATCTTGTCCAACGGATTTGTTAAGGAACCTGAAAAGAAAAATAAAATCAAAGTTAGCCACGAGCAATAGAATCAAATCAAAAACTTAACGAGCATAAATAAACAGATACCAAAAAAATCAGCTATCTCCTGCCCGTTATTACAGCCCAGCAAGTCAGTAACGTTGATCAAAGGACGCTCCAGAGCTTCTCCCCCGTCTTGGTCGACCATAACTTTCCCTTCCCCGTCCAATAAAGGGGTCGGAATGAAAGAAGCTACCAACTTTCTGAAAGCTTCGAAACTGGCCGCATCATCCTCGTCCAGTGTTTCCCCCACCTGGACAAATTCCCCCACTGGTCGCTCGTAATGCATATGACTCCAGGAGAGGGGAAACATCCATAATCTCCTCGGAATCACATCACCCTGGTCGTCCAACTTGGGTTCGTCGTTCTCATCGGTGTCAATCCCGAGGAAACTCATAGTACGCACGGCAGCATCACTTACAGGTTTTATTAAAAAATAATCAGTCTTAAAAGCCCGGATGGACTCCGAGTGGGCCTTGAAGATCTTAGTTCGCTGTTTAAAGGATACGAATCCCTTCCGGTCGGTTCCCCGCCCGACTTGACGTTGTAAAGAAAACAGGCGGAAGAAGAGAGGGAGTGTGGCCCCGACGCCCAAGAAAGCACACGTCGTCTCAAATGCCCTCAGGAAGGCGTAGGAGTTGGGGTGCAGCTGAGAGGGGGCTATACAAATATGTCCGAGCACCGCGCTCACAAAATCGCTGAAGGGCAGCGTAACTCCCAGGACCGAAGTAGCATATTCATACATCGAAAATGCTCGACCGCGAAAGTCTGAAAATATGCGATCGTCATCTCCTGGGCAAGTCACGACCCAGTCAGCGAGATCCCCGACGACGGGCAGCGGTTCCGATCGAGGTCTCGAGAAGGAAGACACCTTGTCCAGTAAATCTTCCATCACCCATTCCTCGGGCGAGATCCTCGACTGAGCAGGACATTGAGGAGATTCCGTCGACTGCCCCGCGGTACTTGTATCAGAACTGTCCGAAGTGCCTCCTGAGTTTGAAGGAAGGGACGCGGATGAATCTGTATTCCCCGAAGATGTGTCCTCGGAAAACACGTCCAACGGATTTCCGAGCGAGTTTTCACCTGAAAAGCAGAGGAAAGGCATCAGTGAATTCGATTAAGAATATCAAATCCACCCTTCCACCGCTCGACAAGTGAAAGGGCGCGCCTCAGCTCGGGAATTGCATCCCAAGCTGTAGCCCTGGCTAACCATTGCTCGAAGCAACGACTGACGCCCAACAGTATGCAGATAACGAAAACCTACCAAGAGACTAAAGTCTAAGTCGACCAAGGTCCGTGTCGACCTTCAAGCTAGGGTTCGTGGCCGACCAGTTACGGTGGCAGGAACTTTAAGAGTTTCCAATCCTAAATCCTAAAACTACCGGTAAAATCACCCTAAACCGCATGCATTCTACAGAAACTAAGCTGTATACGCTCAAGAGAGAAGAAAAGAACGGTACCTTGAGCTTGTGAAGACATTTTGGAGAAGATTGAGCTTCTGTGAGTGGTGGTCGGTAAGAACTGGCGGTGGTCGACGGCTGAAGCAACGGCGGTTGAACGAGCAGAGAGTTGATAGAGAAGACGAAGCGAAAGGGTCAAAATGGGCCCTGGGAATCCTATTTATAGGAAAAAGGACACGTGCGCGCGCGCGTGACCCCTAGGCGCTAGCCCCTAGACTAGCCGTCAAATCATTAACAGGCGCGAATATCCAGATATTCCAGCTTTTCGTTTCACATTCCTCTACCGAGCAACGTATTCTTTGCCCGAACCATCGACAGCATAGATCCTCAACCATGAAATCATACCCAGACGAGCACAGTATTGCTTTAAGTCACTGCTCGATAGCCCGAACAATGACTTGGGGGGGGCTCCTGTTCCGACCCGGCCCAATCCCTCTTATTGGGCCAAAAAGGCTGATCCATTCTTCTTGCTCGACAGTCCGAGCACAAGTATGAAAAGTGGCCTCTCAGTCGACCACTAATGATCCGACCAGGGAGAGACTTCCTAACGGCTAGTATTGACCGTTTCCTATCTTCACGGACCCCTCGATCCGCACCTCATAAAACGAACCAATAGCGTTCCAGCTGGTCCTCTATATAAACTCTCTCATTTGAGAGGGTCAGGTATTCAATTCTCAACCTTAATACTAGTACTTGCTCACTGTCGCTCGGATACTTATTTTGGCATCGGAGTGTGTTGCAGGTACACCCCTTTTTCTCCTCGACAACCATCTCCGCCCGCTCTCGAGCCCAGCTGTATTATAATCCTTTTGGTGATAGCGATTAATTAATTTCCAGGAACTCGTCATTCTTTTGTGTCAGGGTCTCCTTATCATCCTTTTGGTGATAGCGATTATTTAAATTTCAGTCGTTCGTCATCTTTTTGGTTGTTGGGTCGACTTATCATCCTTTTAGTGATAGCAAACTATTTCATTACTAGTTTTAATCATCAGCTTTTATCATCAATCTTTGACTGTAATTTCTTTCTTTTCAGACAAATTTAGAGTCTTTTAATATCTAATTGTCTTATACCTTGGAAGTATGAATGCGAGCCAATTCATCTTACTTGGTTTAAGCCAATTCGATAAGGGCAACTATCATACCCCAAATTTGTCATATTTGTACCATTTTATTTTTCTGTCTAACCATATTCGAAAATCCAAAAAAAATCCATTTTATATTCTGAAACCAAAATTTTTCTTTTATTATCACTTTTATTGCTATGTTTTTATTGTCTTGCAATTTTATTCTCAATTATTTTACATTCCCATCATTAGTTATTATTACTATTATTATTCTTATTAATCCCCATTTTTTATTTTTTTATTATTCTTATTAATCCCCATTTTTATTTTTTTATAAGTTAGGATCTTGGATCAATCGAAGATTCCAGGCCGATCCTCAGCAAGTCTCATGGACGTTCCTCATGGAATTTTTCTCTTAAACTTTTGTTAATAAAGCTCTGATTCTCATCTTCAGTCAGTTTTTCTCCAAGCAAATTTTTTACAAAGCGTTATTCAATGGTTGTCCCCCATTGGATCATTTTCCTCTACCTTTTGTTGATTTCCCCAAACAAGTTTACTCATTATACCAGTATTTATCAACCAAATCGTTATACCATCCTTTTGGTGGTAACTATTCATTTAATTTTCAGTCACTCGTCATCCTTTTGGTGTCAGGGTCGCCTTATCTTCATTTTGGTGATAGCAATTATTTAATTTTCCGTCACTCAACATCCTGTCACCTGTCATCCTTTTGGTGTCGGGGTTTCCCTATCATCCTTTTGGTGATAGCGATTATTTAATTTTCTATCACTCGACATCCTTTTGGTGTCGGGGTCGCCTTATCACCCTTTTGGTGATAGTGATTATTTAATTTTTCATCACTCGACATCCTTTTGGTGTCAGGGTCGCCTTATCATCCTTTTGGTGGTAGCGATTATTTAAATTTAATTCACTCGTCATCCTTTTGGTGTCGGGGTCACCTTATCATCCTTTTGGTGATAATGATTATTTAAACTTCTGTCACTCGTCATCCTTTTGGTGTCGGGGTTGCCTTATAATCCTTTTGGTGATAGCGATTAATTAATTTCCATGAACATGCCATTCTTTTGTGTCGGGGACGCCTTATCATCCTTTTGGTGATAGCGATTATTTAAATTTCAGTTGTTCGTCATCTTTTTGGTGTTTGGGTCGCCTTATCATCCTTTTGGTGATAGCGATTTATTTCATTTCTAGTTTTAATCATCAGCTTTTATCATCAATCTTTCGCTGTAATTTCTTTATTTTCGGACAGATTCAGAGTCTTTTAGTATCTAATTGTATTATACCTTGGAGGTGTGAACGCGAGTCAATTCATCTTACTTGGTTTAAGCCAATTCGATACGGGCAACTGTCATACCCCAAATTTAGTATCATTTTTATTGCTATTTTTTTATTATCTTCCAATTTTATTCTCAACTATTTTACATTCCCATCATTAGTTATTATTACTATTATTATTCTTATTAATACCCATTTTTATTTTTTTATTATTCTTATTAATCCCCTTTTTATTTTTTTATCGGTTAGGATCCTAGATCAATCAAAGATTCCAGTCCAATCCTCAGCAATTCCCGGACGTTCCCCATAGAACTTCTCTTTTTAACATTTTGTTAATAAAGCTCTGATTCTCAGCATCAACCAGTTTTTCTCAGAGCAAATTTTTTATCAAGTTTTATTCATTTGTCGTCCCCCATTAGATCATTTTCCTCAACCTTTTGTTGGTTTCCCCAACAACTTTACTCATTATACAAGTATTTATCAACCAGTTCGTCATACCATCCTCTTGGTGGTAACGATTTATTAAATTTTCAGTCACTCGTCATCCATTTGGTACCGGGGTCGCCTTATTATCCTTTTGGTGATGACGATTATTTAAATTTCGGTCACTCGTCATCCTTTTAGTATCAGGGTCGCCTTATCATCCTTTTGGTGATAGAGATTATTTAATTTCCAGTCACTCGTCATCCTTTTGGTGTCGGGGTCGCCTTATCATCCTTTTGGTGATAGCAATTATTTATTTTCTAGTCACCTGTCATCCTTTTGGTGTCGGGGTCGCCTTATCATCCTTTTGGTGGTAGCGATTATTTAATTTTCAGTCACTCATCATCCTTTTGGTGTAGGGGCCGTCTTATCATCCTTTTGGTGTAGGGGCCGTCTTATCATCCTTTTGGTGATAGCGATTATTTAATTTTCTGTCACTCATCATCCTTTTGGTGTCGGGGTCGCCTTATCATCCTTTTGCTGATAGAGATTATTTAATTTTCAGTTACTCGTCATCCTTTTGGTGTTGAGGTCACCTTATCATCCTTTTGGTGATAACGGTTTTTTAATTTTCAGTCAATCGTCATCCTTTTGGTGTCGGGGTCCCCTTATCATCCTTTTGGTAATAACGATTAATTAATTTTCTGTCACTCGTCATTCTTTTGGTGTTGGAGTCTCCTTATCATCTTTTTGGTGATATCGATTATTTAATTTCCAGTCACTCGCCATCCTGTTGGTTTCGGGTCGCCTTATCATGCTTTTGGTGATAGAAATTATTTATTTTCCAGTCACCTGTCATCCTTTTGGTGTCTGGGTCGCCTTATCATCCTTTTGGTGATAGCGATCTATTTCATTTCTAGTTTTAACCATCAGCTTTTATCATCAATCTTTCACGACAGTTTCTTTCTTTTTGGACAGATTCAGAGTCTTTTAGTATCTAATTGTCTTATACCTTGGATGTGTGAATGCGAGTCATTTCATCTTACTTGGTTTCAGCCAATTTGATAGAGACAACTGTCATACCCCAAATTTGTCCTACCTGTACCATTTTGTTTTTCTGTCTAACCATATTCGGAAAATCCAAAAAAATCCATTTTATATTCTTAAACCAAATTTTTTCTTTTATTATAATTTTTATTGCTATTTTTTTATTATCTTCCAATTTTATTCTCAATTATTTTACATTCCCATCATTAGTTATTATTATTATTATTATTATTATTATTATTATTAATCCCCATTTTTATTTTTATTTTTATTTTTTTTAAAACAGAGCCAAATCATCCAAATTTACTTTTTAAGCCCATTATCTCTTAAGTCCATTTATCATTTTATTTCTACACAAAAAAGATTTTAAAAAAAATCATTTTTACTATCTTTTTTTATTCCATCTTTATTATTCTTCTTCTTACTATTACTACTATTATTATGATTATTATTATTATTATTATTATTATTATTATTATTATTATTATTATTATCATTTTTATTATTTTTTATAATTACTATTATTATTTATATTATTATTATATTAGTATTTATTATTATTATTATTATTTATTATTATTATTACTATTGTTATTATTATAATTATTTGTATTATTATTTTGACAAATCTACAATTCTCACGCCATCATCACCAAGTACACTCTAGCCTGTCTTTTCTTTTTTTCACAACCAAATGATTTCTCAGCACCACTACTCCACACCACACCAATATCTACAATGATTTTTTCCCCACTTTCCACTAACACAACAAATTTTTACGCAGCAATTGCACATCAGCCATTTTCAACCTTATCCTTTCCAAAATTCAGCACACAACTCAGCAATTCTTATCCCAAATTACCCAAATCTTTATGCCCAAGCATCTCCAAAATACCCTTGAATCCTTCTCCTATATAACATGGCTCACACTCTCTCAAATTTCAAGCTTGGAAAGTCTAAGGAACCTCTGCAAAAATAATCCAAAAACCAAGCTTCAAAACCTTTTTCAACCTTCACCATAATCATTCATTCACTGTAAATTCACAAATAAACCAAACCTCTTTCATAAACCAGTTCATACGTACCTTCATCTTCAAACCCATCGATAAAACTGAATCAAAAATTGAAACTCTGAAACAAAAAATCTGAAAAAACAAACCATTCGAAAGAACGCGAAAAACCGAAACTCACCTAGACCAATCCGCGAGACAAGAGATACACAGAAACCAAATCAAAAACCTTTAAATCCTAAAACCAACCCTTCAAACTGACGGAACCGCAGCCAAACGAACCAAAACACAAAAAAAGCTCATCGCGAAAACACAATAAACCACCACCCTCATCCTTCATAAACCCAAAACGAACCAAAGCGAATCCGAAAAAGCAGAAATCCACCATTAACGCCCAAACATTGAAAAAATACAAATCGCTCCAAAACCCATTCAAATCACTCTACACAAACTCACCTTCAAAATACAAAACAAAAAAGATGAAGTGAAGAGATCGTAACCAAACGAGTTATATTGTAACCACGTCTCAACAAATTACAAAAATTACTCAACTTCCATAAACCGTAAATCACCGCCACCTTCACAACAAAAAATCTGAAAACAAAACCAGTCGCAGAACCACCGAAGTAAACCTTCCTCTTTGTAAAATGAAGAACCGACCAAACTTGAGTGTGCGAAATAAAAAAAACGATGCAAAGATTGAATAAAATGCGTGAAACGGAACGAAAGTTACACACAGTGAGAGAGAACGAAACTCGGAAACGCTCCAAACCTTACAATCATGAGAACCGCGATATAACTGAGTCCGAAACATAATAAACACAACCGCTAAGAGAAAAACCGACTGAAAACTGAGAGAGGTTGAGACGAATGGTGAGTTGCGAAATCGCGTTTGTTTGAGAGAGAGAGGTTTTAATTTCATTTCGTTTCCATTATCGTTGTGTGTGTTTTCGATTTTTCTCTGAGTCTGTTTTCTGGATTTTTTGGTCTCTTTCTGAAGCATGTTTTAACGTTTGGACCTGTGCTTTGTTTTTTTCATTCTTTTTATTCTTTATGATGACTTTAACGGTTGGATCTGATGCGGGCTTTTGAAGCCCATTTGGCTTTGCTATGTATCATGCCAGTATCAGCGTTGCACCCCTGTTTTTTTCATCTCCTTGTTTTTAATTTATTATCATTAGTTATTTTTGTTTTAATTGTTGTTTCCAGTTTCTATATAGCTTTTTTTATCCATTATTACTACCATTTTATTTTACTTTCCTTATTTTGGGGCTGATGATATAACAGATAGTTGAATATGTTCAATTTCATTAAATCGGTCAATTTCGATCAATATGAGGCCTATTTAGTTTAGTTATTTATTTATAGTTTTATTTCGATTTAGTTTTTCTTTTTGAAAACCATTTAATTTAGTTTATTTATTTTATAGTTTATTTTATTTTATTTGGTCAATGAAAGTCTAAAAATCGGGATTACCATAAATCTTGGTTAAGACGAGACCATTAATCGTTTATTTTATTTTATTTTCGCATTTCAATACATAGACTCTCTACTCCACATAGAATGATTCTAAACATTGAATCGGTTCTAAGGTAGTTAAAGAGCTTCATTTTGACGCTTCCGATTAAATTTGAGGTCCAACGCCTCCGAATAGTTAGGACACTTCACACACGCTTGCTCTTAGGCCAATACAATGAAACCTTTTATTATGTGCAATCCAATGTAATTTACTTTGTATCCCTTCGCCATTTCATGTATGCACTTTTATTTTTCCGCATTTATTATTAAAATCTCTAGGAGCACCCTTAGGGACTAGTTTAGATCTTTCATTTAGTTCGCGAACCCTTGGTCTAACGCCAAGTGGTTGCACTCACACACACTTGAACTTTATTTTTCAGTTATGGTTTCGTTTTCTATGAGCACCCCTATTGACTAGGAATCAGATCCACCTAACCTTGCGAGTCGGGCGCATTGTGCCTTACTAATAAACAAATAAACCTCCATTTGCATTCACCCGTAAGTCGAGTGCTTCATACATTGCCATCAAACCTCAATAAAAAACCAAAATGTCTCTTTTAGATCCAAACCCTTGATCCAAACCCTTGATCCAATGTCAAGCGGTCATTAGGTAATAAAATACTCTAATAATATGAAAATAATTGTACGCCACAAGCCTTAAGTGGTAGAAAGAAGGATAATGAGCTTTCTTACTCGCTCCGATTATTTCGACGCAAGACGTTTGACTTGCTTGGAGGAATAAAATACCCATATTTTTACCAAGTGTTATTCAGTGGTCATCCCCCATTGGATCATTTTCATCAACCTATTGTTGATTTCCCCAAACAACTTTACCATTGTACCAGTATTTATCAACTAGATCATCATACCATCCTTTTGGTGGTAACAATTTATTTAATTTTCATTCACTCGTCATCCTTTTGGTGTCGGGGTCGCCTTATCATCATTTTGGTGATAGTGATTTTTTAAATTTCTGTCACTCGTCATCCTTTTGGTGTCGGGGTCGCCTTATATTCCTTTTGGTGATAGTGATTATTTAATTTTCTATCACTCGACATCCTTTTGGTGTCGGGGTCGTATTATTATCCTTTTGGTGATATCGATTATTTAATTTTATGTCACTAGACATCCTTTTCGTGTCAGGGTCGCCATATCATCCTTTTGGTGGTAGAGATTATTTAAATTTCAGTTACTCGTCATCCTTTTGGTGTCGGGGTCGCCTTATCATCCTTTTGATGATAATGATTATTTAAATTTCTGCCACTCGTAATCCTTTTGGTGTCGGGGTCGCCTTATAATCCTTTTGGTGATAGCGATTAATTAATTTCCAGGCACTCGTCATTCTTTTGTGTTAGGGCCTCCTTATCATCCTTTTGGTGATAGCGATTATTTAAATTTCAGTCGCTCGTCATCTTTTTGGTTGTTGGGTCGACTTATCATCCTTTTAGTGATAGCAAACTATTTCATTACTAGTTTAATCATCAGCTTTTATCATCAATCTTTGACTGTAATTTCTTTCTTTTCAGACAAATTTAGAGTCTTTTAATATCTAATTGTCTTATAACTTGGAAGTATGAACGCGAGCCAATTCATCTTACTTGGTTTAAGCCAATTCGATAAGGGCAACTATCATACCCCAAATTTGTCATATTTGTACCATTTTATTTTTCTGTCTAACCATATTCGAAAAATCCAAAAAAAATCCATTTTATATTCTGAAACCAAAATTTTTCTTTTATTATCACTTTTATTGCTATGTTTTTATTGTCTTGCAATTTTATTCTCAATTATTTTCCATTCCCATCATTAGTTATTATTACTATTATTATTCTTATTAATCCCCATTTTTTATTTTTTTATTATTCTTATTAATCCCCATTTTTATTTTTTTATAAGTTAGGATCCTGGATCAATCGAAGATTCTAGGCCGATCCTCAGCAAGTCTCATGGACGTTCCTCATGGAATTTTTCTCTTAAACTTTTGTTAATAAAGCTCTGATTCTCAGCTTCAGTCAGTTTTTCTCCAAGCAAATTTTTTACAAAGCGTTATTCAGTGGTTGTCCCCCATTGGATCATTTTCCTCAACTTTTTGTTGATTTCCCCAAACAAGTTTACTCATTATACCAGTATTTATCAAGCAAATCGTCATACCATCCTTTTAGTGGAAACTATTTATTTAATTTTCAGTCACTCGTCATCCTTTTGGTGTCAGGGTCGCTTTATCTTCATTTTGGTGATAGCAATTATTTAATTTTCTGTCAGTCGACATCCTGTCACCTGTCATCCTTTTGGTGTCGGGGTTTCCCTATCATCCTTTTGGTGATAGCTATTATTTAATTTTCTATCACTCGACATCCTTTTGGTGTCGGGGTCGCCTTATCACCCTTTTGGTGATAGTGATTATTTAATTTTTCGTCACTCGACATCCTTTTGGTGTCAGGGTCGCCTTATCATCCTTTTGGTGGTAGCGATTATTTAAATTTAATTCACTCGTCATCCTTTTGGTGTCGGGGTCACCTTATCATCCTTTTGGTGATAATGATTATTTAAACTTCTGTCACTCGTCATCCTTTTGGTGTCGGGGTTGCCTTATAATCCTTTTGGTGATAGCGATTAATTAATTTCCATGAACACGCCATTCTTTTGTGTCGGGGTCGCCTTATCATCCTTTTGGTGATAGCGATTATTTAAATTTCAGTTGTTCGTCATCTTTTTGGTGTTTGGGTCGCCTTATCATCCTTTTGGTGATAGAGATTTATTTCATTTCTAGTTTTAATCATCAGCTTTTATCATCAATCTTTCGCTGTAATTTCTTTCTTTTCGGACAGATTCAGAGTCTTTTAGTATCTAATTGTATTATACCTTGGAGGTGTGAACGCGAGCCAATTCATCTTACTTGGTTTAAGCCAATTCGATACGGGCAACTGTCATACCCCAAATTTAGTATCATTTTTATTGCTATTTTTTTATTATCTTCCAATTTTATTCTCAATTATTTTACATTCCCATCATTAGTTATTATTACTATTATTATTCTTATTAATACCCATTTTTATTTTTGTATTATTCTTATTAATCCCCTTTTTATTTTCTTATAAGTTAGGATCCTGGATCAATCAAAGATTCCAGTCCAATCCTCAGCAATTCCCGTGGACGTTCCCCATAGAACTTCTCTTTTTAACATTTTGTTAATAAAGCTCTGATTCTTAGCATCAACCAGTTTTTCTCAGAGCAAATTTTTTATCAAGTGTTATTCATTTGTCGTCCCCCATTGGATCATTTTCCTCAACCTTTTGTTGGTTTCCCCAACAACTTTACTCATTATACAAGTATTTATTAACTAGTTCGTCATACCATCCTCTTGGTGGTAACGATTTATTAAATTTTCACACTCGTCATCCATTTGGTACCGGGGTCGCCTTATTATCCTTTTGGTGATGACGATTATTTAAATTTCGGTCACTCGTCATCCTTTTAGTATCAGGGTCGCCTTATCATCCTTTTGGTGATAGCGATTATTTAATTTCCAGTCACTCGTCATCCTTTTGGTGTCGGGGTCTCCTTATCATCCTTTTGGTGATAGCAATTATTTATTTTCTAGTCACCTGTCATCCTTTTGGTGTCGGGGTCGCCTTATCATCCTTTTGGTGGTAGCGATTATTTAATTTTCAGTCACTCATCATCCTTTTGGTGTAGGGGCCGTCTTATCATCCTTTTGGTGATAGCGATTATTTAATTTTCTGTCACTCATCATCCTTTTGGTGTCGGGGTCGCCTTATCATCCTTTTGGTGATAGCGATTATTAATTTTCAGTCACTCGTCCTCCATTTGGTGTCGGGGTCGCCTTATCATCCTTTTGCTGATAGAGATTATTTAATTTTCAGTTACTCGTCATCCTTTTGGTGTTGAGGTCACCTTATCATCCTTTTGGTGATAACGATTTTTTAATTTTCAGTCAATCGTCATCCTTTTGGTGTCGGGGTCCCCTTATCATCCTTTTGGTAATAACGATTAATTAATTTTCTGTCACTCGTCATCCTTTTGGTGTTGGAGTCTCCTTATCATCTTTTTGGTGATATCAATTATTTAATTTCCAGGCACTCGTCATCCTGTTGGTTTCGGGGTCGCCTTATCATGCTTTTGGTGATAGAAATTATTTATTTTCCAGTCACCTGTCATCCTTTTGGTGTCTGGGTCGCCTTATCATCCTTTTGGTGATAGCGATCTATTTCATTTCTAGTTTTAACCATCAGCTTTTATCATCAATCTTTCACGACAGTTTCTTTCTTTTCGGACAGATTCAGAGTCTTTTAGTATCTAATTGTCTTATACCTTGGATGTGTGAATGCGAGTCATTTCATCTTACTTGGTTTCAGCCAATTTGATAGAGACAACTGTCATACCCCAAATTTGTCCTACCTGTACCATTTTGTTTTTCTGTCTAACCATATTCGGAAAATCCAAAAAAATCCATTTTATATTCTTAAACCAAATTTTTTTTTATTATAATTTTTATTGCTATTTTTTTATTATCTTCCAATTTTATTCTCAATTATTTTACATTCCCATCATTAGTTATTATTATTATTATTATTATTAATCCCCATTTTTATTTTTATTTTTATTTTTTTTAAAACAGAGCCAAATCATCCAAATTTACTTTTTAAGCCCATTATCTCTTAAGTCCATTTATCATTTTATTTCTACACAAAAAAGATTTTAAAAAAAATCATTTTTACTATCTTTTTTTATTCCATCTTTATTATTATTATTCTTACCATTACTACTATTATTATGATTATTATTATTATTATTATTATTATTATTATTATTATTATCATTTTTATTATTTTTTATAATTACTATTATTATTTATATTATTATTATATTAGTATTTATTATTAGTATTTATTACTATTATTACTATTGTTATTATTATAATTATTTGTATTATTATTTTGACAAATCTACAATTCTCACGCCATCATCACCAAGTACACTCTAGCCTGTCTTTTATTTTTTTCACAACCAAATGAATTCTCAGCACCACTACTCCACACCACACCAATATCTACAATGATTTTTTCCCCACTTTCCACTAACACAACAAATTTTTACGCAGCAATTGCACATCAGCCATTTTCAACCTTATCCTTTCCAAAATTCAGCACACAGCTCAGCAATTCTTATCCCAAATTACCCAAATCTTTATGCCCAAGCATCTCTAAAATACCCTTGAATCCTTCTCCTATATAACATGGCTCACACTCTCTCAAATTTCAAGCTTGGAAAGTCTAAGGAACCTCTGCAAAAATAATCCAAAAACCAAGCTTCAAAACCTTTTTCAACCTTCACCATAATCATTCATTCACTGTAAATTCACAAATAAACCAAACCTCTTTCATAAACCAGTTCATACGTACCTTCATCTTCAAACCCATCGATAAAACTGAATCAAAAATTGAAACTCTGAAACAAAAAATATGAAAAAACAAACCATTCGAAAGAACGCGAAAAACCGAAACTCACCTAGACCAATCCGCGAGACAAGAGATACACAGAAACCAAATCAAAAACCTTCAAATCCTAAAACCAACCCTTCAAACTGACGGAACCGCAGCCAAACGAACCAAAACACAAAAAAAGCTCATCGCGAAAACACAATAAACCACCACCCTCATCCTTCATAAACCCAAAACGAACCAAAGCGAATCCGAAAAAGCAGAAATCCACCATTAACGCCCAAACATTGAAAAAATACAAATCGCTCCAAAACCCATTCAAATCACTCAACACAAACTCACCTTCAAAATACAAAACAAAAAAGATGAAGTGAAGAGATCGTAACCAAACGAGTTATATTGTAACCACGTCTCAACAAATTACAAAAATTACTCAACTTCCACAAACCGTAAATCACCGCCACCTTCACAACAAAAAATCTGAAAACAAAACCAGTCGCAGAACCACCGAAGTAAACCTTCCTCTTTGTAAAATGAAGTACCGACCAAACTTGAGTGTGCGAAATAAAAAAAAAACAATGCAAAGATTGAATAAAATGCAAGAAACGGAACGAAAGTTACACACAGTGAGAGAGAACGAAACTCGGAAACGCTCCAAACCTTACAATCATGAGAACCGCGATATAACTGAGTCCGAAACACAATAAACACAACCGCGAAGAGAAAAACCGACCGAAAAGTGAGAGAGGTTGAGACGAATGGTGAGTTGCGAAATCGCGTTTGTTTGAGAGAGAGAGAGGTTTTAATTTCATTTCGTTTCCATTATCGTTGTGTGTGTTTTCGATTTTTCTCTGAGTCTGTTTTCTGGATTTTTTGGTCTCTTTCTGAAGCATGTTTTAACTGTTGGACCTGTGCTTTGTTTTTTTCATTCTTTTTATTCTTTATGATGACTTTAACGGTTGGATCTGATGCGGGCTTTTGAAGCCCATTTGGCGTTGCTATGTATCATGCCAGTATCAGCGTTGCACCCCTGTTTTTTTTCATCTCCTTGTTTTTAATTTATTATCATTAGTTATTTTTGTTTTAATTGTTGTTTCCAGTTTCTATATAGCTTTTTTTATCCATTATTACTACCATTTTATTTTACTTTCCTTATTTTGGGGCTGATGATATAACAAATAGTTGAATATGTTCAATTTCATTAAATCGGTCAATTTCGATCAATATGAGGCCTATTTAGTTTAGTTATTTATTTATAGTTTTATTTCGATTTAGTTTTTCTTTTTGAAAACCATTTAATTTAGTTTATTTATTTTATAGTTTATTTTATTTTATTTGGTCAATGAAAGTCTAAAAATCGGGATTACCATAAATCTTGGTTAAGACGAGACCATTAATCGTTTATTTTATTTTATTTTCGCATTTCAATACATAGACTCTCTACTCCGCATAGAATGATTCTAAACATTGAATCGGTTCTAAGGTAGGTAAAGAGCTTCATTTTGACGCTTCCGATTAAATTTGAGGTCCAACGCCTCCGAATAGTTAGGACACTTCACACACGCTTGCTCTTGGGCCAATACAATGAAACCTTTTATTATGTGCAATCCAATGTAATTTACTTTGTATCCCTTCGCCATTTCATGTATGCACTTTTATTTTTCCGCATTTATTATTTCAATCTCTAGGAGCACCCTTAGGGACTAGTTTAGATCTTTCATTTAGTTCGCGAACCCTTGGTCTAACGCCAAGTGGTTGCACTCACACACACTTGAACTTTATTTTTCAGTTATGGTTTCGTTTTCTATGAGCACCCCTATTGACTAGGAATCAGATCCACCTAACCTTGCGAGTCAGGCGCATTGTGCCTCACTAATAAACAAATAAACCTCCATTTGCATTCACCCGTAAGTCGAGTGCTTCGTACATTGCCATCAAACCTCAATTAAAAACCAAAATGTCTCTTTTAGATCCAAACCCTTGATCCAAACCCTTGATCCAACGTCAAGCGGTCATTAGGTAATAAAATACTCTAATAATATGAAAATAATTGTACGCCACAAGCCTTAAGTGGTAGAAAGAAGGATAATGAGCTTTCTTACTCGCTCCGATTATTTTGACGCAAGACGTTTAACTTGTTTGGAGGAATAAAATACCCATATTCTTTAGTGCAATTCGACTCCTAAATCCTTTCATGGAAGAAAGGTAATAAAATCAACAACCACCAATCGTAGTAGGCCAAACTACGAGGAGCCGACTTTCCAATTGCACGAGGGAGTACGTAGTGTAAACACCCCAAATTTTCCCTCACTCATTTCACCAAGGCTTGTGATCTTTTCATATGCATAAACACAATCATATCACCTCACATCTCATTTTTGAGTCACTGCATAGATTCTAAGTCATCTGCACCTAGGGTTTGTGATCTGAGCAGTCCCAGAGCCTCCTGAGCCACTCCAAAGGCTACCAATCACTTCAAAGGGATCCATGGGTGTTTCTTACATCATATTATATCCCCTCAAAGTCAAAAATGCAAAAGGATCACAAGAACTGGGATTGGTGTGGAGGCAGAGCCAAGTTTGACTGCACAGTTGACCTAAAATTAGGGTTTTGGTTTCAGAGGCCATAACTCCAAATTTTTTGGTCATTCTTGTTTCCATTGGTCTCTATATGGTATAGGGAGTATGCATATCAAGTTTCATGAAGAAATTCCATGGGGAAGTCATCTGATCAAGAGTTGACTTTCTGGACAAGCCAATGCAAAATCAGGGCATCTGAGGGCCCCAATGACCCAACCAATGGTTGATCTTCATCATTTTGAGTGTATATGATCTTTATTTGATCATAGAAGAGGTTTGAGGTTCACAAAAATCAAGAATTTGGAGATTTTGCAAAGTTGACTTTTTAGGGCATAGTTGACTTTTCAAGAATATGTCATTTTAGGTCATTTTTCAAGCCTTGCTTTTTGATCCAAAAATGCTTCAAATGGAAAAACTTTGGTCATGAAAGTTGTAGAATACATTTTTCCCTTTTCAAAAAGTACAAGAACATGATCAAATTCTTCTTGGATCAAAAGTTATGGTGTGACAAAGTTGGCAAAAATCATTGATTTTCAAGACATGCCTCAAATGTGAATTTTGCAAAATCATGAACCAAGGCCATTTGTAACTTCTAGTTCACTTCAAACCATGACACAAACATTCTATGTGACCTAAAAGTCAGAATTGAACCAAGAATGCTCATGTTTCATGGTTTATGGAATGAGAAAATCACATGTGAACCAAAATGAGCCAACTTGCAAAACTCATGATCACACTTCCTACCACTTGCTACATTGGATGCTGAGCTTTGCTAGCCCTTCCCCTCACCCTTGTTGCGCCAGCCCCATGCTTGTACTAGCCTAGAACCAAGCCATACCTCTCTTACACAAAGAGTGGACTTTTGGCAAAAGTGAACTTACCAATCAATAAAGGCCATGTCAAATCATCTGACCTATAGGATTATTTTATACTATCCTTTGGCAAGCAAAAGACATCAAGAAGCAAGGCTGAAACACAGCATAGCATCACATACACAAAAACCACCCCATTTGCATTTCTCTTCGAAACTCTCTGCTCAGCTCACAAACACTCAAGCAAACTTCACTAATCATCTCACCTTGCCCCATTGAGTAGAAACCAACAAAGAACCAGGCCTGAAACAAGCTATAACATCACTTCACCATTTTCACCCCAAGCTGCAGTTTCCTTCGAAACACCTTCCACAGCTCACAAACATCCAAACAAACTTCATAAACCTTCTCCATTCATCACACTGGTCACAAAGAACCACTCACATTGGCCTGAAACAGCTTGCATCACCATTGCCATTTTCAACTGAGTTTGAGCAGAAGCTGCTCAAACTCTTCATCTAGCCAGCATAAACTTCTCCAAAGCATTCAAGCATCATCAAGAGGTCATAAGGAGTGGATTTCACAAGGAGGGGAGATCAGAAAGTCATCAGAGTGAAAGCTTCGAATCTCAGGTAGCTCAAGAACTTTTTTTCCAGAAATGGATTTTTAAGTTCTAAACTTGTTCTCCTTGCTTCACTGATTGTTCTGATGCTTTTGGTTTTGAAAATAGTGGTGAAATGAGGATTTAATTGCTTTCTGAAACTCTGTTGACCTAAAAATTGTTTTGTTCGATTCATGAATTTGGGGAAAAATAAATGAGTTTGGGCATGGGGTTTTGATTCAGTAGGTTGTGGGGAGCATTTCCATGTTTTTAGATTTCATTTTAGTTAGGGTTTGAGAGTTTTAGGGATTTTCAGGTGGGCTTCCCACCGGAGAAGACGACCGGAGGTCTTCTCCGGCCACCTGAAAATCATTATGCCCTAATCCAGTCATTAATTTCCATTTGAATGTGGAGCGTAGATTTCCCTTGACCCGTTGACTACCCGCGCGCATGTGTGGCCTGGATCCTCCCAATTAGTCCTAATCCACTTAATTAGATTTAATTAATTATAATTAAACTAATTTAGTCAGAAGCAACCATAGCCCTTGGATAGCGCGCGCGGTCAAACATTTCAAATCCAGACTCAATCTCAGCCACTCTTTCTGTTGACTTCATTTAAAATTCATTTTTATTTCTTTCTCTTTCATTTAATTTGCCTAATTTATTTAAAATAGTAAAACTTGTTTAAAAATTATGAAATTTTTTATCCTGAGTTTCATTAATTTTTCAAACACAAAAATATTTTTATTTTCATTTTTGCATTTAAAAAAGTATTTTTAAATATTTAAAAGATTATTTTTAATTGATTAATGAGAATTAATTTATTAAAAATACTTTTAGGTATTTAAAAATCACCAAAAAATTCATGAAATGTTCTAAGACAGTTAGAAACATTGTCCAACCTTCAAACCAAATTTCTTTTTTGATCTTGATGCATTTTGAGAATTTTTCATTGAATTAAAATCATTTTGGTGCATTAAATTGATCCATAGTTCAAAAAATCATTTCTGCCTATCCATGAAGAGTTGGGCATTGGTTCTTCTTGCATTGCATTGTGTTTAGCATGTAGTATTTGAGTTTAAATGGCCATGATTTAATTCCTCATTTTCAATTTGTTTGACATTTCTTTTGTTTAGGAACCCTAAAAACCCTAAAATCTTGTAAAAACCATAACTTGAGATTGGTTAAGGGTTGAGACCTCTCCTTTGGGCAGTGAATTAGTATAGGTTTAGGGGTCCTTTGTGTGGCATTTTCAATTTTTTATCTTAGGGTTTGCTTCTGATTTTGATTTTTGTTTGATGCTTGGTTCATAAACCCTAATTTGGGCTTCCATATGCATCCATCTTGCATTCTCTTGCATAACATGACTTGCCATGACATTTCAAGCATCCATTTGATTCCTTTGACATCATAAGGCATGTAGAAAGCATGTTTGATCATTGCATCATGTGTTTGCCTTGTTGCATGCCATGTGCACTTCATAACTTGTCATGTATATCCATGTTTCCTAACTTGTTTCATTTGCATTCATGAACTTGTATGATCATTTCCATGTGCTGCCTCATGTTTGTAGCATCTCATAGCATCATTATCATCATCAACATGCTTCTGGTTTTGATTTGCATCATGTCATTTCATCCCATTTTGCATTGCATTGCATTTCTTTTCTAACATTTCAGGTGGTAAGTGAACTTGAGAAGTGAATTTGCCTTCACTTCTCATAACTTTTCTTTTCATCTCTCTTGCATCCATTGCTGCATTTTCTATATGTGTTTGAGTTTGAGCTTGCTCAATCTTCTTGTTCCCACCTTCTTTCTTCAAGTGACTTGACTTCTTGAATGAAGCAAGTCACTTTGCTTCTCTTGATCCTTTCATCTGCTTCCTGGTGGTTCCATTGAAGATCTTCTCTTGCAAACCTCACAAACCTTAGGAACAACCAAGCATGACAATGATTAGGGTTTTGATTAGTCTCCCCTTTTAGTTTTACCTTTGTGTCTCTCTTGAGTCTTCTCTTCTCATCTCATAATCAGGGACTAAACCCTAAAGGTTTTAAGGCTTTGTGATTAGGCTTATGCCTGCATCCTTCTCTTAGGATGGAGTGTATAACTTTAATCCTAAGTGTTAAACCCTTAATGTGTTTAACTCCTTAATCAATCCACTTAATAATCATCAAGACATCACACTTGTAACTTGGGCCTTGCATTAGGGTTCTAATTCTTCCTTAATTGGTTAAGAAGGACTAACCCTAGTGTTAATGGACAAGTCCCCCTCAAGTTGTCTTATAAACCCTAAAACTCACTTCATCATCATATCATTAAATAAAATCCACTTAATCAAAGGCTTGTTTTGTCATGAGTTTAATCCCTAATCATGGATTAAGTTGAGGAGTTTTCCTCAGCTTAAACATTCTCATCTATTATCCTTCTATTAGGATGGTGTAATGAGTCTGTTTAATCCCTGATTATGGCTTAACCTCATTACTCAACACTAAACAAAAACACCAAAAACATCTAAATAATCACAAGTAGGTTAATGATCTTAATCCTATACCTAAGGTGATTAAGTGTGAGAATCTGACTTCACACTTAAGGTACTCTCATTACCCCTAATCAGAGGGAAGATGTGATGAGTTTACTAAATCCATTGGTTTAGGCTTAAGCTCATTAACTTATGACAAACTTTCAAAAGCAATAAAAGACTGAAAACACAAAAACAAACAATAATCGTCTCCTCCGGGATTCTTTTCTCATCACCTTCACTCACAAACGGGAACTCGCTTCTTCCGTCTAATGCAAGACAGTTTGCACCTGGGCCAGACAGGTCATACACTTGAGCATAGACAAGCAAGCAGTTCACAAGTCAATTCACCTTTCAGTCTCTTTGGGTCGAACTACGGTGTTCTGACTTCCTCATTGCACGAGAGGATACGTAGGCATAACTTAACAGTTATCGAACAAAAGTCTCTGTATATTCCCCATCTTTCTAGCCTCATTCTTTTATCCTCATGATCTTGAGCATTTCACTCCTGTTCTTACACTGACACTTCACTTATATACTTCACTTTTCTCTTACACTGACACCTGTACATTTTGTTTTCCAGCCCTTTTACACATAAATTGCACTGACACTACCCCTCTAAAACACAAATCTTTTAAGCGTGGATCCCGTCGAGTACGACGGACAATCTGGGTGCTAACACCTTCCCAGGTTGTAACCAACCCCCTTTCTCAGTCTCTTATGTTCGCAACCGTCTTATCCATCTCTTTCTATGTTTATGCAGCATTACCTTTCCTCCGGGATAAAAATGCCTAGCTGGCGACTCTATTCATCTCCAGTGAGTTCACGGCTGTGTGTTCTCATTGTTCCCTCTCGCCGACCGTTCGCGTCTGTACCTTTATCTGGACTTAGCTTCATTTATCGGGAGCGACAGCTTGGCGACTCTGCTGGGGACCCTTACATTGCAACCAGGGCTTCTGGTTCTTTTTGTGGGTTCCTCCTAGCGCTTGATTGATTTGTGTTTACTGGGGTGTTATGTGTCTATTTGTGTTTGTATGTTTGTATTTATTTTTGCTTTATGTACAGTTTTGTTTATTGCTTTCTTTATGGCTTTATGCATATATTATCATATTGTCATACTGTGCTGGCTGGATCTGTTGTTTGCTTTGGTGGGTGGGTTTCTATTGGGAGTTAAGGTCCTATACCTGGGACCTGAGTGACACCTAGGCTAGAGTGAATCATATTCTTTCCCATTCCATCTCGGTCTGGTGCGGGAATATGAAACACGGTTCAGATATGGGTTTCTTCTTGAGAACTCTGTGTTGCAGATTTCCTGCAATGCTAGGGCTATCTGGGAAGCCTGCTAAGTCTGGATGACCCTTTAGTATTGACCTTCAGAAACTGAGGTGAATTAGAGGAGGAACTTTTATGGTTATTGTAAGCACTGTACCTCCGGGTTAGAAGTGTTTACACTTCTCATAACTGATCCAAGTCTGAGGATCCTTGTTCTAGAACACCACCTGTGAGGGGGTTGGGCTGTTTACAGGTTTGCAGGTACCTTGACCTCAAAATACCCTGTTACCTTGACTTGATTAAGAATACTTCATGTTGGAACAGTTCTTGTGATTCTAAAACCCTAGACATGTGGCTCTTTATTTGAGCCCCCCACCTTGGTTACTGGATTTATAGACCTCCATCTGGTATTCTTGAATATGTCTTGGACTTATATCAGAGCTCTTGATCAGATCCAGCTCAGTCACAGACCCTTGCATATCATTTGCATACATAAACATTGCATCATATTGACATTTGCTTATTTGTGTTTCAGGGTATCCACTTTCATCTTTGGTTTTGGTTTTGACCCCATCTTCAGTTTTGACCTATCTTCATCAGCATCTGCTTCAGTTATCAGCTACTTGCACCAGCCATATCAGTGGCCCATTCTTCAGTGTTATCATCAAGCACCTGTCTCTACTCAGTCTCAGCATCATGGCTCCTAAAAAGAGCAACATCACCTATCACTTCTTCCAGCCAGAGCTATCTGACATCAGGAGGATTCAGACCCTGATCACTCCAGATC
Organism: Lathyrus aphaca; assembly: GCA_963966055.1. NCBI lineage: Eukaryota > Viridiplantae > Streptophyta > Magnoliopsida > Fabales > Fabaceae > Lathyrus > Lathyrus aphaca. The sequence continues at coordinate 143,411,493 of OZ014523.1, forward strand.
ACATACCATTGTTCAGGGAACACTATGGGGATATACTTGATATGGTTATGGATCTGGACCCTTCACAGAGAAGCCTGATCCACACTTGCATTCAGTTCTATGATCCCCCACTGAGATGCTTCACTTTTCAGGACTTTCAGCTAGGCCCTCTATTGGAAGAATACTCATCATTGGTTGGTCTGCCTATCAGGGGTGGAATCCCTTTCAACCCTGAGATGGTCTTTCCTGGTAATGGAGAAGTAGCAAAGGCTCTGCATCTGGAACCTGTCCTGATTGAGCAGCACATGACTTCCAAGGCTGGAATCCCTGGTTTTCATCTGGATTTCTTGATCTCTCAAGCTGCCCTGAAAGCTTCTCTAGGAGAGTGGAAAGCTGTCTGTGCTCTATTGGCCTTGAGTATATATGGAATTGTATTGTTTGCAGATGAGCCTCGATTCATTAGCAAGAATGCAATCCATCTGTTCATCTTGAAGAACCCAGTGCCCACTTTATTGGGAGATCTCTACTATTCAGTGCATCAGAGGAATGAAAAGCAGAGGGGAAGATTAGTGAGGTGTTGTGCTCCATTGTTCCATACTTGGCTTCTCAGGCATCTACCCAGGACAGATGCATTTTTGAACCCTCATCAGCAGAGCAACTGGGCTAAGAGACTCATTGCTCTAACTTCAGCCGATATCAGATGGTGCACTCAAAGCACCAAGGGTAGGGATATCATCACCAGCTGTGGGCATTTCCCCAATGTGCCCCTAATAGGAGTTAAGGGTAGTATCAATTACAACCCTCTGTTGTTTAGATGACAACTGGGCTATGCCCTGGTCCACACTCCTAAGGCACAGGACTTGGTTGAAACTCTTTATTGTGAGAACAAGATTAATCTGGCTATTGTTAGGCAGGCAGCCTGGGCCTGGGATAATGTTCAAACCAAGGGAATAACCATTTTGGGGAAGTGCAACAATGTGGCATCAGCACAATATTATGAATGGTCCCGTGCCAGGGCCCAATTCTCTGGGATGCCCTTTACTATAGAAGATATGCCTGAATCATCTTCAGCACCGCCTGCCACTGTCAGTTTGGAGGAGTTTGAGAGTTTGAAAGAAAGAAATGAGAGGTTAACTCAAGCTTTGCAGAAGACCCTCCGGGAAAGGAGTGATGGTATGAGGGAGGTTGAGAGATTGGAGAAGTTGAGAGTGGAGCATCTGGTTAAGATTGAGAAGTCTGGGGATTATATCAAGAAGTCCAAAGTTGGAGAACAAATTCTGAAGAATGCTTGCAAAGAAGCCCAGTTCCAGAGAGCAAGGACAGACCTGTATCTGAAAGAGAGTCAAGCTCGGTGGGTCAGGATCACCGAGGCTCGTACTCTGGAAGACAAGAGAGTTCAAGACAAGATGGAGCAACTGGAAGCTAGTGCAAATGTACAGCAAGAAGCCCTGGCGGCAGCCCAGAGGGAGATATCAGAGCTGAAGATCAAAGCTGGAGTGAAGAGGTCAAAGGACCAAAGTCAGCACAAGAAGCTAACAGCAGCTGTTACGACCCGGAATCTCCTCATCAGGAATCTCACGGAGCGTCCGGCTGATCCTGTGACCGAAGCACTTCTCAAGGAAGTCCGTGAGGATGAGTTTGGTCTTGGTGTTTGACCATTTGTTTGTTGTTGCTTTCATTCCATGTACTTTTATTTTCTTGTAATGTATTTTGACCCCTCAGAGGGCTTGTATTTGTAAACAGACTATGTACCATTTTGCTTTTGTAATATATGTATTAGTTTGTTCCATCCGAGTTTCACTTCGAAAGCAACATCAACAGCATCTTCAAGGGTCTGGAAGGGTCAAAACTGAATGCCAAACCGGATACCTTGAGAACAAATAAGCATAACTGCATTGCATGCTAACCCCTTTGTTTGTTTTGTAGGTTTTTTTTTTATTGCCACTAACTCTGTTGTGATACTCATGAACTATTGCTCGGCGCCGAGTATTTCCCCTCAACCGTCCGCACCGTTATCCGACCCGTAGCAACCTTCCGGGCATTCAAATGGATCAGATGCAGCAGGACCTTACTGAGGTCAGAAATCAAATGGCAAATGAAAGGCTAGAGATGAGGAATCAAATGACTCAGTTTATGGAAGTGATGAACAACATGGCTCAGAGCCAAGAAAGATTGAGGGCCATGGTGGAAAGGCAGAATCAAGAAGATCCACACATAGGGACTGCCGGCACCAGCAACAATGAGAGGGTCCAACCTCATATAAATCCCCCTGTATTTGGACCACATCTCCATCCTGAGGTTAACATCCCTGCAAATGTTCAAGGGACTGCCACTGCAGCCAGGGTACTTCAAGAAGACCCCCAAGAGGACCAGTTTACAGTAATGGGTGCTGGGGAAGAAGCTTATGATAGAAGGTTGGATGAGATAGCTGAGAAATTGAGGTCCTTAGAGTCTCAAAACTCTCTGGGTTTCAACGTCATGGACATGGGCTTGGTAGACGGGGTCAGGATCCCCCATAAGTTCAAGCCTCCTTGTTTTGAAAAGTACAATGGGACTTCATGCCCCCGGACTCACTTACAGTCGTTTCTGGGAAGGCTGAAGGCCTATACTATGGATGAGAAGCTCTGGATGTTCTATTTCGAAGACAGCTTGACTCGAGCGTCAAGAGAATGGTACTCTCACTTGACAAGGGCAACTATTAGATGCTGGAAGGACCTGGAAGAGGCCTTCATCAGACAGTATCAGTACAACTTAGACATGGCACCCAACAGGACTCTCCTAATGGGAATGTCACAGTCGTCAAGGGAAAGTTTCCGAGAATATGCCCAGAGATGGAGGCAATTGGCTGCTGCTGTTCAGCCACCTATGTCCGAAAGGGAAATGGCAGATATGTTTATGAACACCCTTCAGGGGACTTACATTGACAGGCTGGCTGCTTTCTCTTCCACTAGCTTTGCAGATGTTGTCATAGCTGGGGAGAGAATTGAAAGCCTATTGAAAATGGGTAAGATATCTGACAACGGAGCCAGCTCGTCCAGTAGTACAAGAAAGCCTTTTGCAGGCCCAAGAAGAACTGGCGAGACCAATGCCATCCACACCAACAGGGGCAGGCCCCAATATGTTCACAGATCAGTGGCGGCAGTCACCATTCCCGCTCCAGCTCATCCTCAGCCAGTCTATCAATCTCTGCAGCAAAACTATCAGCCACAACTCCTGAAACTCAACCTAGTTGAGCTAAGGACGTTGGCACCTCCAGATCCCAACAGTCTACCCAGGAATTATGATTCCAACGCCAGATGTGCCTTCCATTCCAACGCACCTGGCCACAGTACAGAAAAGTGCAGAGCCCTGCACATGAAGGTACAAGACCTGGTAGACTCGAAAGCTCTGAATTTCGCACCACCACCCAATGTCAATAAGAACCTGATGCCAAACCACGGTGGTCCCAGAATTAATGCTATTGAAGAAGACAAGCCGTCTTATTTAATAACCAGTGTGGGTCAGATCAGGACACCGTTGGTAGAAATTAAGGCTCAACTCCTCGAATGTCAAATGTTCCCGGGGTGTGAGTTGGAGTGTGCTTACTGCAATATTTCAGTCAATGGGTGCGATAACCTGAGAAATGGCATAGACGGTCTTATTCAGAGTGGCCAGCTTCAGATCACCACATCATTTCCAACAAATCCAGCAATCTCATCAGCCACAACTCCAGAACCCCCTACAACTGCAACAACCATTGTTCCTAACAATTCTTCGGCTTCATCAACAAGTACTTCATCTATTATCTCAACTAATCAGTTATCAACAAATTTTTCTTCTACAACTCCAGCACCACTCCATTTTGAAACTCCTACAACAACAACATCCATCCTTCCACCTTTGTCTCCTACAACACCAGCAACAAATCATGAAGATGTCTCAACTGTCACGATATTCTATGATCCTGAAAACAACTCTGTCTACAACTCAGAAGGTGTTGCTCCCATCAGAGCACCAGTCACAATTTATTATGATCCGCAAACTATCACAATTCCTTCCACAGTTGCAGCCAGTCCAGTCACTATCACGGTGCCTGGACCAGTACCTTATGAAAGCAGCAATGCCATCCCCTGGCATTACGGCTCTGACCTGTACTGTGAAGGACAAAGAATCACTTTTGAATCATCAACCCCTGCACCACAAATCGACAATGTGGGAGGAGGCGGAGGCTTCACTCGAAGCGGACGTCTTTTCGCTCCACAAATTCAGAGACCCACTGCCGAAGCAGAAGTTGCTGCTAAGGCAAAAGGAAAAAGCTTGGTGCAGGAAGAACAGACTGTTAAAGAAGCCTTGAAGACACCCTTTGACCAAGAGGTTGATGAGTTCATGCGAATCATCAAGAAGAGTGATTATAAAATAGTGGATCAGCTTCATCAAACGCCTTCCAAGATCTCAATCCTGTCATTGCTTATGTGCTCCGAGGCCCATCGGAATGCACTACTCAAAGTCTTGCACGCAGCTTACGTGCCTGAAGAAATCACTGTCAATCAGCTGGAAGCTGTAGTTGGAAATGTTAATGCTAGTCACGGACTAGGGTTCACCAATACTGATTTGACAACGGAAGGTCGTAACCATAACAAAGCCTTGCACATAACCATGGAATGTAAAGGAGCTGTCCTTTCCCATGTGCTGGTAGACACGGGGTCATCCCTCAATGTCTTACCTAAAAAGGCCCTGGTGAAGCTAGAGTATGACGGATTGGCGCTGAGACCCAGCAACCTGGTGGTAAGAGCCTTTGATGGTTCAAAGAGATCGGTTCTGGGAGAAATCGAATTGCCCATAACGATTGGCCCGCAGACCTTCAAAACGACCTTCTACGTGATGGATATACACCCCGCCTACAGCTGTTTATTGGGTAGGCCATGGATTCACGCCGCTGGCGCCGTGACCTCTACCCTTCACCAGAAGTTAAAATATGAGTGGGAGGGTCAAATCGTTACAATCTGTGGAGAGGAGGATATTTTTGTCAGCCACCTGGCTACCTATAAGTATATTGAGATGGATGGGGAGATCCATGAAACAATGAGCCAAGGTTTTGAAGCCTTGAATGTCAATGAAACATCTGCTGTGCCTGGTACTTCAATATCATCATACCAACAAGCCCGGAAGGTTGTTGAAGAAGGAAACGCCCAAGGCTGGGGCAAACTGTTATCGGTGGAGAAGAAAGAGGACAGATTTGGGTTGGGTTACAAACCAACTCAACAAGATCAAGCAGCGGCTGCGAAAGAGCCCAATTTTGTGAGTGGGGGATGCTTACCCCTGATGCTGTCAACTGTCTGGAAGACGGGCTGGAAGAAGAATGCAACCTGGAAAGCTGGATTCGTCCAAAGATCCCGGGGAGCAGTATCTCAAACTGGTCTTCCCAGGAAATTATAAGAGTTACTCATGCAGAGTAATTATTATTTCCTGTATTTTTATAGCATGCATCAAAGTCTTGCATCTTGCCCAAGATGACAAGACTCATTTTGTAATCGGGCCATCTGTACTTTTTGTGCAAACAAGATTAATCAATGAAATATCAGACATCTTTTTGCAAATGAGTCTTTTTCTTCTTCGCTCACTGTTTTTCCATTTTTCTTTTTGTACAAAAAATAAATGGCAGTGTTTTCAAAATGACGACTTTATTTCACTTTTCTAAACAAGACTAAAATCAGATCACTAAAATGAACAAACTGAACCCTTGCAGAGTGTGCCTTCCAGACAGCACCGACAACATCACGGCTATGACTTCGTATGACTTTGACAATCCAATCAATCAAGCTGATGAAGGGGTTGAAGAAGAGTATGAGCTTCCTGAAGAGCTAGCCAGGCTGTTAAGACAAGAGGAAAAGGTTATTACTCCTCACCAGGAGGAGGTTGAAGTGATCAATCTTGGTACGGAGGAAGACGTGAAAGAAGTCAAGATCGGGGCCTGCCTGCAAGACTCAGTGAAAAGACAACTGATTGACCTGCTTCGAGAGTATGTGGATGTGTTTGCTTGGTCTTATCAAGATATGCCAGGGTTGGACACCGACATCGTTGTGCACAAGCTACCTTTGAGAGAAGAATGCCCGCCAGTCAAACAGAAACTGCGCCGTACTCGTCCAGACATGGCAATGAAAATCAAGGAAGAGGTACAAAAGCAATGGGACGCCGGGTTCCTTGCCGTGACAAGCTATCCACCGTGGGTAGCTAACATAGTGCCTGTGCCTAAGAAAGACGGCAAAGTAAGGATGTGTGTTGACTACCGGGATCTGAACAGAGCCAGCCCGAAAGATGACTTCCCACTACCTCACATTGATGTATTGGTAGATAACACGGCTCAGTTCTCGGTATTCTCCTTCATGGACGGATTTTCAGGATATAATCAGATCAAGATGTCACCTGAAGACATGGAGAAGACAACATTCATCACACCCTGGGGCACGTTCTGCTACAAGGTAATGCCATTTGGGCTCAAGAATGCTGGTGCGACATATCAACGGGCTATGGTAACATTATTCCACTATATGATCCATAAAGAAATAGAGTGTTATGTGGATGACATGATTGCCAAGTCCCTTACAGAGGAAGATCACCTGGTGAATCTACTGAAGTTATTCAAGCGTCTGAGGAAGTACCAGTTGAAGCTGAACCCCAACAAGTGCACATTCGGGGTGCGATCCGGTAAGCTACTGGGCTTTATTGTAAGCGAGAAAGGGATTGAAGTCGACCCTGATAAAGTCAAAGCTATTCAAGAGATGCCTGCACCGAAAACTGAGAAAGAAGTTCGGGGGTTCTTAGGTCGATTGAACTACATTTCACGGTTCATATCTCACCTTACAGCAACCTGTGAACCCTTGTTCAAGCTGTTAAGAAAAGAACAGATGGTCAGGTGGAACGAAGATTGCCAGAAGGCTTTTGACAAAATCAAGGAGTACTTACAAGAACCTCCAATCCTTATGCCTCCAGTTGAAGGAAGACCTCTAATAATGTACTTGACAGTATTAGAAGAGTCAATGGGGTGTGTGTTGGGCCAGCATGACGAGTCTGGTCGAAAAGAGTATGCAATATACTACCTGAGCAAAAAGTTTACCGACTGTGAACAACGTTATTCACTGCTCGAGAAAACTTGTTGTGCTTTAGCGTGGGCTGCTCGCCGACTGAGACAGTATATGTTGACCCACACTACTTTGTTGATATCAAAAATGGACCCAGTCAAGTACATTTTCGAGAAGCCAGCTCTTACCGGACGGGTTGCAAGATGGCAAATGATCCTTACAGAGTATGACATTCAGTACACTTCTCAGAAAGCCATCAAGGGCAGTGTGTTGTCTGAATATCTTGCTGAGCAACCTATTGATGATTACCAGCCTATGAGATTTGACTTCCCTGATGAAGACATCATGTTCATAAAATCAAAAGATCATGAAGAGCCTGTTCACACTGAAGGACCTGACCCGGGAGAAGAATGGACTATGATGTTTGATGGGGCTGTTAACATGAGTGGTCGTGGTGTTGGTGCAGTACTCATTACACCTAAGGGAGTTCACATGCCTTTCTCGGCAAAACTCACTTTCAACTGCACTAACAACGAAGCTGAATACGAAGCCTGCATTATGGGTCTTGAGGAAGCCATTGATCTCAGGATCAAGACATTGATTGTATTCGGAGATTCAGCTCTGGTAGTTAATCAAACCAACGGAAAATGGTACACCCACCAGGATCATCTGATACCTTACAGGGATTATACAAGAAGGTTATTGACTTTCTTCACAATGGCCAAGCTTGAGTATATCCCTCGGGACGAGAATCAGTTTGCAGATGCTCTTGCTACCATTTCATCCATGATCAAAGTTCAAGCTGCTAACTTTGTACCTCAAATTTCAGTGTTCAGACTTGATAGACCAGCATATGTGTTCGCAGCAGAAGTTGTCAAAGATGATAAGCCTTGGTTCCATGACATTAAGTGCTTCTTGGAGGATCAAGCATACCCACCTGGGGCATCTCCCAATGATAAGAAGACTTTGAGAAGGCTTGCTGGTAGTTTCTTTCTGAACACTGATGGGTCTTTATACAAAAGGAACTTTGATATGGTACTCCTCAGATGTGTTGACAAGACAGAAGCAGATTTGTTGATGCATGAAGTGCACGAAGGATCCTTTGGTACCCATGCTGGAGGACATGCCATGGCTAAGAAACTGTTAAGGTCAGGCTATTACTGGATCACAATGGATGCAGACTGTTGTGCCTACGCCAGAAAATGCCATAAATGCCAGATTTATGCAGATAAGGTGCATGTGCCTCCCAATCCTTTGAACATCATGTCTTCACCATGGCCCTTCGCCATGTGGGGCATTGATATGATTGGAAAGATTGAACCGACTGCTTCAAATGGCCACAGATTCATCCTGGTTGCTATTGACTATTTCACTAAGTGGGTCGAAGCAGCCTCATACGCAAACGTCACAAGACAAGTGTTAGCCAGATTTCTGAAAAGAGATATCATCTGCCGATACGGAGTTCCCGAGCGAATCATCACTGATAATGGTTCCAACTTAAATAACAAAATGATGGCAGAACTGTGCCGGGACTTCAAGATCCAACATCACAATTCTTCTCCTTACAGGACAAAGATGAATGGCGCTGTTGAGGCAGCAAATAAAAATATCAAGAAGATTGTGCAGAAGATGGTAGTCACTTACAAAGACTGGCATGAAATGCTGCCATTTGCCTTGCATGGGTACCGCACGTCAGTCAGAACATCCACTGGGGCAACGTCGTATCAGCTTGTGTATGGTATGGAGGCAGTCCTACCTGTTGAAGTTGAATTACCCTCCTTGCGAGTACTGATGGATGTTAAACTGAATGAAGCAGAATGGGTTCGGGCCCGATTCGAACAACTGAGTCTGATTGAAGAGAAGAGATTGGCCGCAATCTGTCATGGGCAGCTGTATCAGAAAAGAATGAAGAAAGCCTTCGATCAGAAAGTCAGGCACCGAGAGTACCAAGTAGGAGATCTTGTGCTGAAGAGAATCCTCCCTCCGCATACAGACCACAGGGGCAAATGGACTCCGAATTATGAAGGACCATTCGTAGTAAAGAAAGTTTTCTCTGGTGGAGCACTGATGCTCAGCACCATGGATGGTGAAGATTTCCCGTCCCCTGTGAATTCATATGCAGTAAAAAAATACTTCGCATAGAATGACCCGCTGGACATAAAAACAGAATGTAAGTCCAGGCAAAAATAGGGCATCCCGGCGAGTCAAAAACAGAATAAAAGACTCGGGCAAAAATAAGGGAAAATAAACAAAAATGTACACCCGCTGAGTTGAAAAGCCGCATTGGACAACTCAGGCAAAAATGGGTATCCCGATGGATTGAAAACCCGGAAGGGCGATCCATGCAAAATAAGGGAATAAGCGAACAACTGCATTCTGAATTCATCTGTATCTTTTACAACTTGGCAAGTTTCGAAAAGATCAAGCTTCAATCAGAATCAACATTCTTCAAAAAGCAAGATGAGAAGAACGTCAAAAGTCATACGGGTCATAGTGAAGAGGAAGCTCCTCAAAGCGTCGTCAACACTGCCAGCATTTTGTTTCTCAATTTGTAACAATCTCCTCATTTCAGGGGATATGTTCCTTTGACTGTATCTCGCCAATTCAGGGCATATGAATAAATAAAATCAGATTTTCAGTCATGTCTCGTTTTGTAATTTTATTTGCAAAAAATGTCTGATGTCTTAAAAGAAAAAAACTGATTGCATAAGAATACAGATGCTTATCGTCAAATAAAAACATGCTTGCAGGAAATATGTTTACTCTCAGAAGTATTCTAAACTCCTATGACGGAATCCAGTAAGGGATACCTCGGGATCACCTTGCGCGTTTCTCTATCTTTTTCAGGACTGCAGGTATCCAGAATGCAACTTGGGGCATGAAAGCTTTATCCCAGCAAGCTGGCAAATCAACACCCAATTTTAGCACCCGAAGTGCTCTCTCCCCAGCTGAGTTGCCTCCCATGACTTCCCCCAGTTGAGATTGCCACTTATTACTTATCCCCGTCAGGATGGGTAGGTATCACAAAAGGCACCTATATCCCCGGCTGAGTCAAGGATCCTCTTCAATGGAATCCTTAGGGAGATCTCTCAGTGATCTCTCTTCCTCCCCAGCCGAGTTGCCTTTTTATCCTCAGCCGGAGCACAAAAGTCAGGGAACCGTCCCCCCACAGAGCTCCAGCCTCTATCCGGAAGAGCAGCGCACGAAGGAGTCACAATAGAGCGAAGAAAGCTTCTACAAACCCCAGCTGGGTCTCTCATTTATAAGGATAGGTCTATCAATGACCCATATCCCCAAGCGAATATCATATCATCAGATCTACCAATGATCTCACCCCCAGCTGGGATGTCTACTTCAAACAGATCAATCGAGGATCTTCGCAGCAACGGGACCCGGATCCCGGTTTGGTATCTTTTCATAATCATAGCATTCGCATCATATTTACCCACAAAGCGTAGCATTCCGTTTTAACACGGAGCATTACGGCAAAAATCCAACACATAGCATAATCATAAGCCTTGTTTTGAATCAGCACCTGTGAATAATGACAGTTCATCAACATCCCCACCAGAGTCCCCAGCAAAAACAACTGCCTCTCAATCACAAACACCAGTATATACTCCTTTCTGACACCCGTCCGTGTCATCACTCCCCAGTAAAGTCGCCTGAACACTCCTCACAAACAAAACCACCCATATTACATATACTTCCTGACACCCGTCCGTGTCATATCCCCAGCAGAAAGCCGAAGGCATCCTCTTTGCACTCACATATACCTATATACACTTTCTTGGCACCCGTCCGTGTCATTTCCCCAACGCAGTCATCTACACTTTTACAACCCATATACTTGTTGATATTATTATACTTTTCTCTCTTGACACTCGTCCGTGTCACCTTCCCCAGCAGATAAACACTCATCTATACAATACTCATACTCGTTACTAATGTTACACTCATACAGATACTCGTTCGTATCTTGTATACACCGTTTATATCCCCTCAGAGTCAGCACTAGTCCTTGTTCTTTGTTAACCAGATGGTACTCGTCCATATCATCATCTCAGAGCATGCGTCAAGCGTTTGTTCCTACATGATACTCGTCCGTATCATAGTCCTAAGGATGCTCATCCGCATCTTTAATCCGTACACTGTGTCAAACACTTATGTCCTCTTGAATATAGATACTCGTCTGTGTCTATTATTCCCCAGAAGAATCCTCTCAGATTCAACACTCGTCCGTGTTCTCTGTTAACCAGTTGATACTCGTCCGCATCATCATTTTTGAACACGTGTCAGTTTGTTTCTACCTGATACTCGTCCGTATCGTAGCCTTAAGGATGCTCGTCCGCATCTTTAATCTATACACAAATACCGAACACTTATACCTTTTGTTTCTTGGATATAAACACTCGTCCGTGTTTACTATTCCCCAGTAGATCGCCAAACAATTTTCTTTCTATCTGACACTCGTCCTGTGTCATGATAAACCTTGAGAGCAGCCGTACCCTGCTAGGTGGTCGTCCTCCACCTCTTGATGGTCGTCCTCCATCATGCTCATCCGATGGCCGTCCCCGTCGTTGATTTAGCAGCCGTCCCCTGCTAGGTGGTCGTCCTCCACCTCTTGATGATCGTCTTTCATCAATTTTATCCAATGGTCGTCCCCATTGTTGATTTTGGTTATCTGGCATTCGTCCTATGTCATGATAAACCCTGAGAGCAGCCGTCCCCTGCTAGGTGGTCGTCCTCCACCTCTTGATGGTCGTCCTCCATCATGCTCGTCCGATGGCCGTCCCCATCGTTGACCTTTTATCCGATGGTCGTCCCCATCGTTGATATTTTCGGCAGCCGTACCCTGCCAGGTGGTCGTCCTCCACCTTTGATGGCCGTCCCCATCATATTTCTTTTATTCCCCAACAGAGCAGCCGTACCCTGCTAGGTGATCGTTCTTCACCTTTGATGGTCGTACCCCATCATCTGTTTATTTCATTCATTCTTTAACCCGATGGCCGTCCCCGTCGTGGTCCCTTTTCCTTTCCTTTTATCCCGATGGCCGTCCCCATCGTCGGTTACCTTGCTTTATGAACTTGATGGCCGTCCCCGTCATGTTTCATTGATCCCCAGAGAATTTTACAGCTTTACCTTGATGGCCGTCCCCATCATGATTCTTTTCCCAGCTAGTCGGCCGTCCCCGTCTTGGCTTTACCTTTTATCCCCAGCATGTTGGCCGTCCCCGTCATTGCTTTATTTCCCGCACTTTCCCAGCATGTCGGCCGTCCCCGTCATCGCTTTGTACCCAGCAGTCATCCGCTGCTCGACGGTCGTCCTCCGTCGCCCACACTTTACAATATACTTTATTTGCTTTTACAATCTATATCCCTTTTCTTCTTCATTCTGTGAGTGCAAATTTTGGACTGTCTTTGGTATTCAACCACAAGTTATCTTGTTTGCCTGTTAAGCCGTTGCTTACATCCTGCACAGCTAACTCATGTTTGAATAGGGGCAGCTGTAAACACCCCAAATTTGCCCTCACTCATTTCACCAAGGCTTGTGATCTTTTCATATGCATAAACACAATCATATCACCTCACATCTCATTTTTGAGTCACTGCATAGATTCTAAGTCATCTGCACCTAGGGTTTGTGATCTGAGCAGTCCCAGAGCCTCCTGAGCCACTCCAAAGGCTACCAATCACTTAAAAGGGATCAATGGGTGTTTCTTACATCATATTATATCCCCTCAAAGTCAAAAATGCAAAAGGATCACAAGAACTGGGATTGGTGTGGAGGCAGAGCCAAGTTTGACTGCACAGTTGACCTAAAATTAGGGTTTTGGTTTCAGAGGCCATAACTCCAAATTTTTTGGTCATTCTTGTTTCCATTGGTCTCTATATGGTATAGGGAGTATGCATATCAAGTTTCATGAAGAAATTCCATGGGGAAGTCATCTGATCAAGAGTTGACTTTCTGGACAAGCCAGTGCAAAATCAGGGCATCTGAGGGCCCCAATGACCCAACCAATGGTTGATCTTCATCATTTTGAGTGTATATGATCTTTATTTGATCATAGAAGAGGTTTGAGGTTCACAAAAATCAAGAATTTGGAGATTTTGCAAAGTTGACTTTTTAGGGCATAGTTGACTTTTCAAGAATATGTCATTTTAGGTCATTTTTCAAGCCTTGCTTTTTGATCCAAAAATGCTTCAAATGGAAAAAATTTGGTCATGAAAGTTGTAGAATACATTTTTCCCTTTTCAAAAAGTACAAGAACATGATCAAATTCTTCTTGGATCAAAAGTTATGGTGTGACAAAGTTGGCAAAAATCATTGATTTTCAAGACATGCCTCAAATGTGAATTTTGCAAAATCATGAACCAAGGCCATTTGTAACTTCTAGTTCACTTCAAACCATGACACAAACATTCTATGTGACCTAAAAGTCAGAATTGAACCAAGAATGCTCATGTTTCATGGTTTATGGAATGAGAAAATCACATGTGAACCAAAATGAGCCAACTTGCAAAACTCATGATCACACTTCCTACCACTTGCTACATTGGATGCTGAGCTTTGCTAGCCCTTCCCCTCACCCTTGCTGCGCCAGCCCCATGCTTGTACTAGCCTAGAACCAAGCCATACCTCTCTTACACAAAGAGTGGACTTTTGGCAAAAGTGAACTTACCAATCAATAAAGGCCATGTCAAATCATCTGACCTATAGGATTATTTTATACTATCCTTTGGCAAGCAAAAGACATCAAGAAGCAAGGCTGAAACACAGCATAGCATCACATACACAAAAACCACCCCATTTGCATTTCTCTTCGAAACTCTCTGCTCAGCTCACAAACACTCAAGCAAACTTCACTAATCATCTCACCTTGCCCCATTGAGTAGAAACCAACAAAGAACCAGGCCTGAAACAAGCTATAACATCACTTCACCATTTTCACCCCAAGCTGCAGTTTCCTTCGAAACACCTTCCACAGCTTACAAACATCCAAACAAACTTCATAAACCTTCTCCATTCATCACACTGGTCACAAAGAACCACTCACATTGGCCTGAAACAGCTTGCATCACCATTGCCATTTTCAACTGAGCTTGAGCAGAAGCTGCTCAAACTCTTCATCTAGCCAGCATAAACTTCTCCAAAGCATTCAAGCATCATCAAGAGGTCATAAGGAGTGGATTTCACAAGGAGGGGAGATCAGAAAGTCATCAGAGTGAAAGCTTCGAATCTCAGGTAGCTCAAGAACTTTTTTTCCAGAAATGGATTTTTAAGTTCTAAACTTGTTCTCCTTGCTTCACTGATTGTTCTGATGCTTTTGGTTTTGAAAATAGTGGTGAAATGAGGATTTAATTGCTTTCTGAAACTCTGTTGACCTAAAAATTGTTTTGTTCGATTCATGAATTTGGGGAAAAATAAATGAGTTTGGGCATGGGGTTTTGATTCAGTAGGTTGTGGGGAGCATTTCCATGTTTTTAGATTTCATTTTAGTTAGGGTTTGAGAGTTTTAGGGATTTTCAGGTGGGCTTCCCACCGGAGAAGACGACCGGAGGTCTTCTCCGGCCACCTGAAAATCATTATGCCCTAATCCAGTCATTAATTTCCATTTGAATGTGGAGCATAGATTTCCCTTGACCCGTTGACTACCCGCGCGCATGTGTGGCCTGGATCCTCCCAATTAGTCCTAATCCACTTAATTAGATTTAATTAATTATAATTAAACTAATTTAGTCAGAAGCAACCATAGCCCTTGGATAGCGCGCGCGGTCAAACATTTCAAATCCAGACTCAATCTCAGCCACTCTTTCTGTTGACTTCATTTAAAATTCATTTTTATTTCTTTCTCTTTCATTTAATTTGCCTAATTTATTAAAAATAGTAAAACTTGTTTAAAAATTATGAAATTTTTTATCCTGAGTTTCATTAATTTTTCAAACACAAAAATATTTTTATTTTCATTTTTGCATTTAAAAAAGTATTTTTAAATATTTAAAAGATTATTTTTAATTGATTAATGAGAATTAATTTATTAAAAATACTTTTAGGTATTTAAAAATCACCAAAAAATTCATGAAATGTTCTAAGACATTTAGAAACATTGTCCAACCTTCAAACCAAATTTCTTTTTTGATCTTGATGCATTTTGAGAATTTTTCATTGAATTAAAATCATTTTGGTGCATTAAATTGATCCATAGTTCAAAAAATCATTTCTGCCTATCCATGAAGAGTTGGGCATTGGTTCTTCTTGCATTGCATTGTGTTTAGCATGTAGTATTTGAGTTTAAATGGCCATGATTTAATTCCTCATTTTCAATTTGTTTGACATTTCTTTTGTTTAGGAACCCTAAAAACCCTAAAATCTTGTAAAAACCATAACTTGAGATTGGTTAAGGGTTGAGACCTCTCCTTTGGGCAGTGAATTAGTATAGGTTTAGGGGTCCTTTGTGTGGCATTTTCAATTTTTTATCTTAGGGTTTGCTTCTGATTTTGATTTTTGTTTGATGCTTGGTTCATAAACCCTAATTTGGGCTTCCATATGCATCCATCTTGCATTCTCTTGCATAACATGACTTGCCATGACATTTCAAGCATCCATTTGATTCCTTTGACATCATAAGGCATGTAGAAAGCATGTTTGATCATTGCATCATGTGTTTGCCTTGTTGCATGCCATGTGCACTTCATAACTTGTCATGTATATCCATGCTTCCTAACTTGTTTCATTTGCATTCATGAACTTGTATGATCATTTCCATGTGCTGCCTCATGTTTGTAGCATCTCATAGCATCATTATCATCATCAACATGCTTCTGGTTTTGATTTGCATCATGTCATTTCATCCCATTTTGCATTGCATTGCATTTCTTTTCTAACATTTCAGGTGGTAAGTGAACTTGAGAAGTGAATTTGCCTTCACTTCTCATAACTTTTCTTTTCATCTCTCTTGCATCCATTGCTGCATTTTCTATATGTGTTTGAGTTTGAGCTTGCTCAATCTTCTTGTTCCCACCTTCTTTCTTCAAGTGACTTGACTTCTTGAATGAAGCAAGTCACTTTGCTTCTCTTGATCCTTTCATCTGCTTCCTGGTGGTTCCATTGAAGATCTTCTCTTGCAAACCTCACAAACCTTAGGAACAACCAAGCATGACAATGATTAGGGTTTTGATTAGTCTCCCCTTTTAGTTTTACCTTTGTGTCTCTCTTGAGTCTTCTCTTCTCATCTCATAATCAGGGACTAAACCCTAAAGGTTTTAAGGCTTTGTGATTAGGCTTATGCCTGCATCCTTCTCTTAGGATGGAGTGTATAACTTTAATCCTAAGTGTTAAACCCTTAATGTGTTTAACTCCTTAATCAATCCACTTAATAATCATCAAGACATCACACTTGTAACTTGGGCCTTGCATTAGGGTTCTAATTCTTCCTTAATTGGTTAAGAAGGACTAACCCTAGTGTTAATGGACAAGTCCCCCTCAAGTTGTCTTATAAACCCTAAAACTCACTTCATCATCATATCATTAAATAAAATCCACTTAATCAAAGGCTTGTTTTGTCATGAGTTTAATCCCTAATCATGGATTAAGTTGAGGAGTTTTCCTCAGCTTAAACATTCTCATCTATTATCCTTCTATTAGGATGGTGTAATGAGTCTGTTTAATCCCTGATTATGGCTTAACCTCATTACTCAACACTAAACAAAAACACCAAAAACATCTAAATAATCACAAGTAGGTTAATGATCTTAATCCTATACCTAAGGTGATTAAGTGTGAGAATCTGACTTCACACTTAAGGTACTCTCATTACCCCTAATCAGAGGGAAGATGTGATGAGTTTACTAAATCCATTGGTTTAGGCTTAAGCTCATTAACTTATGACAAACTTTCAAAAGCAATAAAAGACTGAAAACACAAAAACAAACAATAATCGTCTCCTCCGGGATTCTTTTCTCATCACCTTCACTCACAAACGGGAACTCGCTTCTTCCGTCTAATGCAAGACAGTTTGCACCTGGGCCAGACAGGTCATACACTTGAGCATAGACAAGCAAGCAGTTCACAAGTCAATTCACCTTTCAGTCTCTTTGGGTCGAACTACGGTGTTCTGACTTCCTCATTGCACGAGAGGATACGTAGGCATAACTTAACAGTTATCGAACAAAAGTCTCTGTATATTCCCCATCTTTCTAGCCTCATTCTTTTATCCTCATGATCTTGAGCATTTCACTCCTGTTCTTACACTGACACTTCACTTATATACTTCACTTTTCTCTTACACTGACACCTGTACATTTTGTTTTCCAGCCCTTTTACACATAAATTGCACTGACACTACCCCTCTAAAACACAAATCTTTTAAGCGTGGATCCCGTCGAGTACGACGGACAATCTGGGTGCTAACACCTTCCCAGGTTGTAACCAACCCCCTTTCTCAGTCTCTTATGTTCGCAACCGTCTTATCCATCTCTTTCTAGGTTTATGCAGCATTACCTTTCCTCCGGGATAAAAATGCCTAGCTGGCGACTCTATTCATCTCCAGTGAGTTCACGGCTGTGTGTTCTCATTGTTCCCTCTCGCCGACCGTTCGCGTCTGTACCTTTATCTGGACTTAGCTTCATTTATCGGGAGCGACAGCTTGGCGACTCTGCTGGGGACCCTTACATTGCAACCAGGGCTTCTGGTTCTTTTTGTGGGTTCCTCCTAGCGCTTGATTGATTTGTGTTTACTGGGGTGTTATGTGTCTATTTGTGTTTGTATGTTTGTATTTATTTTTGCTTTATGTACAGTTTTGTTTATTGCTTTCTTTATGGCTTTATGCATATATTATCATATTGTCATACTGTGCTGGCTGGATCTGTTGTTTGCTTTGGTGGGTGGGTTTCTATTGGGAGTTAAGGTCCTATACCTGGGACCTGAGTGACACCTAGGCTAGAGTGAATCATATTCTTTCCCATTCCATCTCGGTCTGGTGCGGGAATATGAAACACGGTTCAGATATGGGTTTCTTCTTGAGAACTCTGTGTTGCAGATTTCCTGCAATGCTAGGGCTATCTGGGAAGCCTGCTAAGTCTGGATGACCCTTTAGTATTGACCTTCAGAAACTGAGGTGAATTAGAGGAGGAACTTTTATGGTTATTGTAAGCACTGTACCTCCGGGTTAGAAGTGTTTACACTTCTCATAACTGATCCAAGTCTGAGGATCCTTGTTCTAGAACACCACCTGTGAGGGGGTTGGGCTGTTTACAGGTTTGCAGGTACCTTGACCTCAAAATACCCTGTTACCTTGACTTGATTAAGAATACTTCATGTTGGAACAGTTCTTGTGATTCTAAAACCCTGGACATGTGGCTCTTTATTTGAGCCCCCCACCTTGGTTACTGGATTTATAGACCTCCATCTGGTATTCTTGAATATGTCTTGGACTTATATCAGAGCTCTTGATCAGATCCAGCTCAGTCACAGACCCTTGCATATCATTTGCATACATAAACATTGCATCATATTGACATTTGCTTATTTGTGTTTCAGGGTATCCACTTTCATCTTTGGTTTTGGTTTTGACCCCATCTTCAGTTTTGACCTATCTTCATCAGCATCTGCTTCAGTTATCAGCTACTTGCACCAGCCATATCAGTGGCTCATTCTTCAGTGTTATCATCAAGCACCTGTCTCTACTCAGTCTCAGCATCATGGCTCCTAAAAAGAGCAACATCACCTATCACTTCTTCCAGCCAGAGCTATCTGACATCAGGAGGATTCAGACCCTGATCACTCCAGATCACATACCATTGTTCAGGGAACACTATGGGGATATACTTGATATGGTTATGGATCTGGACCCTTCACAGAGAAGCCTGATCCACACTTGCATTCAGTTCTATGATCCCCCACTGAGATGCTTCACTTTTCAGGACTTTCAGCTAGGCCCTCTATTGGAAGAATACTCATCATTGGTTGGTCTGCCTATCAGGGGTGGAATCCCTTTCAACCCTGAGATGGTCTTTCCTGGTAATGGAGAAGTAGCAAAGGCTCTGCATCTGGAACCTGTCCTGATTGAGCAGCACATGACTTCCAAGGCTGGAATCCCTGGTTTTCATCTGGATTTCTTGATCTCTCAAGCTGCCCTGAAAGCTTCTCTAGGAGAGTGGAAAGTTGTCTGTGCTCTATTGGCCTTGAGTATATATGGAATTGTATTGTTTGCAGATGAGCCTCGATTCATTAGCAAGAATGCAATCCATCTGTTCATCTTGAAGAACCCAGTGCCCACTTTATTGGGAGATCTCTACTATTCAGTGCATCAGAGGAATGAAAAGCAGAGGGGAAGATTAGTGAGGTGTTGTGCTCCATTGTTCCATACTTGGCTTCTCAGGCATCTACCCAGGACAGATGCATTTTTGAACCCTCATCAGCAGAGCAACTGGGCTAAGAGACTCATTGCTCTAACTTCAGCCGATATCAGATGGTGCACTCAAAGCACCAAGGGTAGGGATATCATCACCAGCTGTGGGCATTTCCCCAATGTGCCCCTAATAGGAGTTAAGGGTAGTATCAATTACAACCCTCTGTTGTTTAGATGACAACTGGGCTATGCCCTGGTCCACACTCCTAAGGCACAGGACTTGGTTGAAACTCTTTATTGTGAGAATAAGATTAATCTGGCTATTGTTAGGCAGGCAGCCTGGGCCTGGGATAATGTTCAAACCAAGGGAATAACCATTTTGGGGAAGTGCAACAATGTGGCATCAGCACAATATTATGAATGGTCCCGTGCCAGGGCCCAATTCTCTGGGATGCCCTTTACTATAGAAGATATGCCTGAATCATCTTCAGCACCGCCTGCCACTGTCAGTTTGGAGGAGTTTGAGAGTTTGAAAGAAAGAAATGAGAGGTTAACTCAAGCTTTGCAGAAGACCCTCCGGGAAAGGAGTGATGGTATGAGGGAGGTTGAGAGATTGGAGAAGTTGAGAGTGGAGCATCTGGTTAAGATTGAGAAGTCTGGGGATTATATCAAGAAGTCCAAAGTTGGAGAACAAATTCTGAAGAATGCTTGCAAAGAAGCCCAGTTCCAGAGAGCAAGGACAGACCTGTATCTGAAAGAGAGTCAAGCTCGGTGGGTCAGGATCACCGAGGCTCGTACTCTGGAAGACAAGAGAGTTCAAGACAAGATGGAGCAACTGGAAGCTAGTGCAAAAGTACAGCAAGAAGCCCTGGCGGCAGCCCAGAGGGAGATATCAGAGCTGAAGATCAAAGCTGGAGTGAAGAGGTCAAAGGACCAAAGTCAGCACAAGAAGCTAACAGCAGCTGTTACGACCCGGAATCTCCTCATCAGGAATCTCACGGAGCGTCCGGCTGATCCTGTGACCGAAGCACTTCTCAAGGAAGTCCGTGAGGATGAGTTTGGTCTTGGTGTTTGACCATTTGTTTGTTGTTGCTTTCATTCCATGTACTTTTATTTTCTTGTAATGTATTTTGACCCCTCAGAGGGCTTGTATTTGTAAACAGACTATGTACCATTTTGCTTTTGTAATATATGTATTAGTTTGTTCCATCCGAGTTTCACTTCGAAAGCAACATCAACAGCATCTTCAAGGGTCTGGAAGGGTCAAAACTGAATGCCAAACCGGATACCTTGAGAACAAATAAGCATAACTGCATTGCATGCTAACCCCTTTGTTTGTTTTGTAGGTTTTTGTTTTATTGCCACTAACTCTGTTGTGATACTCAGGAACTATTGCTCGGCGCCGAGTATTTCCCCTCAACCGTCCGCACCGTTATCCGACCCGTAGCAACCTTCCGGGCATTCAAATGGATCAGATGCAGCAGGACCTTACTGAGGTCAGAAATCAAATGGCAAATGAAAGGCTAGAGATGAGGAATCAAATGACTCAGTTTATGGAAGTGATGAACAACATGGCTCAGAGCCAAGAAAGATTGAGGGCCATGGTGGAAAGGCAGAATCAAGAAGATCCACACATAGGGACTGCCGGCACCAGCAACAATGAGAGGGTCCAACCTCATATAAATCCCCCTGTATTTGGACCACATCTCCATCCTGAGGTTAACATCCCTGCAAATGTTCAAGGGACTGCCACTGCAGCCAGGGTACTTCAAGAAGACCCCCAAGAGGACCAGTTTACAGTAATGGGTGCTGGGGAAGAAGCTTATGATAGAAGGTTGGATGAGATAGCTGAGAAATTGAGGTCCTTAGAGTCTCAAAACTCTCTGGGTTTCAACGTCATGGACATGGGCTTGGTAGACGGGGTCAGGATCCCCCATAAGTTCAAGCCTCCTTGTTTTGAAAAGTACAATGGGACTTCATGCCCCCGGACTCACTTACAGTCGTTTCTGGGAAGGCTGAAGGCCTATACTATGGATGAGAAGCTCTGGATGTTCTATTTCGAAGACAGCTTGACTCGAGCGTCAAGAGAATGGTACTCTCACTTGACAAGGGCAACTATTAGATGCTGGAAGGACCTGGAAGAGGCCTTCATCAGACAGTATCAGTACAACTTAGACATGGCACCCAACAGGACTCTCCTAATGGGAATGTCACAGTCGTCAAGGGAAAGTTTCCGAGAATATGCCCAGAGATGGAGGCAATTGGCTGCTACTGTTCAGCCACCTATGTCCGAAAGGGAAATGGCAGATATGTTTATGAACACCCTTCAGGGGACTTACATTGACAGGCTGGCTGCTTTCTCTTCCACTAGCTTTGCAGATGTTGTCATAGCTGGGGAGAGAATTGAAAGCCTATTGAAAATGGGTAAGATATCTGACAACGGAGCCAGCTCGTCCAGTAGTACAAGAAAGCCTTTTGCAGGCCCAAGAAGAACTGGCGAGACCAATGCCATCCACACCAACAGGGGCAGGCCCCAATATGTTCACAGATCAGTGGCGGCAGTCACCATTCCCGCTCCAGCTCATCCTCAGCCAGTCTATCAATCTCTGCAGCAAAACTATCAGCCACAACCTCAGTACCATCAACAGAGTCAGTATCCTCCGAGAAATTACAACAACAATAACAGCAACAACAACAGTCAACAAAGGCCATTCCAACAGAGGCCATCTCAAGCTAACAGGGTAATCGATCCGATCCCTATGCCATATGCTACACTGCTGCCACAACTCCTGAAACTCAACCTAGTTGAGCTAAGGACGTTGGCACCTCCAGATCCCAACAGTCTACCCAGGAATTATGATTCCAACGCCAGATGTGCCTTCCATTCCAACGCACCTGGCCACAGTACAGAAAAGTGCAGAGCCCTGCACATGAAGGTACAAGACCTGGTAGACTCGAAAGCTCTGAATTTCGCACCACCACCCAATGTCAATAAGAACCTGATGCCAAACCACGGTGGTCCCAGAATTAACGCTATTGAAGAAGACAAGCCGTCTTATTTAATAACCAGTGTGGGTCAGATCAGGACACCGTTGGTAGAAATTAAGGCTCAACTCCTCGAATGTCAAATGTTCCCGGGGTGTGAGTTGGGGTGTGCTTACTGCAATATTTCAGTCAATGGGTGCGATAACCTGAGAAATGGCATAGACGGTCTTATTCAGAGTGGCCAGCTTCAGATCACCACATCATTTCCAACAAATCCAGCAATCTCATCAGCCACAACTCCAGAACCCCCTACAACTGCAACAACCATTGTTCCTAACAATTCTTCGGCTTCATCAACAAGTACTTCATCTATTATCTCAACTAATCAGTTATCAACAAATTTTTCTTCTACAACTCCAGCACCACTCCATTTTGAAACTCCTACAACAACAACATCCATCCTTCCACCTTTGTCTCCTACAACACCAGCAACAAATCATGAAGATGTCTCAACTGTCACGATATTCTATGATCCTGAAAACAACTCTGTCTACAACTCAGAAGGTGCTGCTCCCATCAGAGCACCAGTCACAATTTATTATGATCCGCAAACTATCACAATTCCTTCCACAGTTGCAGCCAGTCCAGTCACTATCACGGTGCCTGGACCAGTACCTTATGAAAGCAGCAATGCCATCCCCTGGCATTACGGCTCTGACCTGTACTGTGAAGGACAAAGAATCACTTTTGAATCATCAACCCCTGCACCACAAATCGACAATGTGGGAGGAGGCGGAGGCTTCACTCGAAGCGGACGTCTTTTCGCTCCACAAATTCAGAGACCCACTGCCGAAGCAGAAGTTGCTGCTAAGGCAAAAGGAAAAAGCTTGGTGCAGGAAGAACAGACTGTTAAAGAAGCCTTGAAGACACCCTTTGACCAAGAGGTTGATGAGTTCATGCGAATCATCAAGAAGAGTGATTATAAAATAGTGGATCAGCTTCATCAAACGCCTTCCAAGATCTCAATCCTGTCATTGCTTATGTGCTCCGAGGCCCATCGGAATGCACTACTCAAAGTCTTGCACGCAGCTTACGTGCCTGAAGAAATCACTGTCAATCAGCTGGAAGCTGTAGTTGGAAATGTTAATGCTAGTCACGGACTAGGGTTCACCAATACTGATTTGACAACGGAAGGTCGTAACCATAACAAAGCCTTGCACATAACCATGGAATGTAAAGGAGCTGTCCTTTCCCATGTGCTGGTAGACACGGGGTCATCCCTCAATGTCTTACCTAAAAAGGCCCTGGTGAAGCTAGAGTATGACGGATTGGCGCTGAGACCCAGCAACCTGGTGGTAAGAGCCTTTGATGGTTCAAAGAGATCGGTTCTGGGAGAAATCGAATTGCCCATAACGATTGGCCCGCAGACCTTCAAAACGACCTTCTACGTGATGGATATACACCCCGCCTACAGCTGTTTATTGGGTAGGCCATGGATTCACGCCGCTGGCGCCGTGACCTCTACCCTTCACCAGAAGTTAAAATATGAGTGGGAGGGTCAAATCGTTACAATCTGTGGAGAGGAGGATATTTTTGTCAGCCACCTGGCTACCTATAAGTATATTGAGATGGATGGGGAGATCCATGAAACAATGAGCCAAGGTTTTGAAGCCTTGAATGTCAATGAAACATCTGCTGTGCCTGGTACTTCAATATCATCATACCAACAAGCCCGGAAGGTTGTTGAAGAAGGAAACGCCCAAGGCTGGGGCAAACTGTTATCGGTGGAGAAGAAAGAGGACAGATTTGGGTTGGGTTACAAACCAACTCAACAAGATCAAGCAGCGGCTGCGAAAGAGCCCAATTTTGTGAGTGGGGGATGCTTACCCCTGATGCTGTCAACTGTCTGGAAGACGGGCTGGAAGAAGAATGCAACCTGGAAAGCTGGATTCGTCCAAAGATCCCGGGGAGCAGTATCTCAAACTGGTCTTCCCAGGAAATTATAAGAGTTACTCATGCAGAGTAATTATTATTTCCTGTATTTTTATAGCATGCATCAAAGTCTTGCATCTTGCCCAAGATGACAAGACTCATTTTGTAATCGGGCCATCTGTACTTTTTGTGCAAACAAGATTAATCAATGAAATATCAGACATCTTTTTGCAAATGAGTCTTTTTCTTCTTCGCTCACTGTTTTTCCATTTTTCTTTTTGTACAAAAAATAAATGGCAGTGTTTTCAAAATGACGACTTTATTTCACTTTTCTAAACAAGACTAAAATCAGATCACTAAAATGAACAAACTGAACCCTTGCAGAGTGTGCCTTCCAGACAGCACCGACAACATCACGGCTATGACTTCGTATGACTTTGACAATCCAATCAATCAAGCTGATGAAGGGGTTGAAGAAGAGTATGAGCTTCCTGAAGAGCTAGCCAGGCTGTTAAGACAAGAGGAAAAGGTTATTACTCCTCACCAGGAGGAGGTTGAAGTGATCAATCTTGGTACGGAGGAAGACGTGAAAGAAGTCAAGATCGGGGCCTGCCTGCAAGACTCAGTGAAAAGACAACTGATTGACCTGCTTCGAGAGTATGTGGATGTGTTTGCTTGGTCTTATCAAGATATGCCAGGGTTGGACACCGACATCGTTGTGCACAAGCTACCTTTGAGAGAAGAATGCCCGCCAGTCAAACAGAAACTGCGCCGTACTCGTCCAGACATGGCAATGAAAATCAAGGAAGAGGTACAAAAGCAATGGGACGCCGGGTTCCTTGCCGTGACAAGCTATCCACCGTGGGTAGCTAACATAGTGCCTGTGCCTAAGAAAGACGGCAAAGTAAGGATGTGTGTTGACTACCGGGATCTGAACAGAGCCAGCCCGAAAGATGACTTCCCACTACCTCACATTGATGTATTGGTAGATAACACGGCTCAGTTCTCGGTATTCTCCTTCATGGACGGATTTTCAGGATATAATCAGATCAAGATGTCACCTGAAGACATGGAGAAGACAACATTCATCACACCCTGGGGCACGTTCTGCTACAAGGTAATGCCATTTGGGCTCAAGAATGCTGGTGCGACATATCAACGGGCTATGGTAACATTATTCCACTATATGATCCATAAAGAAATAGAGTGTTATGTGGATGACATGATTGCCAAGTCCCTTACAGAGGAAGATCACCTGGTGAATCTACTGAAGTTATTCAAGCGTCTGAGGAAGTACCAGTTGAAGCTGAACCCCAACAAGTGCACATTTGGGGTGCGATCCGGTAAGCTACTGGGCTTTATTGTAAGCGAGAAAGGGATTGAAGTCGACCCTGATAAAGTCAAAGCTATTCAAGAGATGCCTGCACCGAAAACTGAGAAAGAAGTTCGGGGGTTCTTAGGTCGATTGAACTACATTTCACGGTTCATATCTCACCTTACAGCAACCTGTGAACCCTTGTTCAAGCTGTTAAGAAAAGAACAGACGGTCAGGTGGAACGAAGATTGCCAGAAGGCTTTTGACAAAATCAAGGAGTACTTACAAGAACCTCCAATCCTTATGCCTCCAGTTGAAGGAAGACCTCTAATAATGTACTTGACAGTATTAGAAGAGTCAATGGGGTGTGTGTTGGGCCAGCATGACGAGTCTGGTCGAAAAGAGTATGCAATATACTACCTGAGCAAAAAGTTTACCGACTGTGAACAACGTTATTCACTGCTCGAGAAAACTTGTTGTGCTTTAGCGTGGGCTGCTCGCCGACTGAGACAGTATATGTTGACCCACACTACTTTGTTGATATCAAAAATGGACCCAGTCAAGTACATTTTCGAGAAGCCAGCTCTTACCGGACGGGTTGCAAGATGGCAAATGATCCTTACAGAGTATGACATTCAGTACACTTCTCAGAAAGCCATCAAGGGCAGTGTGTTGTCTGAATATCTTGCTGAGCAACCTATTGATGATTACCAGCCTATGAGATTTGACTTCCCTGATGAAGACATCATGTTCATAAAATCAAAAGATCATGAAGAGCCTGTTCACACTGAAGGACCTGACCCGGGAGAAGAATGGACTATGATGTTTGATGGGGCTGTTAACATGAGTGGTCGTGGTGTTGGTGCAGTACTCATTACACCTAAGGGAGTTCACATGCCTTTCTCGGCAAAACTCACTTTCAACTGCACTAACAACGAAGCTGAATACGAAGCCTGCATTATGGGTCTTGAGGAAGCCATTGATCTCAGGATCAAGACATTGACTGTATTCGGAGATTCAGCTCTGGTAGTTAATCAAACCAACGGAAAATGGTACACCCACCAGGATCATCTGATACCTTACAGGGATTATACAAGAAGGTTATTGACTTTCTTCACAACGGCCAAGCTTGAGTATATCCCTCGGGACGAGAATCAGTTTGCAGATGCTCTTGCTACCATTTCATCCATGATCAAAGTTCAAGCTGCTAACTTTGTACCTCAAATTTCAGTGTCCAGACTTGATAGACCAGCATATGTGTTCGCAGCAGAAGTTGTCAAAGATGATAAGCCTTGGTTCCATGACATTAAGTGCTTCTTGGAGGATCAAGCATACCCACCTGGGGCATCTCCCAATGATAAGAAGACTTTGAGAAGGCTTGCTGGTAGTTTCTTTCTGAACAC
This sequence comes from Lathyrus aphaca, assembly GCA_963966055.1. Taxonomy (NCBI): domain Eukaryota; kingdom Viridiplantae; phylum Streptophyta; class Magnoliopsida; order Fabales; family Fabaceae; genus Lathyrus; species Lathyrus aphaca. The sequence continues at coordinate 143,438,514 of OZ014523.1, forward strand.
TGATGGGTCTTTATACAAAAGGAACTTTGATATGGTACTCCTCAGATGTGTTGACAAGACAGAAGCAGATTTGTTGATGCATGAAGTGCACGAAGGATCCTTTGGTACCCATGCTGGAGGACATGCCATGGCTAAGAAACTGTTAAGGTCAGGCTATTACTGGATCACAATGGATGCAGACTGTTGTGCCTACGCCAGAAAATGCCATAAATGCCAGATTTATGCAGATAAGGTGCATGTGCCTCCCAATCCTTTGAACATCATGTCTTCACCATGGCCCTTCGCCATGTGGGGCATTGATATGATTGGAAAGATTGAACCGACTGCTTCAAATGGCCACAGATTCATCCTGGTTGCTATTGACTATTTCACTAAGTGGGTCGAAGCAGCCTCATACGCAAACGTCACAAGACAAGTGGTAGCCAGATTTCTGAAAAGAGATATCATCTGCCGATACGGAGTTCCCGAGCGAATCATCACTGATAATGGTTCCAACTTAAATAACAAAATGATGGCAGAACTGTGCCGGGACTTCAAGATCCAACATCACAATTCTTCTCCTTACAGGACAAAGATGAATGGCGCTGTTGAGGCAGCAAATAAAAATATCAAGAAGATTGTGCAGAAGATGGTAGTCACTTACAAAGACTGGCATGAAATGCTGCCATTTGCCTTGCATGGGTACCGCACGTCAGTCAGAACATCCACTGGGGCAACGCCGTATCAGCTTGTGTATGGTATGGAGGCAGTCCTACCTGTTGAAGTTGAATTACCCTCCTTGCGAGTACTGATGGATGTTAAACTGAATGAAGCAGAATGGGTTCGGGCCCGATTCGAACAACTGAGTCTGATTGAAGAGAAGAGATTGGCCGCAATCTGTCATGGGCAGCTGTATCAGAAAAGAATGAAGAAAGCCTTCGATCAGAAAGTCAGGCACCGAGAGTACCAAGTAGGAGATCTTGTGCTGAAGAGAATCCTCCCTCCGCATACAGACCACAGGGGCAAATGGACTCCGAATTATGAAGGACCATTCGTAGTAAAGAAAGTTTTCTCTGGTGGAGCACTGATGCTCAGCACCATGGATGGTGAAGATTTCCCGTCCCCTGTGAATTCATATGCAGTAAAAAAATACTTCGCATAGAATGACCCGCTGGACATAAAAACAGAATGTAAGTCCAGGCAAAAATAGGGCATCCCGGCGAGTCAAAAACAGAATAAAAGACTCGGGCAAAAATAAGGGAAAATAAACAAAAATGTACACCCGCTGAGTTGAAAAGCCGCATTGGACAACTCAGGCAAAAATGGGTATCCCGATGGATTGAAAACCCGGAAGGGCGATCCATGCAAAATAAGGGAATAAGCGAACAACTGCATTCTGAATTCGTCTGTATCTTTTACAACTTGGCAAGTTTCGAAAAGATCAAGCTTCAATCAGAATCAACATTCTTCAAAAAGCAAGATGAGAAGAACGTCAAAAGTCATACGGGTCATAGTGAAGAGGAAGCTCCTCAAAGCGTCGTCAACACTGCCAGCATTTTGTTTCTCAATTTGTAACAATCTCCTCATTTCAGGGGATATGTTCCTTTGACTGTATCTCGCCAATTCAGGGCATATGAATAAATAAAATCAGATTTTCAGTCATGTCTCGTTTTGTAATTTTATTTGCAAAAAATGTCTGATGTCTTAAAAGAAAAAAACTGATTGCATAAGAATACAGATGCTTATCGTCAAATAAAAACATGCTTGCAGGAAATATGTTTACTCTCAGAAGTATTCTAAACTCCTATGACGGAATCCAGTAAGGGATACCTCGGGATCACCTTGCGCGTTTCTCTATCTTTTTCAGGACTGCAGGTATCCAGAATGCAACTTGGGGCATGAAAGCTTTATCCCAGCAAGCTGGCAAATCAACACCCAATTTTAGCACCCGAAGTGCTCTCTCCCCAGCTGAGTTGCCTCCCATGACTTCCCCCAGTTGAGATTGCCACTTATTACTTATCCCCGTCAGGATGGGTAGGTATCACAAAAGGCACCTATATCCCCGGCTGAGTCAAGGATCCTCTTCAATGGAATCCTTAGGGAGATCTCTCAGTGATCTCTCTTCCTCCCCAGCCGAGTTGCCTTTTTATCCTCAGCCGGAGCACAAAAGTCAGGGAACCGTCCCCCCACAGAGCTCCAGCCTCTATCCGGAAGAGCAGCGCACGAAGGAGTCACAATAGAGCGAAGAAAGCTTCTACAAACCCCAGCTGGGTCTCTCATTTATAAGGATAGGTCTATCAATGACCCATATCCCCAAGCGAATATCATATCATCAGATCTACCAATGATCTCACCCCCAGCTGGGATGTCTACTTCAAACAGATCAATCGAGGATCTTCGCAGCAACGGGACCCGGATCCCGGTTTGGTATCTTTTCATAATCATAGCATTCGCATCATATTTACCCACAAAGCGTAGCATTCCGTTTTAACACGGAGCATTACGGCAAAAATCCAACACATAGCATAATCATAAGCCTTGTTTTGAATCAGCACCTGTGAATAATGACAGTTCATCAACATCCCCACCAGAGTCCCCAGCAAAAACAACTGCCTCTCAATCACAAACACCAGTATATACTCCTTTCTGACACCCGTCCGTGTCATCACTCCCCAGTAAAGTCGCCTGAACACTCCTCACAAACAAAACCACCCATATTACATATACTTCCTGACACCCGTCCGTGTCATATCCCCAGCAGAAAGCCGAAGGCATCCTCTTTGCACTCACATATACCTATATACACTTTCTTGGCACCCGTCCGTGTCATTTCCCCAACGCAGTCATCTACACTTTTACAACCCATATACTTGTTGATATTATTATACTTTTCTCTCTTGACACTCGTCCGTGTCACCTTCCCCAGCAGATAAACACTCATCTATACAATACTCATACTCGTTACTAATGTTACACTCATACAGATACTCGTTCGTATCTTGTATACACCGTTTATATCCCCTCAGAGTCAGCACTAGTCCTTGTTCTTTGTTAACCAGATGGTACTCGTCCGTATCATCATCTCAGAGCATGCGTCAAGCGTTTGTTCCTACATGATACTCGTCCGTATCATAGTCCTAAGGATGCTCATCCGCATCTTTAATCCGTACACTGTGTCAAACACTTATGTCCTCTTGAATATAGATACTCGTCTGTGTCTATTATTCCCCAGAAGAATCCTCTCAGATTCAACACTCGTCCGTGTTCTCTGTTAACCAGTTGATACTCGTCCGTATCATCATTTTTGAACACGTGTCAGTTTGTTTCTACCTGATACTCGTCCGTATCGTAGCCTTAAGGATGCTCGTCCGCATCTTTAATCTATACACAAATACCGAACACTTATACCTTTTGTTTCTTGGATATAAACACTCGTCCGTGTTTACTATTCCCCAGTAGATCGCCAAACAATTTTCTTTCTATCTGACACTCGTCCTGTGTCATGATAAACCTTGAGAGCAGCCGTACCCTGCTAGGTGGTCGTCCTCCACCTCTTGATGGTCGTCCTCCATCATGCTCATCCGATGGCCGTCCCCGTCGTTGATTTAGCAGCCGTCCCCTGCTAGGTGGTCGTCCTCCACCTCTTGATGATCGTCTTTCATCAATTTTATCCAATGGTCGTCCCCATTGTTGATTTTGGTTATCTGGCATTCGTCCTATGTCATGATAAACCCTGAGAGCAGCCGTCCCCTGCTAGGTGGTCGTCCTCCACCTCTTGATGGTCGTCCTCCATCATGCTCGTCCGATGGCCGTCCCCATCGTTGACCTTTTATCCGATGGTCGTCCCCATCGTTGATATTTTCGGCAGCCGTACCCTGCCAGGTGGTCGTCCTCCACCTTTGATGGCCGTCCCCATCATATTTCTTTTATTCCCCAACAGAGCAGCCGTACCCTGCTAGGTGATCGTTCTTCACCTTTGATGGTCGTACCCCATCATCTGTTTATTTCATTCATTCTTTAACCCGATGGCCGTCCCCGTCGTGGTCCCTTTTCCTTTCCTTTTATCCCGATGGCCGTCCCCATCGTCGGTTACCTTGCTTTATGAACTTGATGGCCGTCCCCGTCATGTTTCATTGATCCCCAGAGAATTTTACAGCTTTACCTTGATGGCCGTCCCCATCATGATTCTTTTCCCAGCTAGTCGGCCGTCCCCGTCTTGGCTTTACCTTTTATCCCCAGCATGTTGGCCGTCCCCGTCATTGCTTTATTTCCCGCACTTTCCCAGCATGTCGGCCGTCCCCGTCATCGCTTTGTACCCAGCAGTCATCCGCTGCTCGACGGTCGTCCTCCGTCGCCCACACTTTACAATATACTTTATTTGCTTTTACAATCTATATCCCTTTTCTTCTTCATTCTGTGAGTGCAAATTTTGGACTGTCTTTGGTATTCAACCACAAGTTATCTTGTTTGCCTGTTAAGCCGTTGCTTACATCCTGCACAGCTAACTCATGTTTGAATAGGGGCAGCTGTAAACACCCCAAATTTGCCCTCACTCATTTCACCAAGGCTTGTGATCTTTTCATATGCATAAACACAATCATATCACCTCACATCTCATTTTTGAGTCACTGCATAGATTCTAAGTCATCTGCACCTAGGGTTTGTGATCTGAGCAGTCCCAGAGCCTCCTGAGCCACTCCAAAGGCTACCAATCACTTCAAAGGGATCAATGGGTGTTTCTTACATCATATTATATCCCCTCAAAGTCAAAAATGCAAAAGGATCACAAGAACTGGGATTGGTGTGGAGGCAGAGCCAAGTTTGACTGCACAGTTGACCTAAAATTAGGGTTTTGGTTTCAGAGGCCATAACTCCAAATTTTTTGGTCATTCTTGTTTCCATTGGTCTCTATATGGTATAGGGAGTATGCATATCAAGTTTCATGAAGAAATTCCATGGGGAAGTCATCTGATCAAGAGTTGACTTTCTGGACAAGCCAGTGCAAAATCAGGGCATCTGAGGGCCCCAATGACCCAACCAATGGTTGATCTTCATCATTTTGAGTGTATATGATCTTTATTTGATCATAGAAGAGGTTTGAGGTTCACAAAAATCAAGAATTTGGAGATTTTGCAAAGTTGACTTTTTAGGGCATAGTTGACTTTTCAAGAATATGTCATTTTAGGTCATTTTTCAAGCCTTGCTTTTTGATCCAAAAATGCTTCAAATGGAAAAAATTTGGTCATGAAAGTTGTAGAATACATTTTTCCCTTTTCAAAAAGTACAAGAACATGATCAAATTCTTCTTGGATCAAAAGTTATGGTGTGACAAAGTTGGCAAAAATCATTGATTTTCAAGACATGCCTCAAATGTGAATTTTGCAAAATCATGAACCAAGGCCATTTGTAACTTCTAGTTCACTTCAAACCATGACACAAACATTCTATGTGACCTAAAAGTCAGAATTGAACCAAGAATGCTCATGTTTCATGGTTTATGGAATGAGAAAATCACATGTGAATCAAAATGAGCCAACTTGCAAAACTCATGATCACACTTCCTACCACTTGCTACATTGGATGCTGAGCTTTGCTAGCCCTTCCCCTCACCCTTGCTGCGCCAGCCCCATGCTTGTACTAGCCTAGAACCAAGCCATACCTCTCTTACACAAAGAGTGGACTTTTGGCAAAAGTGAACTTACCAATCAATAAAGGCCATGTCAAATCATCTGACCTATAGGATTATTTTATACTATCCTTTGGCAAGCAAAAGACATCAAGAAGCAAGGCTGAAACACAGCATAGCATCACATACACAAAAACCACCCCATTTGCATTTCTCTTCGAAACTCTCTGCTCAGCTCACAAACACTCAAGCAAACTTCACTAATCATCTCACCTTGCCCCATTGAGTAGAAACCAACAAAGAACCAGGCCTGAAACAAGCTATAACATCACTTCACCATTTTCACCCCAAGCTGCAGTTTCCTTCGAAACACCTTCCACAGCTCACAAACATCCAAACAAACTTCATAAACCTTCTCCATTCATCACACTGGTCACAAAGAACCACTCACATTGGCCTGAAACAGCTTGCATCACCATTGCCATTTTCAACTGAGCTTGAGCAGAAGCTGCTCAAACTCTTCATCTAGCCAGCATAAACTTCTCCAAAGCATTCAAGCATCATCAAGAGGTCATAAGGAGTGGATTTCACAAGGAGGGGAGATCAGAAAGTCATCAGAGTGAAAGCTTCGAATCTCAGGTAGCTCAAGAACTTTTTTTTCCAGAAATGGATTTTTAAGTTCTAAACTTGTTCTCCTTGCTTCACTGATTGTTCTGATGCTTTTGGTTTTGAAAATGGTGGTGAAATGAGGATTTAATTGCTTTCTAAAACTCTGTTGACCTAAAAATTGTTTTGTTCGATTCATGAATTTGGGGAAAAATAAATGAGTTTGGGCATGGGGTTTTGATTCAGTAGCTTGTGGGGAGCATTTCCATGTTTTTAGATTTCATTTTAGTTAGGGTTTGAGAGTTTTAGGGATTTTCAGGTGGGCTTCCCACCGGAGAAGACGACCGGAGGTCTTCTCCGGCCACCTGAAAATCATTATGCCCTAATCCAGTCATTAATTTCCATTTGAATGTAGAGCGTAGATTTCCCTTGACCCGTTGACTACCCGCGCGCATGTGTGGCCTGGATCCTCCCAATTAGCACTAATCCACTTAATTAGATTTAATTAATTATAATTAAACTAATTTAGTCAGAAGCAACCATAGCCCTTGGATAGCGCGCGCGGTCAAACATTTCAAATCCAGACTCAATCTCAGCCACTCTTTCTGTTGACTTCATTTAAAATTCATTTTTATTTCTTTCTCTTTCATTTAATTTGCCTAATTTATTTAAAATAGTAAAACTTGTTTAAAAATTATGAAATTTTTTATCCTGAGTTTCATTAATTTTTCAAACACAAAAATATTTTTATTTTCATTTTTGCATTTAAAAAAGTATTTTTAAATATTTAAAAGATTATTTTTAATTGATTAATGAGAATTAATTTATTAAAAATACTTTTAGGTATTTAAAAATCACCAAAAAATTCATGAAATGTTCTAAGACATTTAGAAACATTGTCCAACCTTCAAACCAAATTTCTTTTTTGATCTTGATGCATTTTGAGAATTTTTCATTGAATTAAAATCATTTTGGTGCATTAAATTGATCCATAGTTCAAAAAATCATTTCTGCCTATCCATGAAGAGTTGGGAATTGGTTCTTCTTGCATTGCATTGTGTTTAGCATGTAGTATTTGAGTTTAAATGGCCATGATTTAATTCCTCATTTTCAATTTGTTTGACATTTCTTTTGTTTAGGAACCCTAAAAACCCTAAAATCTTGTAAAAACCATAACTTGAGATTGGTTAAGGGTTGAGACCTCTCCTTTGGGCAGTGAATTAGTATAGGTTTAGGGGTCCTTTGTGTGGCATTTTCAATTTTTTTATCTTAGGGTTTGCTTCTGATTTTGATTTTTGTTTGATGTTTGGTTCATAAACCCTAATTTGGGCTTCCATATGCATCCATCTTGCATTCTCTTGCATAACATGACTTGCCATGACATTTCAAGCATCCATTTGATTCATTTGACATCATAAGGCATGTAGAAAGCATGTTTGATCATTGCATCATGTGTTTGCCTTGTTGCATGCCATGTGCACTTCATAACTTGTCATGTATATCCATGCTTCCTAACTTGTTTCATTTGCATTCATGAACTTGTATGATCATTTCCATGTGCTGCCTCATGTTTGTAGCATCTCATAGCATCATTATCATCATCAACATGCTTCTGGTTTTGATTTGCATCATGTCATTTCATCCCATTTTGCATTGCATTGCATTTCTTTTCTAACATTTCAGGTGGTAAGTGAACTTGAGAAGTGAATTTGCCTTCACTTCTCATAACTTTTCTTTTCATCTCTCTTGCATCCATTGCTGCATTTTCTATATGTGTTTGAGTTTGAGCTTGCTCAATCTTCTTGTTCCCACCTTTTTTCTTCAAGTGACTTGATTTCTTGAATGAAGCAAGTCACTTTGCTTCTCTTGATCCTTTCATCTGCTTCCTGGTGGTTCCATTGAAGATCTTCTCTTGCAAACCTCACAAACCTTAGGAACAACCAAGCATGACAATGATTAGGGTTTTGATTAGTCTCCCCTTTTAGTTTTACCTTTGTGTCTCTCTTGAGTCTTCTCTTCTCATCTCATAATCAGGGACTAAACCCTAAAGGTTTTAAGGCTTTGTGATTAGGCTTATGCCTGCATCCTTCTCTTAGGATGGAGTGTATAACTTTAATCCTAAGTGTTAAACCCTTAATGTGTTTAACTCCTTAATCAATCCACTTAATAATCATCAAGACATCACACTTGTAACTTGGGCCTTGCATTAGGGTTCTAATTCTTCCTTAATTGGTTAAGAAGGACTAACCCTAGTGTTAATGGACAAGTCCCCCTCAAGTTGTCTTATAAACCCTAAAACTCACTTCATCATCATATCATTAAATAAAATCCACTTAATCAAAGGCTTGTTTTGTCATGAGTTTAATCCCTAATCATGGATTAAGTTGAGGAGTTTTCCTCAGCTTAAACATTCTCATCTATTATCCTTCTATTAGGATGGTGTAATGAGTCTGTTTAATCCCTGATTATGGCTTAACCTCATTACTCAACACTAAACAAAAACACCAAAAACATCTAAATAATCACAAGTAGGTTAATGATCTTAATCCTATACCTAAGGTGATTAAGTGTGAGAATCTGACTTCACACTTAAGGTACTCTCATTACCCCTAATCAGAGGGAAGATGTGATGAGTTTACTAAATCCATTGGTTTAGGCTTAAGCTCATTAACTTATGACAAACTTTCAAAAGCAATAAAAGACTGAAAACACAAAAACAAACAATAATCGTCTCCTCCGGGATTCTTTTCTCATCACCTTCACTCACAAACGGGAACTCGCTTCTTCCGTCTAATGCAAGACAGTTTGCACCTGGGCCAGACAGGTCATACACTTGAGCATAGACAAGCAAGCAGTTCACAAGTCAATTCACCTTTCAGTCTCTTTGGGTCGAACTACGGTGTTCTGACTTCCTCATTGCACGAGAGGATACGTAGGCATAACTTAATAGTTATCGAACAAAAGTCTCTGTATATTCCCCCTCTTTCTAGCCTCATTCTTTTAGCCTCATGATCTTGAGCATTTCACTCCTGTTCTTACACTGACACTTCACTTATATACTTCACTTTTCTCTTACACTGACACCTGTACATTTTGTTTTCCAGCCCTTTTACACATAAATTGCACTGACACTACCCCTCTAAAACACAAATCTTTTAAGCGTGGATCCCGTCGAGTACGACGGACAATCTGGGTGCTAACACCTTCCCAGGTTGTAACCAACCCCCTTTCTCAGTCTCTCTGGTTCGCAACCGTCTTATCCATCTCTTTCTAGGTTTATGCAGCATTACCTTTCCTCCGGGATAAAAATGCCTAGCTGGCGACTCTATTCATCTCCAGTGAGTTCACGGCTGTGTGTTCTCATTGTTCCCTCTCGCCGACCGTTCGCGTCTGTACCTTTATCTGGACTTAGCTTCATTTATCGGGAGCGACACGTAGAAACAAAGATCTCAATCTTTGCAGAGCATCTAGGATCAATCAAACTTATAATTAAACTCATTTCCCTGTAGCAAGTAACTCATTAGGCATAAAAATCCTTTCACGCGCGACAAGTTAGATGGTTCCCATCGAGTACGATGGATGTAGGGGGTGCTAATACCTTCCCCTTGCATAACCGACTTCTGAATCCAAGCAATGATTGCGAAAACCTTTGTCTTTATCCTCCTTTTTAGACGGGTTTTATCTATGTCTTGCCTTTCCCCTTATGGGAATAAATGAAAATTAGGTAGCGACTCTCATGTCTGTCCAACGCGCGGTTCTTTTATCGTGAGGTCATATTTTTCGGGGTGCGACATACATACTTGCACATATTTATGCATCATCCACACACCACCATATATTCAAATTAAAAGTATTCTTACTTCAAACAATATCAACAAATTTTTAAAATCATATCATTCTTAGTCCAAATTAATCACCAAAATAATCACCAAATTTATTTTTAAATTAATCACCAAAATAATCATTAAATTACTCATCAAATTAATCACCAAATTAATCACAAAATTACTCATCAATTTAATCACCAAAATAATCACATAAAAATAATCATTAAAAGTATAATTAAAATTATTATTCTAAATTATAATTCGAGAGAGGTTCCAAGGCACTATAACAACTCTATAGACAACTCTAATGAAATTGAAAATAACTTAATTTAATCAACAAACCCAAATATTTCTCTATAACTCGAAACTCCTAAAAAAATATTATACTAATAATATTAAATTATTATTAAATTTATTATTATTATGGTTATTATTATTATTATTATTTTAAATAAGATATAAAATTAATACTTAAAAAAATTCTAATATCAATATATATGATACTTACCACGTTACTGTTACTAAACTAATATACATATTCTGGTATGCTAAACTAATATATTTATGTAATCTCATGTATATCAGCCCTTTTCCTAGTTTACCAATATGAATTGGTATTCAATTTAATGATATTTATTCAAAATAGTGAATTTAAACCTCCAATTCAATGACATTCCCCATAAAATATTAAAATATTAATTGCCTTATATGAACCCTTCTAGTATTTAAATACCTCATTAATGAAAAGCCCAAAATAACACCCATATAATCATTCACTCTTGTTAGACATGGTAAGACAATCTCTCAAGAATTAGTCTTATCCAAAAGCCTCTTATTCTTACTAAATATTAAGTGACATAGCTTTAAAAAAAAAAGATTCACTATATCTATTAAAAAAAACTTTGAAAATATCAAGAATTAACTATTTCAAACAAGAAGTTATTAATTTAAAAGGGCATATAAGCCATGCTAGTGATGTATTTTGAATATCACACTAAATAAAAGGTCATGTTTTCATTAGGAAATTAACTTCATAATACCTCACGCTACATGACCAAAGGAAAATATTAAATATTGTGTTCCAATCACCTTATGTTTTACTTTAAATTTTCGCTAATGTTGCTGTTGAAATAATATCACTTTTCATTCTCAATTTCATTTGCAAACTCCTTAACACATTTTACAGGGTATGAGCCAACGAGTAATTGCTAACAGAATTTCAAATGATTTTAAGGAACAGTAACAAAATACACCAACATATATCAATTCCAATCAAAATTAATTATCACTTGTCATCAAAATCTAACAATCACAAAATCATAAATATTTAGAGGTTTCATCCTAAACATGTTTCTACCCATCATACATTATCATACAATCCCAATAAATTTATGAAAACTCACCCTTATCTTAATTTCTTAATGAATTTATTTTTTGTTCTTGAGCTCATCTTCTCCTATTTCTCTCCTTAGCCTCCTTCTATCTCTTCTACTCTTTTACTCTTTGTTAAACCCTAACATTTACTCTTAACCAATCAGACTCTTATTGGACTTACTAACCCACTCATTTACTTACTAATCACACACTCATATTGACCCAATTAATTAATCTTACTAATTTCTATTATTCCACCCAATAAAATAAGTCTAATAAACTAAATAATTCAAATAAACTAAATAAATTAAATAAATTAATTGATTCAATTATTTCAAATAAATCAATTAGGCACAAAATCACATAACTAATCGATTAATATAATAAATAAATCATTACTAAATTTGGGATGTTATAGGAAGCGATAGAAGTACCTGTATGTTCCTTACTTTGAGCCACTACCTTGGGAGATGCTTCATTGACATCTACTGCTTCGAATGCTTGACACGACATTTCATAGATCTCTCCATCCCTCTCAACATACTTGAAGGTCGATAAGTGACTAACAAAAATTTCCTCTTCGCCACATACCATCACAACTTGGCTATCAACCACATATTTCAATTTCTGATGCAAAGTGAATGTTATTGTGCTTGCAGTATGAATCCACAACATATCCACCAAGAAACTATATGCTGGTTGAATATCCATGACATAGAATACATAATTAAAAACTTGAATGTCAATCTTCACAAGGAGCTCTACCTCTCCGAACACAGACCTCTTCGAACCATCAAAAGCTCTTACCACCAAATCACTCGGCCTTAGAATAATCTCGTAAGCATCTAACTTCGTTAGAGCCTTCTTCAGTAACACATTAAGGGACGCACCCATGTCTACCAGCACATGGGATAAGACTGTGCCCTTACACTCCATAGTGATGTGTAAGGCTTTGTTGTGGTTGCGACCTTCAAACATCAAATCATGATCTGTAAAACCTAGCCCATGGCTAGAATTAACATTAGCGACAACAGATTCCAACTGATTGACAATAATCTCCTGAGGTACGTATTCCATATTCAACACCTTCAACAATGCTTCTCGGTGACCCTGGGAACACATAAGCAATGATAGTATGAAAATCTTCAATGGCGTATGATTCAGTTGGTCAACCACTTTATAGTAACTTTTCTTTATGATCCTCATAAATTCCTCCACTTATTTCTCAAAGGTACTCTTCTGACCAGCTTCTTGAACAACAACTTCTTTTGTTACTGCCTATTTTCCTTTAGCCTTAACTGATGCCTCAGCTTCTGCATTAGTCCTCAAAGCCAGTGAGCAAACAAGCATCCACTTCTAGTAAAGCCACCAAGACCTCCGACATTATCAATCCCAGGACTGCTCATCATAGTGCCAAGGGATAGCCTTTTCCCTCGTATAAGTAATTAGTCCAGGTACCATGATGGTAACATGACTTACCTTATTGGGCACAACAATATTAATAGGCAGTGGCCTAACCGACACTTGAATCTCCACAGGCGTGTTATAAATGGTGACAGTTGACACCTCATCATTATCTTTATTATGCTGATCAAACTCCAAACACCCTTCATCCACCAAACCCTGAATACCACTTCTCAGCTTGTCACATCCATTACTCTGATTAGAACATTCAAAACAGTCATCATTACATCCGGGGAACACCCGCCCCTTCAACAACCTGCTCTTCATCACCAAAAGAGAAGTCCTTACTTGGTTCACATCTACTACCATATTTAAAAATTCACCGTCCTCAACAACATTAACCCTGGCTCTACCATGATTCGGTATAGGGTTCTGAAGTAAATTTGGAGGAGGAGAAAAGTTAATGGCCTTTGCATCAATCAATTCCTGGACTTTCAACTGCAGATCCCTTCACTTTTCTATGGCGTACCCTGGAGCACCCGAATGAAATGTGCAACGAGCATTCACATCATATCCCATAGGTAAAACCTCCACCGGTGGCGCCAACGTCCTCAATTCCACCATATTCAATTCTAACAACCTCTGCAACAAGGAAGTGTAAATAATCGAAATCTGATCAATAACACGCTCAATTTGTCTGGTGGATGCTGATATGGTCTCTGCTATTGTTGATTATATTGTTGTTGGTTGTAATGTGGCTACTGCTGAGCAGGTGGAGTTAGAATGCTAACAGCAGCTACCTGAGAATAAGCATTGGGATGACCTCTGCCCCTACCTCTTCCTCCATAAACAACATTAGTCTCTCATTCCCTTCTTCTTGGAGGACCAGCAAATAGTTTTCTCTCCCCTAAAGAGCTAGGTCCACTAACATCCCCTATCTTCCCAGGCTTTAAGAAATTTTTTATCCTTTCCCCAGCAACTACTATGTCTGCAAGCCCAGTTGAAGGACAAGAATCCATTCTATCAAGAAATACCCCTTGCAGAGTTTCCATGAACATATTTGCCATCTCACGATCCAACAATGGAGGTTGGACCCTGGCAGCAAGTTGGCGTCATTGTTGAGCATATTCTTTGAAACCATCCTTCGCGGTCAGAGCCATACTTTGTAGTTGAGTATAGTTTTGATCCATATCCATATTATACTGGTTTTTGGACAAGTTTTGCCATTGTACTTGTCAAAAGTTGGTTGCTTAAACCTGTGCGGGATTCTCACACTAGGGACTAGGCCCAAATCAGAAACATCGAAACCAAGAGTGTTCTGAGATTCGATGGATCGAATCTTCTCGGCGATTTCTTCAAACCTTATATTCACCATAAAATTTTGGGAAACCATCTCCCCATCGATCAATGTAAATTGATCTTCCTGCCCATCCATATAGCCAGCAATACGACCAATGTCTCTGCTCGAAGCGCCATTTACATTTGCAACATGAATGACTTGAGGATTACCCAATGGGGTGGGAGCTGTTGGTGTAAGCCCTTGACGCAAATAATTTTGGTACTTATATCGAATTATTTATTAATAATAAAAGGTATTTCCTTATTATGTTTGTTGTTACAATAATTATAATGTCCCTAGAATAGCTAGTTCATTTGATGAAATATTAAATGTGACTTAATTATGAGATTCCATTAAACATAAGGACATTATTCTTAAAGCATCCATATTCGATCTTTAAAGTGAAATGGGATAGCCTTAAATTATTAAGACTATTATGTAGATAGACTGATGATCACATCTCATGGATCATGGATAAGGAGTTATCAAGTCTTGTTATATATATGAATATTAAGAGTAATATTTATACTGGATTGACCTAATATGAGAGTACTACATAGAATGTTATGAAAAGTGTCATAAGTTACTCTCATGGTGATAGTGGTGTATACCATCCTTCTACCTGAAACTACTATGGACCCTAGATGTAGAGTCAATTACTTTATTGCGGATCAAACATTGTCCGTAACTGGATGATGATAAAGACAGTTGATGGGTACTCCACAAAGCATGCTGAGGGACATGAGTAGCCTAGATGCAATTTTCCCATCTCGCATAACAGGATAAGCGTCTAAGGGACCAATATTGAACTGGACAAGGATAACACGGTATATGCATTGTGTTCAATATAGACATAAGGGCAAAAGGGTAATTGTATACACAAATACTATCACAAAAGGTTTTGTCAAATCACATGACAATTTTGTGACTTGGGTAGCAGTGATATGTTTCTAGATACCACTCACTATTTATTATGTTAAATACATGATTTAATATAATTACCAACGTCGCGAAATCATACAGGGTTACACACATAAGGACAGTTAGAGAAGAGGTAGAATAAATAAGGCACACTGTAAGGTACAATGCACTTGTATGAAATACGAAATATGGTAAGGTACGATATGATATAATAATAATAGTTATTATTAATTTTATAATAGTTATAAAATATGATAATAATAAAATTATGGTTATTATAATAATAGTTATTATAATAATATAATAATATTATTATTGAGTTGGACTTTTAGCTTAAAGCCCACACAAGTAGTTCTATAAATAGAACCCTTGTGTAGAAGCTCATAATTATTTCATGAAATCCTGATTGTATTTCTTTTTCTTCTCCCCCACTTTAAACCTTCAATCGTAACCAGCTAGCAATATGAGTGAAGGAAGTTGTTCGTGTGGAATGAGTAGAGGCATTGTTTATCGTACAACTCTCGATATCAAATCGAAATTAAAGGTTTCAAGAGCCACAAGAGGTAAATATTCTATCACAGATCATGACCTTTCGTAAGGATCTCTAAGGGAAATTTTTGTTTTCCGCTGCGTTTATATCGCATATTTCCCTTCAGTGGTATTAGAGCCACTAACGAAACCATGAGTCTAGTAATTATTTACTTTCTGTCAATTTTGTTTTAATTGGATTAAAACACGTAAAATTAAATCAAATCCAGATATTGAATTTTTGGCATCAGATTGTGTATGGTTTAGATGGTTGATATTGACTATGCTTCGGAATCCGACAATAGTATAGTGAAGCAGCTATATGTCAATCTTCCATAAGTTACACATATATGATTGATCTAATTCATATGTGATATGATTAATTTTGATGAAAGGATGGTATATCGGATATACTATTTTTATTTCATCAGTTCAAATCACGTAATGATTATCATTCAGTTGTGCGATATATGGTTATCTGCTTCAGAATCTGACTTTAGTATGGTGAAGCAATAACATACAGATCAATCATACGAAATAATTGTCGCTCCCCCAAAAAAGTCACCAGGTCAAACAGGGTACAGACGCGAACGGTCGGCGAAAAGAGAAATGAAATGAAGATGAATAGAGTCGCTAGCTAGGCATTTTTATCCCGAAGGAAAGGTAATGTTGCATAAACCTAGAAGAAGATATGGATAAGACGGTTGCGAACCAGAGAAACTAAGAAAGGGGGTTGGTTACAACCTGGGAAGGTATTAGCACCCAGATTGTCCGTCGTACTCGACGGGATCCACGCTTAAAAGTTTGTGCTTAAAGGGGTAGTGTAGAGAAAGTACAAGTGTCAGTGCAAAAGGGTGAATGCTCAAGAACTGAGGCTTAAAAGAGAATGTTGAAAGAGGGGGAAGACGCAGAGACTTTTGTTCGATAACAGTTAAGTTATGCCTACGTAACCTCTCGTGCAATGAGGAAGTCAGAACACCGTAGTTCGACTCAAAGAGACTGAAAGATAAATTGACTATGAACTGCTTGCTTGTCTATGCTCAAGTGTATGACTTATCTGGCTCGAGTGCTAATTGTCTTGCATTAGACGGAAGAAGCAAGTTCTCGCTTATGAATGAAGATGATGAGAAAAGAATCCCGGAGGAGACGGTTATTTTTTGTGTTTTCAATTTTTTATTATTTTTGGTATTTTGCATAGGATTATGAGCTTAAGCCTAAATCAAGGGCCTGTAAACTCATTATATCATCCCTGATTAGGGATAATGAGAATACTTAAGTGTGAGATAAGCATCTCAACTTAATTACCATGATGATGTCGGATTAAGATCATTGACCTACTTGTGATTAATTAGATGTTTTTTTTTTGGGTTTTTGTTTAGTGTTAATTAATGAGTTTAATCTCTAATCACAGATTAGTGGCTCATTACACCATCCTATTAGAAGGATAATAGATGAGAACACTTAAGCTGAGGAAGATACCTCAACATAATCCATGGTTAGGGATTAAATTCATTATATAACAAAGCCTTTATTAAGTGGATTTTAATTGAGGGATGAAATTAAGAAGTGGGCTTTATGGTTTGTAAGACAACTTGAGGGGGACTTGTCCATTAAACACTAGGGTTAGTCCTTCTTAACCATAAAGGAAGAATTAGAACCCTAATGTAAGGCCCAAGTTACAAGATAAAGTCTTAGTGATTATTAAGATGATTTGATTAAGAGGTTTAAACAAATTAAAGGTTTAACACTTAGGATTATATTTATACACTCCATCCTAATAGAAGGATGCAGGCATAACCCTAATACCAAAGTCCTAAAACTTTAAGAGTTTAGTCTCTGATTATGAAGATGAGAAGAGAGACTCAAGGAGACTCAAAGGCAAAAACTAAGGGGGACTAATCACAACCCTAATTATTATCATGCTTGGATGTTCCTATGGTTTGTAAGGCTTAAGAAAGATCTCTAAGGAAGCCACCAATGGAAGAAGCAGATGAAAGGAGGATGAAGCAGAATAATAAGTTACTTACTTCATTGAAGAAGATAAGTAACTTAAAGAAATAAAGTGAGAGAGAAAGAACACAAGTGAACAAAGTTCACCTCAAAGACACCAGCAAGATGCATATGAAAGAGATGAATAGAAATGATAAGTGAAGGCAAATCCACTTCTCAAAGTGACTTACCACCTGAAACTGTTAGCATGAATGCATAAAGTTTAAGGCATAAAGAAATGAAATGAAATGAGATGAGATGAAATGACCAAAGTCAGAAGTGTTTATGCAATTTAATGACATGTGAGATGATGCAAAGGCATACAAAGTGCATATGAATGATCATACAAAGATGAGATGTCATGTAAACATGCTTTGAAGTTTGAAAGTTCATGAAAGTTAATGAAATGAAATGAATACAAAATCATGGCAAATGAATGAAGAAATGATCAAGCATGATTCTAACATGTCCTAAGATTTCTAAGTTTACATATGAATGCATGAAATTGCATGTCAAGTTCATGGAAGGATGCATATGCAAGATGAATGCAAATGAACACATAAAATTAGGGTTTTATGGACAAGCAAGATGCAAATGAACAAAATAGAAGCATATGATATGATAAAAAATTGAAACCAAAATCAAATGAACCCTAATCCTATACTAGGTCACACCCCAAAGGAGAAGGCCAGAAGCCAAACCAATCAAAAGTTATGAATTTCCTAAGTTTCTAGGGTTTTTTGGGTGATTCTCAAAGAAAAATGCAAATCAATTAAAAAATGCAAGATAAATTCATGAGATAAATAACCTATAGACTACATGCTATGCACAAAATAATGCAAAAAGAATCATCTTCAAACTCTTCTTGGTTAGGCAGAAAAGATTTTTTCAAGTTAGGGTTCAAAAAATGCAATTTAATGACCCTTAATTCAAAGAAAATTCTCAAGTTATGATCAAACCTAAAAAGAAATTTGTGTGAAGAGTTGGAAAATGTTTCTAAATGCAAAAGGATGATTCATGATTTTTTTGGTGATTTTTAGAAACCTAAATGTATTTTTAATTAATTAAAAGACTTTAATTAATTAAAAATAACATTTAAATATTAAAAAAAAAACTTTTTTAATGCAAAAAATAAAATAAAAATTATTTTCTGATTAAGAAAAATATTTGAAACAAAAATGCAAAAGGAAATTTTTTTTGAAAGCTTTTTGATATTTTTAATTAATTATGCAAAAGAAATAGAAAGAAAATAAAATAAAATGAATAAAATGAGAATGTAAACGCATCCTAAGGCTGAGATTCAAACTCAAAAGGGAGGGGTTGACTGTGCGCGTTTATGGAGGGTCAGGATTCAATCTGGCTAATTAATCTGATTTAAATTAATTAATTACATTTAGGGTTTAATGACCTAATCCTAGCCGTACACACACTAACCCTAATCTTAATCCTACGACCCACATTCAAACTGGGGAGATTAGCCCTAATTAATCTCAGGTGACCAGAGCTAAGCTCCGGTCATCTTCTCCGGCCACACCTTCAAGCCATCTCACTCAGAACGCCACCAAAACTCATCAAACTCTCCAGAAATGATCAATGGACAACAACAAACAAGAATCCAACAACAAATTTCATTTATTTCGCAACAACAACAAGAATCGAAGCAATCAAGTTTTACGGGCAAAATTCCAGAGAGTCAATACATGCTTATTTCTTACTCATTTTCAAAACTAAACACATCCCCATGATCAGTGCAACATATAGAACAATATTTTATCAAGAAAACAAGATTTTGGAAAAAAGTTCTTGAGGTTACTTGAGATTGAGCTTCTTGATTCTGGGCTTTCTGGCCTCCTCCCTTGTGCAAACCAACTTCAATGAACCCCCTGAGGATGATGTGAAGCTTGGAACAAGTTTATTTGGCCTATTTCTGAAGTTCAGTTGTGAGAGGTGAAAAATCGTATTTGTTGTGTGATGTGTTTCAGGTCATTTTAATGGTTGGAATTTGTTCCTTAGGTGATGTTGAGTTGAATGGTGAAGAAAGTTGTGAGTTTGAGTGATTATGCTATGAATTTCAAAGAGGTGAAGGTATGAGGTGATTTTTTGGCAATCTGAGTATGGGGAAGATTCAGGCTTCAATGTGTTATGGAATGAGGTCCATGAGGTTCACATAAGTCACGCTGATTGGTTCAGAGAGTTGGTGTGGCATAGTTTGATTGGTATGGGCCAAATTACAAAAAGTCAAGATTATGTGTACTATGGGCATGGGTCATGGAAGGAGTGGTTCCAAGGCATGTATGGCCTCAACTGGCTTTGTGGAAGGCCTTTGGATCAAAAGATTGCAGCTGGATGGCTTGGATGAAGAGTTCTCATAGGTTTTGCAAAATTCCCTCTTTGAAGTTTCTTGTGAATCAAGTCATGGAAATGCCAAATTCTTGGGCCAATTCTGATTTTTAGAAGTCACATAGGCATGTTATGAAGTGTTTGTACACATTTGAAGTCATTAGAATGCCTTAACATGCCAATTTGCAAAATCCCTCTTTGACACGAAACTTAAAATTTTAGGATTTTTGCCAACTTTGAAAGGCCATTTCTTGATTTCTAGGATGAATAAAGACATGTTCTTGTACTTTTTAAAAAAGGGAAAGACCTAATATACAACTTTCATGACCAAGAATTTTTCATTTTAAGCATTTTTGGTTGAGAAAGAGGAGGTTGAAAAACTTTCCCAAAATGGAAAGTTTCCATTACAAGTCATTTCCATTTTTGGCAAGTTTGCAAATGGTTCAAAATTCTTCAATCTTGTGAACTTCCAACCACTTCTAAAATCAAATAAAGATCATAGAACTTCAATTTGATGTAAATACCCCTTTGGTTCCATTGTTGGGGGTCTCAGATGCCCTGATTTTGACTTAACTTGCTCAAGAAGTTACCCAGTGAACAGATGACTTCCACAATGAATTTCATCATCAAACTTGGTACGTATGATCCTTATAACATCTTAAGAACATTATAAAAAAGAATGGCCCAAAAATTTGGAGTTAAGGCCTCTAAAACCAAAACCCTAATTTTGGTCATCTGTGTAGTGAAAACCCTAGTGTAACACCCCAAAATTTGCCCTCATATTTATTACCCTTAACAAGATTTACGCCTCTCCTTAGTATGCGTCTTTCATTAGGACATCTATAACCTGGCACATATTCATCGTCGTAGGTTTGCTATTTGGGTTAGAAGCTCAAGGAAATTAATTTAGATTCATGGGCTAAAGTGAGATCAGAAGTGTTCATGTGGATAGTTTTGAGTTCAAGTTTTTGAGGGAAGTAACACGACAATGTTTGCTATTCATTTTCTCAAACTATGTTCTCATTCATTTTATTTTTATTTTTATCCATTTTTTACCCACAATCCTCAAACCGATAGTTGATTCATATTCAATTCGAATTCATTGTCCATATCCATCTATTAAGCCCATTTCTTTCCTAAAAAAAAAAAAAGAATAAAATGGGTTCATTAATCCTAACTTCTTTGTCCAAATTCTAAATTTTAAACCATTACAAAACCACATTTAATATCCGCGATCGTTTAATGTTTGTGTTCAAGACAAGATCGATGTTCAAATCCAGTTGTCCGTACCAGTAGCCATTTAAAACCAGTTTGGTCTTCCTCCTCCATTCACCACCATAAATACCACACTCTCCGTTCTCAAGGTTTTGCTTTGGGTTTATGAGTTTTTGAAATTATCAGCAAGAGTTTATTGAGAAAATTATTAAGAAAAGTGATCCGTTATGGCTGCCCTAAAATTATCTGCTAGTTGGATTTACTACACCAGAAGTGACTTTTCAAAGGGCAGTTATTACACCAGAAGTGACTTTTCAAAGGGAAATTTAGTTATTATGGGGTCATCGCTTGAGGCTCATCACTATTGTTTGACGGCAACTTGCAGAAGAAAGTTCTTGCTAGAACACTTCGGAGAAGATTTTACAGCTAAGAAATTCGGAAACTGTGATGACTACACATCAAGACATGTCAAAAGAAGCCTTTTGGCCTTCATTTATTCATGCAAGGGAAGATGGGGCTTTAATATGCCAATTGACATCCTGCGGGATTCTCGAGCAAAGAACATAATAGAAACTCATAAACTGAGAAAGAATATTTATAACAGAAAAATGGAAATGCGAGAAAATCATCAGAGCGACTTCGACAACTTCATTTAGAAGAAAAATCCATACCAAGTTCTAATCCATAGATCCAACAGAAGTTCCATATTAACTAGTTCTAACCTCTCTAATAAAAACTAAACAAAATTTCAACACAAAAAAAATAATAAATTCGATTAAAACTTCAGTTACAAGCTGAAAGGAAAATTATTAATTCCCATTTATTCTAAACTTAAATTCTACTCCAAACTTATCATTTTTTTTTCTATATAATATATGCCACTGTTTTTCGGCCTGATTGTATTTTCCTCGGGCCGCAATGATGTCTTCTCTACTTCCATCCATTATCTTGCCAAGATATTGCCATTAATGGCCCTGCAACAAGCAAAATGCGTCAATGTAATACAAGCCTAAGCATTCAGATTCAACAGAAAAAAAAAAGCAAAGGGTGGTATGCAAAGTTCAGTAATAATCAGAACAGCTAATAGCTCTAACAAAACCACATAACAGAATGAAACTTCTAGAACCTTTTCATACTCATAAATTAGAAGAAAGAATAGTCAAAAGAAATTCAGTTGCCAATTCCTAACCGTTTTCTAACAAACCATAACAGAACCTAACCAAGGCATAACTAACCTACAACTGAATTCCTAACAGAATTTCCAGCTAGAAATCTCAACCAAAACACTCACCATTAATTTTCTATAAAGCCATTAACCTTCTTCCTCATTGTGGCTGGATTCTTCTACATTCTTTCATCAGTTTCCATCTTCAGATATCACCTTCTAATTCATCTCCAAGAGGTATCTCTAGCTGCTTCATCAACCTTCCTCAGAACCTTCATCATCATCAATGGCAAGGCTTCAATATTTTTCTCCATCATCCTTTATCAAATAGCATTCTGCAACTTCCATTTGAACATACAAGCCAATCTCATTCATCAACAACCTGC
Source organism: Lathyrus aphaca (assembly GCA_963966055.1). Lineage (NCBI taxonomy): Eukaryota > Viridiplantae > Streptophyta > Magnoliopsida > Fabales > Fabaceae > Lathyrus > Lathyrus aphaca. The sequence continues at coordinate 143,461,213 of OZ014523.1, forward strand.
AAAAGAAAACTTGCGTAATCAATAACAAGCAGTGAGAGTTCTGAATTCAGGAGTAGGAACAGAGCAAAGTTGCAATCAAGAAGTTAATCTTCATCTTCATTGATTAACCTGCAAGAAGATTCGCAGCAACAATAATCTCAGAACTTCACTGTGACTATAATCTGACTATCCTGCGATCTCAAGAACTCTCAGCGTCAAGATTACAGCAACCTAAATAATCATCACAAAATCTATTCAAAAGCATTTCGAACGCACAAAAAAAAGTGAAGAGGAACACAGCCTCAGGAAGGGTCGAAATAGAACGAACGAGAGGTAAGAACACGTACCTGAACGTAGCACTCGCCGATGAGAACAACGAAAGTGCCTTCACCCTCGCATCCTCAGCGTTTTTCCTTTGAATTCATCCCCAACCTCGCGACGGCATCGAGACAGCGGAAGCATCTTCGACGCACCCTCGATTGTTCATCAGAGTCATCATCGAATCCGCAATCTTGAAGTGTCGGCATCCTCATAAGGTGCGATTTTTCTTGCCTTACGAAGCATTTAGGTCGTGTTTTTGTGGGGATTAGTTTAGATGGAAATGGAGTGTGAGAGGTTAGGGTGTTCGTCCTCGGAGCTGACGGTGGCGGAAAAAAATAAGAGAAAAGGGTGGCGGCTCTAGGGCTTTCGGGAAGGGGTTTAGTTGATGATGAAGTTTAAGAATAGGTGAGAGGGGATGGAGGAAGAGAATGAAGAGGGTGTAAGAGTGACGGCGGAGGCTTGGGTTGAGGACGCCGTAGAAGGAGAAGAAGAATGAGACGGCGGCGAGAAGATGAGGGTTTAGAGCGTGAGAGAGGCTAAGTGACGGGTTAAAGGTGATAATGAAGTACAAAAGATGAAGGTGATAGAGGAAGCTGCGGCGGCGGCGGCTATTAGGCTAGGTTGGGAAGAAGGGTGGCGGCGCTGAAGATGGAGGAAGAAGAACTAGGGTTTTGTGGATTTCTTCTTGGTCCTCTTTGTATCTTTGTTCTTTTTCTGTGTTATAATTATAAATTAGTTTAATTAAGTGAGGAAATTAAAAGAATATAATGTAAGTTAATAGAATATTAAAACAATTAAACTCAGTTAATCACCATTTAAGTGCAGTGTTTAAATTTCCATAAGATATAATTAGGAAGAATTTTTTCTCTCAGCCACATCTAAGTTCTCATGTTCCTACGCCTTGTAGATTGTCTGATTGGAATACTTTTAGAAAGACTTGAGATTAATGGTCCAGATTGGAGTCAACAATATGGACTGAAGGTGTATCATAGTTACCATACTCCCTCGGGACCCGTACGGATTGGGCCTCCGTATTTCGCTACTCCCACCCCCATTTTTAAAGCCCAAATGCATTTTAAATAGCTAAACCTTTCTACTGCACCTTTTTTTTTATTTCTTTAAATTCTTATTTTTTTCTATGTTATACCTATTCAATTTAAATCTAGAAAAATACTAAACGTAATATTAAAAATCCACAAAAAAATTATCGTAGGATCTTAATTAAATTTAGAAACATTTCCAATTCTTATTTTCTGTTTTTAATCAATTTTCGATTTAATTTCGATTTATTTAATTTAATGGACTTATATTGAATTTTCATTCGGACACATAAAATTGTACAATTTATTTAGGTCACTTCCCATAATATTTTTTGCCCATTCTTTTTGCTATGGTTAAAGGATAAGTTAAAGTACTTAGAACAATTTTTTGGTGAATTTTTAGGACATTTTTTCTATTGTTTTGGTAGTATAATTTGTGTAATTTTGTGATTGAACTTTAGTTAGATTTAAGTGGCCATTTGCCTTAGTTAAAATAAGAATTTTGGAGAGATTTTTTTAGCACAATAATATAATCAGGTTGAAGACCTTAAGAATTTAATTTCATATTTTTCTCATGACTTTTAATATTTTTGCCATTTTAATTCATTCCTTCATATGATGCATGTACATAATCCATATCATTTACTAACTATTGGCTTTTTCTTTGTGCAAGGTGTTTTGCAAGGTTTGGCTTATGGACTTGGATATTTTATGCTTCAATTGTGTTTTATACTTTGTGTATTTTGTGATTGTAATAGCTTAGAACTTGTATGCTTTTATAGTTTTCATAATTAGGATTAGAAAAGATAAAAACAAATCGTTAGAAAACCAAATCTTCAAAAACAAATAAAGTATTCGATCCAACGTCGAATATACTTTCAGATAAATAAATAAAGTCTATATTATTTTAGGGTTCCACGATTACCTTCGTTCCATTCCATTCAACCAATATCAAACCTTGTATGCTTCATACCATAAGTCGTGTGTCATAGCACCACGCAACCGACCCATACACCTCATTGTTTCATCCCGTTTACATTTCATATGCGTTTTTGCCTACCATGACCTAGGAGGACCCTATTGCTCATTACTAACTTCTTTTACTTGCATGTTTAGTCTTATATCTCTTATATCTCTTAGGTAGATTTTAATTGCAAACCTCACTAACCATAGGTTATCCATGAATTCAATTAATTTAGGGTAGGTCTAGTAGCCCCTTAGAATGTTTACCTTTTATAACTTGAGTCTCTTCTCATCCTTAAATAAAAGTCAAAAAACACTTAATAAAGGAAAGGTGTACAATGCGCCACAAGCCTTAAGCTATACGGGAAATGATTAGTGGAGGTCTCCTTCACTCTTCTAGGATGCTTTACAAACGTTCCATTGGGGGCGATCTTGGAAAGTATTCGCTCCTGTGTCATAGTCTTTAGTGTTGTACATTCAATAAACACAAATCCAAAACATTTCTTATAAAAGACAACAAACCAAGAAGTCACGTCTTCTCATTCTCATCTCATACTCTTCATGACTTGTCTCGACAGTTCAAACAGCGATACGGTAAACACCCTCGAGTCAGAGCCGGTAACACCTGAGCTAGAGCTATGGCAACGTCATCCTAAAAACCACAAACAAGTGTAAGCCTTAGTTAGACGAACTACGACGTCTCTGATCCTCATTTATCCCGATGAGGTACGTAGGCAGTGGGGTAGGGCCCATTCGAGCACATTCTTTATTTTCCCTACATTTCCCCCTTTTTATTCTAATTCTCTTATTTCAGTTCCTTCCTCATTTCCATTCCATTTCCAGTTAGCGGTTTTATTCAGCAGCAATCATATTTTTCTCACCCTTTGAAATAAAGCAAGCAAGCGTGGATCCCGTCGGGTACGGCGGACGATCTGGGGTGCTAATACCTTCCCAGGTCGTAACCGACTCCCGAACTCCGATCTTTGGTTCGCAAGGCCTTGTCCTTTCCTTCTTCCTTAGGTTTGTGCAACATTACCTTTCCCATTCCTTTGGGATAAAAATGTCTGGCTGGCGACTCTAACCTTTCCGCGCCACTTTCGCGTTTGTACTAGGATGAAAATCCCGGGAGCGACAGCTGGCGACTCTGCTGGGGACTTTTAGAAATCCTAAATTCCCTTTTGAGAGTCAATCCTAGCGCTTGTCTGTTTCTATTTTTCTTTGGGTGTTTTCGCTGTTATGCTTTAGTTTAGCTTTACTGTTTTATTTGCAGTTTAACGCTTTCCTTTACAGCTTTATTTACAGCTTTCTGCACTTCACCTTATTGTCGCATATACTGGCATGCTGTACTGGCTGTTCTGGTTTTCCTTGGCGGGATGGGATTATTGTGAGATAAGCCAAATACCCGGCTTGAGTATACACATAGGATTTAGAGTGGGCAGTCGTGTGGCTTGCGTGGTCTTGAGCACGTGTAGTTTTCACGAGTCCCACACCCAGATCAGGCTCTCTTGGGATATGTTCTATACTGCCTAGGCAGACCATAGAATGTTCCCACCTGAGCTGCTAACACTGGGAACCGATCATCGAGGACCTTAGTGGAAACAACCCTCTCCAGTGGTGACAGTGGCAGACCACATTTTGTGGCAAACCCATTCGCACCCGAGGGCCCACTAGGAAATCGCATAGGATGACCTTGTTCTCTCGTAGGAACCTGGTTAAAGCAACTGGTCGTATGACGGTAGTATTGTACCCTTCGGGATGAATGTACTATTGTTTCTCGACTTCAGTGCTTGAAGCCGGGAACTTATGAGGGATGCTTGTTTTTCCGGAATTCAGCTGAGGCCTCCCTGAGTAGTACATAATGCCAAACCGATTCCCTGATTTGGTCATGAGCCATTTCTCGGAAATGGTGAACGTATTATCGCTATTCGGCTTTGAGAGTCCGTGATGTTGACCCGTAGTAGCAATACCCGTGAGATTGGGAGGGGTTTACAGGTTTGCAGGAAAACTAAACCTTCAACCTACCTTGTTTGATACTTGGGTTTTTCTTTCGACACATACTTATGATCTGGTATTCTTGACAATCGGTATTCAGGCAAAATCAGAAGACAGTACAACAGTGCCCAGCATATGCAGCAGTGATCACATACCATTGCATTGCATCACATCATCCGCATACTTGCATTCCTAACGCATGTTTATTCATTTACAGGGCTGCATATTACATCCTTGATTCCGGTTGTGGGTATTGATCTATGAGCATGGAACCCGAGAAGAAGACCAAGTGTATTATCTCCTACAAGGTTTATCAGCCTGTTGCGAAAGAAATTCTCAAAGTGAAGGCCTTAGCTCCTCCAGAAGTTCTGAATGTCTTCAAGCAGGATTACGGGTGGATTTTGTATTTCATAGAGCCCATCAGTGACTATGCTTTCAGAGGGATGCACACCTTGCTACAGTTCTATGATCCACAGCTTAGATGTTTCGTACTTTCTGATTTCGTGTTGGCACCTACATTAGAGGAGTATTCGAGCATCCTGAGAGTTTCCGTGAAGGATTGTGCACCATTCTTTGGGACCAAGATTGATCCTGACTTCAAGGATGTAGCAACTGCTCTTTATTTGAGCAAGTCACTATTGGAAGACCGGATTGATAGCAAAGGAGGCTTTCGAGGATATCATTTGAGTTTCTTGTTAGGTGAGGCTACCAAAGCAGCTGAGGCAAAAAGTTGGAGCACCTTCAATGCGATCCTAGCTTTGTGTATCTATGGAATCACTTTGTTCCCGAACATGCCGAATTTTGTGGATGTTGATGCTATTCACATTTTCATAGCAAAGAATCCTATTCCTACTCTCCTAGGTGATCTCTACCACTCTGTGCATTATAAGAATGAGAAGCGAAGGGGTGGAATGTTGAATTGTTGCGCGACTGTATTCTACAAGTGGTTCACACGCTTTCTTCCACAATCAGGAGCTTTTGAGAAGACGAAGAACACTCTTGAATGGTCGGAAAGATTGATGGGTTTGCAAGCAAAGGACATTGTATGGGTTAATCAGGGTTTGCGGTGCATTGACATTCTTCATAGTTGCGGAGGATTCCCTAATGTTCCATTGATCGGGAGGAAAGGGGGAATTAATTACAACCCTTCTCTCACGATTCGACAGTTTGGGTATGCCTTGAAGGAACCACCAGCTGCTGTGGACATCACAGAGTCCTTGTACTTCCAATCAACAGATGGATTTGAGATTGCTCAGAAAGCTTCTAATGCTTGGCATAGTCGGAAGACAAGAGGGAAGAAGACTTTGGGAGTAGGGAATTGTCGAGTGTATCCACCGTTTGCAGAATGGTTAAGAGAGCGGGTTGAAGTGTTACTGTTACCATTTGGGCCGGCGCCTCTTCTATATCCCACGGTCATTGAGCAACCTACCACAGTTAGCATCGAAGAGTTCAACAAGATGAAAACGGAAAGAGACGGTTTGTTGAGGGAGAATGCACAGTTGGGTCAGGAGCTTGCTAAAGCTAATCACGCTAGACTTGAGATTGAGTGGAAAGCTCAAGAAGATGCTGAGAGGCATGCTATTGAAAGGAAACAGTGTGAAATTGAGTTGGCTCGGTGTGAGAGGTTCGAATTTGCTACTAGAAGTTCTTCTAAGGAACACATTGACACTAGAAGGCAACTGGATCAGAAGACTTTGATGTTTGAGAACATGAAGAAGAGACATGCTGCTTACAGGATCAAAAGAGAGGAACAAGACAAAGCTCAAGCTGAAGAGATCGCGAGTAAGCTAAAGGAGAAAGACGAAGAGATGGCCGATAAGCTGAGAGGAAAAGATGAAGAGCTTGCTAAAGCCCGAGAAGAAGCTGCCTACTACAAGCGGATGATGATTTGCTATCAGAAGAAGCTGAAGAGGTTTGAAGACAACCAGGTGCAGACAAAGGAGTTGGTAGAAGTTCCGAAAACAGGACCGATCATTGACCCAGATCTAGATGGAGGATCGCATTGACAAAGACTGTTTGTTCGTATGATTGTAAGATTACCATCAGGATTGTTGATGGAATCTTTTTATCATTGTACTTCTGTTTGAATTCATACTTTTAGTGTTTTGACTATATCAACAAAGTTCTTATCATAAAAAGGTCTTTTTGCTATCATTATGTGTTCTCTCACTTCGTGATCACCGACACATCTGACACATTTGCAAAAAAATAAAAATAAAAAAACACGTCGGTCTTCATATTCTTGGAATTGTTTGGCACATCTGCTACACACACGCACCTTGTATTATCAACACCGCTTGTTATTTACAGCAAAAAGAGCTTCTGTCTTCATCAAACTCACAAAACTGGAATCAGGGGATGGGATGCCCTAAAAATGAATCAACATGCCATAGCATTCATTTCCTGCATACCATATTCTTGTATTTTGGCAGGTTACCCAGGGTTTCTAACTTATTTGATTGCAGGCAATATAGCTGGTCAACGCATTCACCGATATCCAACCAAAAGAAACCGAGTAAGGATGGCTGATCGAGTGCAGACTGATCTCAATGAGCTCCGACAGAGGATGGATCAGTTTATGGAAATGATGACTGGCATGGCCCAGAACCAGGAGCGTCTCCGGTTGATGGTTGAGCAACCTCATGGGAATGTTAATACGGGAACACCAGCTGAGAACGTGGATTCTAACGCTGCCCGTAACAGAGAGCCTCATCCAAATAGGACCGCAACACATAATGCAGGTTTAGAAGACAATCAAGAGGACCAGTTCACTCTACTGGATGCTGATATGGGTAACATGAATGAGATCAACAATCGCAGGTATAAAGAGCTGTCAGAGAAGATCAAGGCCATGGAATGTCAGAATTCCTTGGGTATCGATGTAACCAGTCTCGGGTTAGTACCAGGAGTCAGAATCCCTCCAAAGTTCAAGGCGCCATCGTTTGACAAGTACAACGGCAGCACGTGTCCTAGGACTCATATTCATGCGTACTTCGGAAAAATCTCGGCTCATACTGATGACGAGAAACTTTGGATGCATTTCTTCCAAGACAGTTTATCTGGAGCTTCGTTGAGCTGGTACATGAAGCTGAGTCGGGTCTCTATTCGAAGTTGGAAAGATCTAGCTGAGGCATTCCTCAAGCAGTATCAATACAATATTGATATGGCTCCGAATCGCACTCAGTTGCAGAACTTGTCTCAAGGACCTAAAGAGAGTTTTAAGCAGTATGCCCAGAGGTGGCGTGAGCTGGCCGCACAGGTTCAACCTCCTTTGCTGGATCGGGAAATGGCAGACATGTTTATGGGCACCTTGCAAGGTGTTTACTTGGATCGTCTGGCCGCCTGCCCGTCCATTGGTTTTTCTGATATCGTCATTGCGGGAGAAAGGATAGAGAATTTTCTGAAAATGGGAAAGATCCAGGATGCAAGCAGTGCTAGTTCTTCCGGTGTGAGAAAGCCTTTTGGCAACGGCCAAAGAAGAAGAGAAGGCGAGACGAATGCTGTGTATAGAAGCCGAGACAGAGGTTATTCTCAAGGTTACTACCAAACGGCCGCGGTGACTATTACTCCACAGGTTCAACAACCACGACCACAGGTTCAACAACAACCACAGTTTCAACAACAACGACCACAGAGTCAGCAACAACAGGTACAAAGACCGTTTCAAGAAAGAACAAGAGCGAGAAACCGCAGACTCGACCCCGTCCCATGCCCATATGCTGTATTACTCCCAGAGCTACTAAAGTTGAACTTGGTTGAGCTTCGTACCATGAGACCTCCCGCTCCTGACAATCTACCTCCGAATTTTGATGCTAACGCCAGGTGCGAATTCCATTCAGGTGCCCAGGGGCACAGTATTGAGAAATGTTGGGCTTTTCAGAACAAGGTACAGGACTTAGTTGACTCCAAGGCGATCAATTTCGCTCCTCTCCCAAACGTACTCCATAATCCGATGCCTAGTCATAATGGAACCGGTGTTGCGGTTATTCTACCAGATGGTTCACGTTAAGCTGAAGTCTTCGAGCTGATCACCCAGGACGCCAGGGTATTCATGAAGCAAATAAAGCCAGCAGTATTCAAATACTCTCAGTGATGGCATTTATGTGTTTGCCTTTCTTCATTGTTCGTTTTTCATCCCTATTGAGGGGAACTACGTCGCTCTGATTCTTCATTGGTCATCAGTCAATGGAGATACGTAGGCAGAAGATCGTCAGGTCTTTCCGAGCAAACTTCTGGGGAAACTTTACTCCCCAGCTTCACTCTTTCCTTCAGATGTCTCGCGTTAGAGTCAGAATAGCTAGAAGAGGAAGTATTACTGCCATGGTTGGGCATGCAAACTGCAAATTAAAGATTACAAGTCTGTGAAAAGAGCTTTTTGATCGTTGAAAGTATCCAAGACTGACAGGTCCAGACGGAGCCAAGTCTCCTCAACTACGGCAATTTTTAGTTTCTTTACTGCATTTCCATTTGTAGTTTCTTTTATATGCTAAACATTTGTCTACATGTATGAAATTTGTTTGCTTTTGAATGTTAGCAATAATAAAACTCACATGTTTTTCTTGAAGTAGATTCATTTGCATTCCCTTACAATTTTGCATATGTATATCGCAATACCAATTGTCATGCTTAAATTCTATGAGGGAGAATGACGAAACAAAAACGCAATATCTCTGAATTGTGTGCTCTCGAGTAGGACCTTGTTGACGATGTACAGGCATTGTTTCAAATCCTAAACACTGGAGATATAAGGAAGATAGACCCTCGCTAACCCCTTTGAGCCTTGAAGTAGGAGTTTCTTTTCATATGAAAAAACCCTCACATGTAACCCAGGGGCAGGGTAGATGTCAGCCAGTCAGACCAAGCGTTCAGACTTTCATAAAGAAGTGTATTTGAAGATCCGTTGCATTCCACTATGTTAATCAAGAGGTCCAAAGACCCGAAACCACAATGGTTATCCAAGTCAAAAGGTCCAAAGATTGAAAACCACAATGGTTATCCTTCGTCGACCAAAGTGAGGCAGTCACAACCCTCGTGAAGCAATCAAGACAAACAATGTCACGCGACTTGTTCAAAATGCAAAAAGAAAAAGAAAAGAAAAGGCCCGCTAAGTCGAAACTTGAAAACAAGCGACTTAGGCAAAAGTTAGGGCATCCCGCTGGACTTCACAATCAAAGATTCACAAGAATCAGTCCAGGCAAAAGTTAGGGATAAGCAAAATAATGCAAAAGCGAAAGACGGAAAAGGATTACACAAGAAAGATCCTCGAATGAGAACAAAGTCGTGTGGCACAGACACGAAAAATAGAGGAGTGACTGACTCTCAACAATAACCTGATTGGTGCTTGAACTAATAGTAGCAATGGTTCTTCAATCAACACGAAACCTTTATGAAAGGTGAATGCTTGTGGAAACTAGCTGAATATAGGAATGGAGAACATCACGAAGAGTGGGGGGCACAAATAAACTTCGAGCTTTTATCCTTTGTTTCTATAACCGTGAACCAGGCCACAATACAACCCTTAAAAGTCCTAACTGAAACAGGGTTAATTTGAGCGCATACTACCACGAGACCGCGTTCCTGACTCCTATGAGTTGTGCTAAGAGACATTTGTTGGTATTGCATGTACATACTCTCATTCAAAATAAGGTCGTATCTTAACCAGTGATTCTCTCACGAAGGTTAACGATCCATTTTCAAAACTTCAAGATTAACATGTTTGTTGAATTAGGATTTTCATTCTAAGAATAAACATTTTCTCACTTGCATACATTCGTTGAGCATCATAAATGGTTCACGTACGGAAATTCAATCCAGAAGCTCAAGCTTGCCAGGTTGAGGAGACTAAAACTTCTGAAAGACTGTCACGTCAAGGTGCACTTATCCGAATAAAGCTTCATTGAGCAGAGACTTTCCCATTTAGTCATGGTAAGAGCCAGCCAATCCGGGGCAGTCACGTCGAGCAATCTCTTCAAAATTAGAGTACTGAGCCAATCCGGGGCAGTTATGTTGAGCAATCCCTTCAAATTTCAGTCAAACTGGGGCAATCACCTCGAGATTCAAATCTCTCCAAGAGCGAAGATTAGTCAGTCAAGAGCAAAACTATTCAAATACTCATACTGGGGCAGACCACCCTAATAGTACGAGAATTCATTCTTTCCCGAAGACAGACGATCAGAAGCATTTACCCGGAGTCTAGAATACCGTGGTTACTTGTCAAGTCAACTATCTTGTTCAACACTTCTGACAGATACAAATTCATCCGCATTGGCAATGGTTATCTCTTCAGCAAGGTTGTTACGCTAATCCATGCAGTCGTTATGATACCTAAGAGTTTAAGACACCAAGTCTTTTGTAAAATCCTCTTGAGGTAAAATCCATATGGAAGCAACTGATTCCCAGCACGAGACAGCTTGAAATCTTTCCTCCTCAGCAGGACGTGTCTCGGTGTTGTCATCTCCGACAGAGATGTTATCCCCGCGGGACCACTTAATATCGAATTCGCGATCATTGTGTTTCCCCACAGAGTCAGCAGAGACTTATCACTTCCGCGTCAGGAATTTCTTTTACACCAGTTCATTAACAATACTCAAGACGTGATATCCCCAGTATCATGGGGCAACATACCATGCAATTCAACATATGCAAAGTCCAGCCGCAGACTGGCCAAAGTCCATCTTCGGGTGGCAAATTTCAAAGTCCAGCCGCAGACTGGCCAAAGTCCATCTTCGGGTGGCAAATTTCAAAGTCCACCCGCAGTGTGGCAAATCTCAAAAGTCCCCCGCAGTGGGCAAAAGTCTCCCGTAGTGAGCAAAAGTCTCCCGTAGTGAGCAAAAGTCCACCCGCAGTGTGGCAAATCTCAAAAGTCTCCCGTAGTGAGCAAAAGTCCACCCGCAGTGTGGCAAATCTCAAAAGTCCCCCGCAGTGGGCAAAAGTCTCCCGTAGTGAGCAAAAGTCCACCCGCAGTGTGGCAAATCTCAAAAGTCTCCCGTAGTGAGCAAAAGTTCCCCGCGGTGGGCAAAAGTCTCCCGTAGTGAGCAAAAGTCCCCCGTAGTGAGCAAAAGTCTCCCGTAGTGAGCAAAAGTCTCCCGTAGTGAGCAAAAGTCCACCCGCAGTGTGGCAAATCTCAAAAGTCTCCCGTAGTGAGCAAAAGTCCAGCCGCAGACTGGCCAAAGTCCATCTTCGGGTGGCAAGTTCCAAAAAGTCCACCCACAGTGTGGCAAACCTTTAAAGTCCACCCACAGTGTGGCAAACCTTTAAAGTCCACCCGCAGTGTGGTACAGTGTTTTGAAGTCCATCCGTAGATTGGCGAAAGTCCATCCTCAGGGTGGCATCATATCAAAAGTCCACCCGTAGTGTGGCAACTCTTTAAAGTCCACCCGCAGTGTGGCAATGTATTTTGAAGTCCAACCGCAGATTGGCGAAAGTCCATCCTCAGGGTGGCATCATACTACAAATCCACCCACAGTGTGGCAAGCCAGTAGCCTTTTGGTATCATTCAAAGGGCATCCCCCGTTTACTTTTCTTCACGTCATAATTATATCCAAGCGGGGATCGTTCGGTTGAGTCTATCTCCCTGTTCTTCTGCTGCAGAGTGCAAATTTTCTGGATGTTTCTAGTATTCAATCCTGCATACCTCAAATGTCTGAAAGCAACTGCTATCATCCATTCAGTTCTACAGTGATTGAATAGGGGCAGCTGTAACACCCCAAAATTTGCCCTCATATTTATTACCCTTAACAAGATTTACGCCTCTCCTTAGTATGCGTCTTTCATTAGGACATCTATAACCTGGCACATATTCATCGTCGTAGGTTTGCTATTTGGGTTAGAAGCTCAAGGAAATTAATTTGGATTCATGGGCTAAAGTGAGATCAGAAGTGTTCATGTGGATAGTTTTGAGTTCAAGTTTTTGAGGGAAGTAACACGACAATGTTTGCTATTCATTTTCTCAAACTATGTTCTCATTCATTTTATTTTTATTTTTATCCATTTTTTACCCACAATCCTCAAACCGATAGTTGATTCATATTCAATTCGAATTCATTGTCCATATCCATCTATTAAGCCCATTTCTTTCCTAAAAAAAAAAAAAAGAATAAAATGGGTTCATTAATCCTAACTTCTTTGTCCAAATTCTAAATTTTAAACCATTACAAAACCACATTTAATATCCGCGATCGTTTAATGTTTGTGTTCAAGACAAGATCGATGTTCAAATCCAGTTGTCCGTACCAGTAGCCATTTAAAACCAGTTTGGTCTTCCTCCTCCATTCACCACCATAAATACCACACTCTCCGTTCTCAAGGTTTTGCTTTGGGTTTATGAGTTTTTGAAATTATCAGCAAGAGTTTATTGAGAAAATTATTAAGAAAAGTGATCCGTTATGGCTGCCCTAAAATTATCTGCTAGTTGGATTTACTACACCAGAAGTGACTTTTCAAAGGGCAGTTATTACACCAGAAGTGACTTTTCAAAGGGAAATTTAGTTATTATGGGGTCATCGCTTGAGGCTCATCACTATTGTTTGACGGCAACTTGCAGAAGAAAGTTCTTGGTAGAACACTTCGGAGAAGATTTTACAGCTAAGAAATTCGGAAACTGTGATGACTACACATCAAGACATGTCAAAAGAAGCCTTTTGGCCTTCATTTATTCATGCAAGGGAAGATGGGGCTTTAATATGCCAATTGACATCCTGCGGGATTCTCGAGCAAAGAACATAATAGAAACTCATAAACTGAGAAAGAATATTTATAACAGAAAAATGGAAATGCGAGAAAATCATCAGAGCGACTTCGACAACTTCATTTAGAAGAAAAATCCATACCAAGTTCTAATCCATAGATCCAACAGAAGTTCCATATTAACTAGTTCTAACCTCTCTAATAAAAACTAAACAAAATTTCAACACAAAAAAAATAATAAATTCGATTAAAACTTCAGTTACAAGCTGAAAGGAAAATTATTAATTCCCATTTATTCTAAATTTAAATTCTACTCCAAACTTATCATTTTTTTTTCTATATAATATATGCCACTGTTTTTCGGCCTGATTGTATTTTCCTCGGGCCGCAATGATGTCTTCTCTACTTCCATCCATTATCTTGCCAAGATATTGCCATTAATGGCCCTGCAACAAGCAAAATGCGTCAATGTAATACAAGCCTAAGCATTCAGATTCAACAGAAAAAAAAAAAGCAAAGGGTGGTATGCAAAGTTCAGTAATAATCAGAACAGCTAATAGCTCTAACAAAACCACATAACAGAATGAAACTTCTAGAACCTTTTCATACTCAGAAATTAGAAGAAAGAATAGTCAAAAGAAATTCAGTTGCCAATTCCTAACCGTTTTCTAACAAACCATAACAGAACCTAACCAAGGCATAACTAACCTACAACTGAATTCCTAACAGAATTTCCAGCTAGAAATCTCAACCAAAACACTCACCATTAATTTTCTATAAAGCCATTAACCTTCTTCCTCATTGTGGCTGGATTCTTCTACATTCTTTCATCAGTTTCCATCTTCAGATATCACCTTCTAATTCATCTCCAAGAGGTATCTCTAGCTGCTTCATCAACCTTCCTCAGAACCTTCATCATCATCAATGGCAAGGCTTCAATATTTTTCTCCATCATCCTTTATCAAATAGCATTCTGCAACTTCCATTTGAACATACAAGCCAATCTCATTCATCAACAACCTGCAAAAGAAAACTTGCGTAATCAATAACAAGCAGTGAGAGTTCTGAATTCAGGAGTAGGAACAGAGCAAAGTTGCAATCAAGAAGTTAATCTTCATCTTCATTGATTAACCTGCAAGAAGATTCGCAGCAACAATAATCTCAGAACTTCACTGTGACTATAATCTGACTATCCTGCGATCTCAAGAACTCTCAGCGTCAAGATTACAGCAACCTAAATAATCATCACAAAATCTATTCAAAAGCATTTCGAACGCACAAAAAAAAGTGAAGAGGAACACAGCCTCAGGAAGGGTCGAAATAGAACGAACAAGAGGTAAGAACACGTACCTGAACGTAGCACTCGCTGGTGAGAACAACGAAAGTGCCTTCACCCTCGCATCCTCAGCGTTTTTCCTTTGAATTCATCCCCAACCTCGCGACGGCATCGAGACAGCGGAAGCATCTTCGACGCACCCTCGATTGTTCATCAGAGTCATCATCGAATCCGCAATCTTGAAGTGTCGGCATCCTCATAAGGTGCGATTTTTCTTGCCTTACGAAGCATTTAGGTCGTGTTTTTGTGGGGATTAGTTTAGATGGAAATGGAGTGTGAGAGGTTAGGGTGTTCGTCCTCGGAGCTAACGGTGGCGGAAAAAAATAAGAGAAAAGGGTGGCGGCTCTAGGGCTTTCGGGAAGGGGTTTAGTTGATGATGAAGTTTAAGAATAGGTGAGAGGGGATGGAGGAAGAGAATGAAGAGGGTGTAAGAGTGACGGCGGAGGCTTGGGTTGAGGACGCCGTAGAAGGAGAAGAAGAATGAGACGGCGGCGAGAAGATGAGGGTTTAGAGCGTGAGAGAGGCTAAGTGACGGGTTAAAGGTGATAATGAAGTACAAAAGATGAAGGTGATAGAGGAAGCTGCGGCGGCGGCGGCTATTAGGCTAGGTTGGGAAGAAGGGTGGCAGCGCTGAAGATGGAGGAAGAAGAACTAGGGTTTTGTGGATTTCTTCTTGGTCCTCTTTGTATCTTTGTTCTTTTTCTGTGTTATAATTATAAATTAGTTTAATTAAGTGAGGAAATTAAAAGAATATAATGTAAGTTAATAGAATATTAAAACAATTAAACTCAGTTAATCACCATTTAAGTGCAGTGTTTAAATTTCCATAAGATATAATTAGGAAGAATTTTTTCTCTCAGCCACATCTAAGTTCTCATGTTCCTACGCCTTGTAGATTGTCTGATTGGAATACTTTTAGAAAGACTTGAGATTAATGGTCCAGATTGGAGTCAACAATATGGACTGAAGGTGTATCATAGTTACCATACTCCCTCGGGACCCGTACGGATTGGGCCTCCGTATTTCGCTACTCCCACCCCCATTTTTAAAGCCCAAATGCATTTTAAATAGCTAAACCTTTCTACTGCACCCTTTTTTTTTTATTTCTTTAAATTCTTATTTTTTTCTATGTTATACCTTTTCAATTTAAATCCAGAAAAATACTAAAAGTAATATTAAAAATCCACAAAAAAATTATCGTAGGATCTTAATTAAATTTAGAAACATTTCCAATTCTTATTTTCTGTTTTTAATCAATTTTTGATTTAATTTCGATTTATTTAATTTAATGGACTTATATTGAATTTTCATTCGGACACATAAAATTGTACAATTTATTTAGGTCACTTCCCATAATATTTTTTGCCCATTCTTTTTGCTATGGTTAAAGGATAAGTTAAAGTACTTAGAACAATTTTTTGGTGAATTTTTAGGACATTTTTTCTATTGTTTTGGTAGTATAATTTGTGTAATTTTGTGATTGAACTTTAGTTAGATTTAAGTGGCCATTTGCCTTAGTTAAAATAAGAATTTTGGAGAGATTTTTTTAGCACAATAATATAATCAGGTTGAAGACCTTAAGAATTTAATTTCATATTTTTCTCATGACTTTTATTATTTTTGCCATTTTAATTCATTCCTTCATATGATGCATGTACATAATCCATATCATTTACTAACTATTGGCTTTTTCTTTGTGCAAGGTGTTTTGCAAGGTTTGGCTTATGGACTTGGATATTTTATGCTTCAATTGTGTTTTATACTTTGTGTATTTTGTGATTGTAATAGCTTAGAACTTGTATGCTTTTATAGTTTTCATAATTAGGATTAGAAAAGATAAAAACAAATCGTTAGAAAACCAAATCTTCAAAAACAAATAAAGTATTCGATCCAACGTCGAATATACTTTCAGATAAATAAATAAAGTCTATATTATTTTAGGGTTCCACGATTACCTTCGTTCCATTCCATTCAACCAATATCAAACCTTGTATGCTTCATACCATAAGTCGTGTGTCATAGCACCACGCAACCGACCCATACACCTCATTGTTTCATCCCGTTTACATTTCATATGCGTTTTTGCCTACCATGACCTAGGAGGACCCTATTGCTCATTACTAACTTCTTTTACTTGCATGTTTAGTCTTATATCTCTTATATCTCTTAGGTAGATTTTAATTGCAAACCTCACTAACCATAGGTTATCCATGAATTCAATTAATTTAGGGTAGGTCTAGTAGCCCCTTAGAATGTTTACCTTTTATAACTTGAGTCTCTTCTCATCCTTAAATAAAAGTCAAAAAACACTTAATAAAGGAAAGGTGTACAATGCGCCACGAGCCTTAAGCTATACGGGAAATGATTAGTGGAGGTCTCCTTCACTCTTCTAGGATGCTTTACAAACGTTCCATTGGGGGCGATCTTGGAAAGTATTCGCTCCTGTGTCATAGTCTTTAGTGTTGTACATTCAATAAACACAAATCCAAAACATTTCTTATAAAAGACAACAAACCAAGAAGTCACGTCTTCTCATTCTCATCTCATACTCTTCATGACTTGTCTCGACAGTTCAAACAGCGATACGGTAAACACCCTCGAGTCAGAGCCGGTAACACCTGAGCTAGAGCTATGGCAACGTCATCCTAAAAACCACAAACAAGTGTAAGCCTTAGTTAGACGAACTACGGCGTCTCTGATCCTCATTTATCCCGATGAGGTACGTAGGCAGTGGGGTAGGGCCCATTCGAGCACATTCTTTATTTTCCCTACATTTCCCCCTTTTTATTCTAATTCTCTTATTTCAGTTCCTTCCTCATTTCCATTCCATTTCCAGTTAGCGGTTTTATTCAGCAGCAATCATATTTTTCTCACCCTTTGAAATAAAGCAAGCAAGCGTGGATCCCGTCGGGTACGGCGGACGATCTGGGGTGCTAATACCTTCCCAGGTCGTAACCGACTCCCGAACTCCGATCTTTGGTTCGCAAGCCCTTGTCCTTTCCTTCTTCCTTAGGTTTGTGCAACATTACCTTTCCCATTCCTTTGGGATAAAAATGTCTGGCTGGCGACTCTAACCTTTCCGCGCCACTTTCGCGTTTGTACTAGGATGAAAATCCCGGGAGCGACACCTAGCTCTGCTTCCATGCCTTGCCAGTTCTTGTGATCTCTTGACTTCCATGAAATTTGAGGGACATAATATGATGATAGAACACACATAGACCCTCTTGGAAAAGGCCTTTGGGATGGCTTAGATTGAATCTTGGATTGCTCAGATCACAAACCCTAGATGCAGATGAATTTGAACTTATGCAGTGAAGCAAATATGCAATATGAGATAGTATGCTTATGTTATGCAAAAATGAAAGATCACAAGCCATGGTGTGATATGAGTGAGGGAAAATTTGGGGTGTTTATAATTATTAATCATGGTTTTTTGATAGTATGAGATTGTTGCGTTAAAATTTGTGACGGCATAAGGGTTGCGTTGTCAATGAGGTATGCGCTTAACGTCATGCATTCTGAACGTGTAAAGGTCGGTGTAAACTCCATTCTACCCGACTTTATAATTTAAATCAGAGTTGTATAAAAATTCACCAAAACATGGGATATTACATTTTTCAACTTAACTAATCATCATAAACTTCATTAATAAAATATTTCGAAAATAACGCAGCAGATTCAACATATTATATCTTTAAAATAACATCAACGCTTGCAACTTTAAACTACTTCAACATGGTTTTCAACATGAAACAACTAAAAAAATCTTTCAACTAAATAGATATCCAACATAAAATAAAACATGCGTTCATCCCCCTCGAAGTGCTTCGTATCAGAGCGACAAACACCAACTCGAAGCTACTAAGTACATGACTCTTGGTCACCTGCATGTTACTAACAAAGGGCAACATTCAAACAGAAGGGATGAGATATCGAATAATATAAATAGGAGTATGATAATCAATATGTAAGCAAGAAATCATACAAACACACCACTTCACACAAATAACAACACCAACTTACAACTTGCAACCAACAACCAATAACAACATAGATAAAAATGTGACTCAACTTATATATATATATATATATATATATATATATATATATATATATATATATATATATGTGGTACCGATTAGAGTAAACTCCCAACTTAAAATCTTGCTAGTTTATCGAGGCATCAACAACTTATTTGCCAATCCAGGCCAACTTCAATTGAGCATTTGCTCCAACTTGAAAATATGTAAATGTTTTCAACTATGAATGGCATACAATAATAACACGAAAAATAACTTAACAACATAACAACATGAATCAACATTGGTCAAAGGACCTGCAACTTAATAATTTTCCCAAGATCGGGACAACTCAAATTATAGCAACTTATTACAACTTCAACCTGGAAAACAAATAATTACGACTTAATCAATTAGATTTCTAAATTATTATTTTTAGTCCTCAAATCTACTATAATCAACTTATTTTATCTCTACTTAAGCTCCAAGTTCAACTCGACTCGAAACGGATGCGAAAACACGACTAATATCCAAAAACTGCATTTTTTGCGCACCACTCTGCCCATACGCGTAACACACCCTCTATCACGCGTAACACCTCACGCCCAACTTGACCATACGCGTAAGTGTAAACACCCCAAATTTTCCCTCACTCATATCACACCATGGCTTATGATCTTTCATTTTATGTAGAAACATAAAGCATCACACCTCATATTGCATATTTGTTTCATTTGCATAGTTCAAGTTCATCTGCATCTAGGGTTTGTGATCTGAGAAATCCAAGGTTCCATCTGAGCCATCCCAAAGGCCTCAAAGCTTTCCAAGAGGGTCCATGTGTGTTCTATCATCATATTATGCTCCTCGAAGTTCATGGAAGTCAAGAGATCACAAGAACTAGCAAGGTATGGAAGCAGAGCTAGGGTTTTCACTGCACAGATGACCAAAATTAGGATTTTGGTTTCAGAGGCTTTAACTCCAAATTTTTGGGCCATTATTGTTTCTAATGTTCTTATGATTTTATAAGGATCATACGTACCAAGTTTGATGAAGAAATTCATTGTGGAAGTCATTTGTTCACTGGGTAACTTCTTGAGCAAGTTAAGTCAAAATCAGGGCATCTGAGGCCCCCAACAATGGAACCAAAGGGGTATTTTCATGAAATTGAAGTTCTATGATCTTTATTTGATCTTAGAAGAGGTTAGAAGTTCACAAGATTGAATAATTTTGAGCCATTTGCAAACTTGCCAAAAATGGAAATGACTTGTAATGGAAACTTTCCATTTTGGGAAAGTTTTTCAACCTCCTCTTTCTTAATCAAAAATGCTTCAAATGAAAAATTCTTGTCTTGATTCATAAAGTAGATGAGGTCTTTCCTTTTAAAAAAGTACAATAACATGTCTTGATTCATCCTAGAACTCATGATATGGCCTTTCAAAGTTGGCAAAAATCCTAAAATTTCAAGTTTCATGTCAAAGAGGGATTTTGCAAATTGGCATATTCAAGCATTCTAATGACTTCTAATAGGCACAAATACTTCACAACATGTCAAGGCAACCTCTAAACATCATAATTGGCCCAAGAATTTGGCATTTTCATGACTTGATTCACAAGAAACATCAAAGAAGGAATTTTGCAAAACATGTGGTATCACTTCATCCAAGCCATCCAGCACATCAAAACCAATTCCATGGCTCTCCACAAAGTCAGCTGAGGCCAGGCACCCCAAGAAATCAGGCATGCACCATGCCCATACCTCAAAGTACAAAATCTTGACTTTTTGAAAAAGCTCCCATACCAATCAAGCTGAGCCATAACAAATCTCTGAACCAATCACAATTGTTTATACTAACCTAAAGCAATCCAAAACACACCACACACAAGCTCAGAACCTCCCACAAGTCAGGATTCACAAAATTTTCAAAAACCTTCCTCTCTTCGAATCTGAAAAACCAGCCATCAAACTTCAAACATTTTTCCACCAATCAACTCAACATCACCCCTGGATCATTTCCCACCCATCACCATAGCCTGAAACATCCCCAAACTCAAACACGATTTCTGCAACCTCAGAACTGAAGCTCACAAACCAGCCACTCTAAGCTTCATTCAAGCTTGCCAATAGCCTCAGGAGGTCAAAGGGGACTAGATTGCACAAGAGAGAGGCCCAGAAAACTCAAGAACTGAAAGCTCAACCTCAGGTAACCTCAAGAACAATTTTTCCAGAACTTGCTATTTAAGTTAAAATATCAATCTTCATGTTCCCTTGATCACTCTGATATATTTAGTTTTGAAAATGATTGAGAAATGAGCATGTATGAAGCTTCTGAAATTTTTGACCTAAAACTTGATTGCTTCGATTATTGTTGTTGATGTAATATAAATGAGTTTTGAGCCTAGATTCGTGTTTAGGAAGTTTAGGGGGATGTTTCTGGAGCTTTAGAGAGCCTGGGTGAGCTTAGGGAAAGAGTTTGAGTTTTGAGGTTGCCGGAGAAGATGACCGGAACACTGTTTTGGCCACCTGAGAGTCATTAAACCCTAATCCTGTAATTAATTGTCAGTTTGAATAATGGCCGTAAGATGTGTTTTTCCCGCGTGTACGAATGGCTAGGATTGATCCACTTAACCCTAATCCTAATTATTTAATTTAATTAATATTAATTAGCCAGAAACAATCCCAGCCATCCAATAGCGCGCACAGTCAATCTCCTTTCCCCTAGGTTTGAATCTCAGCCACTGGATGCATTTACTTTCCATTTAATTGCATTTTTATTTCATTTTTCTTTATTTATTTTGTACAATTAATTTAAAATAACAAAAAGCATAAAAAAAAAATATTTTCTTTTGCATTTCTGTTTTAAACATTTTTCTCAACCTGAAAATGATTTTTATTTTATTGTTTGCATTAAAAAAGTATTTTTAAAATATTTAAATGTTATTTTTAATTAATTAAAGTCTTTTAATTAATTAAAAATACATTTAGGTTTCTAAAAATCACCAAAAAAATCATGAATCATCCCAATGCATTTAGAAACATTTTCAAACTCTTCACACAAATTTCTTTTTAGGTTTGATCATAGTTTTTGAATTTTCTTTGAATTAAGGGTCATTAAATTTCATTTTTTGAACCCTAACTTAAAAAAATCATTTCTGCCTAACCAAGAAGAATTTGAAGATGATTCTTTTTGCATTATTTTTCATATTACATGTAGTTTATAGGGAATTGTCCTCAAGAATTTATCTTGCATTTTCAATTTGATTTGCATTTTTCCCTTTGAACCACCCAAAAACCCTAGAAAACTTAGGAAATTCATAACTTGTGATTGGTTAGGCTTCTGACCTTCTCCTTTGGGGTGTGATCTAGTATAGGATTAAGGTTTGTTTGAGATTGGTTTCAATTTTTTATCATGTCATATGCTTCTGTTTTGTTCATTTGCATATCATACTTCCATATAACCCTAATTTCTCATGTTTACTTGCATTCATCTTGCATATGCATCCATACATGAACTTGCCATGACATTTATTGCATTCATATGTCATATTAGACATTTTAGGACATTTTAGAATCATGCTTGATCATTTATTCATTCATTTGCCATGATTTGCATTCATTTCATTTCATTAACTTTCATGTGTTTTCAAACTTCAAAGCATGCTTACATGACATCTCATTCTTGTATGATCATACATATGCACTTTGTATGCCTTTGCATCATCTCACATGACATTAACATTGCATAAACACTTATTACTTTGGTCATTTCATCTCATTGCATCTCATTTCATTTCAATTCTTTATGCTTTATACCTTATGCATTCATGCTAACCTTTTCAGGAGGTAAGTTACTTTGAAAAGTGGATTTTCCTTCACTTCTCACACCTTTTTATCTCTTTCATATGCATCTTGATGGTTTTTTAAGTGAACGTGTTCACTTATGTTCCTTCTCACTTTCTTTATTTAAATTACTTATCTTCTTCATTGAAGTAAGTAACTTATTCTTCTGCTTCATCCTCCTTTCATATGCTTCTTCCATTGGTGGCTTCCTTGAAGATCTTTCTCAAGCCTTAAAAACCATAGGAACATCCAAGCATGATAATAATTAGGGTTGTGATTTGTCCCCCTTAGCTTTTTTACCTTGGAGTCTCCTTGAGTCTCTCTTCTCATCTCAATAATCAGAGACTAAACTCTTAAAGTTTTAGGACTTTGGAATTAGAGTTATGCCTGTATCCTTCTATTAGGATGGAGTGTATAACTTTAATCCTAAGTGTTAAACCTTTAGTTTGTTTAAACCTATTAATCAAATCATCTTAATAATCACTAAGACTTTATCTTGTAACTTGGGCCTTACATTAGGGTTCTAATTCTTCCTTTATGGTTAAGAAGGACTAACCCTAGTGTTTAATGGACAAGTCCCCCTCAAGTTGTCTTGCAAACCATAAAACTCATTTCTTAATCTTATCCCTTAATTAAAATCCACTTAATAAAGGCTTTGTTATATAATGAATTTAATCCCTAACCATGGATTAAGTTGAGGTATCTTCCCCAACTTAAGTGTTCTCATCTATTATCCTTCTATTAGGATGGTGTAACGAGCCCACTAATCTGTGATTAGAGATTAAACTCATTACTTAACACTAAACAAAATTCCAAAAACATCTAAATAATCACAAGTAGGTTAATGATCTTAATCCTAATCAGGGAGGATATAATGAGTTTGCAAGCCTTTGATTTAGGCTTAAGCTCATTAACTTATGCAAAACACCAAAAACAATAACAAAACAGAAAACACAAAAACAAACAATAATTGTCTCCTTCGGGATTCTTTTCTCATCTCATTCATTCACAAACGAGAACTTGCTTCTTCTGTCTAATGCAAGACAGTTATCACTCGAGCCAGACGAGTCATACACTTGAGCATAGGAAAGTAAGAAATTCAAAGTCAATTTATTTTTCAGTCTCTTTGAGTCGAACTATGGTGTTCTGACTTCCTCACTGCACGAGAGGATACGTAGGCATAACTTAACTGTTATCGAACAAAAGTCTATGTGTCTTCCCCCTCTTTCAGCATTTTCTTTTAAGCCTCATTCTTGAGCATTTCACTTCCCTTTTGCACTGACACCTGTACATTTCTTTTCCAGCTTTTGCACAAAGATAGCACATACACTACCCGTTTAAACACAATCTTTTAAGCGTGGATCCCGTCGAGTACGACGGACAATCTAGGTGCTAATTGTTACACCCCAAAATTTGCCCCCACCTAGACAAGACATTGTGTACTAAGGTGTCCCAAGAGGTTCACAAGGGTCACAAGGTTCACAAGGTATCCTAAGAGGTTCACAAGGTTTACAAGGTATCCTAAGAGGTTCACAAGGTTCACAATTAGTCAAAAAGTTTGACAATTCCCTCAGACAAAGCATCCTCCTAAGTAATGCACCCTAAACTAGGGTTTTGGATTTCATCAGGCTAAATCGACTTCCAAGGCCTCAAGGGAGCTTCATATCATCCTATATGTCTTCAAGAATCCCTATGTCAAGTTTCAACGCCTTCCCAAAACGTTTGCTCAGTCAGATGATCAGATATGCAAAAATCAGTCAAAGTAGTTAAAAAGTCAAACTGAGGTCAACTGTGGTCAAACCAAAGTCAAACTTCATTATTTTTTGCCAACATCAAGTATATGAAGTAAAATTCATCATTTTATCAAGGGTTGATCATGATTCATCAAGGAGATTTCAGATCATCAAGAATCAGGAGTTTCTAAATTAGGGTTTTCACAGGAAAAGTCAACTGAACTTTGACCAGCCATAACTTTCACATACTTCATCAGAAATTTTCCATACAAAGCTCATTTTGAAGGAAGTTGAATTCTCTACAACTTTTTGTCTCACAAGCCAAGCCTAAAAATGCTTCATTTGGAAGGTATGAGCTAAGACATTATAGGTCATTTTAAAAGTCAACAAAAAGTCAACATCTTCCAAAGGGCATGACTTGAAAATGGTAAAGGATATGGACATGAAACCAAAGATGTTGGTTAGAGGACTCTCTAAGCTTTCCAAAATGTCCAATAACACCTTCATAGCCTTAAAATTGAGGGATTTGTGCCTTTGCAAAGTTGGGAAATATTTGGGAGGTTTATGAAGCAAATAGGGCCTTAAAACCAAATTTCTCCAAATGGGCTTGCAATTTTGTGATCCAATCTTTACCATGAAATCATGCACGACCCAATTCTCATTTATTCAGATTTTTATAATTTATTTTATATTTATTTTGATTTTATTCATTAAAAATTAATTTAAATCAAAATAAAATATGAAAATCAATATTTAAAAGTGATTCTTCTTCTAGAAACTCTTAAAGACCATTTAAATTGATTTGATGCTATCCAAATTCATGCTAATGCATTATAGCATGAAAATATTTGATTTTTGACTAATTTGGCAAGAAGATTTCTTGTAATTCAAGTCATCCAAAAGCCCACAAAAGTTATATGTTTTTTGACCTAATTTGACTCTACTACATAAGCATAACATGATCAATACACAAGGAGAGGAATTTTGAGCAGCCAAAGACAACTTTCAACTTTCAAAAAATCAAAGAAAAAGTCAAATTCGGATTCTTGAGTTTTGTTGTTTTTCAGGTGATTTAAGGGCGGCAAAGTATTCCTTGGTGATCATTGAACATCATTGCATCATTTACATCATCTAAAACGCGTCCAATTGCCCAAACCGAATCAAACAATGTTCTTGAACTCTTGTTTTCGATTTCATTAATTTGCTCATTATTAACAAATTTTGATCTGATATTGTTGTTTGTGATAATGCTTAGATCGTTTCTGCACGAGTTCTTGAAGTTTTATGGCCAGAATCGTTGAATGCCATTGTTAGGGTTTTGACTTGATTTTAGGGATTCTTTATTCAGGTCATATAAATGTATTTGAAGCCCACGGTTGGATTGTATACGTTACAAGGATCATGCCTATGTATTTAATTTGATGAAATTTTACATATTATGAATGATACGATTTTTGTAGTTTCTTAATATAAATAAATTTGCAGAAAAATTCGCAAAAGAATTCGCAAGAGAATTCGCAGGTAAACCTGCGAATCCAGAGGAAGAAGAAGAAGGGTGGCGCGAAAACTATTTTTTTGAATTTGTATTTATTTTATTATGAATTCGTTTCATTATTGTTTCAGAATGACTACTTGGCTCAGTTGGTTGTGCATACACATGTTAAGGCATAAAACTTGGGTTCGATCCTTGGCTGGGACGTTTTTTTTGCTTTTAATCCATTTATTTTGCAGGTTGAAAATATAATAATATGAAGCTATTCAATATCACCAGGCGCGCGCTGGTCCAGTGGCAAGGAGTTTGTGTGGAATATTGGAGACCTGGGTTCGACCCCAGGCTCCTGCAGGTTTGTTTTTTTGTTTTGTTTATTTTCATAAGTTTTATTAGTTAATTAGGATAAACGTTTTTCTAAAAAAAAATTAAAAA
Organism: Lathyrus aphaca; assembly: GCA_963966055.1. Taxonomy (NCBI): domain Eukaryota; kingdom Viridiplantae; phylum Streptophyta; class Magnoliopsida; order Fabales; family Fabaceae; genus Lathyrus; species Lathyrus aphaca. The sequence continues at coordinate 143,487,043 of OZ014523.1, forward strand.
AAAATTTTTAATAACAAATAAATGATAAATTGATAATTTTGTATATAATAAATCCATCATATTTTAATTAACTACTAATTATTAATTATATCATATTTTTCTTAATAGGTTATTTACTATTCTTTTTTTCTTAATTAAATTTTTAATCTAACTTTCTCCTAAGACTCTAATTTTCTCTAACCCTAAATAAATATTAACTTAATTTTTTTTAAACTATTTTTATTTTATAATTTGTATATTAATAAATTTTTAACATATTATGCTTTTATTATTATTATTACTAAATCATTTGAATTTGTATTTTTTCTAATAATATCTAAAAATCTAACCTATATAACTTAAAATAACTTCTTTTAAGATTCTAACTTCTTATTATTTCATTCTCTTATTATTATTGCTTTATTTATTATTATTACTTATTCTTACTTTATTATTATATTTACTTTATTATTCTTATTATTTATTTTTATCCGATTATATTTGTATCTGCCCATAAGACTTGTAATAGTTTTGAATTTTCTTTTCGCTTTTTATTTCTTAATATAAATTGTGTGGTTAGTAAATAGGGAGTGATAACCTAATTGATATTAATATGGATTTAGAAAAATTAATAAGATAAATATTTGAATATGAACACGCACACACGTAAGTCAATCTTTGATCGCCATCTTGCACTTCCTAGGGTTGCCTCTCAGTTGCTTATTTCAAAAGGTCAAGTAAGGTGTCTTAAGCAAAGTCCCTTCACAAATATCATCAAGTCCCTTCAGTTTATAAGATCAAGTCCCTTCGAGGTTGCCTACGATAAATGATCTTGTCCCTTCGAATAAAAGATGATAAGTCCCTACGAATTGCTAAAGACACCTTACAGTTGCCTATATTCAGATGACCCTACACATGTCCCTTAATCGCATCCAAGGTAATGACTACCTATTCCTTAATAATAGGGATAGTCTTACCATTGAAAGAACACATAAGAACAGTAAAGACTTAATATAGGGTAGGTTTCTCTTAATTACTTGCTCACCTTTCAAAATACTCTTTACACCACACTTTTTTTTTAAACAAAATTTTCAAAAAACAAGGCTTTGTATACATCCATACGAGGATCATTACAAAGTACTTAGAAAGTTTTCAATCACACACTACACTCTTGCAAACAAACAAAGTGAGCTAAGTAACTAAGAGCCCATGGATAACCATGGATATAAAGGGTGCTAACACCTTCCCTTATATAACCTACCCCCCGAACTCAAAATCTTTTTAAGGTCTTTCCTGTTCTTTTATGTCCTTTCCTTTTGGATAAAATAAAAGTCGGTGGCGACTCTTGCTATCCGCAACATTTATAGAAAGTCAGTTATCCCATCGTGTTTCATTATTGTTTCAGAATGACTGCTTGGCTCAGTTGGTTGTGCATACGTGTGTTAAGGCATAAAACTTGGGTTCGATCCTTGGCTGGGACATTTTTTTTGCTTTTAATCCATTTATTTTGCAGGTTGAAAATATAATAATATGAAGCTATTCAATATCACCAGGCGCGCGATTGTCCAGTGGCAAGGAGTTTGTGTAGAATATTGGAGACCTGGGTTCGACCCCAGGCTCCTGCAGGTTTGTTTTTTTGTTTTGTTTATTTTCATAAGTTTTATTAGTTAATTAGGATAAACCTTTTTCTAAATAAAAATTAAAAAAAAATCTTAATAACAAATAAATGATAAATTGATAATTTTGTATATAAAAAATCCATCATATTTTAATTAACTACTAATTATTAATTATATCATATTTTTCTTAATAGGTTATTTACTATTCTTTTTTTCTTAATTAAATTTTTAATCTAACTTTCTCCTAAGACTCTAATTTTCTCTAACCCTAAATAAATATTAACTTAATTTTTTTTTTAACTATTTTTTATTTTATAATTTGTATATTAATAAATTTTTAACATATTATGCTTTTATTATTATTATTACTAAATCATTTGAATTTGTATTTTTTCTAATAATATCTAAAAATCTAACCTATATAACTTAAAATAACTTCTTTTAAGATTCTAACTTCTTATTATTTCTTCATTATTATTTTATTCTCTTATTATTATTGCTTTATTTATTATTATTACTTATTCTTACTTTATTATTATATTTACTTTATTATTCTTATTATTTATTTTTATCCGATTATATTTGTATCTGCCCAAAAGACTTGTAATAGTTTTGAATTTTCTTTTCGCTTTTTATTTCTTAATATAAATTGTGTGGTTAGTAAATAGGGAGTGATAACCTAATTGATATTAATATGGATTTAGAAAAATTAATAAGATAAATTAGTAAGTCAATCTTTGATCGCCATCTTGCACTTCCTAGGGTTGCCTCTCAGTTGCTTATTTCAAAAGGTCAAGTAAGGTGTCTTAAGCAAAGTCCCTTCACAAATATCATCAAGTCCCTTTAGTTTATAAGATCAAGTCCTTTCGAGGTTGCCTACGATAAATGATCTTGTCCCTTCGAATAAAAGATGATAAGTCCCTACGAATTGCTAAAGACACCTTACAGTTGCCTATATTCAGATGACCCTACACATGTCCCTTAATCGCATCCAAGGTAATGACTACCTATTCCTTAATAATAGGGATAGTCTTACCATTGAAAGAACACATAAGAACAGTAAAGACTTAATATAGGGTAGGTTTCTCTTAATTAATTGCTCACCTTTCAAAATACTCTTTACACCACACTTTTTTTTAAACAAAATTTTCAAAAAACAAGGCTTTGTATACATCCATACGAGGATCATTACAAAGTACTTAGAAAGTTTTCAATCACACACTACACTCTTGCAAACAAACAAAGTGAGCTAAGTAACTAAGAGCCCATGGATAACCATGGATATAAAGGGTGCTAACACCTTCCCTTATATAACCTACCCCCCGAACTCAAAATCTTTTTAAGGTCTTTCCTGTTCTTTTATGTCCTTTCCTTTTGGATAAAATAAAAGTCGGTGGCGACTCTTGCTATCCGCAACATTTATAGAAAGTCAGTTCTCCCATCGTGTTTCATTATTGTTTCAGAATGACTGCTTGGCTCAGTTGGTTGTGCATACGTGTGTTAAGGCATAAAACTTGGGTTAGATCCTTGGCTGGGACGTTTTTTTTGCTTTTAATCCATTTATTTTGCAGGTTGAAAATATAATAATATGAAGCTATTCAATATCACCAGGCGCGCGCTGGTCTAGTGGCAAGGAGTTTGTGTGGAATATTGGAGACCTGGGTTCGACCCCATGCTCCTGCAGGTTTGTTTTTTTGTTTTGTTTATTTTCATAAGTTTTATTAGTTAATTAGGATAAACCTTTTTCTAAATAAAAATTTTAAAAAAAATCTTAATAACAAATAAATGATAAATTGATAATTTTGTATATAATAAATCCATCATATTTTAATTAACTACTAATTATTAATTATATCATATTTTTCTTAATAGGTTATTTACTATTCTTTTTTTCTTAATTAAATTTTTAATCTAAGTTTCTCCTAAGACTCTAATTTTCTCTAACCCTAAATAAATATTCACTTAATTTTTTTAAAACTATTTTTATTTTATAATTTGTATATTAATAAATTTTTAACATATTATGCTTTTATTATTATTATTACTAAATCATTTGAATTAGTATTTTTTCTAATAATATCTAAAAATCTAACCTATATAACTTAAAATAACTTCTTTTAAGATTCTAACTTCTTATTATTTCTTCATTATTATTTTATTCTCTTATTATTATTGCTTTATTTATTATTATTACTTATTCTTACTTTATTATTATATTTACTTTATTATTCTTATTATTTATTTTTATCCGATTATATTTATATCTGCCCATAAGACTTGTAATAGTTTAGAATTTTCTTTTCGGTTTTATTTCTTAATATAAATTGTGTGGTTAGTAAATAGGGAGCGATAACCTAATTGATATTAATATGGATTTAGAAAAATTAATAAGATAAATATTTGAATATGAACACGCACACACGTAAGTCAATCTTTGATCGCCATCTTGCACTTCCTAGGGTTGCCTCTTAGTTGCTTATTTCAAAAGGTCAAGTAAGGTGTCTTAAGCAAAGTCCCTTCCCAAATATCATCAAGTCCCTTCAGTTTATAAGATCAAGTCCCTTCGAGGTTGCCTACGATAAATGATCTTGTCCCTTCGAATAAAAGATGATAAGTCCCTACGAATTGCTAAAGACACCTTACAGTTGCCTATATTCAGATGACCCTACACATGTCCCTTAATCGCATCCAAGGTAATGACTACCTATTCCTTAATAATAGGGATAGTCTTACCATTGAAAGAACACATAAGAACAGTAAAGACTTAATATAGGGTAGGTTTCTCTTAATTACTTGCTCACCTTTCAAAATACTCTTTAAACCACACTTTTTTTTTAAACAAAATTTTCAAAAAAACAAGGCTTTGTATACATCCATACGAGGATCATTACAAAGTACTTAGAAAGTTTTCAATCACACACTACACTCTTGCAAACAAACAAAGTGAGCTAAGTAACTAAGAGCCCATGGATAACCATGGATATAAAGGGTGCTAACACCTTCCCTTATATAACCTACCCCCCGAACTCAAAATCTTTTTAAGGTCTTTCCTGTTCTTTTATGTCCTTTCCTTTTGGATAAAATAAAAGTCAGTGGCGACTCTTGCTATCCGCAACATTTATAGAAAGTCAGTTCTCCCATCGTGTTTCATTATTGTTTCAGAATGACTGCTTGGCTCAGTTTGTTGTGCATACGTGTGTTAAGGCATAAAACTTGGGTTAGATCCTTGGCTGGGACGTTTTTTTTGCTTTTAATCCATTTATTTTGCCGGTTGAAAATATAATAATATGAAGCTATTCAATATCACCAGGCCCGCGTTGGTCCAATGGCAAGGAGTTTGTGTGGAATATTGGAGACCTGGGTTCGACCCCAGGCTCCTGCAGGTTTGTTTTTTTGTTTTGTTTATTTTCATAAGTTTTATTTGTTAATTAGGATAAACCTTTTTCTAAATAAAAATTAAAAAAAAAAATTTAATAACAAATAAATGATAAATTGATAATTTTGTATATAATAAATCCATCATATTTTAATTAACTACTAATTATTAATTATATCATATTTTTCTTAATAGGTTATTTACTATTCTTTTTTTCTTAATTAAATTTTTAATCTAACTTTCTCCTAAGACTCTAATTTTCTCTAACCCTAAATAAATATTAACTTAATTTTTTTTTAAATATTTTTATTTTATAATTTGTATATTAATAAATTTTTAACATATTATGCTTTTATTATTATTATTACTAAATCATTTGAATTTTTATTTTTTCTAATAATATCTAAAAATCTAACCTATATAACTTAAAATAACTTCTTTTAAGATTCTAACTTCTTATTATTTCTTCATTATTATTTTATTCTCTTATTATTATTATTGCTTTATTTATTATTATTACTTATTCTTACTTTATTATTATATTTACTTTATTATTCTTATTATTTATTTTTATCCGATTATATTTGTATCTGCCCATAAGACTTGTAATAGTTTAGAATTTTCTTTTCGCTTTTTATTACTTAATATAAATTGTGTGGTTAGTAAATAGGGAGCGATAACCTAATTGATATTAATATGGATTTAGAAAAATTAATAAGATAAATATTTGAATATGAACACGCACACACGTAAGTCAATCTTTGGTCGCCATCTTGCACTTCCTAGGGTTGCCTCTCAGTTGCTTATTTCAAAAGGTCAAGTAAGGTGTCTTAAGCAAAGTCCCTTCACAAATATCATCAAGTCCCTTCAGTTTATAAGATCAAGTCCCTTAGAGGTTGCCTACGATAAATGATCTTGTCCCTTAGAATAAAAGATGATAAGTCCCTGCAAATTGCTAAAGACACCTTACAGTTGCCTATATTCAGATGACCCTACACATGTCCCTTAATCGCATCCAAGTTAATGACTACCTATTCCTTAATAATAGGGATAATCTTACCATTGAAAGAACACATAAGAACAGTAAAGACTTAATATAGGGTAGGTTTCTCTTAATTACTTGCTCACCTTTCAAAATACTCTTTACACCACACTTTTTTTCTAAACAAAATTTTCTAAAAACAAGGCTTTGTATACATCCATACGAGGATCATTACAAAGTACTTAGAAAGTTTTCAATCACACACTACACTCTTGCAAACATACAAAGTGAGCTAAGTAACTAAGAGCCCATAGATAACCATGGATATAAAGTGTGTTAACACCTTCCGTTATATAACCTACCCCCCGAACTCAAAATCTTTTTAAGGTCTTTCCTGTTCTTTTATGTCCTTTCCTTTTGGATAAAATAAAAGTCGGTGGCGACTCTTGTTATCCGCAACATTTGTAGAAAGTCAGTTCTCCCATCGTGTTTCATTATTATTTCAGAATGACTGCTTGGCTCAGTTGGTTGTGCATACGTATGTTAAGGCATAAAACTTGGGTTCGATCCTTGGCTGGGACGTTTTTTTGCTTTTAATCCATTTATTTTGCAGGTTGAAAATATAATAATATGAAGCTATTCAATATCACCAGGCGCGCGCTGGCCCAGTGGCAAGGAGTTTGTGTGGAATATTGGAGACCTGGGTTCGACCCCAGGATCCTGCAGGTTTGTTTTTTTGTTTTGTTTATTTTCATAAGTTTTATTAGTTAATTAGGATAAATCTTTTTCTAAAAAAAAATTTAAAAAAAAATCTTAATAACAAATAAATGATAAATTGATAATTTTGTATATAATAAATCCATCATATTTTAATTAACTACTAATTATTAATTATATCATATTTTTCTTAATAGGTTATTTACTATTCTTTTTTTCTTAATTAAATTTTTAATCTAACTTTCTCCTAAGACTCTAATTTTCTCTAACCCTAAATAAATATTAACTTAATTTTTTTTTAACTATTTTTATTTTATAATTTGTATATTAATAAATTTTAACATATTATGCTTTTATTATTATTATTACTAAATCATTTGAATTTGTATTTTTTCTAATAATTTCTAAAAATCTAACCTATATAACTTAAAATAACTTCTTTTAAGATTCTAACTTCTTATTATTTCTTCGTATTATTTTATTCTCTTATTATTATTGCTTTATTTATTATTATTACTTATTCTTACTTTATTATTATATTTACTTTATTATTCTTATTATTTATTTTTATCCGATTATATTTGTATCTGCCCATAAGACTTGTAATAGTTTAGAATTTTCTTTTCGCTTTTTATTACTTAATATAAATTGTGTGGTTAGTAAATAGGGAGTGATAACCTAATTGATATTAATATGGATTTAGAAAAATTAATAAGATAAATATTTGAATATGAACACGGACACACGTAAGTCAATCTTTGATCGCCATCTTGCACTTCCTAGGGTTGCCTCTCAGTTACTTATTTCAAAAGGTCAAATAAGGTGTCTTAAGCAAAGTCCCTTCACAAATATCATCAAGTCCCTTCATTTTATAAGATCAAGTCCCTTCGAGGTTGCCTACGATAAATGATCTTGTCCCTTCGAATAAAAGATGATAAGTCCCTACGAATTGCTAAAGACACCTTACAGTTGCCTATATTCAGATGACCCTACACATGTCCCTTAATCGCATCCAAGGTAATGACTACCTATTCCTTAATAATAGGGATAGTCTTACCATTGAAAGAACACATAAGAACAGTAAAGACTTAATATAGGGTAGGTTTCTCTTAATTACTTGCTCACCATTCAAAATACTCTTTACACCACACTTTTTTTTTAAACAAAATTTTCAAAAAACAAGGCTTTGTATACATCCATACGAGGATCATTACAAAGTACTTAGAAAGTTTTCAATCACACACTACACTCTTGCAAACAAACAAAGTGAGCTAAGTAACTAAGAGCCCATGGATAACATGGATATAAAGGGTGCTAACACCTTCCCTTATATAACCTACCCCCCGAACTCAAAATCTTTTTAAGGTCTTTCCTGTTCTTTTATGTCCTTTCCTTTTGGATAAAATAAAAGTCGGTGGCGACTCTTGCTATCCGCAACATTTATAGAAAGTCAGTTCTCCCATCGTGTTTCATTATTGTATCAGAATGATTGCTTGGCTCAGTTGGTTGTGCATACGTGTGTTAAGGCATAAAACTTGGGTTCGATCCTTGGCTGGGACGTTTTTTTTTGCTTTTAATCCATTTATTTTGCAGGTTGAAAATATAATAATATGAAGCTATTCAATATCACCAGGCGCGCGCTGGTCTAGTGGCAAGGAGTTTGTGTGGAATATTGGAGACCTGGGTTCGACCCCAGCCTCCTGCAGGTTTGTTTTTTTGTTTTGTTTATTTTCATAAGTTTTATTAGTTAATTAGGATAAATCTTTTTCTAAAAAAAAATTTAAAAAAAAATCTTAATAACAAATAAATGATAAATTGATAATTTTGTATATAATAAATCCATCATATTTTAATTAACTACTAATTATTAATTATATCATATTTTTCTTAATAGGTTATTTACTATTCTTTTTTTCTTAATTAAATTTTTAATCTAACTTTCTCCTAAGACTCTAATTTTCTCTAACCCTAAATAAATATTAACTTAATTTTTTTTTAACTATTTTTATTTTATAATTTGTATATTAATAAATTTTAACATATTATGCTTTTATTATTATTATTACTAAATCATTTGAATTTGTATTTTTTCTAATAATTTCTAAAAATCTAACCTATATAACTTAAAATAACTTCTTTTAAGATTCTAACTTCTTATTATTTCTTCGTATTATTTTATTCTCTTATTATTATTGCTTTATTTATTATTATTACTTATTCTTACTTTATTATTATATTTACTTTATTATTCTTATTATTTATTTTTATCCGATTATATTTGTATCTGCCCATAAGACTTGTAATAGTTTAGAATTTTCTTTTCGCTTTTTATTACTTAATATAAATTGTGTGGTTAGTAAATAGGGAGTGATAACCTAATTGATATTAATATGGATTTAGAAAAATTAATAAGATAAATATTTGAATATGAACACGGACACACGTAAGTCAATCTTTGATCGCCATCTTGCACTTCCTAGGGTTGCCTCTCAGTTACTTATTTCAAAAGGTCAAATAAGGTGTCTTAAGCAAAGTCCCTTCACAAATATCATCAAGTCCCTTCATTTTATAAGATCAAGTCCCTTCGAGGTTGCCTACGATAAATGATCTTGTCCCTTCGAATAAAAGATGATAAGTCCCTACGAATTGCTAAAGACACCTTACAGTTGCCTATATTCAGATGACCCTACACATGTCCCTTAATCGCATCCAAGGTAATGACTACCTATTCCTTAATAATAGGGATAGTCTTACCATTGAAAGAACACATAAGAACAGTAAAGACTTAATATAGGGTAGGTTTCTCTTAATTACTTGCTCACCATTCAAAATACTCTTTACACCACACTTTTTTTTTAAACAAAATTTTCAAAAAACAAGGCTTTGTATACATCCATACGAGGATCATTACAAAGTACTTAGAAAGTTTTCAATCACACACTACACTCTTGCAAACAAACAAAGTGAGCTAAGTAACTAAGAGCCCATGGATAACATGGATATAAAGGGTGCTAACACCTTCCCTTATATAACCTACCCCCCGAACTCAAAATCTTTTTAAGGTCTTTCCTGTTCTTTTATGTCCTTTCCTTTTGGATAAAATAAAAGTCGGTGGCGACTCTTGCTATCCGCAACATTTATAGAAAGTCAGTTCTCCCATCGTGTTTCATTATTGTATCAGAATGATTGCTTGGCTCAGTTGGTTGTGCATACGTGTGTTAAGGCATAAAACTTGGGTTCGATCCTTGGCTGGGACGTTTTTTTTTGCTTTTAATCCATTTATTTTGCAGGTTGAAAATATAATAATATGAAGCTATTCAATATCACCAGGCGCGCGCTGGTCTAGTGGCAAGGAGTTTGTGTGGAATATTGGAGACCTGGGTTCGACCCCAGCCTCCTGCAGGTTTGTTTTTTTGTTTTGTTTATTTTCATAAGTTTTATTAGTTAATTAGGATAAATCTTTTTCTAAAAAAAAATTTTAAAAAAAATCTTAATAACAAATAAATGATAAATTGATAATTTTGTATATAATAAATCCATCATATTTTAATTAACTACTAATTATTAATTATATCATATTTTTCTTAATAGGTTATTTACTATTCTTTTTTTCTTAATTAAATTTTTAATCTAACTTTCTCCTAAGACTCTAATTTTCTCTAACCCTAAATAAATATTACCTTAATTTTTTTTTAACTATTTTTATTTTATAATTTGTATATTAATAAATTTTAACATATTATGCTTTTATTATTATTATTACTAAATCATTTGAATTTGTATTTTTTCTAATAATATCTAAAAATCTAACCTATATAACATAAAATAACTTCTTTTAAGATTCTAACTTCTTATTATTTCTTCGTATTATTTTATTCTCTTATTATTATTGCTTTATTTATTATTATTACTTATTCTTACTTTATTATTATATTTACTTTATTATTCTTATTATTTATTTTTATCCGATTATATTTGTATCTGCCCATAAGACTTGTAATAGTTTAGAATTTTCTTTTCGCTTTTTATTACTTAATATAAATTGTGTGGTTAGTAAATAGGGAGTGATAACCTAATTGATATTAATATGGATTTAGAAAAATTAATAAGATAAATATTTGAATATGAACACGGACACACGTAAGTCAATCTTTGATCGCCATCTTGCACTTCCTAGGGTTGCCTCTCAGTTACTTATTTCAAAAGGTCAAGTAAGGTGTCTTAAGCAAAGTCCCTTCACAAATATCATCAAGTCCCTTCACTTTATAAGATCAAGTCCCTTCGAGGTTGCCTACGATAAATGATCTTGTCCCTTCGAATAAAAGATGATAAGTCCCTACGAATTGCTAAAGACACCTTACAGTTGCCTATATTCAGATGACCCTACACATGTCCCTTAATCGCATCCAAGGTAATGACTACTTATTCCTTAATAATAGGGATAGTCTTACCATTGAAAGAACACATAAGAACAGTAAAGAGTTAATATAGGGTAGGTTTCTCTTAATTTCTTGCTCACCTTTCAAAATACTCTTTACACCACACTTTTTTTTAAACAAAATTTTCAAAAAACAAGGCTTTGTATACATCCATACGAGGATCAATTACAAAGTACTTAGAAAGTTTTCAATCACACACTACACTCTTGCAAACAAACAAAGTGAGCTAAGTAACTAAGAGCCCATGGATAACCATGGATATAAAGGGTGCTAACACCTTCCCTTATATAACCTACCCCCCGAACTCAAAATCTTTTTAAGGTCTTTCCTGTTCTTTTATGTCCTTTCCTTTTGGATAAAATAAAAGTCGGTGGCGACTCTTGCTATCCGCAACATTTATAGAAAGTCAGTTCTCCCATCGTGTTTCATTATTGTATCAGAATGACTGCTTGGCTCAGTTGGTTGTGCATACGTGTGTTAAGGCATAAAACTTGGGTTCGATCCTTGGCTGGGACGTTTTTTTTGCTTTTAATCCATTTATTTTGCAGGTTGAAAATATAATAATATGAAGCTATTCAATATCACCAGGCGCGCGCTGGTCTAGTGGCAAGGAGTTTGTGTGGAATATTGGAGACCTGGGTTCGACCCCAGGCTCCTGCAGGTTTGTTTTTTTGTTTTGTTTATTTTCATAAGTTTTATTAGTTAATTAGGATAAACCTTTTTCTAAAAAAAAATTAAAAAAAAATCTTAATAACAAATAAATGATAAATTGATAATTTTGTATATAATAAATCCATCATATTTTAATTAACTACTAATTATTAATTATATCATATTTTTCTTAATAGGTTATTTACTATTCTTTTTTTCTTAATTAAATTTTTAATCTAACTTTCTCCTAAGACTCTAATTTTCTCTAACCCTAAATAAATATTAACTTAATTTTTTTTTAACTATTTTTATTTTATAATTTGTATATTAAAATATTTTTAACATATTATGCTTTTATTATTATTATTACTAAATCATTTGAATTTGTATTTTTTCTAATAATATCTAAAAATCTAACCTATATAACTTAAAATAACTTCTTTTAAGATTCTAACTTCCTATTATTTCTTCATTATTATTTTATTCTCTTATTATTATTGCTTTATTTATTATTATTACTTATTCTTACTTTATTATTATATTTACTTTATTATTCTTATTATTTATTTTTATCCGATTATATTTGTATCTGCCCATAAGACTTGTAATAGTTTAGAATTTTCTTTTCGCTTTTTATTTCTTAATATAAATTGTGTGGTTAGTAAATAGGGAGTGATAACCTAATTGATATTAATATGGATTTAGAAAAATTAATAAGATAAATATTTGAATATGAACACGCACACACGTAAGTCAATCTTTGATCGCCATCTTGCACTTCCTAGGGTTGCCTCTCAGTTGCTTATTTCAAAAGGTCAAGTAAGGTGTCTTAAGCAAAGTCCCTTCACAAATATCATCAAGTCCCTTCAGTTTTTAAGATCAAGTCCCTTCGAGGTTGCCTACGATAAATGATCCTGTCCCTTCGAATAAAAGACGATAAGTCCCTACGAATTGCTAAAGACACCTTACAGTTGCCTATATTCAGATGACCCTACACATGTCCCTTAATCGCATCCAAGGTAATGACTACCTATTCCTTAATAATAGGGATAGTCTTACCATTGAAAGAACACATAAGAACAGTAAAGACTTAATATAGGGTAGGTTTCTCTTAATTACTTGCTCACCTTTCAAAATACTCTTTACACCACACTTTTTTTTTAAACAACATTTTCAAAAAACAAGGCTTTGTATACATCAATACGAGGATCATTACAAAGTACTTAGAAAGTTTTCAATCACACACTACACTCTTGCAAACAAACAAAGTGAGCTAAGTAACTAAGAGCCCATGGATAAGCATGGATATAAAGGGTGCTAACACCTTCCCTTATATAACCTACCCCCCGAACTCAAAATCTTTTTAAGGTCTTTCCTGTTCTTTTATGTCCTTTCCTTTTGGATAAAATAAAAGTCGGTGGCGACTCTTGCTATCCGCAACATTTATAGAAAGTCAGTTCTCCCATCGTGTTTCATTATTGTATCAGAATGACTGCTTGGCTCAGTTGGTTGTGCATACGTGTGTTAAGGCATAAAACTTGGGTTCGAACTTTGGCTGGTACGTTTTTTTTGCTTTTAATCCATTTACATTTGCAGGTTGAAAATATAATAATATGAAGCTATTCAATATCACCAGGCGCGCGCTGGTCTAGTGGCAAGGAGTTTGTGTGGAATATTGGAGACCTGGGTTCGACCCCAGGCTCCTGCAGGTTTGTTTTTTTGTTTTGTTTATTTTCATAAGTTTTATTAGTTAATTAGGATAAACCTTTTTCTAAAAAAAAATTAAAAAAAAAATCTTAATAACAAATAAATGATAAATTGATAATTTTGTATATAATAAATCCATCATATTTTAATTAACTACTAATTATTAATTATATCATATTTTTCTTAATAGGTTATTTACTATTCTTTTTTTCTTAATTAAATTTTTAATCTAACTTTCTCCTAAGACTCTAATTTTCTCTAACCCTAAATAAATATTAACTTAATTTTTTTTAACTATTTTTATTTTATAATATGTATATTAAAATATTTTTAACATATTATGCTTTTATTATTATTATTACTAAATCATTTGAATTTGTATTTTTTCTAATAATATCTAAAAATCTAACCTATATAACTTAAAATAACTTCTTTTAAGATTCTAACTTCTTATTATTTCTTCATTATTATTTTATTCTCTTATTATTATTGCTTTATTTATTATTATTACTTATTCTTACTTTATTATTATATTTACTTTATTATTCTTATTATTTATTTTTATCCGATTATATTTGTATCTGCCCATAAGACTTGTAATAGTTTAGAATTTTCTTTTCGCTTTTTATTTCTTAATATAAATTGTGTGGTTAGTAAATAGGGAGTGATAACCTAATTGATATTAATATGGATTTAGAAAAATTAATAAGATAAATATTTGAATATGAACACGCACACACGTAAGTCAATCTTTGATCGCCATCTTGCACTTCCTAGGGTTGCCTCTCAGTTGCTTATTTCAAAAGGTCAAGTAAGGTGTCTTAAGCAAAGTCCCTTCACAAATATCATCAAGTCCCTTCAGTTTATAAGATCAAGTCCCTTCGAGGTTGCCTACGATAAATGATTTTATCCCTTCGAATAAAAGATGATAAGTCCCTACGAATTGCTAAAGACACCTTACAGTTGCCTATATTCAGATGACCCTACACATGTCCCTTAATTGCATCCAAGGTAATGACTACCTATTCCTTAATAATAGGGATAGTCTTACCATTGAAAGAACACATAAGAACAGTAAAGACTTAATATAGGGTAGGTTTCTCTTAATTACTTGCTCACCTTTTAAAATACTCTTTACACCACACTTTTTTTTTAAACAAAATTTTCAAAAAACAAGGCTTTGTATACATCCATACGAGGATCAATTACAAAGTACTTAGAAAGTTTTCAATCACACACTACACTCTTGCAAACAAACAAAGTGAGCTAAGTAACTAAGAGCCCATGGATAAGCATGGATATAAAGGGTGCTAACACCTTCCCTTATATAACCTACCCCCCGAACTCAAAATCTTTTTAAGGTCTTTCCTGTTCTTTTATGTCCTTTCCTTTTGGATAAAATAAAAGTCGGTGGCGACTCTTGCTATCCGCAACATTTATAGAAAGTCAGTTCTCCCATCGTGTTTCATTATTGTGTCAGAATGACTGCTTGGCTCAGTTGGTTGTGCATACGTGTGTTAAGGAATAAAACTTGGGTTCGATCCTTGGCTGGGACGTTTTTTTTTTGCTTTTAATCCATTTATTTTGCAGGTTGAAAATATAATAATATGAAGCTATTCAATATCACCAGGCGCGCGCTGGTCTAGTGGCAAGGAGTTTGTGTGGAATATTGGAGACCTGGGTTCGACCCCAGGCTCCTGCAGGTTTGTTTTTTTGTTTTGTTTATTTTCATAAGTTTTATTATTTAATTAGGATAAACCTTTTTCTAAAAAAAAATTAAAAAAAAATCTTAATAACAAATAAATGATAAATTGATAATTTTGTATATAATAAATCCATCATATTTTATTTAACTACTAATTATTAATTATATCATATTTTTCTTAATAGGTTATTTACTATTCTTTTTTTCTTAATTAAATATTTAATCTAACTTTCTCCTAAGACTCTAATTTTCTCTAATCCTAAATAAATATTAATTTAATTTTTTTTTAACTATTTTTATTTTATAATTTGTATATTAATAAATTTTTAACATATTATGCTTTTATTATTATTATTACTAAATCATTTGAATTTGTATTTTTGCTAATAATATCTAAAAATCTAACCTATATAACTTAAAATAACTTCTTTTAAGATTCTAACTTCTTATCATTTCTTCATTATTATTTTATTCTCTTATTATTATTGCTTTATTTATTATTATTACTTATTCTTACTTTATTATTATATTTACTTTATTAATTTTTATTATTTATTTTTATTCGATTATATTTGTATCTGCCCATAAGATTTGTAATAGTTTTGAATTTTCTTTTCGCTTTTTATCTCTTAATATAAATTGTGTGGTTAGTAAATAGGGAGTGATAACCTAATTGATATTAATATGGATTTAGAAAAATTAATAAGATAAATATTTGAATATGAACACGCACACACGTAAGTCAATCTTTGGTCGCCATTTTGCACTTCCTAGGGTTGCCTCTCAGTTGCTTATTTCAAAAGGTCAAGTAAGGTGTCTTAAGCAAAGTCCCTTCACAAATATCATCAAGTCCCTTCAGTTTATAAGATCAAGTCCCTTTGAGGTTGCCTACGATAAATGATCTTGTCCCTTCGAATAAAAGATGATAAGTCCCTACGAATTGCTAAAGACACCTTACAGTTGCCTATATTCAGATGACCCTACACATGTCCCTTAATCGCATCTAAGGTAATGACTACCTATTCCTTAATAATAGGGATAGTCTTACCATTGAAAGAACACATAAGAACAGTAAAGAGTTAATATAGGGTAGGTTTCTCTTAATTACTTGCTCACCTTTCAAAATACTCATTACACCACACTTTTTTTTTAAACAAAATTTTCAAAAAACAAGGCTTTGTATACATCCATACGAGGATCAATTACAAAGTACTTAGAAAGTTTTCAATCACACACTACACTCTTGCAAACAAACAAAGTGAGCTAAGTAACTAAGAGCCCATGGATAACCATGGATATAAAGGGTGCTAACACCTTCCCTTATATAACCTACCCCCCGAACTCAAAATCTTTTTAAGGTCTTTCCTGTTCTTTTATGTCCTTTCCTTTTGGATAAAATAAAAGTCGGTGGCGACTCTTGCTATCCGCAACATTTATAGAAAGTCAGTTCTCCCATCGTGTTTCATTATTGTATCAGAATGACTGCTTGGCTCAGTTGGCTGTGCATACGTGTGTTAAGGCATAAAACTTGGGTTCGATCCTTGGCTGGGACGTTTTTTTTTGCTTTTAATCCATTTATTTTGCAGGTTGAAAATATAATAATATGAAGCTATTCAATATCACCAGGCGCGCGCTGGTCTAGTGGCAAGGAGTTTGTGTGGAATATTGGAGACCTGGGTTCGACCCCAGGCTCCTGCAGGTTTGTTTTTTTGTTTTGTTTATTTTCATAAGTTTTATTAGTTAATTAGGATATACCTTTTTCTATAAAAAAATATAAAAAAAAATCTTAATAACAAATAAATGATAAATTGATAATTTTGTATATAATAAATCCATCATATTTTAATTAACTACTAATTATTAATTATATCATATTTTTCTTAATAGGTTATTTACTATTCTTTTTTTCTTAATTAAATTTTTAATCTAACTTTCTCCTAAGACTCTAATTTTCTCTAACCCTAAATAAATATTAACTTAATTTATTTTTAACTATTTTTATTTTATAATTTGTATATTAATAAATTTTTAACATATTATGCTTTTATTATTATTATTACTAAATCATTTGAATTTGTATTTTTTCTAATAATATCTAAAAATCTAACCTATATAACTTAAAATAACTTCTTTTAAGATTCTAACTTCTTATTATTTCTTCATTATTATTTTATTCTCTTATTATTATTGCTTTATTTATTATTATTACTTATTCTTACTTTATTATTATATTTACTTTATTATTCTTATTATTTATTTTTATCCGATTATATTTGTATCTGCCCATAAGACTTGTAATAGTTATGAATTTTCTTTTCGCTTTTTATTTCTTAATATAAATTGTGTGGTTAGTAAATAGGGAGTGATAACCTAATTGATATTAATATGGATTTAGAAAAATTAATAAGATAAATATTTGAATATGAACACGCACACACGTAAGTCAATCTTTGATCGCCATCTTGCACTTCCTAGGGTTGCCTCTCAGTTGCTTATTTCAAAAGGTCAAGTAAGGTGTCTTAAGCAAAGTCCCTTCACAAATATCATCAAGTCCCTTCACTTTATAAGATCAAGTCCCTTCGAGGATGCCTACGATAAATGATCTTGTCCCTTCGAATAAAAGATGATAAGTCCCTACGAATTGCTAAAGAGACCTTACAGTTGCCTATATTCAGATGACCCTACACATGTCCCTTAATCGCATCCAAGGTAATGACTACCTATTCCTTAATAATAGGGATAGTCTTACCATTGAAAGAACACATAAGAACAGTAAAGACTTAATATAGGGTAGGTTTCTCTTAATTACTTGCTCACCTTTCAAAATACTCTTTACACCACATTTTTTTTAAAAAAATTTTTTTCAAAAAACAAGGCTTTGTATATATCCATACGAGGATCATTACAAAGTACTTAGAAAGTTTTCAATCACACACTACACTCTTTCAAACAAACAAAGTGAGCTAAGTAACTAAGAGCCCATGGATAAGCATGGATATAAAGGGTGCTAACACCTTCCCTTATATAACCTACCCCCCGAACTCAAAATCTTTTTAAGGTCTTTCCTGTTCTTTTATGTCCTTTCCTTTTGGATAAAATAAAAGTCGGTGGCGACTCTTTCTATCCGCAACATTTATAGAAAGTCAGTTCTCCCATCGTGTTTCATTATTGTTTCAGAATGACTGCTTGGCTCAGTTGGTTGTGCATACGTGTGTTAAGGCATAAAACTTGGGTTCGATCCTTGGCTGGGACGTTTTTTTTGCTTTTAATCCATTTATTTTGCAGGTTGAAAATATAATAATATGAAGCTATTCAATATCACCAGGCGTGCTCTGGTCCTGTGGCAAGGAGTTTGTGTGGAATATTGGAGACCTGGGTTCGACCCCAGGCTCCTGCAGGTTTGTTTTTTTGTTTTGTTTATTTTCATAAGTTTTATTAGTTAATTAGGATAAACCTTTTTCTAAAAAAAAATTAAAAAAAAAATCTTAATAACAAATAAATGATAAATTGATAATTTTGTATATAATAAATCCATCATATTTTAATTAACTACTAATTATTAATTATATCATATTTTTCTTAATAGGTTACTATTCTTTTTTTCTTAATTAAATTTTTAATCTAACTTTCTCCTAAGACTCTAATTTTCTCTAACCCTAAATAAATATTAACTTAATTTTTTTTTAACTATTTTTATTTTATAATTTGTATATTAATAAATTTTTAACATATTATGCTTTTATTATTATTATTACTAAATCATTTGAATTTGTATTTTTTCTAATAATATCTAAAAATCTAACCTATATAACTTAAAATAACTTCTTTTAAGATTCTAACTTCTTATTATTTCTTCATTATTATTTTATTCTCTTATTATTTTGCTTTATTTATTATTATTACTTATTCTTACTTTATTATTATATTTACTTTATTATTCTTATTATTTATTTTTATCCGATTATATTTGTATCTGCCCATAAGACTTGTAATAGTTTAGAATTTTCTTTTCGCTTTTTATTTCTTAATATAAATTGTGTGGTTAGTAAATAGGGAGTGATAACCTAATTGATATTAATATGGATTTAGAAAAATTAATAAGATAAATATTTGAATATGAACACGCACACACGTAAGTCAATCTTTGATCGCCATCTTGCACTTCCTAGGGTTGCCTCTCAGTTGCTTATTTCAAAAGGTCAAGTAAGGTGTCTTAAGCAAAGTCCCTTCACAAATATCATCAAGTCCCTTCAGTTTATAAGATCAAGTCCCTTCGAGGTTGCCTACGATAAATGATCTTGTCCCTTCGAATAAAAGACGATAAGTCCCTACGAATTGCTAAAGACACCTTACAGTTGCCTATATTCAGATGACCCTACACATGTCCCTTAATCGCATCCAAGGTAATGACTACCTATTCCTTAATAATAGGGATAGTCTTACCATTGAAAGAACACATAAGAACAGTAAAGAGTTAATATAGGGTAGGTTTCTCTTAATTTCTTGCTCACCTTTCAAAATACTCTTTACACCACACTTTTTTTTAAACAAAATTTTCAAAAAACAAGGCTTTGTATACATCCATACGAGGATCAATTACAAAGTACTTAGAAAGTTTTCAATCACACACTACACTCTTGCAAACAAACAAAGTGAGCTAAGTAACTAAGAGCCCATGGATAACCATGGATATAAAGGGTGCTAACACCTTCCCTTATATAACCTACCCCCCGAACTCAAAATCTTTTTAAGGTCTTTCCTGTTCTTTTATGTCCTTTCCTTTTGGATAAAATAAAAGTCGGTGGCGACTCTTGCTATCCGCAACATTTATAGAAAGTCAGTTCTCCCATCGTGTTTCATTATTGTATCAGAATGACTGCTTGGCTCAGTTGGTTGTGCATACGTGTGTTAAGGCATAAAACTTGGGTTCGATCCTTGGCTGGGACGTTTTTTTTTGCTTTTAATCCATTTATTTTGCAGGTTGAAAATATAATAATATGAAGCTATTCAATATCACCAGGCGCGCGCTGGTCTAGTGGCAAGGAGTTTGTGTGGAATATTGGAGACCTGGGTTCGACCCCAGGCTCCTGCAGGTTTGTTTTTTTGTTTTGTTTATTTTCATAAGTTTTATTAGTTAATTAGGATAAACCTTTTTCTAAAAAAAAATTAAAAAAAAATCTTAATAACAAATAAATGATAAATTGATAATTTTGTATATAATAAATCCATCATATTTTAATTAACTACTAATTATTAATTATATCATATTTTTCTTAATAGGTTATTTACTATTCTTTTTTTCTTAATTAAATATTTAATCTAACTTTCTCCTAAGACTCTAATTTTCTCTAACCCTAAATAAATATTAATTTAATTTTTTTTTTAACTATTTTTATTTTATAATTTGTATATTAATAAATTTTTTACATATTATGCTTTTATTATTATTATTACTAAATCATTTGAATTTGTATTTTTGCTAATAATATCTAAAAATCTAACCTATATAACTTAAAATAACTTCTTTTAAGATTCTAACTTCTTATCATTTCTTCATTATTATTTTATTCTCTTATTATTATTGCTTTATTTATTATTATTACTTATTCTTACTTTATTATTATATTTACTTTATTAATTTTTATTATTTATTTTTATTCGATTATATTTGTATCTGCCCATAAGACTTGTAATAGTTTTGAATTTTCTTTTCGCTTTTTATCTCTTAATATAAATTGTGTGGTTAGTAAATAGGGAGTGATAACCTAATTGATATTAATATGGATTTAGAAAAATTAATAAGATAAATATTTGAATATGAACACGCACACACGTAAGTCAATCTTTGGTCGCCATTTTGCACTTCCTAGGGTTGCCTCTCAGTTGCTTATTTCAAAAGGTCAAGTAAGGTGTCTTAAGCAAAGTCCCTTCACAAATATCATCAAGTCCCTTCAGTTTATAGGATCAAGTCCCTTCGAGGTTGCCTACGATAAATGATCTTGTCCCTTCGAATAAAATATGATAAGTCCCTACGAATTGCTAAAGACACCTTACAGTTGCCTATATTCAGATGACCCTACACATGTCCCTTAATCGCATCTAAGGTAATGACTACCTATTCCTTAATAATAGGGATAGTCTTACCATTGAAAGAACACATAAGAACAGTAAAGAGTTAATATAGGGTAGGTTTCTCTTAATTACTTGCTCACCTTTCAAAATACTCATTACACCACACTTTTTTTTTAAACAAAATTTTCAAAAAACAAGGCTTTGTATACATCCATACGAGGATCAATTACAAAGTACTTAGAAAGTTTTCAATCACACACTACACTCTTGCAAACAAACAAAGTGAGCTAAGTAACTAAGAGCCCATGGATAAGCATGGATATAAAGGGTGCTAACACCTTCCCTTATATAACCTACCCCCCGAACTCAAAATCTTTTTAAGGTCTTTCCTGTTCTTTTATGTCCTTTCCTTTTGGATAAAATAAAAGTCGGTGGCGACTCTTGCTATCCGCAACATTTATAGAAAGTCAGTTCTCCCATCGTGTTTCATTATTGTATCAGAATGACTGCTTGGCTCAGTTGGCTGTGCATACGTGTGTTAAGGCATAAAACTTGGGTTCGATCCTTGGCTGGGACGTTTTTTTTTGCTTTTAATCCATTTATTTTGCAGGTTGAAAATATAATAATATGAAGCTATTCAATATCACCAGGCGTGCGCTGGTCTAGTGGCAAGGAGTTTGTGTGGAATATTGGAGACCTGGGTTCGACCCCAGGCTCCTGCAGGTTTGTTTTTTTGTTTTGTTTATTTTCATAAGTTTTATTAGTTAATTAGGATATACCTTTTTCTAAAAAAAAATAAAAATAAAAATCTTAATAACAAATAAATGATAAATTGATAATTTTGTATATAATAAATCCATCATATTTTAATTAACTACTAATTATTAATTATATCATATTTTTCTTAATAGGTTATTTACTATTCTTTTTTTCTTAATTAAATTTTTAATCTAACTTTCTCCTAAGACTCTAATTTTCTCTAACCCTAAATAAATATTAACTTAATTTATTTTTAACTATTTTTATTTTATAATTTGTATATTAATAAATTTTTAACATATTATGCTTTTATTATTATTATTACTAAATCATTTGAATTTGTATTTTTTCTAATAATATCTAAAAATCTAACCTATATAACTTAAAATAACTTCTTTTAAGATTCTAACTTCTTATTATTTCTTCATTATTATTTTATTCTCTTATTATTATTGCTTTATTTATTATTATTACTTATTCTTACTTTATTATTATATTTACTTTATTATTCTTATTATTTATTTTTATCCGATTATATTTGTATCTGCCCATAAGACTTGTAATAGTTTAGAATTTTCTTTTCGCTTTTTATTTCTTAATATAAATTGTGTGGTTAGTAAATAGGGAGTGATAACCTAATTGATATTAATATGGATTTAGAAAAATTAATAAGATAAATATTTGAATATGAACACGCACACACGTAAGTCAATCTTTGATCGCCATCTTGCACTTCCTAGGGTTGCCTCTCAGTTGCTTATTTCAAAAGGTCAAGTAAGGTGTCTTAAGCAAAGTCCCTTCACAAATATCATCAAGTCCCTTCACTTTATAAGATCAAGTCCCTTCGAGGATGCCTACGATAAATGATCTTGTGCCTTCGAATAAAAGATGATAAGTCCCTACGAATTGCTAAAGAGACCTTACAGTTGCCTATATTCAGATGACCCTACACATGTCCCTTAATCGCATCCAAGGTAATGACTACCTATTCCTTAATAATAGGGATAGTCTTACCATTGAAAGAACACATAAGAACAGTAAAGACTTAATATAGGGTAGGTTTCTCTTAATTACTTGCTCACCTTTCAAAATATTCTTTACACCACATTTTTTTTTTTAAAAAATTTTTTCAAAAAACAAGGCTTTGTATATATCCATACGAGGATCATTACAAAGTACTTAGAAAGTTTTCAATCACACACTACACTCTTGCAAACAAACAAAGTGAGCTAAGTAACTAAGAGCCCATGGATAAGCATGGATATAAAGGGTGCTAACACCTTCCCTTATATAACCTACCCCCCGAACTCAAAATCTTTTTAAGGTCTTTCCTGTTCTTTTATGTCCTTTCCTTTTGGATAAAATAAAAGTCGGTGGCGACTCTTTCTATCCGCAACATTTATAGAAAGTCAGTTCTCCCATCGTGTTTCATTATTGTTTCAGAATGACTGCTTGGCTCAGTTGGTTGTGCATACGTGTGTTAAGGCATAAAACTTGGGTACGATCCTTGGCTGGGACGTTTTTTTTGCTTTTAATCCATTTATTTTGCAGGTTGAAAATATAATAATATGAAGCTATTCAATATCACCAGGCGTGCTCTGGTCCAGTGGCAAGGAGTTTGTGTGGAATATTGGAGACCTGGGTTCAACCCCAGGCTCCTGCAGGTTTGTTTTTTTGTTTTGTTTATTTTCATAAGTTTTATTAGTTAATTAGGATAAACCTTTTTCTAAAAAAAAATTAAAAAAAAAAATCTTAATAACAAATAAATGATAAATTGATAATTTTGTATATAATAAATCCATCATATTTTAATTAACTACTAATTATTAATTATATCATATTTTTCTTAATAGGTTACTATTCTTTTTTTCTTAATTAAATTTTTAATCTAACTTTCTCCTAAGACTCTAATTTTCTCTAACCCTAAATAAATATTAACTTAATTTTTTTTTAACTATTTTTATTTTATAATTTGTATATTAATAAATTTTTAACATATTATGCTTTTATTATTATTATTACTAAATCATTTGAATTTGTATTTTTTCTAATAATATCTAAAAATCTAACCTATATAACTTAAAATAACTTCTTTTAAGATTCTAACTTCTTATTATTTCTTCATTATTATTTTATTCTCTTATTATTTTGCTTTATTTATTATTATTACTTATTCTTACTTTATTATTATATTTACTTTATTATTCTTATTATTTATTTTTATCCGATTATATTTGTATCTGCCCATAAGACTTGTAATAGTTTAGAATTTTCTTTTCGCTTTTTATTTCTTAATATAAATTGTGTGGTTAGTAAATAGGGAGTGATAACCTAATTGATATTAATATGGATTTAGAAAAATTAATAAGATAAATATTTGAATATGAACACGCACACACGTAAGTCAATCTTTGATCGCCATCTTGCACTTCCTAGGGTTGCCTCTCAGTTGCTTATTTCAAAAGGTCAAGTAAGGTGTCTTAAGCAAAGTCCCTTCACAAATATCATCAAGTCCCTTCAGTTTATAAGATCAAGTCCCTTCGAGGTTGCCTATGATAAATGATCTTGTCCCTTCGAATAAAAGACGATAAGTCCCTACGAATTGCTAAAGACACCTTACAGTTGCCTATATTCAGATGACCCTACACATGTCCCTTAATCGCATCCAAGGTAATGACTACCTATTCCTTAATAATAGGGATAGTCTTACCATTGAAAGAACACATAAGAAAAGTAAAGAGTTAATATAGGGTAGGTTTCTCTTAATTTCTTGCTCACCTTTCAAAATACTCTTTACACCACACTTTTTTTTAAACAAAATTTTCAAAAAACAAGGCTTTGTATACATCCATACCAGGATCAATTACAAAGTACTTAGAAAGTTTTCAATCACACACTACACTCTTGCAAACAAACAAAGTGAGCTAAGTAACTAAGAGCCCATGGATAACCATGGATATAAAGGGTGCTAACACCTTCCCTTATATAACCTACCCCCCGAACTCAAAATCTTTTTAAGGTCTTTCCTGTTCTTTTATGTCCTTTCCTTTTGGATAAAATAAAAGTCGGTGGCGACTCTTGCTATCCGCAACATTTATAGAAAGTCAGTTCTCCCATCGTGTTTCATTATTGTATCAGAATGACTGCTTGGCTCAGTTGGTTGTGCATACGTGTGTTAAGGCATAAAACTTGGGTTCGATCCTTGGCTGGGACGTTTTTTTTGCTTTTAATCCATTTATTTTGCAGGTTGAAAATATAATAATATGAAGCTATTCAATATCACCAGGCGCGCGCTGGTCTAGTGGCAAGGAGTTTGTGTGGAATATTGGAGACCTGGGTTCGACCCCAGGCTCCTGCAGGTTTGTTTTTTTGTTTTGTTTATTTTCATAAGTTTTATTAGTTAATTAGGATAAACCTTTTTCTAAAAAAAAATTAAAAAAAAAATCTTAATAACAAATAAATGATAAATTGATAATTTTGTATATAATAAATCCATCATATTTTAATTAACTACTAATTATTAATTATATCATATTTTTCTTAATAGGTTACTATTCTTTTTTTCTTAATTAAATTTTTAATCTAACTTTCTCCTAAGACTCTAATTTTCTCTAACCCTAAATAAATATTAACTTAATTTATTTTTAACTATTTTTATTTTATAATTTGTATATTAATAAATTTTTAACATATTATGCTTTTATTATTATTATTACTAAATCATTTGAATTTGTATTTTTTCTAATAATATCTAAAAATCTAACCTATATAACTTAAAATAACTTCTTTTAAGATTTAACTTCTTATTATTTCTTCATTATTATTTTATTCTCTTATTATTATTGCTTTATTTATTATTATTACTTATTCTTACTTTATTATTATATTTACTTTATTATTCTTATTATTTATTTTTATCCGATTATATTTGTATCTGCCCATAAGACTTGTAATAGTTTAGAATTTTCTTTTCGCTTTTTATTTCTTAATATAAATTGTGTGGTTAGTAAATAGGGAGTGATAACCTAATTGATATTAATATGGATTTAGAAAAATTAATAAGATAAATATTTGAATATGAACACGCACACACGTAAGTCAATCTTTGATCGCCATCTTGCACTTCCTAGGGTTGCCTCTTAGTTGCTTATTTCAAAAGGTCAAGTAAGGTGTCTTAAGCAAAGTCCCTTCACAAATATCATCAAGTCCCTTCAGTTTATAAGATCAAGTCCCTTCGAGGTTGCCTACGATAAATGATCTTGTCCCTTCGAATAAAAGACGATAAGTCCCTACGAATTGCTAAAGACACCTTACAGTTGCCTATATTCAGATGACCCTACACATGTCCCTTAATCGCATCCAAGGTAATGACTACCTATTCCTTAATAATAGGGATAGTCTTACCATTGAAAGAACACATAAGAAAAGTAAAGAGTTAATATAGGGTAGGTTTCTCTTAATTTCTTGCTCACCTTTCAAAATACTCTTTACACCACACTTTTTTTTAAACAAAATTTTCAAAAAACAAGGCTTTGTATACATCCATACCAGGATCAATTACAAAGTACTTAGAAAGTTTTCAATCACACACTACACTCTTGCAAACAAACAAAGTGAGCTAAGTAACTAAGAGCCCATGGATAACCATGGATATAAAGGGTGCTAACACCTTCCCTTATATAACCTACCCCCCGAACTCAAAATCTTTTTAAGGTCTTTCCTGTTCTTTTATGTCCTTTCCTTTTGGATAAAATAAAAGTCGGTGGCGACTCTTGCTATCCGCAACATTTATAGAAAGTCAGTTCTCCCATCGTGTTTCATTATTGTATCAGAATGACTGCTTGGCTCAGTTGGTTGTGCATACGTGTGTTAAGGCATAAAACTTGGGTTCGATCCTTGGCTGGGACGTTTTTTTTGCTTTTAATCCATTTATTTTGCAGGTTGAAAATATAATAATATGAAGCTATTCAATATCACCAGGCGCGCGCTGGTCTAGTGGCAAGGAGTTTGTGTGGAATATTGGAGACCTGGGTTCGACCCCAGGCTCCTGCAGGTTTGTTTTTTTGTTTTGTTTATTTTCATAAGTTTTATTAGTTAATTAGGATAAACCTTTTTCTAAAAAAAAATTAAAAAAAAAAATCTTAATAACAAATAAATGATAAATTGATAATTTTGTATATAATAAATCCATCATATTTTAATTAACTACTAATTATTAATTATATCATATTTTTCTTAATAGGTTACTATTCTTTTTTTCTTAATTAAATTTTTAATCTAACTTTCTCCTAAGACTCTAATTTTCTCTAACCCTAAATAAATATTAACTTAATTTATTTTTAACTATTTTTATTTTATAATTTGTATATTAATAAATTTTTAACATATTATGCTTTTATTATTATTATTACTAAATCATTTGAATTTGTATTTTTTCTAATAATATCTAAAAATCTAACCTATATAACTTAAAATAACTTCTTTTAAGATTTAACTTCTTATTATTTCTTCATTATTATTTTATTCTCTTATTATTATTGCTTTATTTATTATTATTACTTATTCTTACTTTATTATTATATTTACTTTATTATTCTTATTATTTATTTTTATCCGATTATATTTGTATCTGCCCATAAGACTTGTAATAGTTTAGAATTTTCTTTTCGCTTTTTATTTCTTAATATAAATTGTGTGGTTAGTAAATAGGGAGTGATAACCTAATTGATATTAATATGGATTTAGAAAAATTAATAAGATAAATATTTGAATATGAACACGCACACACGTAAGTCAATCTTTGATCGCCATCTTGCACTTCCTAGGGTTGCCTCTTAGTTGCTTATTTCAAAAGGTCAAGTAAGGTGTCTTAAGCAAAGTCCCTTCACAAATATCATCAAGTCCCTTCAGTTTATAAGATCAAGTCCCTTCGAGGTTGCCTACGATAAATGATCTTGTCCCTTCGAATAAAAGACGATAAGTCCCTACGAATTGCTAAAGACACCTTACAGTTGCCTATATTCAGATGACCCTACACATGTCCCTTAATCGCATCCAAGGTAATGACTACCTATTCCTTAATAATAGGGATAGTCTTACCATTGAAAGAACACATAAGAACAGTAAAGAGTTAATATAGGGTAGGTTTCTCTTAATTTCTTGCTCACCTTTCAAAATACTCTTTACACCACACTTTTTTTTAAACAAAATTTTCAAAAAACAAGGCTTTGTATACATCCATACCAGGATCAATTACAAAGTACTTAGAAAGTTTTCAATCACACACTACACTCTTGCAAACAAACAAAGTGAGCTAAGTAACTAAGAGCCCATGGATAACCATGGATATAAAGGGTGCTAACACCTTCCCTTATATAACCTACCCCCCGAACTCAAAATCTTTTTAAGGTCTTTCCTGTTCTTTTATGTCCTTTCCTTTTGGATAAAATAAAAGTCGGTGGCGACTCTTGCTATCCGCAACATTTATAGAAAGTCAGTTCTCCCATCGTGTTTCATTATTGTATCAGAATGACTGCTTGGCTCAGTTGGTTGTGCATACGTGTGTTAAGGCATAAAACTTGGGTTCGATCCTTGGCTGGGACGTTTTTTTTGCTTTTAATCCATTTATTTTGCAGGTTGAAAATATAATAATATGAAGCTATTCAATATCACCAGGCGCGCGCTGGTCTAGTGGCAAGGAGTTTGTGTGGAATATTGGAGACCTGGGTTCGACCCCAGGCTCCTGCAGGTTTGTTTTTTTGTTTTGTTTATTTTCATAAGTTTTATTAGTTAATTAGGATAAACCTTTTTCTAAAAAAAAATCAAAAAAAAAATCTTAATAACAAATAAATGATAAATTGATAATTTTGTATATAATAAATCCATCATATTTTAATTAACTACTAATTATTAATTATATCATATTTTTCTTAATAGGTTACTATTCTTTTTTTCTTAATTAAATTTTTAATCTAACTTTCTCCTAAGACTCTAATTTTCTCTAACCCTAAATAAATATTAACTTAATTTATTTTTAACTATTTTTATTTTATAATTTGTATATTAATAAATTTTTAACATATTATGCTTTTATTATTATTATTACTAAATCATTTGAATTTGTATTTTTTCTAATAATATCTAAAAATCTAACCTATATAACTTAAAATAACTTCTTTTAAGATTCTAACTTCTTATTATTTCTTCATTATTATTTTATTCTCTTATTATTATTGCTTTATTTATTATTATTACTTATTCTTACTTTATTATTATATTTACTTTATTATTCTTATTATTTATTTTTATCCGATTATATTTGTATCTGCCCATAAGACTTGTAATAGTTTAGAATTTTCTTTTCGCTTTTTATTTCTTAATATAAATTGTGTGGTTAGTAAATAGGGAGTGATAACCTAATTGATATTAATATGGATTTAGAAAAATTAATAAGATAAATATTTGAATATGAACACGCACACACGTAAGTCAATCTTTGATCGCCATCTTGCACTTCCTAGGGTTGCCTCTTAGTTGCTTATTTCAAAAGGTCAAGTAAGGTGTCTTAAGCAAAGTCCCTTCACAAATATCATCAAGTCCCTTCAGTTTATAAGATCAAGTCCCTTCGAGGTTGCCTACGATAAATGATCTTGTCCCTTCGAATAAAAGACGATAAGTCCCTACGAATTGCTAAAGACACCTTACAGTTGCCTATATTCAGATGACCCTACACATGTCCCTTAATCGCATCCAAGGTAATGACTACCTATTCCTTAATAATAGGGATAGTCTTACCATTGAAAGAACACATAAGAAAAGTAAAGAGTTAATATAGGGTAGGTTTCTCTTAATTTCTTGCTCACCTTTCAAAATACTCTTTACACCACACTTTTTTTTAAACAAAATTTTCAAAAAACAAGGCTTTGTATACATCCATACCAGGATCAATTACAAAGTACTTAGAAAGTTTTCAATCACACACTACACTCTTGCAAACAAACAAAGTGAGCTAAGTAACTAAGAGCCCATGGATAACCATGGATATAAAGGGTGCTAACACCTTCCCTTATATAACCTACCCCCCGAACTCAAAATCTTTTTAAGGTCTTTCCTGTTCTTTTATGTCCTTTCCTTTTGGATAAAATAAAAGTCGGTGGCGACTCTTGCTATCCGCAACATTTATAGAAAGTCAGTTCTCCCATCGTGTTTCATTATTGTATCAGAATGACTGCTTGGCTCAGTTGGTTGTGCATACGTGTGTTAAGGCATAAAACTTGGGTTCGATCCTTGGCTGGGACGTTTTTTTTGCTTTTAATCCATTTATTTTGCAGGTTGAAAATATAATAATATGAAGCTATTCAATATCACCAGGCGCGCGCTGGTCTAGTGGCAAGGAGTTTGTGTGGAATATTGGAGACCTGGGTTCGACCCCAGGCTCCTGCAGGTTTGTTTTTTTGTTTTGTTTATTTTCATAAGTTTTATTAGTTAATTAGGATAAACCTTTTTCTAAAAAAAAATTAAAAAAAAAATCTTAATAACAAATAAATGATAAATTGATAATTTTGTATATAATAAATCCATCATATTTTAATTAACTACTAATTATTAATTATATCATATTTTTCTTAATAGGTTACTATTCTTTTTTTCTTAATTAAATTTTTAATCTAACTTTCTCCTAAGACTCTAATTTTCTCTAACCCTAAATAAATATTAACTTAATTTATTTTTAACTATTTTTATTTTATAATTTGTATATTAATAAATTTTTAACATATTATGCTTTTATTATTATTATTACTAAATCATTTGAATTTGTATTTTTTCTAATAATATCTAAAAATCTAACCTATATAACTTAAAATAACTTCTTTTAAGATTCTAACTTCTTATTATTTCTTCATTATTATTTTATTCTCTTATTATTATTGCTTTATTTATTATTATTACTTATTCTTACTTTATTATTATATTTACTTTATTATTCTTATTATTTATTTTTATCCGATTATATTTGTATCTGCCCATAAGACTTGTAATAGTTTAGAATTTTCTTTTCGCTTTTTATTTCTTAATATAAATTGTGTGGTTAGTAAATAGGGAGTGATAACCTAATTGATATTAATATGGGTTTAGAAAAATTAATAAGATAAATATTTGAATATGAACACGCACACACGTAAGTCAATCTTTGATCGCCATCTTGCACTTCCTAGGGTTGCCTCTCAGTTGCTTATTTCAAAAGGTCAAGTAAGGTGTCTTAAGCAAAGTCCCTTCACAAATATCATCAAGTCCCTTCAGTTTATAAGATCAAGTCCCTTCGAGGTTGCCTACGATAAATGATCTTGTCCCTTCGAATAAAAGACGATAAGTCCCTACGAATTGCTAAAGACACCTTACAGTTGCCTATATTCAGATGACCCTACACATGTCCCTTAATCGCATCCAAGGTAATGACTACCTATTCCTTAATAATAGGGATAGTCTTACCATTGAAAGAACACATAAGAACAGTAAAGAGTTAATATAGGGTAGGTTTCTCTTAATTTCTTGCTCACCTTTCAAAATACTCTTTACACCACACTTTTTTTTAAACAAAATTTTCAAAAAACAAGGCTTTGTATACATCCATACGAGGATCAATTACAAAGTACTTAGAAAGTTTTCAATCACACACTACACTCTTGCAAACAAACAAAGTGAGCTAAGTAACTAAGAGCCCATGGATAACCATGGATATAAAGGGTGCTAACACCTTCCCTTATATAACCTACCCCCCGAACTCAAAATCTTTTTAAGGTCTTTCCTGTTCTTTTATGTCCTTTCCTTTTGGATAAAATAAAAGTCGGTGGCGACTCTTGCTATCCGCAACATTTATAGAAAGTCAGTTCTCCCATCGTGTTTCATTATTGTATCAGAATGACTGCTTGGCTCAGTTGGTTGTGCATACGTGTGTTAAGGCATAAAACATGGGTTCGATCCTTGGCTGGGACGTTTTTTTTGCTTTTAATCCATTTATTTTGCAGGTTGAAAATATAATAATATGAAGCTATTCAATATCACCAGGCGCGCGCTGGTCTAGTGGCAAGGAGTTTGTGTGGAATATTGGAGACCTGGGTTCGACCCCAGGCTCCTGCAGGTTTGTTTTTTTGTTTTGTTTATTTTCATAAGTTTTATTAGTTAATTAGGATAAACCTTTTTCTAAAAAAAAATTAAAAAAAAAATCTTAATAACAAATAAATGATAAATTGATAATTTTGTATATAATAAATCCATCATATTTTAATTAACTACTAATTATTAATTATATCATATTTTTCTTAATAGGTTACTATTCTTTTTTTCTTAATTAAATTTTTAATCTAACTTTCTCCTAAGACTCTAATTTTCTCTAACCCTAAATAAATATTAACTTAATTTATTTTTAACTATTTTTATTTTATAATTTGTATATTAATAAATTTTTAACATATTATGCTTTTATTATTATTATTACTAAATCATTTGAATTTGTATTTTTTCTAAAAATATCTAAAAATCTAACCTATATAACTTAAAATAACTTCTTTTAAGATTCTAACTTCTTATTATTTCTTCATTATTATTTTATTCTCTTATTATTATTGCTTTATTTATTATTATTACTTATTCTTACTTTATTATTATATTTACTTTATTATTCTTATTATTTATTTTTATCCGATTATATTTGTATCTGCCCATAAGACTTGTAATAGTTTAGAATTTTCTTTTCGCTTTTTATTTCTTAATATAAATTGTGTGGTTAGTAAATAGGGAGTGATAACCTAATTGATATTAATATGGATTTAGAAAAATTAATAAGATAAATATTTGAATATGAACACGCACACACGTAAGTCAATCTTTGATCGCCATCTTGCACTTCCTAGGGTTGCCTCTCAGTTGCTTATTTCAAAAGGTCAAGTAAGGTGTCTTAAGCAAAGTCCCTTCACAAATATCATCAAGTCCCTTCAGTTTATAAGATCAAGTCCCTTCGAGGTTGCCTACGATAAATGATCTTGTCCCTTCGAATAAAAGACGATAAGTCCCTACGAATTGCTAAAGACACCTTACAGTTGCCTATATTCAGATGACCCTACACATGTCCCTTAATCGCATCCAAGGTAATGACTACCTATTCCTTAATAATAGGGATAGTCTTACCATTGAAAGAACACATAAGAACAGTAAAGAGTTAATATAGGGTAGGTTTCTCTTAATTTCTTGCTCACCTTTCAAAATACTCTTTACACCACACTTTTTTTTAAACAAAATTTTCAAAAAACAAGGCTTTGTATACATCCATACGAGGATTAATTACAAAGTACTTAGAAAGTTTTCAATCACACACTACACTCTTGCAAACAAACAAAGTGAGCTAAGTAACTAAGAGCCCATGGATAACCATGGATATAAAGGGTGCTAACACCTTCCCTTATATAACCTACCCCCCGAACTCAAAATCTTTTTAAGGTCTTTCCTGTTCTTTTATGTCCTTTCCTTTTGGATAAAATAAAAGTCGGTGGCGACTCTTGCTATCCGCAACATTTATAGAAAGTCAGTTCTCCCATCGTGTTTCATTATTGTATCAGAATGACTGCTTGGCTCAGTTGGTTGTGCATACGTGTGTTAAGGCATAAAACTTGGGTTCGATCCTTGGCTGGGACGTTTTTTTTGCTTTTAATCCATTTATTTTGCAGGTTGAAAATATAATAATATGAAGCTATTCAATATCACCAGGCGCGCGCTGGTCTAGTGGCAAGGAGTTTGTGTGGAATATTGGAGACCTGGGTTCGACCCCAGGCTCCTGTAGGTTTGTTTTTTTGTTTTGTTTATTTTCATAAGTTTTATTAGTTAATTAGGATAAACCTTTTTCTAAAAAAAAATTAAAAAAAAAATCTTAATAACAAATAAATGATAAATTGATAATTTTGTATATAATAAATCCATCATATTTTAATTAACTACTAATTATTAATTATATCATATTTTTCTTAATAGGTTACTATTCTTTTTTTCTTAATTAAATTTTTAATCTAACTTTCTCCTAAGACTCTAATTTTCTCTAACCCTAAATAAATATTAACTTAATTTATTTTTAACTATTTTTATTTTATAATTTGTATATTAATAAATTTTTAACATATTATGCTTTTATTATTATTATTACTAAATCATTTGAATTTGTATTTTTTCTAATAATATCTAAAAATCTAACCTATATAACTTAAAATAACTTCTTTTAAGATTCTAACTTCTTATTATTTCTTCATTATTATTTTATTCTCTTATTATTATTGCTTTATTTATTATTATTACTTATTCTTACTTTATTATTATATTTACTTTATTATTCTTATTATTTATTTTTATCCGATTATATTTGTATCTGCCCATAAGACTTGTAATAGTTTAGAATTTTCTTTTCGCTTTTTATTTCTTAATATAAATTGTGTGGTTAGTAAATAGGGAGTGATAACCTAATTGATATTAATATGGATTTAGAAAAATTAATAAGATAAATATTTGAATATGAACACGCACACACGTAAGTCAATCTTTGATCGCCATCTTGCACTTCCTAGGGTTGCCTCTCAGTTGCTTATTTCAAAAGGTCAAGTAAGGTGTCTTAAGCAAAGTCCCTTCACAAATATCATCAAGTCCCTTCAGTTTATAAGATCAAGTCCCTTCGAGGTTGCCTACGATAAATGATCTTGTCCCTTCGAATAAAAGACGATAAGTCCCTACGAATTGCTAAAGACACCTTACAGTTGCCTATATTCAGATGACCCTACACATGTCCCTTAATCGCA
The DNA here is from genome assembly GCA_963966055.1 of Lathyrus aphaca. Classification (NCBI taxonomy): domain Eukaryota; kingdom Viridiplantae; phylum Streptophyta; class Magnoliopsida; order Fabales; family Fabaceae; genus Lathyrus; species Lathyrus aphaca. The sequence continues at coordinate 143,521,882 of OZ014523.1, forward strand.
TCCAAGGTAATGACTACCTATTCCTTAATAATAGGGATAGTCTTACCATTGAAAGAACACATAAGAACAGTAAAGAGTTAATATAGGGTAGGTTTCTCTTAATTTCTTGCTCACCTTTCAATATACTCTTTACACCACACTTTTTTTTAAACAAAATTTTCAAAAAACAAGGCTTTGTATACATCCATACGAGGATCAATTACAAAGTACTTAGAAAGTTTTCAATCACACACTACACTCTTGCAAACAAACAAAGTGAGCTAAGTAACTAAGAACCCATGGATAACCATGGATATAAAGGGTGCTAACACCTTCCCTTATATAACCTACCCCCCGAACTCAAAATCTTTTTAAGGTCTTTCCTGTTCTTTTATGTCCTTTCCTTTTGGATAAAATAAAAGTCGGTGGCGACTCTTGCTATCCGCAACATTTATAGAAAGTCAGTTCTCCCATCGTGTTTCATTATTGTATCAGAATGACTGCTTGGCTCAGTTGGTTGTGCATACGTGTGTTAAGGCATAAAACTTGGGTTCGATCCTTGGCTGGGACGTTTTTTTTGCTTTTAATCCATTTATTTTGCAGGTTGAAAATAAAATAATATGAAGCTATTCAATATCACCAGGCGCGCGCTGGTCTAGTGGCAAGGAGTTTGTGTGGAATATTGGAGACCTGGGTTCGACCCCAGGCTCCTGCAGGTTTGTTTTTTTGTTTTGTTTATTTTCATAAGTTTTATTAGTTAATTAGGATAAACCTTTTTCTATAAAAAAATAAAAAAAAAAATCTTAATAACAAATAAATGATAAATTGATAATTTTGTATATAATAAATCCATCATATTTTAATTAACTACTAATTATTGATTATATCATATTTTTCTTAATAGGTTATTTACTATTCTTTTTTTCTTAATTAAATTTTTAATCTAACTTTCTCCTAAGACTCTAATTTTCTCTAACCCTAAATAAATATTAACTTAATTTTTTTTAACTATTTTTATTTTATAATTTGTATATTAAAATATTTTTAACATATTATGCTTTTATTATTATTATTACTAAATCATTTGAATTTGTATTTTTTCTAATAATATCTAAAAATCTAACCTATATAACTTAAAATAACTTCTTTTAAGATTCTAACTTCCTATTATTTCTTCATTATTATTTTATTCTCTTATTATTATTGCTTTATTTATTATTATTACTTATTCTTACTTTATTATTATATTTACTTTATTATTCTTATTATTTATTTTTATCCGATTATATTTGTATCTGCCCATAAGACTTGTAATAGTTTAGAATTTTCTTTTCGCTTTTTATTTCTTAATATAAATTGTGTGGTTAGTAAATAGGGAGTGATAACCTAATTGATATTAATATGGATTTAGAAAAATTAATAAGATAAATATTTGAATATGAACACGCACACACGTAAGTCAATCTTTGATCGCCATCTTGCACTTCCTAGGGTTGCCTCTCAGTTGCTTATTTCAAAAGGTCAAGTAAGGTGTCTTAAGCAAAGTCCCTTCACAAATATCATCAAGTCCCTTCAGTTTTTAAGATCAAGTCCCTTCGAGGTTGCCTACGATAAATGATCTTGTCCCTTCGAATAAAAGACGATAAGTCCCTACGAATTGCTAAAGACACCTTACAGTTGCCTATATTCAGATGACCCTACACATGTCCCTTAATCGCATCCAAGGTAATGACTACCTATTCCTTAATAATAGGGATAGTCTTACCATTGAAAGAACACATAAGAACAGTAAAGACTTAATATAGGGTAGGTTTCTCTTAATTACTTGCTCACCTTTCAAAATACTCTTTACACCACACTTTTTTTTTTAAACAACATTTTCAAAAAACAAGGCTTTGTATACATCCATACGAGGATCATTACAAAGTACTTAGAAAGTTTTCAATCACACACTACACTCTTGCAAACAAACAAAGTGAGCTAAGTAACTAAGAGCCCATGGATAAGCATGGATATAAAGGGTGCTAACACCTTCCCTTATATAACCTACCCCCCGAACTCAAAATCTTTTTAAGGTCTTTCCTGTTCTTTTATGTCCTTTCCTTTTGGATAAAATAAAAGTCGGTGGCGACTCTTGCTATCCGCAACATTTATAGAAAGTCAGTTCTCCCATCGTGTTTCATTATTGTATCAGAATGACTGCTTGGCTCAGTTGGTTGTGCATACGTGTGTTAAGGCATAAAACTTGGGTTCGATCCTTGGCTGGGACGTTTTTTTTGCTTTTAATCCATTTATTTTGAAGGTTGAAAATATAATAATATGAAGCTATTCAATATCACCAGGCGCGCGCTGGTCTAGTGGCAAGGAGTTTGTGTGGAATATTGGAGACCTGGGTTCGACCCCAGGCTCCTGCAGGTTTGTTTTTTTGTTTTGTTTATTTTCATAAGTTTTATTAGTTAATTAGGATAAACCTTTTTCTAAAAAAAACATCAAAAAAAAAAATCTTAATAACAAATAAATGATAAATTGATAATTTTGTATATAATAAATCCATCATATTTTAATTAACTACTAATTATTAATTATATCATATTTTTCTTAATAGGTTATTTACTATTCTTTTTTTCTTAATTAAATTTTTAATCTAACTTTCTCCTAAGACTCTAATTTTCTCTAACCCTAAATAAATATTAACTTAATTTTTTTTTAACTATTTTTATTTTATAATTTGTATATTAAAATATTTTTAACATATTATGCTTTTATTATTATTATTACTAAATCATTTGAATTTGTATTTTTTCTAATAATATCTAAAAATCTAACCTATATAACTTAAAATAACTTCTTTTAAGATTCTAACTTCCTATTATTTCTTCATTATTATTTTATTCTCTTATTATTATTGCTTTATTTATTATTATTACTTATTCTTACTTTATTATTATATTTACTTTATTATTCTTATTATTTATTTTTATCCGATTATATTTGTATCTGCCCATAAGACTTGTAATAGTTTAGAATTTTCTTTTCGCTTTTTATTTCTTAATATAAATTGTGTGGTTAGTAAATAGGGAGTGATAACCTAATTGATATTAATATGGATTTAGAAAAATTAATAAGATAAATATTTGAATATGAACACGCACACACGTAAGTCAATCTTTGATCGCCATCTTGCACTTCCTAGGGTTGCCTCTCAGTTGCTTATTTCAAAAGGTCAAGTAAGGTGTCTTAAGCAAAGTCCCTTCACAAATATCATCAAGTCCCTTCAGTTTTTAAGATCAAGTCCCTTCGAGGTTGCCTACGATAAATGATCTTGTCCCTTCGAATAAAAGACGATAAGTCCCTACGAATTGCTAAAGACACCTTACAGTTGCCTATATTCAGATGACCCTACACATGTCCCTTAATCGCATCCAAGGTAATGACTACCTATTCCTTAATAATAGGGATAGTCTTACCATTGAAAGAACACATAAGAACAGTAAAGACTTAATATAGGGTAGGTTTCTCTTAATTACTTGCTCACCTTTCAAAATACTCTTTACACCACACTTTTTTTTAAACAACATTTTCAAAAAACAAGGCTTTGTATACATCCATACGAGGATCATTACAAAGTACTTAGAAAGTTTTCAATCACACACTACACTCTTGCAAACAAACAAAGTGAGCTAAGTAACTAAGAGCCCATGGATAAGCATGGATATAAAGGGTGCTAACACCTTCCCTTATATAACCTACCCCCCGAACTCAAAATCTTTTTAAGGTCTTTCCTGTTCTTTTATGTCCTTTCCTTTTGGATAAAATAAAAGTCGGTGGCGACTCTTGCTATCCGCAACATTTATAGAAAGTCAGTTCTCCCATCGTGTTTCATTATTGTATCAGAATGACTGCTTGGCTCAGTTGGTTGTGCATACGTGTGTTAAGGCATAAAACTTGGGTTCGATCTTTGGCTGGGACGTTTTTTTTGCTTTTAATCCATTTATTTTGCAGGTTGAAAATATAATAATATGAAGCTATTCAATATCACCAGGCGCGCGCTGGTCTAGTGGCAAGGAGTTTGTGTGGAATATTGGAGACCTGGGTTCGACCCCAGGCTCCTGCAGGTTTGTTTTTTTGTTTTGTTTATTTTCATAAGTTTTATTAGTTAATTAGGATAAACCTTTTTCTAAAAAAAATTAAAAAAAAAATCTTAATAACAAATAAATGATAAATTGATAATTTTGTATATAATAAATCCATCATATTTTAATTAACTACTAATTATTAATTATATCATATTTTTCTTAATAGGTTATTTACTATTCTTTTTTTCTTAATTAAATTTTTAATCTAACTTTCTCCTAAGACTCTAATTTTCTCTAACCCTAAATAAATATTAACTTAATTTTTTTTTAACTATTTTTATTTTATAATATGTATATTAAAATATTTTTAACATATTATGCTTTTATTATTATTATTACTAAATCATTTGAATTTGTATTTTTTCTAATAATATCTTAAAATCTAACCAATATAACTTAAAATAACTTCTTTTAAGATTCTAACTTCTTATTATTTCTTCATTATTATTTTATTCTCTTATTATTATTGCTTTATTTATTATTATTACTTATTCTTACTTTATTATTATATTTACTTTATTATTCTTATTATTTATTTTTATCCGATTATATTTGTATCTGCCCATAAGACTTGTAATAGTTTAGAATTTTCTTTTCGCTTTTTATTTCTTAATATAAATTGTGTGGTTAGTAAATAGGGAGTGATAACCTAATTGATATTAATATGGATTTAGAAAAATTAATAAGATAAATATTTGAATATGAACACGCACACACGTAAGTCAATCTTTGATCGCCATCTTGCACTTCCTAGGGTTGCCTCTCAGTTGCTTATTTCAAAAGGTCAAGTAAGGTGTCTTAAGCAAAGTCCCTTCACAAATATCATCAAGTCCCTTCAGTTTTTAAGATCAAGTCCCTTCGAGGTTGCCTACGATAAATGATCTTGTCCCTTCGAATAAAAGACGATAAGTCCCTACGAATTGCTAAAGACACCTTACAGTTGCCTATATTCAGATGACCTTACACATGTCCCTTAATCGCATCCAAGGTAATGACTACCTATTCCTTAATAATAGGGATAGTCTTACCATTGAAAGAACACATAAGAACAGTAAAGACTTAATATAGGGTAGGTTTCTCTTAATTACTTGCTCACCTTTCAAAATACTCTTTACACCACACTTTTTTTTTTAAACAACATTTTCAAAAAACAAGGCTTTGTATACATCCATACGAGGATCATTACAAAGTACTTAGAAAGTTTTCAATCACACACTACACTCTTGCAAACAAACAAAGTGAGCTAAGTAACTAAGAGCCCATGGATAAGCATGGATATAAAGGGTGCTAACACCTTCCCTTATATAACCTACCCCCCGAACTCAAAATCTTTTTAAGGTCTTTCCTGTTCTTTTATGTCCTTTCCTTTTGGATAAAATAAAAGTCGGTGGCGACTCTTGCTATCCGCAACATTTATAGAAAGTCAGTTCTCCCATCGTGTTTCATTATTGTATCAGAATGACTGCTTGGCTCAGTTGGTTGTGCATACGTGTGTTAAGGCATAAAACTTGGGTTCGATCTTTGGCTGGGACGGTTTTTTTTGCTTTTAATCCATTTATTTTGCAGGTTGAAAATATAATAATATGAAGCTATTCAATATCACCAGGCGCGCGCTGGTCTAGTGGCAAGGAGTTTGTGTGGAATATTGGAGACCTGGGTTCGACCCCAGGCTCCTGCAGGTTTGTTTTTTTGTTTTGTTTATTTTCATAAGTTTTATTAGTTAATTAGGATAAACCTTTTTCTAAAAAAAAATTAAAAAAAAAAATCTTAATAACAAATAAATGATAAATTGATAATTTTGTATATAATAAATCCATCATATTTTAATTAACTACTAATTATTAATTATATCATATTTTTCTTAATAGGTTATTTACTATTCTTTTTTTCTTAATTAAATTTTTAATCTAACTTTCTCCTAAGACTCTAATTTTCTCTAACCCTAAATAAATATTAACTTAATTTTTTTTTAACTATTTTTATTTTATAATATGTATATTAAAATATTTTTAACATATTATGCTTTTATTATTATTATTACTAAATCATTTGAATTTGTATTTTTTCTAATAATATCTTAAAATCTAACCAATATAACTTAAAATAACTTCTTTTAAGATTCTAACTTCTTATTATTTCTTCATTATTATTTTATTCTCTTATTATTATTGCTTTATTTATTATTATTACTTATTCTTACTTTATTATTATATTTACTTTATTATTCTTATTATTTATTTTTATCCGATTATATTTGTATCTGCCCATAAGACTTGTAATAGTTTAGAATTTTCTTTTCGCTTTTTATTTCTTAATATAAATTGTGTGGTTAGTAAATAGGGAGTGATAACCTAATTGATATTAATATGGATTTAGAAAAATTAATAAGATAAATATTTGAATATGAACACGCACACACGTAAGTCAATCTTTGATCGCCATCTTGCACTTCCTAGGGTTGCCTCTCAGTTGCTTATTTCAAAAGGTCAAGTAAGGTGTCTTAAGCAAAGTCCCTTCACAAATATCATCAAGTCCCTTCAGTTTTTAAGATCAAGTCCCTTCGAGGTTGCCTACGATAAATGATCTTGTCCCTTCGAATAAAAGACGATAAGTCCCTACGAATTGCTAAAGACACCTTACAGTTGCCTATATTCAGATGACCCTACACATGTCCCTTAATCGCATCCAAGGTAATGACTACCTATTCCTTAATAATAGGGATAGTCTTACCATTGAAAGAACACATAAGAACAGTAAAGACTTAATATAGGGTAGGTTTCTCTTAATTACTTGCTCACCTTTCAAAATACTCTTTACACCACACTTTTTTTTTAAACAACATTTTCAAAAAACAAGGCTTTGTATACATCCATACGAGGATCATTACAAAGTACTTAGAAAGTTTTCAATCACACACTACACTCTTGCAAACAAACAAAGTGAGCTAAGTAACTAAGAGCCCATGGATAAGCATGGATATAAAGGGTGCTAACACCTTCCCTTATATAACCTACCCCCCGAACTCAAAATCTTTTTAAGGTCTTTCCTGTTCTTTTATGTCCTTTCCTTTTGGATAAAATAAAAGTCGGTGGCGACTCTTGCTATCCGCAACATTTATAGAAAGTCAGTTCTCCCATCGTGTTTCATTATTGTATCAGAATGACTGCTTAGCTCAGTTGGTTGTGCATACGTGTGTTAAGGCATAAAACTTGGGTTCGATCTTTGGCTGGGACGTTTTTTTTGCTTTTAATCCATTTATTTTGCAGGTTGAAAATATAATAATATGAAGCTATTCAATATCACCAGGCGCGCGCTGGTCTAGTGGCAAGGAGTTTGTGTGGAATATTGGAGACCTGGGTTCGACCCCAGGCTCCTGCAGGTTTGTTTTTTTGTTTTGTTTATTTTCATAAGTTTTATTAGTTAATTAGGATAAACCTTTTTCTAAAAAAAAATTAAAAAAAAAATCTTAATAACAAATAAATGATAAATTGATAATTTTGTATATAATAAATCCATCATATTTTAATTAACTACTAATTATTAATTATATCATATTTTTCTTAATAGGTTATTTACTATTCTTTTTTTCTTAATTAAATTTTTAATCTAACTTTCTCCTAAGACTCTAATTTTCTCTAACCCTAAATAAATATTAACTTAATTTTTTTTTAACTATTTTTATTTTATAATATGTATATTAAAATATTTTTAACATATTATGCTTTTATTATTATTATTACTAAATCATTTGAATTTGTATTTTTTCTAATAATATCTTAAAATCTAACCAATATAACTTAAAATAACTTCTTTTAAGATTCTAACTTCTTATTATTTCTTCATTATTATTTTATTCTCTTATTATTATTGCTTTATTTATTATTATTACTTATTCTTACTTTATTATTATATTTACTTTATTATTCTTATTATTTATTTTTATCCGATTATATTTGTATCTGCCCATAAGACTTGTAATAGTTTAGAATTTTCTTTTCGCTTTTTATTTCTTAATATAAATTGTGTGGTTAGTAAATAGGGAGTGATAACCTAATTGATATTAATATGGATTTAGAAAAATTAATAAGATAAATATTTGAATATGAACACGCACACACGTAAGTCAATCTTTGATCGCCATCTTGCACTTCCTAGGGTTGCCTCTCAGTTGCTTATTTCAAAAGGTCAAGTAAGGTGTCTTAAGCAAAGTCCCTTCACAAATATCATCAAGTCCCTTCACTTTATAAGATCAAGTCCCTTCGAGGATGCCTACGATAAATGATCTTGTCCATTCGAATAAAAGATGATAAGTCCCTACGAATTGCTAAAGACACCTTACAGTTGCCTATATTCAGATGACCCTACACATGTCCCTTAATCGCATCCAAGGTAATGACTACCTATTCCTTAATAATAGGGATAGTCTTACCATTGAGAGAACACATAAGAACAGTAAAGACTTAATATAGGGTAGGTTTCTCTTAATTACTTGCTCACCTTTCAAAATACTCTTTACACCACATTTTTTTTTTAAAATTTTTTTTTCAAAAAACAAGGCTTTGTATATATCCATACGAGGATCATTACAAAGTACTTAGAAAGTTTTCAATCACACACTACACTCTTGCAAACAAACAAAGTGAGCTAAGTAACTAAGAGCCCATGGATAAGCATGGATATAAAGGGTGCTAACACCTTCCCTTATATAACCTACCCCCCGAACTCAAAATCTTTTTAAGGTCTTTCCTGTTCTTTTATGTCCTTTCCTTTTGGATAAAATAAAAGTCGGTGGCGACTCTTTCTATCCGCAACATTTATAGAAAGTCAGTTCTCCCATCGTGTTTCATTATTGTTTCAGAATGACTGCTTGGCTCAGTTGGTTGTGCATACGTGTGTTAAGGCATAAAACTTGGGTTCGATCCTTGGCTGGGACGTTTTTTTTGCTTTTAATCCATTTATTTTGCAGGTTGAAAATATAATAATATGAAGCTATTCAATATCACCAGGCGCGCGCTGGTCTAGTGGCAAGGAGTTTGTGTGGAATATTGGAGACCTGGGTTCGACCCCAGGCTCCTGCAGGTTTGTTTTTTTGTTTTGTTTATTTTCATAAGTTTTATTAGTTAATTAGGATAAACCTTTTTCTAAAAAAAAATTAAAAAAAAAATCTTAATAACAAATAAATGATAAATTGATAATTTTGTATATAATAAATCCATCATATTTTAATTAACTACTAATTATTAATTATATCATATTTTTCTTAATAGGTTATTTACTATTCTTTTTTTCTTAATTAAATTTTTAATCTAACTTTCTCCTAAGACTCTAATTTTCTCTAACCCTAAATAAATATTAACTTAATTTTTTTTTAACTATTTTTATTTTATAATATGTATATTAAAATATTTTTAACATATTATGCTTTTATTATTATTATTACTAAATCATTTGAATTTGTATTTTTTCTAATAATATCTTAAAATCTAACCAATATAACTTAAAATAACTTCTTTTAAGATTCTAACTTCTTATTATTTCTTCATTATTATTTTATTCTCTTATTATTATTGCTTTATTTATTATTATTACTTATTCTTACTTTATTATTATATTTACTTTATTATTCTTATTATTTATTTTTATCCGATTATATTTGTATCTGCCCATAAGACTTGTAATAGTTTAGAATTTTCTTTTCGCTTTTTATTTCTTAATATAAATTGTGTGGTTAGTAAATAGGGAGTGATAACCTAATTGATATTAATATGGATTTAGAAAAATTAATAAGATAAATATTTGAATATGAACACGCACACACGTAAGTCAATCTTTGATCGCCATCTTGCACTTCCTAGGGTTGCCTCTCAGTTGCTTATTTCAAAAGGTCAAGTAAGGTGTCTTAAGCAAAGTCCCTTCACAAATATCATCAAGTCCCTTCACTTTATAAGATCAAGTCCCTTCGAGGATGCCTACGATAAATGATCTTGTCCATTCGAATAAAAGATGATAAGTCCCTACGAATTGCTAAAGACACCTTACAGTTGCCTATATTCAGATGACCCTACACATGTCCCTTAATCGCATCCAAGGTAATGACTACCTATTCCTTAATAATAGGGATAGTCTTACCATTGAGAGAACACATAAGAACAGTAAAGACTTAATATAGGGTAGGTTTCTCTTAATTACTTGCTCACCTTTCAAAATACTCTTTACACCACATTTTTTTTTTAAAAATTTTTTTTCAAAAAACAAGGCTTTGTATATATCCATACGAGGATCATTACAAAGTACTTAGAAAGTTTTCAATCACACACTACACTCTTGCAAACAAACAAAGTGAGCTAAGTAACTAAGAGCCCATGGATAACCATGGATATAAAGGGTGCTAACACCTTCCCTTATATAACCTACCCCCCGAACTCAAAATCTTTTTAAGGTCTTTCCTGTTCTTTTATGTCCTTTCCTTTTGGATAAAATAAAAGTCGGTGGCGACTCTTTCTATCCGCAACATTTATAGAAAGTCAGTTCTCCCATCGTGTTTCATTATTGTTTCAGAATGAGTGCTTGGCTCAGTTGGTTGTGCATACGTGTGTTAAGGCATAAAACTTGGGTTCGATCCTTGGCTGGGACGTTTTTTTTGCTTTTAATCCATTTATTTTGCAGGTTGAAAATATAATAATATGAAGCTATTCAATATCACCAGGCGCGCGCTGGTCTAGTGGCAAGGAGTTTGTGTGGAATATTGGAGACCTGGGTTCGACCCCAGGCTCCTGCAGGTTTGTTTTTTTGTTTTGTTTATTTTCATAAGTTTTATTAGTTAATTAGGATAAACCTTTTTCTAAAAAAAAATTAAAAAAAAAATCTTAATAACAAATAAATGATAAATTGATAATTTTGTATATAATAAATCCATCATATTTTAATTAACTACTAATTATTAATTATATCATATTTTTCTTAATAGGTTATTTACTATTCTTTTTTTCTTAATTAAATTTTTAATCTAACTTTCTCCTAAGACTCTAATTTTCTCTAACCCTAAATAAATATTAACTTAATTTTTTTTTAACTATTTTTATTTTATAATATGTATATTAAAATATTTTTAACATATTATGCTTTTATTATTATTATTACTAAATCATTTGAATTTGTATTTTTTCTAATAATATCTTAAAATCTAACCAATATAACTTAAAATAACTTCTTTTAAGATTCTAACTTCTTATTATTTCTTCATTATTATTTTATTCTCTTATTATTATTGCTTTATTTATTATTATTACTTATTCTTACTTTATTATTATATTTACTTTATTATTCTTATTATTTATTTTTATCCGATTATATTTGTATCTGCCCATAAGACTTGTAATAGTTTAGAATTTTCTTTTCGCTTTTTATTTCTTAATATAAATTGTGTGGTTAGTAAATAGGGAGTGATAACCTAATTGATATTAATATGGATTTAGAAAAATTAATAAGATAAATTTTTGAATATGAACACGCACACACGTAAGTCAATCTTTGATCGCCATCTTGCACTTCCTAGGGTTGCCTCTCAGTTGCTTATTTCAAAAGGTCAAGTAAGGTGTCTTAAGCAAAGTCCCTTCACAAATATCATCAAGTCCCTTCACTTTATAAGATCAAGTCCCTTCGAGGATGCCTACGATAAATGATCTTGTCCATTCGAATAAAAGATGATAAGTCCCTACGAATTGCTAAAGACACCTTACAGTTGCCTATATTCAGATGACCCTACACATGTCCCTTAATCGCATCCAAGGTAATGACTACCTATTCCTTAATAATAGGGATAGTCTTACCATTGAGAGAACACATAAGAACAGTAAAGACTTAATATAGGGTAGGTTTCTCTTAATTACTTGCTCACCTTTCAAAATACTCTTTACACCACATTTTTTTTTTAAAAATTTATTTTCAATAAACAAGGCTTTGTATATATCCATACGAGGATCATTACAAAGTACTTAGAAAGTTTTCAATCACACACTACACTCTTGCAAACAAACAAAGTGAGCTAAGTAACTAAGAGCCCATGGATAAGCATGGATATAAAGGGTGCTAACACCTTCCCTTATATAACCTACCCCCCGAACTCAAAATCTTTTTAAGGTCTTTCCTGTTCTTTTATGTCCTTTCCTTTTGGATAAAATAAAAGTCGGTGGCGACTCTTTCTATCCGCAACATTTATAGAAAGTCAGTTCTCCCATCGTGTTTCATTATTGTTTCAGAATGACTGCTTGGCTCAGTTGGTTGTGCATACGTGTGTTAAGGCATAAAACTTGGGTTCGATCCTTGGCTGGGACGTTTTTTTTGCTTTTAATCCATTTATTTTGCAGGTTGAAAATATAATAATATGAAGCTATTCAATATCACCAGGCGTGCTCTGGTCCAGTGGCAAGGAGTTTGTGTGGAATATTGGAGACCTGGGTTCGACCCCAGGCTCCTGCAGGTTTGTTTTTTTGTTTTGTTTATTTTCATAAGTTTTATTAGTTAATTAGGATAAACCTTTTTCTAAATAAAAATTAAAAAAAAAACTTAATAACAAATAAATGATAAATTGATGATTTTGTATATAATAAATCCATCATATTTTAATTAACTACTAATTATTAATTATATCATATTTTTCTTAATAGGTTATTTACTATTCTTTTTTTCTTAATTAAATTTTTAATCTAACTTTCTCCTAAGACTCTAATTTTCTCTAACCCTAAATAAATATTAACTTAATTTTTTTTAACTATTTTTATTTTATAATTTGTATATTAATAAATTTTTAACATATTATGCTTTTATTATTATTACTAAATCATTTGAATTTGTATTTTTTCTAATAATATCTAAAAATCTAACCTATATAACTTAAAATAACTTCTTTTAAGATTCTAACTTCTTATTATTTCTTCATTATTATTTTATTCTCTTATTATTATTGCTTTATTTATTATTATTACTTATTCTTACTTTATTATTATATTTACTTTATTATTCTTATTATTTATTTTTATCCGATTATATTTGTATCTGCCCATAAGACTTGTAATAGTTTTGAATTTTCTTTTCGCTTTTTATTTCTTAATATAAATTGTGTGGTTAGTAAATAGGGAGTGATAACCTAATTGATATTAATATGGATTTAGAAAAATTAATAAGATAAATTTTTGAATATGAACACGCACACACGTAAGTCAATCTTTGATCGCCATCTTGCACTTCCTAGGGTTGCCTCTCAGTTGCTTATTTCAAAAGGTCAAGTAAGGTGTCTTAAGCAAAGTCCCTTCACAAATATCATCAAGTCCCTTCACTTTATAAGATCAAGTCCCTTCGAGGATGCCTACGATAAATGATCTTGTCCCTTCGAATAAAAGATGATAAGTCCCTACGAATTGCTAAAGAGACCTTACAGTTGCCTATATTCAGATGACCCTACACATGTCCCTTAATCGCATCCAAGGTAATGACTACCTATTCCTTAATAATAGGGATAGTCTTACCATTGAAAGAACACATAAGAACAGTAAAGACTTAATATAGGGTAGGTTTCTCTTAATTACTTGCTCACCTTTCAAAATACTCTTTACACCACATTTTTTTTTAAAAAAAAATTTCAAAAAACAAGGCTTTGTATATATCCATACGAGGATCATTACAAAGTACTTAGAAAGTTTTCAATCACACACTACACTCTTGCAAACAAACAAAGTGAGCTAAGTAACTAAGAGCCCATGGATAAGCATGGATATAAAGGGTGCTAACACCTTCCCTTATATAACCTACCCCCCGAACTCAAAATCTTTTTAAGGTCTTTCCTGTTCTTTTATGTCCTTTCCTTTTGGATAAAATAAAAGTCGGTGGCGACTCTTTCTATCCGCAACATTTATAGAAAGTCAGTTCTCCCATCGTGTTTCATTATTGTTTCAGAATGACTGCTTGGCTCAGTTGGTTGTGCATACGTGTGTTAAGGCATAAAACTTGGGTTCGATCCTTGGCTGGGACGTTTTTTTTGCTTTTAATCCATTTATTTTGCAGGTTGAAAATATAATAATATGAAGCTATTCAATATCACCAGGCGTGCTCTGGTCCAGTGGCAAGGAGTTTGTGTGGAATATTGGAGACCTGGGTTCGACCCCAGGCTCCTGCAGGTTTGTTTTTTTGTTTTGTTTATTTTCATAAGTTTTATTAGTTAATTAGGATAAACCTTTTTCTAAATAAAAATTAAAAAAAAAACTTAATAACAAATAAATGATAAATTGATGATTTTGTATATAATAAATCCATCATATTTTAATTAACTACTAATTATTAATTATATCATATTTTTCTTAATAGGTTATTTACTATTCTTTTTTTCTTAATTAAATTTTTAATCTAACTTTCTCCTAAGACTCTAATTTTCTCTAACCCTAAATAAATATTAACTTAATTTTTTTTAACTATTTTTATTTTATAATTTGTATATTAATAAATTTTTAACATATTATGCTTTTATTATTATTACTAAATCATTTGAATTTGTATTTTTTCTAATAATATCTAAAAATCTAACCTATATAACTTAAAATAACTTCTTTTAAGATTCTAACTTCATATTATTTCTTCATTATTATTTTATTCTCTTATTATTATTGCTTTATTTATTATTATTACTTATTCTTACTTTATTATTATATTTACTTTATTATTCTTATTATTTATTTTTATCCGATTATATTTGTATCTGCCCATAAGACTTGTAATAGTTTTGAATTTTCTTTTCGCTTTTTATTTCTTAATATAAATTGTGTGGTTAGTAAATAGGGAGTGATAACCTAATTGATATTAATATGGATTTAGAAAAATTAATAAGATAAATTTTTGAATATGAACACGCACACACGTAAGTCAATCTTTGATCGCCATCTTGCACTTCCTAGGGTTGCCTCTCAGTTGCTTATTTCAAAAGGTCAAGTAAGGTGTCTTAAGCAAAGTCCCTTCACAAATATCATCAAGTCCCTTCACTTTATAAGATCAAGTCCCTTCGAGGATGCCTACGATAAATGATCTTGTCCCTTCGAATAAAAGATGATAAGTCCCTACGAATTGCTAAAGAGACCTTACAGTTGCCTATATTCAGATGACCCTACACATGTCCCTTAATCGCATCCAAGGTAATGACTACCTATTCCTTAATAATAGGGATAGTCTTACCATTGAGAGAACACATAAGAACAGTAAAGACTTAATATAGGGTAGGTTTCTCTTAATTACTTGCTCACCTTTCAAAATACTCTTTACACCACATTTTTTTTTAAAAAAAAATTTTCAAAAAACAAGGCTTTGTATATATCCATACGAGGATCATTACAAAGTACTTAGAAAGTTTTCAATCACACACTACACTCTTGCAAACAAACAAAGTGAGCTAAGTAACTAAGAGCCCATGGATAAGCATGGATATAAAGGGTGCTAACACCTTCCCTTATATAACCTACCCCCCGAACTCAAAATCTTTTTAAGGTCTTTCCTGTTCTTTTATGTCCTTTCCTTTTGGATAAAATAAAAGTCGGTGGCGACTCTTTCTATCCGCAACATTTATAGAAAGTCAGTTCTCCCATCGTGTTTCATTATTGTTTCAGAATGACTGCTTGGTTCAGTTGGTTGTGCATACGTGTGTTAAGGCATAAAACTTGGGTTCGATCCTTGGCTGGGACGTTTTTTTTGCTTTTAATCCATTTATTTTGCAGGTTGAAAATATAATAATATGAAGCTATTCAATATCACCAGGCGTGCTCTGGTCCAGTGGCAAGGAGTTTGTGTGGAATATTGGAGACCTGGGTTCGACCCCAGGCTCCTGCAGGTTTGTTTTTTTGTTTTGTTTATTTTCATAAGTTTTATTAGTTAATTAGGATAAACCTTTTTCTAAATAAAAATTAAAAAAAAAACTTAATAACAAATAAATGATAAATTGATGATTTTGTATATAATAAATCCATCATATTTTAATTAACTACTAATTATTAATTATATCATATTTTTCTTAATAGGTTATTTACTATTCTTTTTTTCTTAATTAAATTTTTAATCTAACTTTCTCCTAAGACTCTAATTTTCTCTAACCCTAAATAAATATTAACTTAATTTTTTTTAACTATTTTTATTTTATAATTTGTATATTAATAAATTTTTAACATATTATGCTTTTATTATTATTACTAAATCATTTGAATTTGTATTTTTTCTAATAATATCTAAAAATCTAACCTATATAACTTAAAATAACTTCTTTTAAGATTCTAACTTCATATTATTTCTTCATTATTATTTTATTCTCTTATTATTATTGCTTTATTTATTATTATTACTTATTCTTACTTTATTATTATATTTACTTTATTATTCTTATTATTTATTTTTATCCGATTATATTTGTATCTGCCCATAAGACTTGTAATAGTTTTGAATTTTCTTTTCGCTTTTTATTTCTTAATATAAATTGTGTGGTTAGTAAATAGGGAGTGATAACCTAATTGATATTAATATGGATTTAGAAAAATTAATAAGATAAATTTTTGAATATGAACACGCACACACGTAAGTCAATCTTTGATCGCCATCTTGCACTTCCTAGGGTTGCCTCTCAGTTGCTTATTTCAAAAGGTCAAGTAAGGTGTCTTAAGCAAAGTCCCTTCACAAATATCATCAAGTCCCTTCACTTTATAAGATCAAGTCCCTTCGAGGATGCCTACGATAAATGATCTTGTCCCTTCGAATAAAAGATGATAAGTCCCTACGAATTGCTAAAGACACCTTACAGTTGCCTATATTCAGATGACCCTACACATGTCCCTTAATCGCATCCAAGGTAATGACTACCTATTCCTTAATAATAGGGATAGTCTTACCATTGAGAGAACACATAAGAACAGTAAAGACTTAATATAGGGTAGGTTTCTCTTAATTACTTGCTCACCTTTCAAAATACTCTTTACACCACATTTTTTTTTAAAAAAAAATTTTCAAAAAACAAGGCTTTGTATATATCCATACGAGGATCATTACAAAGTACTTAGAAAGTTTTCAATCACACACTACACTCTTGCAAACAAACAAAGTGAGCTAAGTAACTAAGAGCCCATGGATAAGCATGGATATAAAGGGTGCTAACACCTTCCCTTATATAACCTACCCCCCGAACTCAAAATCTTTTTAAGGTCTTTCCTGTTCTTTTATGTCCTTTCCTTTTGGATAAAATAAAAGTCGGTGGCGACTCTTTCTATCCGCAACATTTATAGAAAGTCAGTTCTCCCATCGTGTTTCATTATTGTTTCAGAATGACTGCTTGGCTCAGTTGGTTGTGCATACGTGTGTTAAGGCATAAAACTTGGGTTCGATCCTTGGCTGGGACGTTTTTTTTGCTTTTAATCCATTTATTTTGCAGGTTGAAAATATAATAATATGAAGCTATTCAATATCACCAGGCGTGCTCTGGTCCAGTGGCAAGGAGTTTGTGTGGAATATTGGAGACCTGGGTTCGACCCCAGGCTCCTGCAGGTTTGTTTTTTTGTTTTGTTTATTTTCATAAGTTTTATTAGTTAATTAGGATAAACCTTATTCTAAATAAAAATTAAAAAAAAAACTTAATAACAAATAAATGATAAATTGATGATTTTGTATATAATAAATCCATCATATTTTAATTAACTACTAATTATTAATTATATCATATTTTTCTTAATAGGTTATTTACTATTCTTTTTTTCTTAATTAAATTTTTAATCTAACTTTCTCCTAAGACTCTAATTTTCTCTAACCCTAAATAAATATTAACTTAATTTTTTTTTAACTATTTTTATTTTATAATTTGTATATTAATAAATTTTTAACATATTATGCTTTTATTATTATTACTAAATCATTTGAATTTGTATTTTTTCTAATAATATCTAAAAATCTAACCTATATAACTTAAAATAACTTCTTTTAAGATTCTAACTTCTTATTATTTCTTCATTATTATTTTATTCTCTTATTATTATTGCTTTATTTATTATTATTACTTATTCTTACTTTATTATTATATTTACTTTATTATTCTTATTATTTATTTTTATCCGATTATATTTGTATCTGCCCATAAGACTTGTAATAGTTTTGAATTTTCTTTTCGCTTTTTATTTCTTAATATAAATTGTGTGGTTAGTAAATAGGGAGTGATAACCTAATTGATATTAATATGGATTTAGAAAAATTAATAAGATAAATTTTTGAATATGAACACGCACACACGTAAGTCAATCTTTGATCGCCATCTTGCACTTCCTAGGGTTGCCTCTCAGTTGCTTATTTCAAAAGGTCAAGTAAGGTGTCTTAAGCAAAGTCCCTTCACAAATATCATCAAGTCCCTTCACTTTATAAGATCAAGTCCCTTCGAGGATGCCTACGATAAATGATCTTGTCCCTTCGAATAAAAGATGATAAGTCCCTACGAATTGCTAAAGACACCTTACAGTTGCCTATATTCAGATGACCCTACACATGTCCCTTAATCGCATCCAAGGTAATGACTACCTATTCCTTAATAATAGGGATAGTCTTACCATTGAGAGAACACATAAGAACAGTAAAGACTTAATATAGGGTAGGTTTCTCTTAATTACTTGCTTACCTTTCAAAATACTCTTTACACCACATTTTTTTTTAAAAAAAAATTTTCAAAAAACAAGGCTTTGTATATATCCATACGAGGATCATTACAAAGTACTTAGAAAGTTTTCAATCACACACTACACTCTTGCAAACAAACAAAGTGAGCTAAGTAACTAAGAGCCCATGGATAAGCATGGATATAAAGGGTGCTAACACCTTCCCTTATATAACCTACCCCCCGAACTCAAAATCTTTTTAAGGTCTTTCCTGTTCTTTTATGTCCTTTCCTTTTGGATAAAATAAAAGTCGGTGGCGACTCTTTCTATCCGCAACATTTATAGAAAGTCAGTTCTCCCATCGTGTTTCATTATTGTTTCAGAATGACTGCTTGGCTCAGTTGGTTGTGCATACGTGTGTTAAGGCATAAAACTTGGGTTCGATCCTTGGCTGGGACGTTTTTTTTGCTTTTAATCCATTTATTTTGCAGGTTGAAAATATAATAATATGAAGCTATTCAATATCACCAGGCGTGCTCTGGTCCAGTGGCAAGGAGTTTGTGTGGAATATTGGAGACCTGGGTTCGACCCCAGGCTCCTGCAGGTTTGTTTTTTTGTTTTGTTTATTTTCATAAGTTTTATTAGTTAATTAGGATAAACCTTATTCTAAATAAAAATTAAAAAAAAAACTTAATAACAAATAAATGATAAATTGATGATTTTGTATATAATAAATCCATCATATTTTAATTAACTACTAATTATTAATTATATCATATTTTTCTTAATAGGTTATTTACTATTCTTTTTTTCTTAATTAAATTTTTAATCTAACTTTCTCCTAAGACTCTAATTTTCTCTAACCCTAAATAAATATTAACTTAATTTTTTTTTAACTATTTTTATTTTATAATTTGTATATTAATAAATTTTTAACATATTATGCTTTTATTATTATTACTAAATCATTTGAATTTGTATTTTTTCTAATAATATCTAAAAATCTAACCTATATAACTTAAAATAACTTCTTTTAAGATTCTAACTTCTTATTATTTCTTCATTATTATTTTATTCTCTTATTATTATTGCTTTATTTATTATTATTACTTATTCTTACTTTATTATTATATTTACTTTATTATTCTTATTATTTATTTTTATCCGATTATATTTGTATCTGCCCATAAGACTTGTAATAGTTTAGAATTTTCTTTTCGCTTTTTATTTCTTAATATAAATTGTGTGGTTAGTAAATAGGGAGTGATAACCTAATTGATATTAATATGGATTTAGAAAAATTAATAAGATAAATTTTTGAATATGAACACGCACACACGTAAGTCAATCTTTGATCGCCATCTTGCACTTCCTAGGGTTGCCTCTCAGTTGCTTATTTCAAAAGGTCAAGTAAGGTGTCTTAAGCAAAGTCCCTTCACAAATATCATCAAGTCCCTTCACTTTATAAGATCAAGTCCCTTCGAGGATGCCTACGATAAATGATCTTGTCCCTTCGAATAAAAGATGATAAGTCCCTACGAATTGCTAAAGACACCTTACAGTTGCCTATATTCAGATGACCCTACACATGTCCCTTAATCGCATCCAAGGTAATGACTACCTATTCCTTAATAATAGGGATAGTCTTACCATTGAGAGAACACATAAGAACAGTAAAGACTTAATATAGGGTATGTTTATCTTAATTACTTGCTCACCTTTCAAAATACTCTTTACACCACATTTTTTTTTAAAAAAAAATTTTCAAAAAACAAGGCTTTGTATATATCCATACGAGGATCATTACAAAGTACTTAGAAAGTTTTCAATCACACACTACACTCTTGCAAACAAACAAAGTGAGCTAAGTAACTAAGAGCCCATGGATAAGCATGGATATAAAGGGTGCTAACACCTTCCCTTATATAACCTACCCCCCGAACTCAAAATCTTTTTAAGGTCTTTCCTGTTCTTTTATGTCCTTTCCTTTTGGATAAAATAAAAGTCGGTGGCGACTCTTTCTATCCGCAACATTTATAGAAAGTCAGTTCTCCCATCGTGTTTCATTATTGTTTCAGAATGACTGCTTGGCTCAGTTGGTTGTGCATACGTGTGTTAAGGCATAAAACTTGGGTTCGATCCTTGGCTGGGACGTTTTTTTTGCTTTTAATCCATTTATTTTGCAGGTTGAAAATATTATAATATGAAGCTATTCAATATCACCAGGCGCGCGCTGGTCCAGTGGCAAGGAGTTTGTGTGGAATATTGGAGACCTGGGTTCGACCCCAGGCTCCTGCAGGTTTGTTTTTTTGTTTTGTTTATTTTCATAAGTTTTATTAGTTAATTAGGATAAACCTTATTCTAAATAAAAATTAAAAAAAAAACTTAATAACAAATAAATGATAAATTGATGATTTTGTATATAATAAATCCATCATATTTTAATTAACTACTAATTATTAATTATATCATATTTTTCTTAATAGGTTATTTACTATTCTTTTTTTCTTAATTAAATTTTTAATCTAACTTTCTCCTAAGACTCTAATTTTCTCTAACCCTAAATAAATATTAACTTAATTTTTTTTTAACTATTTTTATTTTATAATTTGTATATTAATAAATTTTTAACATATTATGCTTTTATTATTATTACTAAATCATTTGAATTTGTATTTTTTCTAATAATATCTAAAAATCTAACCTATATAACTTAAAATAACTTCTTTTAAGATTCTAACTTCTTATTATTTCTTCATTATTATTTTATTCTCTTATTATTATTGCTTTATTTATTATTATTACTTATTCTTACTTTATTATTATATTTACTTTATTATTCTTATTATTTATTTTTATCCGATTATATTTGTATCTGCCCATAAGACTTGTAATAGTTTAGAATTTTCTTTTCGCTTTTTATTTCTTAATATAAATTGTGTGGTTAGTAAATAGGGAGTGATAACCTAATTGATATTAATATGGATTTAGAAAAATTAATAAGATAAATTTTTGAATATGAACACGCACACACGTAAGTCAATCTTTGATCGCCATCTTGCACTTCCTAGGGTTGCCTCTCAGTTGCTTATTTCAAAAGGTCAAGTAAGGTGTCTTAAGCAAAGTCCCTTCACAAATATCATCAAGTCCCTTCACTTTATAAGATCAAGTCCCTTCGAGGATGCCTACGATAAATGATCTTGTCCCTTCGAATAAAAGATGATAAGTCCCTACGAATTGCTAAAGACACCTTACAGTTGCCTATATTCAGATGACCCTACACATGTCCCTTAATCGCATCCAAGGTAATGACTACCTATTCCTTAATAATAGGGATAGTCTTACCATTGAGAGAACACATAAGAACAGTAAAGACTTAATATAGGGTATGTTTCTCTTAATTACTTGCTCACCTTTCAAAATACTCTTTACACCACATTTTTTTTTAAAAAAAAATTTTCAAAAAACAAGGCTTTGTATATATCCATACGAGGATCATTACAAAGTACTTAGAAAGTTTTCAATCACACACTACACTCTTGCAAACAAACAAAGTGAGCTAAGTAACTAAGAGCCCATGGATAAGCATGGATATAAAGGGTGCTAACACCTTCCCTTATATAACCTACCCCCCGAACTCAAAATCTTTTTAAGGTCTTTCCTGTTCTTTTATGTCCTTTCCTTTTGGATAAAATAAAAGTCGGTGGCGACTCTTTCTATCCGCAACATTTATAGAAAGTCAGTTCTCCCATCGTGTTTCATTATTGTTTCAGAATGACTGCTTGGCTCAGTTGGTTGTGCATACGTGTGTTAAGGCATAAAACTTGGGTTCGATCCTTGGCTGGGACGTTTTTTTTGCTTTTAATCCATTTATTTTGCAGGTTGAAAATATTATAATATGAAGCTATTCAATATCACCAGGCGCGCGCTGGTCCAGTGGCAAGGAGTTTGTGTGGAATATTGGAGACCTGGGTTCGACCCCAGGCTCCTGCAGGTTTGTTTTTTTGTTTTGTTTATTTTCATAAGTTTTATTAGTTAATTAGGATAAACCTTATTCTAAATAAAAATTAAAAAAAAAACTTAATAACAAATAAATGATAAATTGATGATTTTGTATATAATAAATCCATCATATTTTAATTAACTACTAATTATTAATTATATCATATTTTTCTTAATAGGTTATTTACTATTCTTTTTTTCTTAATTAAATTTTTAATCTAACTTTCTCCTAAGACTCTAATTTTCTCTAACCCTAAATAAATATTAACTTAATTTTTTTTTAACTATTTTTATTTTATAATTTGTATATTAATAAATTTTTAACATATTATGCTTTTATTATTATTACTAAATCATTTGAATTTGTATTTTTTCTAATAATATCTAAAAATCTAACCTATATAACTTAAAATAACTTCTTTTAAGATTCTAACTTCTTATTATTTCTTCATTATTATTTTATTCTCTTATTATTATTGCTTTATTTATTATTATTACTTATTCTTACTTTATTATTATATTTACTTTATTATTCTTATTATTTATTTTTATCCGATTATATTTGTATCTGCCCATAAGACTTGTAATAGTTTAGAATTTTCTTTTCGCTTTTTATTTCTTAATATAAATTGTGTGGTTAGTAAATAGGGAGTGATAACCTAATTGATATTAATATGGATTTAGAAAAATTAATAAGATAAATTTTTGAATATGAACACGCACACACGTAAGTCAATCTTTGATCGCCATCTTGCACTTCCTAGGGTTGCCTCTCAGTTGCTTATTTCAAAAGGTCAAGTAAGGTGTCTTAAGCAAAGTCCCTTCACAAATATCATCAAGTCCCTTCAGTTTATAAGATCAAGTCCCTTCGAGGTTGCCTACGATAAATGATCTTGTCCCTTCGAATAAAAGATGATAAGTCCCTACGAATTGCTAAAGACACCTTACAGTTGCCTATATTCAGATGACCCTACACATGTCCCTTAATCGCATCCAAGGTAATGACTACCTATTCCTTAATAATAGGGATAGTCTTACCATTGAAAGAACACATAAGAACAGTAAAGACTTAATATAGGGTATGTTTCTCTTAATTACTTGCTCACCTTTCAAAATACTCTTTACACCACACTTTTTTTTAAACAAAATTTTCAAAAAACAAGGCTTTGTATACATCCATACGAGGATCATTACAAAGTACTTAGAAAGTTTTTAATCACACACTACACTCTTGCAAACAAACAAAGTGATCTAAGTAACTAAGAGCCCATGGATAACCATGGATATAAAGGGTGCTAACACCTTCCCTTATATAACCTACCCCCCGAACACAAAATCTTTTTAAGGTCTTTCCTGTTCTTTTATGTCCTTTCCTTTTGGATAAAATAAAAGTCGATGGCGACTCTTGCTATCCGCAACATTTATAGAAAGTCAGTTCTCCCATCGTGTTTCATTATTATTTCAAAATGACTGCTTGGCTCAGTTGGTTGTGCATACGTGTGTTAAGGCATAAAACTTGGGTTCGATCCTTGGCTGGGACGTTTTTTTTTACTTTTAATCCATTTATTTTGCAGGTTGAAAATATTATAATATGAAGCTATTCAATATCACCAGGCGCGCGCTGGTCCAGTGGCAAGGAGTTTGTGTGGAATATTGGAGACCTGGGTTCGACCCCAGGCTCCTGCCGGTTTGTTTTTTTGTTTTGTTTATTTTCATAAGTTTTATTAGTTAATTAGGATAAACCTTATTCTAAATAAAAATTAAAAAAAAATCTTAATAACAAATAAATGATAAATTGATAATTTTGTATATAATAAATCCATCATATTTTAATTAACTACTAATTATTAATTATATCATATTTTTCTTAATAGGTTATTTACTATTCTTTTTTTCTTAATTAAATTTTTAATCTAAGTTTCTCCTAAGACTCTAATTTTCACTAACCCTAAATAAATATTAACTTAATTTTTTTTTAACTATTTTTATTTTATAATTTGTATATTAATAAATTTTTAACATATTATGCTTTTATTATTATTATTACTAAATCATTTGAATTTGTATTTTTGCTAATAATATCTAAAAATCTAACCTATATAACTTAAAATAACTTCTTTTAAGATTCTAACTTCTTATTATTTCTTCATTATTATTTTATTCTCTTATTATTATTGCTTTATTTATTATTATTACTTATTCTTACTTTATTATTATATTTACTTTATTATTCTTATTATTTATTTTTATCCGATTATATTTGTATCTGCCCATAAGACTTGTAATAGTTTAGAATTTTCTTTTCGCTTTTTATTTCTTAATATAAATTGTGTGGTTAGTAAATAGGGAGTGATTACCTAATTGATATTAATATGGATTTAGAAAAATTAATAAGATAAATATTTGAATATGAACACGCACACACGTAAGTCAATCTTTGGTCGCCATCTTGCACTTCCTAGGGTTTCCTCTCAGTTGCTTATTTCAAAAGGTCAAGTAAGGTGTCTTAAGCAAAGTCCCTTCACAAATATTATAAAGTCCCTTCAGTTTATAAGATCAAGTCCCTTCGAGGTTGCCTACGATAAATGATCTTGTCCCTTCGAATAAAAGATGATAAGTCCCTACGAATTGCTAAAGACACCACTACTAAAAAAAAGACATTTGATTAAATGATTTTACATCAGGTATTTTTAAAAATGATGTAAAAAATCACGCGGTGGCAGTTTCGTAAATAATAACATAAATTGTTATAAGGGATGTTACATCGGTTATTGATAAAAACCGATGTAATAAGTAATGCGGTGGCAGTTTTGTAAATAACAAAAAAAATTCATCTAAAGCCTTTTACATCGGTTATTCTAAAACCGATGTAAAAAACCATTTCACAAAACAATTAAAAAAACTTTTAAGAAATTTTTTAAAAAATTAAATACTTATTACATCGGTTATTATAATAACCGATTTAATATACTATATTGAAAAAAATTTAAAACAAAACAATTAAGAAATTTTTTTAAAAAATAAATACTTATTACATCGGTTATTATAAAAACCGATTTAATATACTATATTAAAAAAAATTTAAAACAAAACACCTATTACATCGGTTGCCACCAAATAACCGATATGAAATGTTTCTAAAAAAATTCAACAAAAACACCTATTACATCGGTCCATTCGAAAAACCCGATGTGAAAAATAAAAAAAATTTCAAAAAAACTACCCTATATTACATCGGTCCATTCTAAAAAACCGATGTGAAAAATTAAAAAAATTTCAAAAAAACTACCCTATATTACATCGGTTAAGATCAAACCCGATGTAATAAGTACCTTAAAAAAATTTATTAAAAACTTAGTAATGGTTATTACATCAGGTTTTATATAAACCGAAATAATAAAATCATTAAAAATTAAAAAAAATTAAAACCTAATTCTGCAATTCAAAAACCTAATACACTGTTGGAGCCCGCTTCTTCTTCTCATAACGTCTTCTTCTACTTTCCTCGCGCCGCTTCTTCTACTTTCCTCGCGCCGACACCTGCATCCGTCTTCTTCTTCTTCTTCTTTCCGTCTTGCTGTCGCGCCGTCCGTGGTCACGCCTCCCTGTTTGCTGTCCGTTTCGAAGCCTTCCGTCGCGGCTCCGTCCGTCGTGCCTCCGTCCGTCACGCCTCCGTCCGTCACGACTCCGTCTTGCCGCCGTCCCCTTCCAGCCGCCGCCGTCTCCGCCGCCCTCCACCATTGCAGGTACTGTTTGCTGCTTATATATATATGATATACACTAATAACAAACAAACAGTATTATTTTGTTGGAAAATCTATATAAGTCAGGTTCATATTTATAAAAAGTCAAACAATACAACAATAGAGTTTTGTTATAATATTTTATAAATTTCGTTTGAATTTTTAATAATAGAAAATCTCCTTATAGGTTGTCATAAGTGTAGAAAGATTGAGTTGTATTTTCTTCGGTATAAATAAAGATAAATTGTGACTAGTAATATAACTTGTGATTGTCTCTAATTTCTAATATGCATTAACAAGTGGTTTTCAATCCTATAATTTAATGTATTATTTTAATATTGCAGATCTTCTTTCCAAGCATACGCCAATTTTTAATCACTTATCTGCATCACAGGTACTCATGGTTAACTTAATTTTATCCTTGTACACAATAATATTAATTGAGTTATAGTTAATTCATTTTATTATATATTGATTAATTAACATATTATTGTATAATATATATAGATGGTAGAAGCAAAAACCACTGATCAATATGACTCTATATAGTTTTGTGAACATTACTTTATTATAGGTGTATGAATAATTTATTTTTATTTGTATGCATTAATTCCGGAACATAGGTATGAATCGTAGTTGGATAAAAGCTAATCGATTAAGTGTTGAGTACGAACATGGTGTGAAGGAATTTCTACAGTTTGCTGAAAGCAATGCTAAAAAATATCTTGCTCCCCCTAAAAGTAATGGTGAAAAAAGTGTTGATGTGCTTTTTCTCTGTCCATGTGTTCGTTGCGCAAATCGGGAACCAAAACTTAATAAGAAGGCAATCATGGATCATCTAATTTGTCATGGGATTTGTTAAAGTTATACACAATGGATATGGCACGGTGAGGTAGTAGAAAATTCAAATGTGTCCCAAAAAGATAATATTGGTGTAGAAATTGATGATGATCGTCTAGAAGATATGATGCGTGATATTGGACAAGATTCGTTTAAAAAGGCACATGCGTATGATACTTTATGCAGTGACAAAGATCAACCTTTGTACCCGGGATGCACTAATTTTACACGTTTGTCAGCCGTGTTAAAATTGTTTAATTTGAAGGCAAATAATGGGTGGAGTGACAAAAGTTTTACCGAATTGCTTGAATTGTTGACACAGATGCTTCCAGAAGGTAACGTATTGCCAAATCGTTATTACGAGGCAAAAAAGATATTGTGTCCAATGGGTTTGGAGTATGAAAAGATACATGCATGTCCTAATGATTGCATATTATACAGAAAAGAGTATGTAAACTATGATCATTGTCCGAAGTGCAAGGCGTCACGCTACAAAAAGAAAGATGGTGATTCTAGTGATGATGAGGTTGTCAAAAAGGGTCCTCCCGCGAAAGTGGTATGGTACCTTCCAATAATTCCAAGGTTCAAGAGACTCTTCGCAAATGCAAATGACGCAAGGAATCTTAGATGGCATGCCGAAGAAAGAAAATGTGATGGACAAATTCGTCATGTAGCTGATTCTTTGCAGTGGAAGAAAATAGATTCTTTGTTTCCAAATTTTGGCAAAGAGTCGAGAAACCTTAGACTTGGACTTTCTACTGATGGAATGAATCCGTTTGGTAATCTAAGTACTAATCATTCTTCTTGGCCTGTTCTCCTGATGATTTACAACCTATCTCCTAGGTTATGCATGAAGCGTAAATATATTATGTTATCCATGATGATTTCGGGGCCAAAACAACCGGGAAATGACATAGATGTTTATCTAAGTCCCTTGATTGATGATTTAAGAGTATTATGGGATGAAGGGGTTGATGTTTTTGATGCGTATTCTGGTGAACATTTCAATATGCATGCCATGTTGTTTTGCACCATCAACGATTTTCCGGCGTATGGTAATTTGTCTGGTTATAAAGTTAAAGGGCATAATGCATGTCCTATATGTGAAGAAGACACAAGTTACCTCCAACTTGAGAAAGGAAAGAAAACTGTTTATCTTGGACATAGAAAATTTCTAGCTCGTTATCATCCATATCGTAGATTGCGAAAAGCTTTCAATGGGGAACAAGAGCATGGTGAAGCTCCAAAGCCCTTAACTGGAGAGGAAGTTTATCAACGACAACAGGGCATTAATGTTGAGTTTGGTAAATACAAAAAGAAATCAAATACGAAAAATTTATGGAAAAAGAGGTCAGTTTTCTTCGATCTTCCATATTGGTCTAGTCTTGATGTAAGACATTGTATTGATGTGATGCACGTGGAGAAAAATGTATGTGATAGTTTACTCGGAACACTTCTCAACATTCATGGCAAAACAAAAGATGGTTATAATGCTCGTGTGGATTTGGGTTTGATGGGTATACGAGAAGAGTTAACTCCACAACATATAGGCAACAAGATATATTTGCCTCCTGCCTGCTACACTTTGTCTAAAAAAGAGAAAACAAGTTTTTGTGAGTGTTTACAAAGTATTAAAGTTCCGCATGGTTACTCATCAAATGTCAAGAGGCTTGTATCTGTTAAAGATCTCAAACTAATTGGCTTAAAATCTCATGACTGTCATGTCTTAATGCAACAACTACTACCAGTTGCTATTCGTGGGATATTGCCTAACAATGTTAGGAAGACTATAACCAGGTTGTGCTTATTTTTCAATGCAATTTGTTGTAAATCCATTGATCCATCAAAGTTAGATGTTTTGGAAAATGAGGCTTCAGTTATCTTGTGCCAATTAGAGATGTATTTTCCTCCTTCATTTTTCGACATTATGGTTCACTTGATTGTTCACCTAGTAAGGGAGATTAGAATTTGTGGCCCAATTTTTTTACGATGGATGTATCCAACAGAACGATACATGAAGATCCTAAAAGGTTATACAAAAAATCCACACCGGCCGGAAGCATCGATTGTTGAGAGGTACATTGCAGAAGAGGCAATTGAGTTTTGTTCAAACTATTTGTCAGAAGTGGATGCTGTAGGGGTTCCTAAGTCTCGTCATGATGGAAGATTTGAGGGTATGGGTACACAAGGTTTAAATGTCAAGAGTTTAAGTATTGATGTGGTTGTTCAAGCTCATCTGTATATTTTGAATAACACGGATGAAGTTCAACCTTACTTATCTGCTCACAAAAGCATCATAAAGAAAAGGCACCCCAAGATGAATGAAAGATGGTTGTTAAAAGAGCACAATAAGAGTTTCTCTGAGTGGTTTAAAGAGAAAATTGCTAATGATGATAGTGCATCTAATACAATTAAGTGGTTGTCTTATGAGCCGAAATGTAACATAATAACTTGGAGTGGATATGATATAAATAAAACTTGCTTTTATACAAAGTCAAAGGATGACCGTAGTACCACACAAAATAGTGGGGTGATGATTGTGGCCGAGTCCATGCACTTCTCTAGTGCTAAAGATAAAAATCCGGTTATGGCATCTACACCCTACTTTGGGGTGATTGAAGAGATTTGGGAAGTTGATTATGTTGTGTTTAAAGTTCCCGTATTTAAATGCAAATGGATTGATATCAATAGTGGTGTAAGAATCGATGAATTTGGAGTTACATTGGTTGATCTTAGCAAGTTAGCTTATGCGGACGAACCTTTCATTATGGCGTCTCAAGCAAAACAAGTGTTTTATGTCACAGATCCTTCTGATAAAAGGTGGTCGGTGGTTATACAAGGAAAGATGCAAGATAGTGATGAAAATCAAGATGCCAACCTTGATATTTCTGAAACTCCTCCTTTCTCAATAAATATGCCTACCTTCATTGAAGAAAATGAAGAGGATGATGTGCATGCTATTCGCACAGATCATGGAGAAGGGATATGGGAGGACTAGTAAGTTATTTAATTTAATGTCTAATTGTTTATATTTTTGCTTAATTTAATGTCTAATTTTTTATATTTTTGCTATATTTTTTTGTCTAATTTGATGTCTAATTGTTTTTATTTTATGCGAACAGATACATGGCTGATTCAACAGACAACCCTTCTTCATCTAGTGACCCTACAAAAAAAAGAGTTAGAGGTCCCACCTTAATGACACAAATTGAAAAAGTTCACCAAACAGGTGAGAAGATAAAGGTGAAGTTTGATCCAAGAACCCATGAATGTACGGGTTTTGGTAAAAATGCTTCAAATTTTAAGAGTTACATAGCATCTCTTGCTCGGCAGAGATGTAGTATTTTGAAAGATGAATGGAAAAACGTAGATAATGACATAAAAGAGGCCATTTGGACTGATGTTCAGGTATTTTTGCTTATTTTGATGTCTAATTATGTTTTATATTCATATGCTAATAACATATGCTATATATTATATGTGTAGGCTCATTTCACTATTCCAGAACCTCTTGATGCAAAAAAGGATCCATTGAAGAAAGAGTGGATTAAATATGCTGGAGAGCGATGGAGAGGTTTTAAGACACAGCTCACAAGTGAATATATTAGAAAGCCCAAAGATGGTCTCGCTCCTGCATATATCAGATATCCTTATATTAAAGAAGAAGTATGGAAAGAATTTCTAAAGTCTCGGGATTCATCTGAATTTAAGGTTAGTATGAGTTATAAATTTTTATTATGTTTATTGTGCTTAATAACATTTTTATTATGTTTAGTATGATTAGTAACTTTTTCAATTTTTAATAGGAAAAAAGTGAAAAGGGTGCAAAAAATGTTGCTAAGAATGCATACCCACATGTATTATCTCGTGGAGGGTATCGTTTGCTTGAAGAGAAAATGATAAATGAAAGGAGATTATCAAGAGTTGATTCTAATGTAGATGATACGGGTAGCCCATCTCCACCTTCACGCCATGAGTTATGGAAGAGAGCACGACAAAAGAAAGGGGGAGAATACACATCACATGCTACACAAGTGGTTGCAGAGAAAATTGTAAGTAAAATTCTTCAAGTATCATTTTAATTTTGTTGGATAAAAACTATATTGACAAAGTTGTGGTGCATTTGTAGGACTCTCTAGTTGAAGAAGTTGAAAAGGGTGCATTTGTTCCGGATGGACGTCACGATATCTTAACAGCAGCCATTGGAACATCTGAGCATGGAGGCCGTGTTCGTGGTGTTGGAAAACACCATAAACAGAGCACTTTCTTTGGAAGATCACGTCAAAGACAAGATATCGATGTATCAGAACAATTTGCACAATTGTCATCTCAATTGGAAGCAAAAATTAGAGCGGATTTAGCGCAACAGTGGGTTGAAGAGCGTAAGGCAATGCAACAATCTTTCATGGAGACACTTAAGTCTATGGGTATCTCCCAAAGCACAGCAAATAATAATTGCATTGAACAAAGGGAAACTGTGGATGGAAGCGGAAAAGGAAGTTGTTCAATTGTAAAAGTAAGCAAAATGGAAGAGGAAGACAATGTTGAGAGATTAGTAAAAATGGTTCTGAAAAGGAGTGACACACAAATGGATTACTTTGAATTAGAATTAAGTCATTGTGTGAATGTCTCAAATTTTTTTATGTCAACGAAATGTATCAGAGAGTTGTTGATGGGACAACATTGGCTTGACGTTTCTACTTTGCAAGTATGGTCCACGTAAGTATATTTTTATTACTCTCAAATATTTTAATATGTTATAACTCCTGTCACTTTGATTCTAATGTTTATTTTATAATTAGGTATATTCATCGTATGTGTATTGATACATCACAATCAGAAGTATATGGGATATTGGACCCTGCTGTGTGTTCGTATGTTGATAATGTGGCAAAAACTGAAGCAAAAGTTAGAAAATACATACAAGACATGTTACGTGATCACGAAGAGAAAGTGTGTCACTTGCTACCATTTATTCATGGGTATGTGAATGAAATTCTATTTTATAACTTTGTTAATATGAAATTCTGATTTTTGTACTTCAACACGCACATACAGATCTCATTGGCAATTAATAGTCATTTGTCCAAAAGACAATACGGTGGTCGTCTTCTGTTCACTTCATCGGGAACTTAATCAAACCATGACGAAACTTGTTACAAAGTAAGTTTATCTTTTATGTTCACAATATCTTATATACATAATTTGTTACAAAAGTAATTCCATATTTTATGTGGCTTTATATGGTTTTTTTGCCCTCTTTATTAGTGCTTTAGGGGTTCATCAAGCGGCACATGGCATTAGAAGAAAGCCTACATGGCTTCGACCCAAAGTAAGTGGTGTAAATTATAAGTATAAATTTATTTTTATCATATAAGTATTCACTAATAATGATGTCATATATTCATTTGTAGACAAGGAAACAAAATAACTCTGATGATTGTGGGTACTATGTGATGAAAAATATGTTGGATATTGTCTCTGCAAAGATAACCGATAATTGGATGACGGTAATAAATATAAATTTACTTTGTTATTTACTTTGCATTTTACAACTTAATGTGAATTTTCCAAAATAACTCTATATTGTTATTTATGTGTTGTAGGTATTTAATGACCCAACAGAATTAAAAGAAGATGATTTGTATGATTTGCGACTCCGTTGGGCAACATGTTTCTTTGAGTTGTATAAAAGTTAAGCTTTATCTGGTAAGATATATAGAATTCTCTATTTGAAGATATTGACTTTGGTGTTGTCTTTTGGTTAATTGGTGTTATTATTTATTTTCAGGAAATTTGATTCAAGTGGGGGAAATATTGGTTGAATGTGTATTTGTTGTTGTTGTTGTTGTAGTAGTAAATTTTAGTATAAACCTCATATATATTGAGATGATTATATGTGTATACTAGTACATTTGGAAGAACATTATGTGTACTTGTACATTTGGAAGAATATATGTGTACTAGATATTTGGTTTATTGAATATTGGTGAGAAATATATGAAAATAGCGACCTAAAAATATATGGTCTATGTGAAGGAAATATTAGGTACCAAATTTTTTTACAGGAATTGCTAAATAATTAGGTACCAAAAAATTTACAGGAACTGCTAAAAAATAGTAAAATTATATAAATTTTCTACAGTACTTTTTACATCGGGCGAAAGGGGAACCGATGTAAAAAGTACCCTCTATGGCACACTTTTTACATCGGGCGAAAGGGGAACCGATGTAAAAAGTACCCTCTATGGCACACTTTTTACATCGGGCGAAAGGGGAACCGATGTAAAAAGTACCCTGTATGGCACACTTTTTACATCGGTTATTTATAGGCACCGATGTAATAGGTTGGCTATTACATCAGTTTTATCTACCAACCGATGTAAAAAGTCCCTTTTACATTAGAAAAAAAAATTATATTTTTTTTTTACATCAGACTTAAAAATTAACCGATGTGGTTGATATATTTTTTACATCGGTCCTAAAACCGATGTAAAATGTCTATGACTTATTACATCGGCTGCCTTTACATCGGACTCGGAACCGATGTAAAAAGTCAATTTCGCCCGATGTAAAAAGTCATTTCTGGACTCGGAACCGATGTAAAAAGTCAATTAACCTTACAGTTGCATATATTCAGATGACCCTACACATGTCCCTTAATCGCATCCAAGGTAATGACTACCTATTCCTTAATAATAGGGATAGTCTTACCATTGAAAGAACACATAAGAGCAGTAAAGACTTAATATATGGTAGGTTTCTCTTAATTACTTGCTCACCTTTCAAAATACTCTTTACACCACACTTTTTTTTTAAACAAAAATTTCAAAAAACAAGGCTTTGTATACATCCATACGAGGATCATTACAAAGTACTTAGAAAGTTTTTAATCACACACTACACTCTTGCAAACAAACAAAGTGAGCTAAGTAACTAAGAGCCCATGGATAACCATGGATATAAAGGGTGCTAACACATTCCCTTATATAACCTACCCCCCGAACTCAATCTTTTTAAGGTCTTTCCTGTTCTTTTATGTCCTTTCCTTTTGGATAAAATAAAAGTCGGTGGCGACTCTTTCTATCAGCAACATTTATAGAAAGTCAGTTCTCCCATCGTGTTTCATTATTGTTTCAAAATGACTGCTTGGCTCAGTTGGTTGTGCATACGTGTGTTAAGGCATAAAACTTGGGTTCGATCCATGGCTGGGACTTTTTTTTTACTTTTAATCCATTTATTTTGCAGGTTGAAAATATAATAATATGAAGCTATTCAATATCACCAGGCGCGCGCTGGTCCAGTGGCAAGGAGTTTGTGTGGAATATTGGAGACCTGGGTTCGACCCCAGGCTCCTGCAGGTTTGTTTTTTTGTTTTGTTTATTTTCATAAGTTTTATTAGTTAATTAGGATAAACCTTATTCTAAATAAAAATTAAAAAAAAATCTTAATAACAAATAAATGATAAATTGATAATTTTGTATATAATAAATCCATCATATTTTAATTAACTACTAATTATTAATTATATCATATTTTACTTAATAGGTTATTTACTATTCTTTTTTTCTTAATTAAATTTTTAATCTAACTTTCTCCTAAGACTCTAATTTTCTCTAACCCTAAATAAATATTAACTTAATTTTTTTTTAACTATTTTTATTTTATAATTTGTATATTAATAAATTTTTAACATATTATGCTTTTATTATTATTATTACTAAATCATTTGAATTTGTATTTTTTCTAATAATATCTAAAAATCTAACCTATATAACTTAAAATAACTTCTTTTAAGATTCTAACTTCTTATTATTTCTTCATTATTATTTTATTCTCTTATTATTATTGCTTTATTTATTATTATTACTTATTCTTACTTTATTATTATATTTACTTTATTATTCTTATTATTTATTTTTATCCGATTATATTTGTATCTGCCCATAAGACTTGTAATAGTTTAGAATTTTCTTTTCGCTTTTTATTTCTTAATATAAATTGTGTGGTTAGTAAATAGGGAGTGATAACCTAATTGATATTAATATGGATTTAGAAAAATTAATAAGATAAATATTTGAATATGAACACGCACACACGTAAGTCAATCTTTGGTCGCCATCTGTCACTTCCTAGGGTTGCCTCTCAGTTGCTTATTTCAAAAGGTCAAGTAAGGTGTCTTAAGCAAAGTCCCTTCACAAATATCATCAAGTCCCTTCAGTTTATAAGATCAAGTCCCTTCGAGGTTGCCTACGATAAATGATCTTGTCCCTTCGAATAAAAGATGATAAGTCCCTACGAATTGCTAAAGACACCTTACAGTTGCCTATATTCAGATGACCCTACACATGTCCCTTAATCGCATCCAAGGTAATGACTACCTATTCCTTAATAATAGGGATAGTCTTACCATTGAAAGAACACATAAGAACAGTAAAGACTTAATATAGGGTAGGTTTCTCTTAATTACTTGCTCACCTTTCAAAATACTCTTTACACCACACTCTTTTTTTAAACAAAATTTTCAAAAAACAAGGCTTTGTATACATCCATACGAGGATCATTACAAAGTACTTAGAAAGTTTTTAATCACACACTACACTCTTGCAAACAAACAAAGTGAGCTAAGTAACTAAGAGCCCATGGATAACCATGGATATAAAGGGTGCTAACACCTTCCCTTATATAACCTACCCCCCGAACTCAAAATCTTTTTAAGGTCTTTCCTGTTCTTTTATGTCCTTTCCTTTTGGATAAAATAAAAGTCGGTGGCGACTCTTGCTATCCGCAACATTTATAGAAAGTCAGTTCTCCCATCGTGTTTCATTATTGTTTTAAAATGACTGCTTGGCTCAGTTGGTTGTGCATACGTGTGTTAAGGCATAAAACTTGGGTTCGATCCTTGGCTGGGACGTTTTTTTTTGCTTTTAATCCATTTATTTTGCAGGTTGAAAATATTATAATATGAAGCTATTCAATATCACAAGGCGCGCGCTGGTCCAATGGCAAGGAGTTTGTGTGGAATATTGGAGACCTGGGTTCGACCCCAGGCTCCTGCAGGTTTGTTTTTTTGTTTTGTTTATTTTCATAAGTTTTATTAGTTAATTAGGATAAACCTTTTTCTAAATAAAAATTAAAAAAAATTAATAAGAAATAAATGATAAATTGATAATTTTGTATATAATAAATCCATCATATTTTAATTAACTACTAATTATTAATTATATCATATTTTTCTTAATAGGTTATTTACTATTCTTTTTTTCTTAATTAAATTTTTAATCTAACTTTCTCCTAAGACTCTAATTTTCTCTAACCCTAAATAAATATTAATTTAATTTTTTTTTTAACTATTTTTATTTTATAATTTGTATATTAATAAATTTTTAACATATTATGCTTTTATTATTATTATTACTAAATCATTTGAATTTGTATTTTTGCTAATAATATCTAAAAATCTAACCTATATAACTTAAAATAACTTCTTTTAAGATTCTAACTTCTTATCATTTCTTCATTATTATTTTATTCTCTTATTATTATTGCTTTATTTATTATTATTACTTATTCTTACTTTATTATTATATTTACTTTATTAATTTTTATTATTTATTTTTATCCGATTATATTTGTATCTGCCCATAAGACATGTAATAGTTTAGAATTTTCTTTTCGCTTTTTATTTCTTAATATAAATTGTGTGGTTAGTAAATAGGGAGTGATAACCTAATTGATATTAATATGGATTTAGAAAAATTAATAAGATAAATATTTGAATATGAACACGCACACACGTAAGTCAATCTTTGGTCGCCATCTTGCACTTCCTAGGGTTGCCTCTCAGTTGCTTATTTCAAAAGGTCAAGTAAGGTGTCTTAAGCAAAGTCCCTTCACAAATATCATCAAGTCCCTTCAGTTTATAAGATCAAGTCCCTTCGAGGTTGCCTACGATAAATGATCTTGTCCCTTCGAATAAAAGATGATAAGTCCCTACGAATTGCTAAAGACACCTTACAGTTGCCTATATTCAGATGACCCTACACATGTCCCTTAATCGCATCCAAGGTAATGACTACCTATTCCTTAATAATAGGGATAGTCTTACCATTGAAAGAACACATAAGAACAGTAAAGACTTAATATAGGGTAGGTTTCTCTTAATTACTTGCTCACCTTTTAAAATACTCTTTACACCACACTCTTTTTTTAAACAAAATTTTCAAAAAACAAGGCATTGTATACATCCATACGAGGATCATTACAAAGTACTTAGAAAGTTTTTAATCACACACTATACTCTTGAAAACAAACAAAGTGAGCTAAGTAACTAAGAGCCCATGGATAACCATGGATATAAAGGGTGCTAACACCTTCCCTTATATAACCTACCCCCCAAACTCAAAGTCTTTTTAAGGTCTTTCCTGTTCTTTTATGTCCTTTCCTTTTGGATAAAATAAAAGTCGATGGCGACTCTTGCTATCCGGAACATTTATAGAAAGTCAGTTCTCCCATCGTGTTTCATTATTGTTTCAAAATGACTGCTTGGCTCAGTTGGTTGTGCATACGTGTGTTAAGGCATAAAACTTGGGTTCGATCCTTGGCTGAGACGTTTTTTTTGCTTTTAATCCATTTATTTTGCAGGTTGAAAATATTATAATATGAAGCTATTCAATATCACCAGGCGCGCGCTGGTCCAGTGGCAAGGAGTTTGTGTGGAATATTGGAGACCTGGGTTCGACCCCAGGCTCCTGCAGGTTTGTTTTTTTGTTTTGTTTATTTTCATATGTTTTATTAGTTAATTAGGATAAACCTTTTTCTAAATAAAAATTAAAAAAAAATCTTAATAACAAATAAATGATAAATTGATAATTTTGTATATAATAAATCCATCATATTTTAATTAACTACTAATTATTAATTATATCATATTTTTCTTAATAGGTTATTTACTATTCTTTTTTTCTTAATTAAATTTTTAATCTAACTTTCTCCTAAGACTCTAATTTTCTCTAACCCTAAATAAATATTAATTTAATTTTTTTTTTAACTATTTTTATTTTATAATTTGTATATTAATAAATTTTTAACATATTATGCTTTTATTATTATTATTACTAAATCATTTGAATTTGTATTTTTGCTAATAATATCTAAAAATCTAACCTATATAACTTAAAATAACTTCTTTTAAGATTCTAACTTCTTATCATTTCTTCATTATTATTTTATTCTCTTATTATTATTGCTTTATTTATTATTATTACTTATTCTTACTTTATTATTATATTTACTTTATTAATTTTTATTATTTATTTTTATCCGATTATATTTGTATCTGCCCATAAGACTTGTAATAGTTTAGAATTTTCTTTTCGCTTTTTATTTCTTAATATAAATTGTGTGGTTAGTAAATAGGGAGTGATAACCTAATTGATATTAATATGGATTTAGAAAAATTAATAAGATAAATATTTGAATATGAACACGCACACACGTAAGTCAATCTTTGGTCGCCATCTTGCACTTCCTAGGGTTGCCTCTCAGTTGCTTATTTCAAAAGGTCAAGTAAGGTGTCTTAAGCAAAGTCCCTTCACAAATATCATCAAGTCCCTTCAGTTTATAAGATCAAGTCCCTTCGAGGTTGCCTACGATAAATGATCTTGTCCCTTCGAATAAAAGATGATAAGTCCCTACGAATTGCTAAAGACACCTTACAGTTGCCTATATTCAGATGACCCTACACATGTCCCTTAATCGCATCCAAGGTAATGACTACCTATTCCTTAATAATAGGGATAGTCTTACCATTGAAAGAACACATAAGAACAGTAAAGACTTAATATAGGGTAGGTTTCTCTTAATTACTTGCTCACCTTTTAAAATACTCTTTACACCACACTCTTTTTTTAAACAAAATTTTCAAAAAACAAGGCATTGTATACATCCATACGAGGATCATTACAAAGTACTTAGAAAGTTTTTAATCACACACTATACTCTTGAAAACAAACAAAGTGAGCTAAGTAACTAAGAGCCCATGGATAACCATGGATATAAAGGGTGCTAACACCTTCCCTTATATAACCTACCCCCCAAACTCAAAGTCTTTTTGAGGTCTTTCCTGTTCTTTTATGTCCTTTCCTTTTGGATAAAATAAAAGTCGATGGCGACTCTTGCTATCCGGAACATTTATAGAAAGTCAGTTCTCCCATCGTGTTTCATTATTGTTTCAAAATGACTGCTTGGCTCAGTTGGTTGTGCATACGTGTGTTAAGGCATAAAACTTGGGTTCGATCCTTGGCTGAGACGTTTTTTTTGCTTTTAATCCATTTATTTTGCAGGTTGAAAATATTATAATATGAAGCTATTCAATATCACCAGGCGCGCGCTGGTCCAGTGGCAAGGAGTTTGTGTGGAATATTGGAGACCTGGGTTCGACCCCAGGCTCCTGCAGGTTTGTTTTTTTGTTTTGTTTATTTTCATATGTTTTATTAGTTAATTAGGATAAACCTTTTTCTAAATAAAAATTAAAAAAAAATCTTAATAACAAATAAATGATAAATTGATAATTTTGTATATAATAAATCCATCATATTTTAATTAACTACTAATTATTAATTATATCATATTTTTCTTAATAGGTTATTTACTATTCTTTTTTTCTTAATTAAATTTTTAATCTAACTTTCTCCTAAGACTCTAATTTTCTCTAACCCTAAATAAATATTAACTTAATTTTTTTTAACTATTTTTATTTTATAATTTGTATATTAATAAATTTTTAACATATTATGCTTTTATTATTATTACTAAATCATTTGAATTTGTATTTTTTCTAATAATATCTAAAAATCTAACCTATATAACTTAAAATAACTTCTTTTAAGATTCTAACTTCATATTATTTCTTCATTATTATTTTATTCTCTTATTATTATTGCTTTATTTATTATTATTACTTATTCTTACTTTATTATTATATTTACTTTATTATTCTTATTATTTATTTTTATCCGATTATATTTGTATCTGCCCATAAGACTTGTAATAGTTTAGAATTTTCTTTTCGCTTTTTATTTCTTAATATAAATTGTGTGGTTAGTAAATAGGGAGTGATAACCTAATTGATATTAATATGGATTTAGAAAAATTAATAAGATAAATATTTGAATATGAACACGCACACACGTAAGTCAATCTTTGGTCGCCATCTGTCACTTCCTAGGGTTGCCTCTCAGTTGCTTATTTCAAAAGGTCAAGTAAGGTGTCTTAAGCAAAGTCCCTTCACAAATATCATCAAATCCCTTCAGTTTATAAGATCAAGTCCCTTCGAGGTTGCCTACGATAAATGATCTTGTCCCTTCGAATAAAAGATGATAAGTCCCTACGAATTGCTAAAGACACCTTACAGTTGCCTATATTCAGATGACCCTACACATGTCCCTTAATCGCATCCAAGGTAATGACTACCTATTCCTTAATAATAGGGATAGTCTTACCATTGAAAGAACACATAAGAACAGTAAAGACTTAATATAGGGTAGGTTTCTCTTAATTACTTGCTCACCTTTCAAAATACTCTTTACACCACACTCTTTTTTTAAACAAAATTTTCAAAAAACAAGGCTTTGTATACATCCATACGAGGATCATTACAAAGTACTTAGAAAGTTTTTAATCACACACTACACTCTTGCAAACAAACAAAGTGAGCTAAGTAACTAAGAGCCCATGGATAACCATGGATATAAAGGGTGCTAACACCTTCCCTTATATAACCTACCCCCCGAACTCAAAATCTTTTTAAGGTCTTTCCTGTTCTTTTATGTCCTTTCCTTTTGGATAAAATAAAAGTCGGTGGCGACTCTTGCTATCCGCAACATTTATAGAAAGTCAGTTCTCCCATCGTGTTTCATTATTGTTTTAAAATGACTGCTTGGCTCAGTTGGTTGTGCATACGTGTGTTAAGGCATAAAACTTGGGTTCGATCCTTGGCTGGGACGTTTTTTTTGCTTTTAATCCATTTATTTTGCAGGTTGAAAATATTATAATATGAAGCTATTCAATATCACAAGGCGCGCGCTGGTCCAATGGCAAGGAGTTTGTGTGGAATATTGGAGACCTGGGTTCGACCCCAGGCTCCTGCAGGTTTGTTTTTTTGTTTTGTTTATTTTCATAAGTTTTATTAGTTAATTAGGATAAACCTTTTTCTAAATAAAAATTAAAAAAAATTAATAAGAAATAAATGATAAATTGATAATTTTGTATATAATAAATCCATCATATTTTAATTAACTACTAATTATTAATTATATCATATTTTTCTTAATAGGTTATTTACTATTCTTTTTTTCTTAATTAAATTTTTAATCTAACTTTCTCCTAAGACTCTAATTTTCTCTAACCCTAAATAAATATTAATTTAATTTTTTTTTTAACTATTTATATTTTATAATTTGTATATTAATAAATTTTTAACATATTATGCTTTTATTATTATTATTACTAAATCATTTGAATTTGTATTTTTGCTAATAATATCTAAAAATCTAACCTATATAACTTAAAATAACTTCTTTTAAGATTCTAACTTCTTATCATTTCTTCATTATTATTTTATTCTCTTATTATTATTGCTTTATTTATTATTATTACTTATTCTTACTTTATTATTATATTTACTTTATTAATTTTTATTATTTATTTTTATCCGATTATATTTGTATCTGCCCATAAGACTTGTAATAGTTTAGAATTTTCTTTTCGCTTTTTATTTCTTAATATAAATTGTGTGGTTAGTAAATAGGGAGTGATAACCTAATTGATATTAATATGGATTTAGAAAAATTAATAAGATAAATATTTGAATATGAACACGCACACACGTAAGTCAATCTTTGGTCGCCATCTTGCACTTCCTAGGGTTGCCTCTCAGTTGCTTATTTCAAAAGGTCAAGTAAGGTGTCTTAAGCAAAGTCCCTTCACAAATATCATCAAGTCCCTTCAGTTTATAAGATCAAGTCCCTTCGAGGTTGCCTACGATAAATGATCTTGTCCCTTCGAATAAAAGATGATAAGTCCCTACGAATTGCTAAAGACACCTTACAGTTGCCTATATTCAGATGACCCTACACATGTCCCTTAATCGCATCCAAGGTAATGACTACCTATTCCTTAATAATAGGGATAGTCTTACCATTGAAAGAACACATAAGAACAGTAAAGACTTAATATAGGGTAGGTTTCTCTTAATTACTTGCTCACCTTTTAAAATACTCTTTACACCACACTCTTTTTTTAAACAAAATTTTCAAAAAACAAGGCATTGTATACATCCATACGAGGATCATTACAAAGTACTTAGAAAGTTTTTAATCACACACTATACTCTTGAAAACAAACAAAGTGAGCTAAGTAACTAAGAGCCCATGGATAACCATGGATATAAAGGGTGCTAACACCTTCCCTTATATAACCTACCCCCCAAACTCAAAGTCTTTTTAAGGTCTTTCCTGTTCTTTTATGTCCTTTCCTTTTGGATAAAATAAAAGTCGATGGCGACTCTTGCTATCCGGAACATTTATAGAAAGTCAGTTCTCCCATCGTGTTTCATTATTGTTTCAAAATGACTGCTTGGCTCAGTTGGTTGTGCATACGTGTGTTAAGGCATAAAACTTGGGTTCGATCCTTGGCTGAGACGTTTTTTTTGCTTTTAATCCATTTATTTTGCAGGTTGAAAATATTATAATATGAAGCTATTCAATATCACCAGGCGCGCGCTGGTCCAGTGGCAAGGAGTTTGTGTGGAATATTGGAGACCTGGGTTCGACCCCAGGCTCCTGCAGGTTTGTTTTTTTGTTTTGTTTATTTTCATATGTTTTATTAGTTAATTAGGATAAACCTTTTTCTAAATAAAAATTAAAAAAAAATCTTAATAACAAATAAATGATAAATTGATAATTTTGTATATAATAAATCCATCATATTTTAATTAACTACTAATTATTAATTATATCATATTTTTCTTAATAGGTTATTTACTATTCTTTTTTTCTTAATTAAATTTTTAATCTAACTTTCTCCTAAGACTCTAATTTTCTCTAACCCTAAATAAATATTAATTTAATTTTTTTTTAACTATTTTTATTTTATAATTTGTATATTAATAAATTTTTAACATATTATGCTTTTATTATTATTATTACTAAATCATTTGAATTTGTATTTTTGCTAATAATATCTAAAAATCTAACCTATATAACTTAAAATAACTTCTTTTAAGATTCTAACTTCTTATCATTTCTTCATTATTATTTTATACTCTTATTATTATTGCTTTATTTATTATTATTACTTATTCTAACTTTATTATTATATTTACTTTATTATTCTTATTATTTATTTTTATCCGATTATATTTGTATCTGCCCATAAGACTTGTAATAGTTTAGAATTTTCTTTTCGCCTTTTATTTCTTAATATAAATTGTGTGGTTAGTAAATAGGGAGTGATAACCTAATTGATATTAATATGGATTTAGAAAAATTAATAAGATAAATATTTGAATATGAACACACACACACGTAAGTCAATCTTTGGTCACCATCTTGCACTTCCTAGGGTTGCCTCTCAGTTGCTTATTTCAAAAGGTCAAGTAAGGTGTCTTAAGCAAAGTCCCTTCACAAATATCATCAAGTCCCTTCAGTTTATAAGATCAAGTCCCTTCGAGGTTGCCTACAATAAATGATCTTGTCCCTTCGAATAAAAGATGATAAGTCCCTACGAATTGCTAAAGACACCTTACAGTTGCCTATATTCAGATGACCCTACACATGTCCCTTAATCGCATCCAAGGTAATGACTACCTATTCCTTAATAATAGGGATAGTCTTACCATTAAAAGAACACATAAGAACAGTAAAGACTTAATATAGGGTAGGTTTCTCTTAATTACTTGCTCACCTTTCAAAATACTCTTTACACCACACTCTTTTTTTAAACAAAATTTTCAAAAAACAAGGCTTTGTATACATCCATACGAGGATCATTACAAAGTACTTAGAAAGTTTTTAATCACACACTATACTCTTGAAAACAAACAAAGTGAGCTAAGTAACTAAGAGCCCATGGATAACCATGGATATAAAGGGTGCTAACACCTTCCCTTATATAACCTACCCCCCAAAATCAAAATCTTTTTAAGGTCTTTCCTGTTCTTTTATGTCCTTTCCTTTTGGATAAAATAAAAGTCGGTGGCGACTCTTGCTATCCGCAACATTTATAGAAAGTCAGTTCTCCCATCGTGTTTCATTATTGTTTCAAAATGACTGCTTGGCTTAGTTGGTTGTGCATACGTGTGTTAAGGCATAAAACTTGGGTTCGATCCTTGGCTGGGACGTTTTTTTTGCTTTTAATCCA
Organism: Lathyrus aphaca; assembly: GCA_963966055.1. Classification (NCBI taxonomy): domain Eukaryota; kingdom Viridiplantae; phylum Streptophyta; class Magnoliopsida; order Fabales; family Fabaceae; genus Lathyrus; species Lathyrus aphaca. The sequence continues at coordinate 143,566,654 of OZ014523.1, forward strand.
TTTATTTTGCAGGTTGAAAATATTATAATATGAAGCTATTCAATATCACCAGGCGCGCGCTGGTCCAGTGGCAAGGAGTTTGTGTGGAATATTGGAGACCTGGGTTCGACCCCAGGCTCCTGCAGGTTTGTTTTTTTGTTTTGTTTATTTTCATAAGTTTTATTAGTTAATTAGGATAAACCTTTTTCTAAATAAAAATTAAAAAAAAATCTTAATAACAAATAAATGATAAATTGATAATTTTGTATATAATAAATCCATCATATTTTAATTAACTACTAATTATTAATTATATCATATTTTTCTTAATAGGTTATTTACTATTCTTTTTTTCTTAATTAAATTTTTAATCTAACTTTCTCCTAAGACTCTAATTTTCTCTAACCCTAAATAAATATTAATTTAATTTTTTTTTTAACTATTTTTATTTTATAATTTGTATATTAATAAATTTTTAACATATTATGCTTTTATTATTATTATTACTAAATCATTTGAATTTGTATTTTTGCTAATAATATCTAAAAATCTAACCTATATAACTTAAAATAACTTCTTTTAAGATTCTAACTTCTTATCATTTCTTCATTATTATTTTATTCTCTTATTATTATTGCTTTATTTATTATTATTACTTATTCTTACTTTATTATTATATTTACTTTATTATTCTTATTATTTATTTTTATCCGATTATATTTGTATCTGCCCATAAGACTTGTAATAGTTTAGAATTTTCTTTTCGCCTTTTATTTCTTAATATAAATTGTGTGGTTAGTAAATAGGGAGTGATAACCTAATTGATATTAATATGGATTTAGAAAAATTAATAAGATAAATATTTGAATATGAACACGCACACACGTAAGTCAATCTTTGGTCACCATCTTGCACTTCCTAGGGTTGCCTCTCAGTTGCTTATTTCAAAAGGTCAAGTAAGGTGTCTTAAGCAAAGTCCCTTCACAAATATCATCAAGTCCCTTCAGTTTATAAGATCAAGTCCCTTCGAGGTTGCCTACGATAAATGATCTTGTCCCTTCGAATAAAAGATGATAAGTCCCTACGAATTGCTAAAGACACCTTACAGTTGCCTATATTCAGATGACCCTACACATGTCCCTTAATTGCATCCAAGGTAATGACTACCTATTCCTTAATAATAGGGATAGTCTTACCATTGAAAGAACACATAAGAACAGTAAAGACTTAATATAGGGTAGGTTTCTCTTAATTACTTGCTCACCTTTCAAAATACTCTTTACACCACACTCTTTTTTTAAACAAAATTTTCAAAAAACAAGGCTTTGTATACATCCATACGAGGATCATTACAAAGTACTTAGAAAGTTTTTAATCACACACTATACTCTTACAAACAAACAAAGTGAGCTAAGTAACTAAGAGCCCATGGATAACCATGGATATAAAGGGTGCTAACACCTTCCCTTATATAACCTACCCCCCGAACTCAAAATCTTTTTAAGGTCTTTCCTGTTCTTTTATGTCCTTTCCTTTTGGATAAAATAAAAGTCGGTGGCGACTCTTGCTATCCGCAACATTTATAGAAAGTCAGTTCTCCCATCGTGTTACACTAATACCTTCCCAGGTTGTAATCAACCCCCTTTCTCAGTTTCTCTGTTTCGCAACCGTCTTATCCATCTTTTTCTAGGTTTATGCAGCATTACCTTTCCTTCGGGATAAAAATGCCTAGCTGGCGACTCTATTCATCTTCATTTCATTCTCTCCTTTCGCCGACCATTTGCGTCTGCTCCGGGATGCAAATCTTCGAGAGCGACATCTTGGAGACTATGTTGGGGAGCGGTATCTTGCAACCAGGGCTTCTGGTTCTTTTTGTGGGTTTCTCCTAGCGCTTGTTTGATTTGTGTTTATGGGGGTGTTATGCGCTACTTGTGCTTGTTATTTATTTCTTTATTTATTGCTTTCTGTACAGCTTTATTTTTTGCTTTCATTTATTGTTTATATGCATTTCATACTGTTATCATCATATCATATGTGTTGGATTTGTTGTTTTCTTTGGTGGGAGGGATCATTGAGTGAGTAAGGTTCCACACCGGGGACCTGAGTGACACATAGGATAGAGTGGCTTCATATTCATTCCCATTCCATTTCGGTCTGGTGCGGGAATATGAAACACGGTTCAGACATGGGTTTCTTCTTGAGAACTCTGTGCTACGGATTTCCTGTAGTACTAGGGCTATCTGGGAGGCCTTCTAAGTCTGGATGACCTTTTATGACCTTCGGCATCTAAGGTGAATTAGAGGAGGATCTTTTATGGTTATTGTAAACATTGTGCCTCCAGGTTAGAAGTGTTTACACTTCTCATAACTGATCCAAGTCTGAGGATCCTTGTTCTAGAATGATACATGCGAGGGGGTTGGGATGTTTATAGGTTTGCAGGAACACTTGGCCTCATCATACCCTTTGTTACTAATATTGTTTTAAGGTTGTATCATTTTGGACTGTTCTTGTGAAACCCTGGACTTGTGACTCTTTATTTGAGTCCCCCACCTGGTTACTGGTTTTCTAAGCCTTCATCCGGACTTATGAACACACATGGACCCTATCAAGGCAGACAACAGATCCAACACTTGATCATAAACCCTATGCATATCATTCTGCATACACCATTTTGCATCATTTAACATTTGTATATTTATTTTACAGGGTATCCACATCTTATCTTTGGTTTGGTTTTGACCTGTTCTACTGCTCAGATTCCTTCAGCTATTTGCATCAGCTCTCTTCACCAGTTGTCTTCATCAAAGACTCTTCTTCAGCACCTTCTCCAGTTATCTTCATCAGCTTTCAGCAGTTACCTTCATCAGTACTTCTCCTCAGTTTTCTTCACCAGCATCCATTGTCAGCATGGACACTTCCAGGAAGAGCAACATCACCTATCATTTCTTTGAACCCACTTTGACAGGCATCAGGCATATGCAATCTCTCATCACTCCTGATCATGTCCCTCTCTTCAGAGAACATTATGGTGGCATTATGGACATGATCATGGACCTGGATGCATCCCAGAGGAGCATGATCCACACCTGTCTCCAGTTTTATGACCCTCCTCTCAGATGCTTCACTTTCCCAGATTTTCAGCTAGGACCATTGATGGAAGAGTTCTCCATGTTGTAGGTGTCCCTATCAGGAGATGGATTCCTTTCAACCCTGAGATGGTTGCTCCCAAGAATGAAGATATAGCTAAGGCTTTGCACCTGGAGCCCACCCTCATTGACCAAAGCATGATCACTAAGTGTAGAACCTAAAATTTGCCCTCTTCATTTTGAGCATCATAATACATCATTTGCATCATAAGCATATCATATATATAGCATTACAGCATAGGAAAATAAAGCATGACAAGCATCAAGCCCTAGCATGAGGCATATGGCCATCTGGGGAGGTGTTGAAGGCTATCTAAGCCAAGACAAGGGTTCCAATGGGTTTGTGGGAAGCCTATGATGAGTCTAGACCCCTTTAACAAGACCAAGTTCAATTGCAAAAGCTCAGAAGATTGCTTAATCATCACAAGTTTTAAGACAATGCAAGGCTCCTAAGCAGTGCAACCAAATTAGGGTTTTGACTTCAAGAGTCTGAACCTCATAATTTTGGCCAACTCTTTTGGGCAATGTTTTCTATATGATAAGAGGTCCCTCCATGTCAATTTTCATGAGAAAATTCCAAATGGAAGTCAGTCATTGCCTTAGTTGCTTGCAGATGAAGTAATTGGTCAACTGTGCCTGTAAAAAGTCAACTGTCTGATTTCAAGGGGTCCAAGCCACTTTTTCTTGCCAAGGGAAGTCTTTACAATGTTATAAGGTGTTTGGGATGATTGAAGATCAAGAATCATGGACATTTGGAGGGTTTTGTAAAAATGGCACAAAGTGGGTTTTTAAGATTTTCCAAATTTAGCAACTTTTGCCCTAATTTTCAAGTGAGCTTAGCATGGTCAAAAATTCTCCAAATGAACCCAACCCAAACATGAAAGTTGAAGACTAAGGCCTGCCATTTTCAAAAAGTACAAGTACATTTTCATGGGATTTATGGTTTGAGAGATAAAGCCCTCGAAAATTTCATGCATTTTAGGGCAAAAAAATTACATTTCCATGCACACACCAAATGCAAGAGTGCTCAAAACTCATTTCCAAGTGCTGGAATGGATCAAGTGAGGTTACTAAGTTACAATGCAATGTATTTGGATGATTTTGCCCAAGAGAAACTTACATTTTGATGCCAAGCAAAGAAGTGGCCTCAAAAATGCAAATTTAGCCAAATTATGAGAAGTATGTAATGGCTAATTCTAAGGGCCAAAGTTGTTTATGTTCTGACCAAGGATTGGAAAAGGCTTGTACATGTGCCAAAAGGCCAAGCAAAGAGTGAGGTATGTGAGCTTATCCCACACTTTTGCAAATGATGCAAAATCTCAAAAAAAGGCTCATGTATTCCAATTCCAAGTGCAAGGTGAGGCCACCATCCTTTTATTCATGGCATGTTAAGTTGTTAGCTCAAGAGAAATTGGAGGGTCCAAGCAAGGAATTTGGCACATTTCACAAAATGCAAGTGCATGGGCATATGAGATCTTTGTTGTCACATGAGATGTCAAACTTTTACCAAATGGCAAGTTGTTGTGAAATGAAGTTACAAGTCCATTTGTGTACATTTTCAAATCATCACATCATTATGCATGGTATGAAAGAAATTTGGCTCAAAGAGAATCACAAAAATCGTGCATGGTGTGCATGGTTTCATCCCACTTGCAAAAGGTGCATAAGCATGAGAGTTTGTAACACACTTTGATCCAAGGGCTGAGAATGTTCCACTATTAATCAGCAAAGGAAATAGGATTAGCATGTGCAAGGTACAAGGACAAGGCACGAGCTAATTTCTCCATGACACCCTTTATGCATTTTTGCAATTTCAATTGGATCACACTCCCCTCACGTGCATTTCCTTTCTCATTCCTTGGACTGATTTAGGGCATCATAAAAGGGCCAGCTAGGGTTTTATCTTGGCAGAAATCGCCACCATTCTCCCATTTCTCAGTTTTTGCTCCTGCTGCATTTTTCCCCATAGCTCATCATCCACTACTCCATTCACCAAACAAACCTCATATTCTTGTTCCTGAAGCTTCATAGGACATAGATCAAGCCTCATTTCAAGCTGGAGAAAGTTTCTTACACCAGTCCAGTTCAAACCAGATTTCTTCAAAGAGCAAAGTTGAGGTGGTTTTGAAGCTTCTTTCACATTTATTTTGTGAAAAGAGGTTGCTAGAAGATCATCCAGAGCTGGATTTTGGCTTTCTTGGAGAAATTTGAAGCTGTGTGATTTCAGGTATGCCTCAAATCCATAGACTTAGAAATGGTTTTTGTGATGTGCATTATGATCTACTTGTTGCACTGAGCATGTGGAACTCTTTGGTTTCGAAAATGATGTTGAAATGAGGTCAGGCTAGGGTTTTGAAGTTTCTAGATCCAAGCTCTTTTGACTCTGTTCATGCTGTGTGTGCTGTTTTATGTGTTTATGATGATTGATTCATGCTGTGCTTGATTCGAGGATCACTTTTGATATTTGGATCATGTGTTTTCATGGAGAAATGGAAGAGATATGATTCTCTGGTTTTGAGGTTTTGTTGCTGCTTGGTCCTGTTTCATTCGCATGCTGCAGTTTGTTTTCATGAATTGAGGTTGAAGATGATGAGGTGGAACGCAGGGATTGGCTGGGTTTTTTGTTTTGTCTTCTTGTGACTAAACCCTAGCGTGACCTATTGATGTGTGGTTACATGTTTTTTTTGCTTCATTAAAGCATGTCACATGAGTATAAAACCTGAGTTTTGTTTTCTTTTTTCTTTTCATTTTCGCATGGGCCCAAGGCCAACATGCTATCTGCGCCCCCTGCTGGGCCCAAGTGGTTGAAATAAGCTGACTGGCTTTACTTTTCATACTCCCCCATCTTTTTATTATTCTTTGGTTTTCTCCCCTTTACTTCTTTCACTTTTTATTATTTTTAAAATATTTCCCAACTTAGAAAAAATCCATAAAAATTCATGTGCACTCTTTAGTTCATCTAGTTTTTTATCATATTTTTTTCACATTTTTATTTTTATTTCCACGTGGCCAAAATAAATCCAATATTAGGCATTACTTTCTTGTGAACTCTCATGGACCAATCTGCCTTGTCCAATTTCTATCTTCCTCATCCTTTAAGCTATGAATCCCATTCTTTTTGCATTCAAATCCTAAGACACTTTACTATCTTCATGATTTATCTTAGATTTTTCATAAATTTCTTTGCTGGATTTTGATTAAGTTACTTGTGCATCAATTCTCAAAACCCTAAATGGTGATACTTTACATTCATGAGCTTCATTGACCTAGTTTGGTGCTGAATTTTTGCAAACTCTTTTAGATTCTCATTTCCTTATGTTTGGAGAGTACTTTGCTAGTTGGGTAGATTTTTTAGGGGCTTGGATCTATTTCTTGGGTATTTTCTTCTTCACCTTGCCTTGTTTTGGGTACTTTGAGTCTTATAGTCTCTTTTGAGCTTAGAAGGGCACTTGTGCCAACTTCTCCCCATCTTTTAGGGTCCTTTAGAGGTCTAGGGTGGTTCCTGGTCTTAGGGAAGGGTAGAATCTCCTTGAATCTTGGTTTTGGGTCTCTCTTATTGTGCTTTATTTCTTTAAGTGTTCTGCATGCCTTCTTTGCATTTGTTTCACTTCTTATCATCTTAATATGATCTTGTGTTGCTTTGTATATCATCTTGTGGACTCTTTGCCATACCCTCATGATTGTATAACTTCTGACTTGTTGGTCCATGCCTTGGTTTTATGATGTTACACTAACCTTGCAGGAGCTATGGTAAGTGTGAGATGTGGGAATTGAGTTCCACATCTCCATCTCTCATCTCTTCTCATTTTGTTTATATGGACTAACATCTTCTTGTTGGGCTTAGGTCTTTCTCATCCCCTCTTCTATCTTCTTCTTCTCTTCTTCTTTCCTTCTTCAGTAGGATAGAAACCTCACAAACCCTAGGAACTCCATGCATGCTAATTTAGGGTAGAAACTTCCCCCTAGTTTTTCATTTTGCTCCTTTGGTTCTCTTTCTCTTCTCATCTTCAAACTTAATTCTAATTCATCTAATAAAGGTTGGGTACTTTCATGTGGCACGAGACTTTGCTATGAGATGCTCACACGCGTTCCATTTCGGGGCGAGGTGTGAGTCATCACTCGTGGTGGATAGGTCTTAGCATGAGTACCTCACAAAGAAAAGACTAAAAAACACTTCTTAACCATAAAACCACAAAAAACACTTAATAATGATAATAGGTTAGTGTGCTTGAGCTTTTCACTTAGGGGACTAGCTTTGGGGATTCCCTCCATAGATAGGTGTGCCTCTTACGCATTCCATTTCGGGATGATGTGAGATGTACACATCCCATTGAGTAAGACTTAAGTACACTTACCTATGCAAACCTTCACAAATAAAAGCTTCATAAAAATCTCAAACAAACAATAAGCGCCTTTCCTTCGGGAATTCTTTCTCATCCCATTCGCTTCGTACGCGAACTTGCTCCTACTTGTCACTTTGCAAGACGGTTACGCACTCGTCGTCCGAGTCTGCAACACCTGAGCAATGGCATAGGCAGTTCAAGCCTTTAATTCACAAGAAATCTTTTCCACCCCTAGTTAGGGGAACTACGGCGTCTCTGATCCTCATTATCCTGATGAGGTACGTAGGCAGCGGGGTAGGGCCCGTTCGAGCACAATCTTTATTTTCCCTACATTTTTCCTCTTTGTTTCATATTCATTGCTTTTCTAAGTTTCTTTTCCAGTTCCAGTTTCTTTCCATCTTCATTTCTTTTGCTGCAGCTTTCATACCCTCACCCTTTGAAACAGTTTCTTTTTGCAAGCGTGGATCCCGTCGGGTACGGCGGACGATCTGGGTGCTAATACCTTCCCAGGTCGTAACCGACTCCCGAACTCAGTCTCTTTGGTTCGCAGGACCCGTGTCCTTCCTTTTCTTTTCTTCTGGTTTGTGCAGCATTACCATTCCCTTTCTTTGGGATAAAAATGCCTGGCTGGCGACTCTATTCTTTTTCCGCGCCACTTTCGCGTTTGTACCAGGATGGAAATCCCGGGAGCGACAGCTGGCGACTCTGCTGGGGACGCGAACCCAGAATCTCTGGTTCCCCTGTGAGTCTCTCCTAGCGCTTGTATGGTTCTGTTTCATTGGGTGATGTTTGCTTGATGTGGCTTGTTGTATTTTATTGTTGTTGTTTACAGCTTTATTTACAGCTTTATTTACAGTTTTCAGTATCTATTTTCGCATCATATATATCATACTGGACTGTCTGGACTGGTTTTCTGTTTGGCGGGATGGGTGATACTATTTCAGAGAGATAAGCCAAGTACCCGGCTTGAGTGCACCCTAGGATTAGAGTGGACATATTGTACTCGCATGTGGCATGATGAGTGGCGATGTGTTTCACGCCCAGATTGCGACCGTTTTGGAAATATCTTGTGTGGGGATTTCCTCCACTTCGGGATAGGACCTTGATAGTTATGTGCATCTGGGGACCGATCATTGAGAACCTTTGTGGAAACAACCCTCTCCAGTGGTGACAGTGGCAGACCACATTTTGTGGCAAACCCATTCGCACCCGAGGGTCCACTGGGAACTCGCATAGGATGGCCTGGTTCTCTTATAGGAACTCAGTCAAAGCATCTGGTCGTATGACATTAGTACTGTATCCTACGGGCTGAATGTACTATTGTTTCTCGATTTCAGCGCTTGAAGCTGGGAACCTATAAGGGATGCTTGTTTTTCCCGGACTTAGCTGAGGCCTCCCTGCGTAGTACATAATGCCTAACCGATTCCCTGATTTGGTCGTGAGCCATTTCTCGGAAATGGTGAAAGTATTATTGCTATTCGGCTTTGAGAGTCCGTGATGTTTGACCCGGAGCACACCTGTGAGATTGAGGATGGGTTTACAGGTTGCAGGAACCCTTGACCTCATCATACCCTTGTTACCAGTGCAGTTCATGTTATGATACAGTTACTTTGGTTCCGGAGTTCTGGTTTTCTGGTTCTGGTATTCATGATACTATGAGATTTTCTCCAGAGAGTTGTGATTATCAGAGAGTGTGACTCAGTGGACTTTTAGTTTGACAAGTTATTCAGAGGGGCCTTTGTCAGTGTCCAGATTCCAGATAGTCTCAGATGGCCATATGTCCTTGCATTTGCATCTGCATTGCATCTTTGCATCATTATTCATTGTTTTTGTTTTCATTCACAGGTTCATATATCTGCTCCCGGTTCCGGTATTCTTTTCAAAGATGGAAGATCCTCGCAAGCAGAATATTCACTTCAAGTTCTTTGATATCAAGGTTGGTTTGCTGAAGAAGATGGTAAAGCTGATTACACCCAACCAGGTAGAGAGATTCAGAAAAGCTTACGGGAGTATTCTTGATGTGGTGATAGAGCTAAATCCTTCAGAGAGGAGTGCCATTCATACATTGCTTCAGTATTATGATCCTCAGCTCCGTTGCTTCACCTTTCCTGATTTCCAATTGGGCCCTATGCTGGAGGAGTATGCTTTGATCCTGGGTGTGCCAGTTCAAGATCAGGTTCCTTTCAATTCTGAGATGAGTAGACCAGCACCGGAGGCTATTGCTAAGGCTCTTTATTTGAGTCCTTCTACTGTGAAGTCTTTGACCATTATCAAAGGAGGAGTGTCTGGGTTTTCTTTGGAGGCTTTGGTGAAGAAAGCGGGAGAATTGGCTGTTGAAAAAGAATGGGATGCTGTGTGTGCTATTTTGGCTCTGTCTATCTATGGCATCATTTTGTTTGCTGATATGGAGAAGTTCATAGATATAAATGCCATACATCTCTTTTTGCTGAAGAACCCAGTGCCTACCTTACTCGGGGATTTGTATTACTCAGTTCATTACAAAACTGAAAAGAAGAGGGGAGGTTTGGTTCGTTGCTGTGCTCCATTGTTTCACACGTGGTTCATGAGGCATTTGCCTAGTACGGGAGTGTTTAGTGACCACACTCTGGTATGGGCTCAAAAGCTAGAAAAGTTGCTGGCCAAAGATGTTAGATGGTTCACTCAAAGGCTGCAAGGTGCACGTTTCATCACCAGCTGCGGGAGTTACCATAGTGTGCCTTTGTTGGGAATAACTGGAGGGATTAATTACAATCCAATCTTGTTGAGAAGACAGTTGGGATACGCTTTGAGAGAGGTGCCTGAAGATTTGAAACTGACCCCTATTTTTTACTTCCCAGTGGAAGATAATATGCCCTTAGTGAGGAAGGTTACAGGAGCTTGGAAATGCATTAAAGGAGAAGGAATAGCTAGTTTCGGGAAGTGCAACAATCAGACATTCCCAGAGTACGAAGCTTGGTTGAAAGATAGAGCCATAAGAGTTTTGTTACCATTTTCAGCACCAGTTCCCCCAGTTGCTGAGCCCATTGATACTGTGCCTCTAGAGGAATTCAAGAAGTTAGAAGCCCAGCTACATGCAGTTAGAGTTGAAAATACCGAGATGGTAAGCTTGTATCACCAAGCTAACAGGGCCAAGAAGGAAGCTGAGGAGAAGTTGCTGAAGATACAGACGACTTTGGAGGCTAAGGAGAAGGACTTTGCAGGTAGAGAAGCACATTTCCGCAGATTGGGGATGATGGAAGCCCATAGAGAAGTTGAGCGCAAGAAGAAGTCAAAGATCCTCAGAGATGCTCGTCAGTCTATTGTCTGGTTAAAGGGACAGAGGGAGCAAGAGTTGAGGCAATATAAAGAAAAAGAAGAGTTCTTTGAAACCCAGATGGCTTACAAAAAGGAAGAGGTGGAGCAAGTCCACAAGATTCGCAGAGAAAAGACTCAGCAACTCGCAGACAGTCAACAAGCCCTCGAAGCAGCTCTTAAAGAGATTGAAGACTTAAAGTTGATGGCGGGAGTCAAGAGGGTCAGATCTGATGGGGGTTTAGTGATGGAGCTTCAGGATCCTTAGGTGTTGGTTCTGTTTCTTAGTTTACTTTTCTTGTATCTGGATTACCTGCAGGCATGTTGTAGGAGTCTTATTTGGTTGTTTCTCCTTTGTGAAGACTTGTACCCTACGGGGAATTCTGTGTTTGTGCTTGATAGATTGATTTATGTTATGGTTTTTCCCTTTATTTCTTGGTTCGCTTGCTGTTGTGTTTTGGATGTGGGCTCTCGCGAAGGTTCCTGGAAGTCGAGGATCAGTGCCCATTCGGTTTTCTTTGCTAAAATACCGGGACCGGGGCATGATTGACCCGTGATTGGAAACATAAGCAACTGCATTGCATCCATATAACCTGTTTGTTGTTTTGCAGGTAGTGTCTCGATTACTAACGTATTTTGTGTTTCAGGCACTATAGCTCCTCGAAAGGTTCGGAGGCAACCAACAGTCCACAGGTATCCGACCAAGATTAATAGAGAGCGAGTCATGGACCAGTTACAGGCAGACTTGACCGATTTGAGACAAAGGATGGATAATTTTATGACACTAATGGTCGGCATGGGGCAGAATCAAGAGCGTCTGCGAGAGATGGTTGAGAATCAGAACAGAAACGCTGCTGCTGCTGCTACTGCTGATAATCATACCGGTGCGGGCGCACGTCAGGGTGGACCTCATGTTATACAACCAGGGGCGACCGTAGTCAATGACGGGTTGCATAACATTCATGTGGACCACCAGGATGACCAATTCACATTACTTGATGAAGCCGAGGGTCAAGGGGTAGAAATGAACAAGAGATTTGAAGAGATGGCCGAGCAAATCAAGGCTATTCAGTCCCAGAGTTCTTTGGGATTTGACATCGCAGACTTGGGTTTGGTTCCGGGAGTCAGGATTCCGTATAAGTTTAAAGTTCCTACTTTCGAGAAGTATGACGGCACTACTTGTCCGAAAACCCATCTGCAATCGTTTGTTGGGAGAATTGCCGCTCATACAGATGATGAGAAGCTGTGGATGTATTATTTTCAGGATAGCTTGGTAGGAGCTTCTCTTGAATGGTACATGAAGCTCAATAGGGTCAACATCAAAAGCTGGAAGGATTTGGCCGAGGCCTTTGTAAGGCAGTATCAATATAACATGGACATGGCTCCGAAACGCACGCAGTTGCAACACATGACCCAGGCGGCAAAAGAAAGTTTCAAAGAATATGCCCAGCGATGGCGCCAGCTAGCTGCCAGGATGCAACCACCTCTCTTAGAGGATGAAATGGCCGACATGTTTATGGGCACCCTCCAAGGTGTTTTTCTAGAAAGGTTGGCATCTAGCTCGGCCACCAAGTTCAATGATATAGTGATTGCTGGAGAGAGAGTTGAGACTCTGTTAAAGACGGGGAAGATTCAGGACCCTAATACTGCTAGTAGCTCTGGAGGAGCGAGGAAAGCCTTTGGCGGACCTCCTAGAAGAAGAGAAGGGGAAGCTAGCGCAGTATACGGCCGAGACAGAGGCAGAGGTTATAGACGAGAATACAATCAGGTAGCTGCAGTCACAATTCCCGCTACACCAATTCAACTAGCTCAACAGGCTCTACAACAGCCTCAGCAACAACAGCAGCGCAACTATCAACAGAGGCCGTATCAGCAGAGGCAACCACGCCAAGCTGATAGGGTTTTCGATGTGATCCCAATGACATACACAGCTTTACTCCAGAGATTGTTGGAACTGAACTTAATTCAGCTGAGGGCCTTAGCTCCACCTACCGGAACTCTTCCTCCAGGTTACGACGCCAATGCTCGGTGCGCTTTCCATTCTGGGGCACCCGGGCACTCAACAGAGAAGTGCAGGGCTTTGCACTATAAAGTTCAGGATTTGATCGACTCCAAGGCAATCAATTTTGCGCCACCTCCGAATGTCACGAATAACCCTATCCCTAATCATGGGGGAGCCAAGGTTAATGCTATTGAGATGGAGGATAGGCTGAACCTGGTGGAGAAGGTCGAAGAAGTGAAGACCTCCTTGTTGCTGGTCAAGGAGAGGTTGGTGAAGGGTCAGATTTTCCCGGGTTGTGGGTTTGATTGCGAAGACTGCGTTGAATCAAAGAATGGTTGTGACAGATTGAAGATTGGTTTGCAGAGACTGATGGATGATGGGCTGTTACGGTTCGACAGGGTCGATAAGAGGAATGATGAAGTGTCAACGGTGACCATATACTATGATCCTGCTGAAATGCCAGCGCAAAGAGAGCCGGTTACTATTCATGTCCCGGAAGTAAGTCCCGTCACCATCACGGTGCCTGGGCCTATTCCATATTCAGATGAGAAGGCTATTCCGTGGCATTATGGATCAGAAGTGTATGTTGGAGGACAGAAAGTGGAAAATAAGGCAGTAACCATGGACCCAGCTGTGGTGAATGTTGGGGGAAGTGGAGGTTTCACAAGGAGCGGTCGCCTATTCGCTCCCCAGACTTTGAGAGGAGACACTGATGCTGAGGCTTCTGCTAAAGCCAAAGGGAAACAAGTAGCAACTGAAGATAATGCCATTCCCGCTACTGGTCAAAGTACTTTCGAGAAGGAAATGGAGGAGTTCATGAGGATTATTAAGAGGAGTGACTACAAGGTAGTCGAGCAACTAAATCAAACTCCCTCCAAAATCTCTATCTTGTCACTACTGATGTGCTCATCAGCTCATAGAGAAGCCCTTCTGAAGGTGTTGCAGATGGCGTATGTTCCTCAGGAAATCACCGTGAATCAGTTAGAAGCTGTGGTGGGAAGTGTAAATGCGAGCCATGGTCTGGGATTTACTGATAGGGACCTTACTATTGAAGGGAAGAATCATAACAAGGCTCTCCATATCACAATTGAGTGCAAAGGGGCTGTGATGTCTCATGTCTTGGTTGATACTGGGTCATCTCTCAATGTCTTACCAAAGAAGGCGTTAATGAAGCTTAATGTGGAAGGAGTTGAGTTGAGACCAAGTGATTTGGTGGTGAAGGCTTTCGACGGTTCTCGAAGGTCTGTGTTTGGAGAGGTTGAGTTGCCAATCAAGGTTGGGTCGCAAGTGTTTAAGAGCACGTTTTACGTAATGGACATCCAACCTGCTTATAGCTGTCTACTTGGTCGACCTTGGATTCATGCCGCAGGGGCTGTGACGTCAACTTTGCACCAGAAGCTCAAATACGTAGCGGATGGTCAAGTTGTGACTGTGTGCGGTGAAGAGGACATATTTGTGAGTCATCTATCTACATTCAAATATGTGGAGATGGATGGTGAAATTCATGAAACTCTGTGTCAGGCATTTGAAGCAGTGAATGTTAGTTCCTTGTCTCCTCTGAGTAGGGCTGAAGATAAAGAAGGTACGTCTATTACCTCCTACAAGCAGGCCAAGGAGGTTGTGCAATCAGGCAGTGCCCATGGCTGGGGCAGACTATTGGAGCTGGAAAAGAAGGAGGATAAGTTCGGGCTGGGGTATCAGCCTGATGGGCTCGTCCGTTCATCAGACAACAAGGCCATTACTTTTACTAGTGCTGGGTTATTGGACCGCAACCATATTTGTGCTGCCAGTGAAGACGGAGATAGCGAGTGCGAACTGGATAATTGGATCCGCCCATGTGCACCAGGAGAGGAGCTGCCCAATTGGTCTACGGAAAACATCGTCGAAGTCACCTGGATCACAAAGTAATTGTTTATTTGTCATTTTTTACATACTGCATGTCAAATCCTGTACTCTGCCCAAGGTACAAGGATCCATTGTACGGGCCTCCATGTTTTGAAAGCATTTATTTGTCATAAATAAAGGACATTTTTCAATCAAATCGTTCCTTTTCTTTCAATTTTAATGTTTTGCACAAATAAAGAAAATGGCAATGTGTTTTTCTTTCTTGCTTTTGGTGTGCGTTTTCTCTAAACAGATTCTGAATGAGCACATCACTTGTGCAGTGTCGGTCAACCGGATTCCATTGACAACTCTCCTACTATGACTGAGCATAACTTCGACAATCCAATCTACCAAGCTGATGCAGAGGTTGAGGAAGATTATGAACTCCCCGAAGAGTTGGTCAGGTTGTTGAAGCAAGAGGAAAAAGTCATTCAGCCTCATCAGGAGGAAATCGAGGTTATCAACATCGGCACAGAAGAGGTTAAGAAGGAAATCAAGATAGGTGCCAGCTTGCAGACTGAAGTTAAGAAGGGGTTGATTGAAATGTTGCGTGAATATGTTGACATCTTTGCCTGGTCATACCAGGACATGCCAGGGTTGGATACAGACATCGTTGTGCATCGGCTACCATTAAAAGAAGACTGTCCTCCTGTTAAGCAAAAACTGAGAAGAACTCGCCCTGACATGGCAATGAAGATCAAAGAGGAGGTACAGAAACAGTGGGACGCCGGGTTCCTTGCCGTGACTAGTTACCCACCTTGGGTAGCTAACATCGTTCCAGTGCCAAAGAAAGATGGTAAGGTGAGGATGTGTGTTGACTACCGGGATCTGAACAGAGCTAGTCCGAAAGATGATTTCCCTTTACCTCACATTGATGTATTGGTGGATAATACGGCTCAGTTTTCGGTGTTCTCCTTCATGGATGGATTTTCAGGATACAATCAGATCAAAATGTCACCTGAAGATATGGAGAAGACAACTTTCATCACACCCTGGGGTACATTCTGTTATAAAGTGATGCCATTCGGCCTGAAGAATGCTGGTGCCACTTATCAGAGGGCTATGGTAACGTTATTCCATGACATGATCCACAAAGAAATTGAATGTTATGTGGATGACATGATTGCCAAGTCCTTCACAGAAGAAGACCACCTGGTGAATTTGTTGAAGTTATTCAAGCGTCTGAGAAAGTACCAATTGAAGCTGAACCCCAACAAATGCACATTCGGGGTACGATCTGGTAAGTTGCTGGGATTTATTGTAAGCGAGAAAGGGATTGAAGTTGACCCTGACAAAGTTAAAGCCATTCAAGAAATGCCTGCACCAAAAACTGAGAAAGAAGTTCGAGGGTTCTTAGGAAGATTGAACTACATTTCAAGGTTCATATCTCATCTCACAGCAACCTGCGAGCCCTTGTTCAAGCTATTAAGAAAAGAGCAAGCGGTCAGGTGGAATGAAGACTGTCAGAGGGCTTTTGACAAAATTAAGGAATACTTACAAGAGCCTCCGATCCTTATGCCTCCAGTGGAAGGAAGACCCCTGATCATGTACTTGACAGTATTAGAAAAGTCGATGGGGTGTGTGCTGGGCCAGCATGACGAGTCTGGTCGAAAAGAGTATGCAATATACTACCTAAGCAAAAAGTTTACCGACTGTGAACAACGATATTCACTGCTCGAGAAAACTTGCTGTGCTTTAGCGTGGGCTGCTCGCCGACTAAGGCAGTACATGTTGACCCACACTACCTTATTGATCTCCAAGATGGATCCAGTCAAGTATATATTTGAGAAACCAGCACTTACCGGACGGGTTGCAAGATGGCAAATGATTCTCACAGAGTATGATATCCAATACACATCCCAAAAAGCCATCAAAGGCAGTGTATTGTCTGATTATCTCGCTGAGCAACCCATTGATGATTACCAGCCTATGAGGTTTGACTTCCCCGACGAAGACATCATGTTTGTAAAAGCAAAAGATCATGAAGAGCCTATTCATACTGAAGGGCCTGACCCAGAAGAGGGATGGACTATGATGTTTGATGGGGCTGTTAACATGAATGGTCGTGGTGTTGGCGCAGTGCTCATTACACCTAAGGGAGTTCACCTGCCTTTCTCGGCAAGACTCACTTTTAACTGCACTAACAACGAAGCTGAATACGAAGCTTGTATTATGGGTCTTGAGGAAGCCATTGACCTCAGGATCAAAACTTTGACTGTATTCGGGGATTCAGCTCTGGTAATTAATCAAACAAATGGCAGATGGCACACGCACCAAGATCATCTGATACCTTATCGGGACTACACAAGGAGGTTGTTGACTTTCTTCACAACAGTCAAGCTTGAGTACATCCCTCGAGACGAAAATCAGTTTGCAGATGCTCTAGCTACTATTTCATCCATGATCAAAGTGCAAGCTGCCAATTTTGTGCCTCAAATTGCAGTATCCAGGCTTGACAGGCCAGCATATGTGTGCTCAGCAGACATTGTCAAAGATGATAAGCCCTGGTATCATGACATCAAATGCTTCTTGGAGGATCAAACATACCCACCTGGGGCATCTTCCAATGATAAGAAGACATTAAGAAGGCTAGCTGGTAGTTTCTTCCTGAACACTGATGGCTCCCTGTATAAGAGAAACTTTGATATGATACTTCTCAGATGCGTCGATAAGGCGGAAGCAGACTTGCTGATGCACGAGGTGCATGAAGGATCCTTTGGCACCCATGCTGGAGGGCATGCAATGGCTAAAAAGTTGCTAAGATCAGGCTACTACTGGATCACCATGGATGCAGACTGCTGTGCCTATGCCAGAAAATGTCATAAATGCCAGATTTATGCGGATAAAGTGCATGTGCCTCCAAATCCTTTGAATGTGATGTCTTCACCCTGGCCCTTTGCCATGTGGGGCATTGATATGATCGGCAAGATTGAACCAACAGCGTCAAACGGACATCGCTTCATCTTGGTCGCGATTGATTACTTCACCAAATGGGTGGAAGCTGCGTCTTATGCCAATGTTACTCGCCAGGTGGTAGCAAAATTCCTGAAAAGAGATATCATATGCAGATATGGAGTGCCCGAGCGAATCATTACCGATAATGGTTCTAATCTGAACAATAAGATGATGGCAGAACTGTGCCGGGACTTCAAGATCCAGCATCACAATTCCTCTCCTTACCGACCAAAGATGAATGGTGCGGTAGAGGCAGCTAATAAGAATATCAAGAGGATTGTACAGAAAATGGTTATCACATACAAAGATTGGCATGAGATGCTACCGTTTGCGTTGCATGGGTACCGGACGTCAGTCAGGACGTCGACTGGGGCAACCCCCTTCTCTTTAGTCTACGGCATGGAGGCAGTCTTGCCTGTTGAAGTGGAAATTCCTTCACTGCGGGTGTTGATGGATGTCAGGCTTGATGAGGCTGAGTGGGTACGTGCTCGATATGATCAACTATGCCTAATTGAGGAAAAGAGATTAGCAGCTATCTGTCATAGCCAGCTTTATCAAAGGAGAATGAAGCGAGCCTTCGATCAGCGAGTACGTACTCGAGAGTACCAAGTAGGCGAGCTCGTGCTCAAGAGGATCATTCCTCCTAGTTCAGATCACAGGGGCAAGTGGACCCCAAATTATGAAGGACCATTCATAGTGAAGAAAGTATTCTCAGGCGGAGCACTGATGCTCACCACTATGGATGGCGAGGACTTCCAATACCCTGTTAACTCGGACGCAGTTAAAAAATACTTCGCATAAAAGACCCGCTGGACACAAAAACAGAATTATAGTCCAGGCAAAAAAAAGGGCATCCCGGCGAGCTAAAAACAGAATAAAAGCTCGGGCAAAAATTAGGGAAAAATTAAGAAAAATGTACACCCGCTGAGTTGAAAAGCCACATCGGACAACTCAGGCAAAAAAGGGTAGCCCGGTGGATTGAAAACCCGAAAGGGCGATCCACGCAAAATCAGGGAATAAGCGAACAACTGCGCTCCGGTTTATCTGAACCACATCACCGCTTCAAACAGCTTGACCATATCAGAAGGGTAGAGATCAGCCCCCCCTCATTCTCTTCAGAAGGTCGAAGACGGAACGGAAAGTCTTCAGGATATGCCAGTCATAGCAGGAAGGAAACTCTTTGGAATGCCGTGCCATTGCCATTAGGATAGTTTCTTTTCTCAATTTTACAGTAGCTACCTCTTTCCAGGTGGTTACTTCCTGATGTAAAATTTTGCCTATTCAGAGGCCAATCAATAAAAAGAATATTCAGTCAAACACCGTGTTATGTTTATTTTGTTTACAAAAATGTCCTGAATTTTTGACAAATAACATTGCATGCGAAACATGTTGCTTTTTTCAAACTGATAAAAACGACATTGCAGGGACACTTAACATCGCTTTGAGTGTCAGGTGACGGCAGATGAATAGATCAGGCCGTACCAATCTTGGTGCATGTGTGTGTATTCTGTTATTGCAGGATTTGCGGGTTATCACCGTATCCCCAAGCAGCAGAGGGTTATTCTCCAAGCAGAGGTATTTCCCCGACAGAGCGCCTATTTACAAGTGACTTATTCTCAACAGGTATCTGAACACCTGCACTCCCCAGAAGTCGGGTCAATCCCCAGCAGGAGTTAGTAGAAGTCTCCCGTCCACAGTGGAGTTGTCAGAAGTTTATTATCCGCAACGGAATCGCTGGAAATTCCCCTGGCTCAGCAGAGTTGCAGGTAACTTCATTTCCCCACAGAGTCATCGGGATTCTCATTCCCAAGGGATTTCCCTAGCAGAGCAAGAGGAAATTCTCCCCAGTGGAGTCAGAGCAGGATGATCAGATCCTCAACAGATGTTCAAAGCAGTTAAACGAAGTATACCTCACGCAGAGTCGTCTTTCTTCTAGTGAAAGCTTCTCCGGCAAGCATCAGGTTGCCAACACTTCGTTTTCGTCAGAGTTAAAAGTTTTGAGTCCCCAACAGGTTGCTGGAATCTTCTCCCACAGGCCGCCAGGACTTCATTCCTCAGCCAGAGTGGAAGTGTCTACTTCCCCAGCATGATCAGCCTTTGCCTGTGTTGATGCTATTCAGTGTTCGTTCGCATTCTTAGACACTTATCTGATGATTCAGTTTGCTCATCCGCAGTCTCCAGAAGAATTAGCACCTTGCGGCACTCGTCTGTGCTCGCATATCTATTTGATGCTCATCCTCTTTCAGCACTCGTCCGTGCCTTTTCCTCAGCAGATTCCTCTTTATTTGAGGTATTCCTAGCACTCTTCCATGCTAACATCTTTATTTGATGACCGTCCGCAGCTCTCGGCACTCGTCCGTGTTTATTAGTTCTTTGAAGTTTTTCCCCAGTGAAGTTGCCAGTACTCGTCCGTACTCGCATCTTTATTTGATGCTCGACCGCATCCCTGCAGCACTCGTCCGTGCATTTTTCGATTCCTCTTTATTTGAGGCATATCCCCAAGAAAGTCGCCAGTACTCGTCCGTACTCGCATCTTTATTTGATGCTCGATCGCATCTCTTAGCACTCGTACGTGCTTGTTACTCCTTTGAAGATTGCTCGCCCGCACCCTTCGACACTCGTCCGTGCCTATTACTTATCTAGTGCTCGTCTGCACGCCCCGACGCTCGTCCGTGTTTGGTATTTTCTTTCGAAGATCGTCTGAAATGAGCTGATACTCGTCTGTATCTTTTCTGACACTCGTCTGTGTTAGATTGTTCCCTATTGAAGATTCCAATGCTCATCTGTGTTGGATTTCTGGTATTCGTCTATACCGGTGATTGATACTCGTCCGTATCATATTCAGAAGCACTCGTCCGTGTTTCTTGGACCATCGTCCGGTACTCGTCCGTATCGTCAACTTATGACACTCGTCCGTGTTTCTTTGATGATCATTCCAATGCTCGTCCGCATTGAAGAGGTTGAAAACCCTGACGGTGGGATTAAAACGTCAAAACCATTTCCGGAACCTGCGTAAGGGTTATCCGAAGAAGACTCGTCCGTCTTATTCCACTTATCTGCGTAAGGATTCGTGAAGAGGGTTCGTCAATCCTATTTCCCGGAACCTGCGTAAGGGTTATCCGAAGAAGACTCGTCCGTCTTATTCCGCTTATCTGCGTAAGGATTAGTGAAGAGGATTTGTCTATCCTAGTTGCATGTCTGTCCCACAGACTTATATGCATTTCCGGAACCTGCGTAAGGGTTATCCGAAGAAGACTCGTCCGTCTTATTCCACTTATCTGCGTAAGGATTAGTGAAGGAGATTCGTCTATCTCAGGTTACTTTGAAGATTCTTAAGGGCTCGTCCGCTCTCTGCACCTGGCGTCACAGGTCATTCGAAGACTCGTCCGTCTCATGATTCATCAGAACCTTTGGTTTCGTTGGAAGGAGCTCGTTTGCTCATCTCTCAGCTCAGTCGAAACGTCATTGGATTGGGTTTATTTCCCATTTCTTGTTTTCTGCATCAGAGTGCAAATTTCCGTTTTCTTGGGTATTCAACCACAGTTCATCTTGAACGGTCGAAAGCGGAAGCAATCGTCCTTTTCAGATCAACAATTGTTTGAATAGGGGCAGCTGTAGAACCTCAAATTTGCCCTCTTCATTTTGAGCATCATAATACATCATTTGCATCATAAGCATATCATATATATAGCATTACAGCATAGGAAAATAAAGCATGACAAGCATCAAGCCCTAGCATGAGGCATATGGCCATCTGGGGAGGTGTTGAAGGCTATCTAAGCCAAGACAAGGGTTCCAATGGGTTTGTGGGAAGCCTATGATGAGTCTAGACCCCTTTAACAAGACCAATTTCAATTGCAAAAGCTCAGAAGATTGCTTAATCATCACAAGTTTTAAGACAATGCAAGGCTCCTAAGCAGTGCAACCAAATTAGGGTTTTGACTTCAAGAGTCTGAACCTCATAATTTTGGCCAACTCTTTTGGGCAATGTTTTCTATATGATAAGAGGTCCCTCCATGTCAATTTTCATGAGAAAATTCCAAATGGAAGTCAGTCATTGCCTTAGTTGCTTGCAGATGAAGTAATTGGTCAACTGTGCCTGTAAAAAGTCAACTGTCTGATTTCAAGGGGTCCAAGCCACTTTTTCTTGCCAAGGGAAGTCTTTACAATGTTATAAGGTGTTTGGGATGATTGAAGATCAAGAATCATGGACATTTGGAGGGTTTTGTAAAAATGGCACAAAGTGGGTTTTTAAGATTTTCCAAATTTAGCAACTTTTGCCCTAATTTTCAAGTGAGCTTAGCATGGTCAAAAATTCTCCAAATGAACCCAACCCAAACATGAAAGTTGAAGACTAAGGCCTGCCATTTTCAAAAAGTACAAGTACATTTTCATGGGATTTATGGTTTGAGAGATAAAGCCCTCGAAAATTTCATGCATTTTAGGGCAAAAATTACATTTCCATGCACACACCAAATGCAAGAGTGCTCAAAACTCATTTCCAAGTGCTGGAATGGATCAAGTGAGGTTACTAAGTTACAATGCAATGTATTTGGATGATTTTGCCCAAGAGAAACTTACATTTTGATGCCAAGCAAAGAAGTGGCCTCAAAAATGCAAATTTAGCCAAATTATGAGAAGTATGTAATGGCTAATTCTAAGGGCCAAAGTTGTTTATGTTCTGACCAAGGATTGGAAAAGGCTTGTACATGTGCCAAAAGGCCAAGCAAAGAGTGAGGTATGTGAGCTTATCCCACACTTTTGCAAATGATGCAAAATCTCAAAAAAAGGCTCATGTATTCCAATTCCAAGTGCAAGGTGAGGCCACCATCCTTTTATTCATGGCATGTTAAGTTGTTAGCTCAAGAGAAATTGGAGGGTCCAAGCAAGGAATTTGGCACATTTCACAAAATGCAAGTGCATGGGCATATGAGATCTTTGTTGTCACATGAGATGTCAAACTTTTACCAAATGGCAAGTTGTTGTGAAATGAAGTTACAAGTCCATTTGTGTACATTTTCAAATCATCACATCATTATGCATGGTATGAAAGAAATTTGGCTCAAAGAGAATCACAAAAATCGTGCATGGTGTGCATGGTTTCATCCCACTTGCAAAAGGTGCATAAGCATGAGAGTTTGTAACACACTTTGATCCAAGGGCTGAGAATGTTCCACTATTAATCAGCAAAGGAAATAGGATTAGCATGTGCAAGGTACAAGGACAAGGCACGAGCTAATTTCTCCATGACACCCTTTATGCATTTTTGCAATTTCAATTGGATCACACTCCCCTCACGTGCATTTCCTTTCTCATTCCTTGGACTGATTTAGGGCATCATAAAAGGGCCAGCTAGGGTTTTATCTTGGCAGAAATCGCCACCATTCTCCCATTTCTCAGTTTTTGCTCCTGCTGCATTTTTCCCCATAGCTCATCATCCACTACTCCATTCACCAAACAAACCTCATATTCTTGTTCCTGAAGCTTCATAGGACATAGATCAAGCCTCATTTCAAGCTGGAGAAAGTTTCTTACACCAGTCCAGTTCAAACCAGATTTCTTCAAAGAGCAAAGTTGAGGTGGTTTTGAAGCTTCTTTCACATTTATTTTGTGAAAAGAGGTTGCTAGAAGATCATCCAGAGCTGGATTTTGGCTTTCTTGGAGAAATTTGAAGCTGTGTGATTTCAGGTATGCCTCAAATCCATAGACTTAGAAATGGTTTTTGTGATGTGCATTATGATCTACTTGTTGCACTGAGCATGTGGAACTCTTTGGTTTCGAAAATGATGTTGAAATGAGGTCAGGCTAGGGTTTTGAAGTTTCTAGATCCAAGCTCTTTTGACTCTGTTCATGCTGTGTGTGCTGTTTTATGTGTTTATGATGATTGATTCATGCTGTGCTTGATTCGAGGATCACTTTTGATATTTGGATCATGTGTTTTCATGGAGAAATGGAAGAGATATGATTCTCTGGTTTTGAGGTTTTGTTGCTGCTTGGTCCTGTTTCATTCGCATGCTGCAGTTTGTTTTCATGAATTGAGGTTGAAGATGATGAGGTGGAACGCAGGGATTGGCTGGGTTTTTTGTTTTGTCTTCTTGTGACTAAACCCTAGCGTGACCTATTGATGTGTGGTTACATGTTTTTTTTGCTTCATTAAAGCATGTCACATGAGTATAAAACCTGAGTTTTGTTTTCTTTTTTCTTTTCATTTTCGCATGGGCCCAAGGCCAACATGCTATCTGCGCCCCCTGCTGGGCCCAAGTGGTTGAAATAAGCTGACTGGCTTTACTTTTCATACTCTCCCATCTTTTTATTATTCTTTGGTTTTCTCCCCTTTACTTCTTTCACTTTTTATTATTTTTAAAATATTTCCCAACTTAGAAAAAATCCATAAAAATTCATGTGCACTCTTTAGTTCATCTAGTTTTTTATCATATTTTTTTCACATTTTTATTTTTATTTCCACGTGGCCAAAATAAATCCAATATTAGGCATTACTTTCTTGTGAACTCTCATGGACCAATCTGCCTTGTCCAATTTCTATCTTCCTCATCCTTTAAGCTATGAATCCCATTCTTTTTGCATTCAAATCCTAAGACACTTTACTATCTTCATGATTTATCTTAGATTTTTCATAAATTTCTTTGCTGGATTTTGATTAAGTTACTTGTGCATCAATTCTCAAAACCCTAAATGGTGATACTTTACATTCATGAGCTTCATTGACCTAGTTTGGTGCTGAATTTTTGCAAACTCTTTTAGATTCTCATTTCCTTATGTTTGGAGAGTACTTTGCTAGTTGGGTAGATTTTTTAGGGGCTTGGATCTATTTCTTGGGTATTTTCTTCTTCACCTTGCCTTGTTTTGGGTACTTTGAGTCTTATAGTCTCTTTTGAGCTTAGAAGGGCACTTGTGCCAACTTCTCCCCATCTTTTAGGGTCCTTTAGAGGTCTAGGGTGGTTCCTGGTCTTAGGGAAGGGTAGAATCTCCTTGAATCTTGGTTTTGGGTCTCTCTTATTGTGCTTTATTTCTTTAAGTGTTCTGCATGCCTTCTTTGCATTTGTTTCACTTCTTATCATCTTAATATGATCTTGTGTTGCTTTGTATATCATCTTGTGGACTCTTTGCCATACCCTCATGATTGTATAACTTCTGACTTGTTGGTCCATGCCTTGGTTTTATGATGTTACACTAACCTTGCAGGAGCTATGGTAAGTGTGAGATGTGGGAATTGAGTTCCACATCTCCATCTCTCATCTCTTCTCATTTTGTTTATATGGACTAACATCTTCTTGTTGGGCTTAGGTCTTTCTCATCCCCTCTTCTATCTTCTTCTTCTCTTCTTCTTTCCTTCTTCAGTAGGATAGAAACCTCACAAACCCTAGGAACTCCATGCATGCTAATTTAGGGTAGAAACTTCCCCCTAGTTTTTCATTTTGCTCCTTTGGTTCTCTTTCTCTTCTCATCTTCAAACTTAATTCTAATTCATCTAATAAAGGTTGGGTACTTTCATGTGGCACGAGACTTTGCTATGAGATGCTCACACGCGTTCCATTTCGGGGCGAGGTGTGAGTCATCACTCGTGGTGGATAGGTCTTAGCATGAGTACCTCACAAAGAAAAGACTAAAAAACACTTCTTAACCATAAAACCACAAAAAACACTTAATAATGATAATAGGTTAGTGTGCTTGAGCTTTTCACTTAGGGGACTAGCTTTGGGGATTCCCTCCATAGATAGGTGTGCCTCTTACGCATTCCATTTCGGGATGATGTGAGATGTACACATCCCATTGAGTAAGACTTAAGTACACTTACCTATGCAAACCTTCACAAATAAAATCTTCATAAAAATCTCAAACAAACAATAAGCGCCTTTCCTTCGGGAATTCTTTCTCATCCCATTCGCTTCGTACGCGAACTTGCTCCTACTTGTCACTTTGCAAGACGGTTACGCACTCGTCGTCCGAGTCTGCAACACCTGAGCAATGGCATAGGCAGTTCAAGCCTTTAATTCACAAGAAATCTTTTCCACCCCTAGTTAGGGGAACTACGGCGTCTCTGATCCTCATTATCCTGATGAGGTACGTAGGCAGCGGGGTAGGGCCCGTTCGAGCACAATCTTTATTTTCCCTACATTTTTCCTCTTTGTTTCATATTCATTGCTTTTCTCAGTTTCTTTTCCAGTTCCAGTTTCTTTCCATCTTCATTTCTTTTGCTGCAGCTTTCATACCCTCACCCTTTGAAACAGTTTCTTTTTGCAAGCGTGGATCCCGTCGGGTACGGCGGACGATCTGGGTGCTAATACCTTCCCAGGTCGTAACCGACTCCCGAACTCAGTCTCTTTGGTTCGCAGGACCCGTGTCCTTCCTTTTCTTTTCTTCTGGTTTGTGCAGCATTACCATTCCCTTTCTTTGGGATAAAAATGCCTGGCTGGCGACTCTATTCTTTTTCCGCGCCACTTTCGCGTTTGTACCAGGATGGAAATCCCGGGAGCGACACTAAGGCTGGAATCCCAGGCCTTCACTTAGACTTCTTGGTTACTCAGGCCACCCTGCATGCTACAGCAGGGAAGTGGGAAACTGTTTGTGCTCTTCTAGCCCTCAGCATATATGGAGTTATCTTGTTTGCAGATGGGCCAAAGTTTGTAAGCAAGAGTGCTATTCACCTGTTCTTACTGAGGAACCCAGTTCCTACCTTTCTTGGAGACTTCTACTACTCAGTGCACCAAAGGAATGAGAAGCAAAGGGGAGGATTAGTCAGATGTTGTGCACCCCTCTTCTACTGTTGGTTGTTAAGACACTTTCCGAAGTCAGACACTTTCTTGAATCCTCATCAGCCAAGGAACTGGGCTAAGAGGATGATTGCCCTTACATCAGAAGACATCAGATGGTGCACTCAGAGCACCAAGGGCAAAGATATCATTACTAGCTGTGGGCAGTATCCCAATGTACCCTTGATTGGAGTGAAAGGTTGCATCAACTACAACCCTTTGCTTTTCAAAAGGCAATTAGGGTATGCCTTGGTACATCCCCCAAGAGGACAAGATTTGACAGAAACCCTCTATTGTGACATCTAGCATAACCTTGCCATTGTTAGACAAGCTTCCTGGCCTTGGGAAAATATTCAGACTAAGGGGACAACTATTCTTGGCAAGTGCAACAATATAGCTTCAGCTCAGTATCTTGACTGGTCTTGTGTCAGGGGACAGATCACCCGAATGCCATTAACCTTAGAGGATGTACCTGGGCCATCAGCGGTAGAGCCTGCAGCTACTGTTAGTTTAGAGGAGTTTGAGAAATTGAAGGAAAGAAATACTCAGCTCTCTGAAGCTTTGAAGAAGACCCTCTGGGAGAGGAATGACAGTCGTCTGGATAATGAAAGGTTGGAGAGACTCCGGATTGAGCACTTGACCAAGATTGAGAAGACGGATGACTACTGTCATACCCCAAATTTGTCCTACCTGCACTATTTTATTTTACTGTCTAACCATCATTTAAAAAAAACCAAAAAATATGTACCATTTTATTTTCTGACTAACCGCATATTAATAAAATATGTCATTTTCTTTTGTACGAAAAATCAGGATTTATTCGAGTTTGTCAGGTCGAATGCGTTTATGTTCAGAGTTTAAAATCAGAGTGTTGTGTGAAGGTCTTTCATTTGATTGTCACCTTTATTTTCCATTTAATAATTTTTCACAAAGTTCAAAAAAAAATCAATCAATTTATAGACATTTTAAGCTAATTTCTCTTTTCTTATTATTCCTTTTTTATTATTACTATTTATTATTATTATTTTATTTCTTTTTTATTCTCTATATTATTCCTTTATTTCTCCATTTCTACTACAACCCACATTTTCAAAATATCAGTATCTCACCAATATTTTAATCCATTTCATCATTTACTTTTATGGTTTATTATTATTAGTATTATTTTTTTTATTTAACATTAATATTATTTTTATTACTATCAATATCATCTTCATTTGTTTAAATTTTTATTATTCTTGTATTGTCATTAATTATTAGTTTTATTATTTCTTTTTATTTTAACCCAAATATCAACTTTTTGTTTGTTTGCTTTTTTCCTTTTATAATAGCCACATTACACTTGACAATTCCTCCCTTCCACTCACAAAAAAAAACGTACAACAACAACCTGGCAAATGAATCTCGCTGCTTTTTTTTCATGAAAATTCTTCTCAATCTACCCTCACTTCAACTTTCCTATAAAACAATCCTCTTTTTCACTAAATAAGGAAGCTTGGGAGCCATATTGAAACCTTGCAAAAATTCATACACCAAGCTTCAAAACCTTACCTTTCATACATAACTCACAACACCATTTTCTTCAAATCCATAACACAGATCCACATACACCATCATAATCATAAATCATAGCCTTCATCTTCATTTTTTTCCAGAATACAGTAGGAACTAGCAACCCCAAACACAATCAAACTGCAATAATCTTCAAAATCACCATCCACACACGACTTCTTTTCTTTTTCTCCTTTTCAAAAACCACCACTTTTTTTCTTTTATTAACACAGAACAAAAATTGTAGCAACAAATCCTTACCGCAAACAGCCACGTAATCCTTCGTCGACCCACCGCAAAACACCCTTCACCCAAACGCAGCGATCCAAAAACCCCTTCAAAACCAGATCGTAAACAACCTCCAAACCGGATTGCTGCACTCCACAAACACAAACTCTAAAACCGACAAACCGCGGAACACAGTCCACAAACAAGATGCAGTGAGAAATGCTGAGGACTCACCGAACTCAGTCCGCGAGTAAGCCGCCACAACCCGCCGCCCAAATCCTCATTGAATCAACCCGCAAACGCGAACCCAAATCCGTGATTCGAACACCACCATTCCGAAAATCGAACCGCAACTCGTAAAATCACCACCTCTTCAATACCCAAACCGACCAGCAACCATTGCCGCTGCCGTTTGAAACCAGAGAGAACTGAGTGAAGAGACGAGTCGCGTGAGAGGCAGCGATTGTGAGAGAGGACGAATCGGAGAACCAATTCAGACTGAAATTAAGAGGTAGGTAGTGTTGGTGATGTTTCGTGTTGAAAGAGAGAGAAACGGCGAGTTCGAGTTGAGTGAGGGAGATTGCGCCGCTGCGTTCATGAAGAAGGTGGGTTCTGCGTGATAACCCTTGGATGCACTCTTCTCTGTGTTTATCGCTTTATTAATATGACTCTGTTTTTTTCTCTATAACTTTGATTTTTTTTAATTATTATTATTATTGTTTTATTAACTGTTCAAATTTAGTGATTGCTTTGATTTGGGTCTATATCCATTCTCAGAAACCATCATCAGACCATAACGTTTTTTATTAAATAAAAATTCAATTATGGCCCTCCTTGTTTTATGCTGACTAGAGCTCATGTTGGGCCCAGCCCGCATATTTTCACTATTTACAACCCATGATCACCGCCCCCCTGTTTTTTTTAATTAAATACTTTATTTTATGTTCCTAGGTTATTAAAATCTTTTATATTGTTTTCAACTTAATTTTATATTTTTTTATTTTATTTTTTCCATTTGTATTTAATTTTCTATTTTTTAGGGCCAATGATATAACCTAAATTAAATTTTGTCCAATATATTTGGAAAATTTGATTAATATGAGGCCTCCCCTATTTTTATTCTATTATACTATTTAATTGCAACAAAATAAATTTAATTTATTTATTTATGTTTATCATATTATTTTAATTATTCAATATATTACTAAGTTTATTATTAATTTAATTTAATTACTTGTATTTATGACTTTTATTGTAACTTAAGTTTTTTTAATTTAATGCACTTATTTATTTTTCTCGTAATCTATCGCTTAACTCGAATCGCGAAACAATGTAAGTCGAGCATCGCGTCTCGCCATCAAATCTTCCGAACTCAATAATTCAAATATTTCCATAATCCCAATAACGGATAAACTGAATTCTGGAGTCTCGCATTCCTCGAATTCTTGAATGAACACTCCCGAGGCTCGCCCCGCGGGACGTCGTTCATTCGACTTTCCGTAATTAAAACTTTTAATCCACATATTAAATAATGAAAGAATTGAATTCTGGAATCTCGCATTCCTCGAATTCTCGAATAAACTCTCTTGAGGCCCGCCCCTCAAGACGCAGTTTATTCACCTTTTCATTCTTAAAAACACCAATCGAATCACGCATTTTTTCAAGCAAACTTTATTTAAATCCTTTCTATCTCAAACAAGCTAGCGCTTCAGCCTCCCATCGCGAGCAGACAAGCCTACGCTTAGCAGTAGAATGCGATTTAAATAACTGTTTATTAAAACAAACCAACCAGCCTTAGAACCACGAACTACGAGGCTCTGACTTTCCCATTGCACAAGGGAATACGTAGGCACACGGATCTTACTCCTTGCCGAGCACCCTAAGAATAAAACCACCCATTTCTCCTATTACCCTTAGCTTAGAATCATTCGCATTTATTTTATAATTCGAAGAAAACAGAAAGCATAAGTCAACATTAGATCGCAAGTTAAACTAAGAGGTTCCCGTTGAGTACAACAGTCGTAAGGGGTGCTAATACCTTCCCCTTATGGAATCGACTCCCGAACCTAGAATCTGGTTTCAAAGACCTTGTTCTATCCGTTTTTTCAAAAGGGTTTCTCGATATTTTCCCTTTCCTTAATTGGAATAAAATAAGTTCGGTGGCGACTGTGTTGTTTTAATTTTTATCCGCGGTAATTTCTTTTATCGCGAGGTCGTATTTTTCGAGGTGCGACAGCTGGCGACTCTGCTGGGGACATTCAGAGAGTCAAGCCTAACTTAGTTTACTTTGTGATCAATGTTTACATTGCTTATCTGTTTTCTTTATGCTTTTTTATGCTTGTTTATTCGCTCTTATTATTACGATTATTTTCATACCTGCTTGTTGGATCCTGGGTTGGCATCCGAGTTTGCGAAAAAGAAGAAGGAACACCTAGTTTAGAATTGGAAGTTATTAGTGTTAGTCTCCAAGGACTCGCTCCTTGCAAGCCTAGCATGAAAGCTCCCCCCAGAGAGTAGAACTATTCATAGATCTCGTCATAACACAGCTAGCTTGTTGCATGACTTGATTCATGAAAGGGTTGTGACTCTGGGACCCGCTTTTAGAACCAGTTTCAATGTTGGCAGTTGTGTAGTGTTAGTCTCCGAGGACCCGCTCCTCATATGGCTAACATGAGAACTCCACTCAAGGTAGACCCTATCATTATTATCGTCATAATACAGCTAGCATGTGGCAGAACGTTAGTACGATCAGCGTCCGTGACCTTGAGTATCTTATCCATAACTGTAGAAACTATCATGTGAGTGGTTTTATGGGTAAAGAACTTAGAACAATCCTATAAGAATTTACCTGCTAAGGTTACTATGGTTCACCTCAGAGCTGATTATACCTGTGATCCTGGATCTTGCATTGCATCCATATGCATATTCATTTCATTTGCATTATTTGTTCATCTTGCATTTCATTCCAAAGCCGTAAACTTATTCCATGTTCCTTCATCTTCAGTAAATCAAGCTGGTTTCCTGACGCCCGTATCGTGCTAGACGCCCGTATTTAACTAGAGCCAACACTAGAAGACTGATGGACGTGATTCAAGAAGAACAAGCTGCCATGAGGGAAGAGATTGACTAGGTGAAGAACAAGATTGACCAGATTTACGAGACCATACAAGCTTTGGCTAGGATGGAAGAACGTCGTGAAGCTGCTGCCGCAATGAATAATGCTCTAGTGCAAGGATCTGCCTCACGAGCAATGCCTTCAGCTCCAGTTCCAAACCCTTTGGTCTACGGTTTGCCTCCAGGCTTCACTCCTGCTGTTGAAGAAGTCACTTCTCAACCAGTACCTACCTCTGGTGTCACTGTTGGTGCTATTCCTCCAGCTCAACCTTTTCCAACTCAAGTCCAGTTTCCTCATGCTGAAGAGGATCATCATGTTGAGTATGAGATGCATACCGTTGTTCCAATCACCAATCCTCACGTTGTTCAAGAGTCTGAAGCTATGAAGATGTGTCGCGAGTTAGCTGAAAAACTCAGAATCATGGAAGGACATAACTCAACCTCTCTGAGTGCCTCAGACATGTGTTTAGTTCTAGATGTTGTGATCCCTGCTAAGTTCAAACTACCAGAATTCGAGAAGTACAAAGGCCTCAGCTGCCCTGAGCTCCATTTGAGGATGTACTGCAGAAAAATGGTCGTTCATGCCAAAGACGACAGACTCATGATCCATTGCTTCCAAGACAGCCTGTATGGAGCATCTCTAGAATGGTACATGCAGCTCGAACGCAACAATGTTCGTACTTGGCTTGATCTATCTGATGCATTCAAAAAGCAGTACAAGTATAACACTGACCTTGCTCCTAACCGTACTCAACTTCAGAGTATGTCTCAAAAGGAGAGCGAGTCCTTTAAGGAGTACGCCTAACGCTGGAGGGAATTAGCTGCCAGAGTGCATCCGCCTTTGGTTGACCGTGAATTGATCAACATCTTCATGGGTACCTTACAGGGGTAATACTATGAGAAGCTGATCAGCAGTGTATCTTCTGGATTTTCAGACATGGTAATGGTCGGAGAAAGAATCGAAGAAGGTCTGAAAAGCGGAAAAATCCAAGGAGGTTCTAGCAGCCAAACCAATGTCAAGAAACCTTTCAACAGGTACAAAAAGGGCGAAATGAATGCCGTTTCTGCTGCAAGTGGGAATCCTCAATAGAGTGCACCTACTCCAGTTCCCTACTATCAGTATCCTTATGTTGCTGCTGCGCAATATGCTCCTATGCCATATCAGCCAATTCCTCCAATGCCTTACCAGCAGGCCATGCAAGCTTTATTTCCGCCTCAGATGGCTTATCAACCACGTCCAATGGTCGCTGCTGCGCAATTCACACCTAATCAGTACCAGCAACCATCCTACCCATAACGGCTTGGTCAACAACAACAACGCGCTCCACAACAGCACCCACCATATCAGCAAAGAAGGCCTGAAAGAACCTTTGATCCCCTGCCTATGACACATTCTGAAATCTTTAATCAGCTGATTGCAAAGGGAACTCTTGTTTTTAAATACCTGCCACCACAAACTGGTACTGCACGAGACTATGATGCCAATGCCCGCTGTGAGTATCACAATGGTGCTCCAGGTCACGCGATCGAGTACTGCAAATCGTTCAAGCACAAGATTTAAGATCTGATCGACTCTAAGGATCTCACCTTCACCCCGAGAAATCCAAATGTCCAGAACAATTCAATGCCGCCGCACTGGGCCAACAAGTGAAGACATTTGAAGGGTTTGTTGAAGACCAAGCTGAGTAGTCTCCAACTTTGAAGCAAGTCAAATCAAGAGAAGTTCATTCCTCAAATCAAGGCAGTCGTCACCATTTATCATTTCCGCATATTTGTTATTTTGTACTGTTTGTTAAGTACTATTTTTTTTAACATTGTTGTTTGTACTTGGTTTTGTTAATATTATGTTTATGCATGTTTTTAATTAGTCTATTCGCATTCGCTCATTATTTATCATTTATCGCATAAATCACAAAAATATTTCCTCACTTCACTTTAGCAAATATTTGAGGGAGGATGATGAAAATGAAATACCCATAACTGTTGCGATATGCTTTCGGATAAAACCTCGTCAATGATGTACATGCATTTTTTCAAATCCCCAAACACTGGAGATATAAGGAGTTAATCCCTAGTCAACCACTTCGAGCCTAGAAGTAGGATTTTCTTTCGGATACAACCCTTACGCTTAACCCGGGGCAGGGGAGTTGTTCAGTTGACTTGGCTACACTTTCAAATCGCAAGATGAGACATCACGTCGGAGGACCATCAACAAATGACTTGGCAGTCACGACATTTAAACAGAAAGAAAAAGAAAAAAAAAACACTAAGTTGAGCACCCGAAGGGAGACTTAGTCGAAAAAAGAAATCAAAAGAGGAGCCCAAATCCTCAACAAAAGCAAAACAAATATCAGTGACCACCAAACCAAAATCAAGGGGGCACCAACATCAAAGCAAAATAAGATAACTGTCAATGTCAAGTAAGCTTTAATGCTTCATCTTCACTCTTACAAAGTCAATACAAATGCAGGTGTAGAGTTAACTGAACATAGTATTGGAGAACATTACGAAGAAGGGTTGGGTACAAATCAAACTTTGAGCCTTATATCTCTAACCATTAACCAGACCACGTTATAACCCTCGAAAGACCTAATTGAGACGTGGTTTATTCTGAAAGCACGCTACCAACAAGGTTGCGTAAATTGACTCCCATATATTTACTAATCTCTAATCTCGTTTGCACATTATTCTTGCTGCATCTTTTACGCACTTTCTAAATCAGCACTTCGTTTGGACTAACGGTCCATTCGTCACACTTTATTAGCATTCAAATAAATTGACTTTTTCAAAACTTACATGAAATTTACATTAACACTACCATTTGTGTATGAATAATTTAATTGCAATTTAGTGCTTGACATCAGTGCAATCCCAACAAGGGCCAATCAAAAGAGAAATTTGAACTTCATTGGTGCCAACATGAATCAAGACTACCTCAACAGTCCAATCATAGGCAAATTATCTTCAACAGCCCAATCAGGGGCAATTTATTTTAAAAAGTCCATGAATCAGGGGCAAAGTTATTCTTGACGGCCCAATTAGGGGAAAATCACCTTCAAAGGCTCAATCAGGGGCAAGTCATGTCATGGCCATTATCAAAGCTTCCCCACCAGATTTATTTCAAATACCCTACAGACAGGGGCAAGCAAACAAGGAGCAAATCTTCTCATCTCTTCTCCCCAGCTAAACAGGCAGTCCTTGCTAGACTTGGCAATCATTCAAAGCAAAATCAGTCTTCATGTGTCAATTAAGTCGCTTCGCTCACCAGCAGATAACCAAACTTGGAGCTTTCAGATCCATCTTCTGATCGCGCATCGTCGAAGATCGAGTGTCGGGGAATCAAACCCTCCACCCACCCAAAGTCCAATCGTTATTGGCAACTACCAAACCAAAAGTCTACCAAGCTGGCACCTTTCATTTTCCCATCACTTCATATGCATCATTTACAGCATGTTCATCATATGCATACCTAAATAAATCAGACTTTCATATCCCTAACTTTTCAAATTGCATCTTAATGCATAAACACTTGCATCGTATCTCCATCATTATGGAATACCATTTCAAAAGCAGTCAAGCATAGTTGCATAACTCAGGATCCAGGATCAGCACAGATTTTTGGTCCTTTCCCCAGCAGAAATCAGGATCGTATCAATCGAAGATTCCAGGCATTTCCTAGGTGTTATTCAATGGCCATCCTTGTTGGACATTTCTCTTCCCGGTTATTTAATTTTTTGTTATTCGCCATCCTTTTGGTGTCGGGGTCGTTTTATCATCCTTTTGGTGATAGCAATTATTTAATTTTCTGTTACTCGTCATCCTTTTGGTGCCGGGGTCGCTTTGTCATCCTTTTGGTGGTAGCGATTATTTAATTTTCGGTTACTCATCATCCTTTTGGTGTTGGGGTCGCTATATCATCCTTTTGGTGGTAGCGATTATTTAATTTTCGGTTACTCGTCATCCTTTTGGTGCCGGGGTCGCTTTGTCATCCTTTTGGTGGTAGCGATTATTTAATTTTTGGTTACTCGTCATCCTTTTGGTGTTGGGGTCACTTTATCATCCTTTTGGTGATAACGATTATTTAATTTTCTGTTACTCAACATCCTTTTGGTGATGAGGTCGCTTTATCATCCTTTTGGTGATAACGATTATTTAATTTTCTGTTACTCATCATCCTTTTGGTGTCGGGATCGCTTTATCATCCTTTTGGTGATGGCGATTTTATTTTCAGTTATTCGCCTTGTCATCCTCTATTGATAAGTGACTTTATTTTCAGTTACTCGCCTTATCATCTTCTGGTGATAAGTGATTTCATTTTTCAGTCACCCGCTTTATCATCCATCGGTGATAAATGATTTATTTTGTTAACTTATTCGCTGTGACACCCGTTTTTCAGTTTTCAGTCATTTAGCTTTAATCATTTGCTTTTTTTCCGCAATTTCTTTCTTTGTCGGACAGATTTGGAGTCTGTTAGTATCTAATTATCTTATATCTTGAAAGATTGACCGCGAGCCAGTTCATCTTACTCGGTCTAAGCCAATTCGATAGGGGCATCTGTCATACCCCAAATTTGTCCTACCTACACTATTTTATTTTACTGTCTAACCATCATTTCAAAAAAAAAACCAAAAAATATGTACCATTTTATTTTCTGTCTAACCGCATATTAATAAAATATGTCATTTTCTTTTGTACGAAAAATCAGGATTTATTCGAGTTTGTCAGGTCGAATGCGTTTATGTTCAGAGTTTAAAATCAGAGTGTTGTGTGAAGGTCTTTCCTTTGATTGTCACCTTTATTTTCCATTTAATAATTTTTCACAAAGTTAAAAAAAAAATCAATCAATTTTATAGACATTTTAAGCTAATTTCTCTTTTCTTATTATTCCTTTTTTATTATTACTATTTATTATTATTATTTTATTTCTTTTTTATTCTCTATATTATTCCTTTATTTCTCCATTTCTACTACAACCCACATTTTCAAAATATCAGTATCTCACCAATATTTTAATCCATTTCATCATTTACTTTTATGGTTTATTATTATTAGTATTATTTTTTATATTTAACATTAATATTATTTTTATTACTATCAATATCATCTTCATTTGTTTAAATTTTTATTATTCTTGTATTGTCATTAATTATTAGTTTTATTATTTCTTTTTATTTTAACCCAAATATCAACTTTTTGTTTGTTTGCTTTTTTCCTTTTATAACAGCCACATTACACTTGACAATTCCTCCCTTCCACTCACAAAAAAAAACGTACAACAACAACCTGGCAAATGAATCTCGCAGCTTTTTTTTCATGAAAATTCTTCCCTCATTCTTCCCAATCTACCCTCACTTCAACTTTCCTATAAAACCATCCTCTTTTTCACTAAATAAGGAAGCTTGGGAGCCATATTGAAACCTTGCAAAAATTCATACACCAAGCTTCAAAACCTTACCTTTCATACATAACTCACAACACCATTTTCTTCAAATCCATAACACAGATCCACATACACCATCATAATCATAAATCATAGCCTTCATCTTCATTTTTTTCTAGAATACAGTAGCAACTAGCAACCCCAAACACAGTCAAACTGCAATAATCTTCAAAATCACCATCCACACACGGCTTCTTTTCTTTTTCTCCTTTTCAAAAATCACCACTTTTTTTCTTTTATTAACACAAAACAAAAATTGTAGCAACAAATCCTTACCGCAAACAGCCACGTAATCCTTCGTCGACCCACTGCAAACACCCTTCACCCAAATGCAGCGACCCAAAAACCCCTTCAAAACCAGATCGTAAACAACCTCCAAACCGGATTGCTGCACTCCACAAACAGAAACTCTAAAACCGACAAACCGCGGAACACAGTCCACAAACAAGATGCAGTGAGAAATGCTGAGGACTCACCGAACTCAGTCCGCGAGTAAGCCGCCACAACCCGCCGCCCAAATCCTCACTGAATCAACCCGCAAACGCGAACCCAAATTCGTGATTCGAACACCACCATTCCGAAAATCGAACCGCAACTCGTAAAACCACCACCTCTTCAATACCCAAACCGAACCAGCAACCATCGCCGCTGCCGTTTGAAACTAGAGAGAACTGAGTGAAGAGACGAGTCGCGTGAGAGGCGGAGATTGTGAGAGAAGACGAATCGGAGAACCAATTCGGATTGAAATTAAAAGGTAGGCAGTGTTGGTGATGTTTCGTGTTGAAAGAGAGAGAAACGGCGAGTTCAAGTTGAGTGAGGGAGATTGCGCCGCTGCGTTCATGAAGAAGGTGGGTTCTGCGTGATAACCCTTTGATGCACTCTTCTCTGTGTTTATCGCTTTATTAATATGACTCTGTTTTTTTCTCTATAACTTTGATTTTTTTTATAATTATTATTATTGTTTTATTAACTGTTCAAATTTAGTGATTGCTTTGATTTGGGTCTATATCCATTCTCAGAAACCATCATCAGACCATAACGTTTTTTATTAAATAAAAATTCAGTTATTGATCCCTCCTTGTTTTATGCTGACTAGAGCTCATGTTGGGCCCATCCCGCATATTTTCACTATTTACAATCCATGATCACCGCCCCCCCCCCCCTGTTTTTTTAATTAAATACTTTATTTTATGTTCCTAGGTTATTAAAATCTTTTATATTGTTTTCAACTTAATTTTATATATTTTTATTTTATTTTTTCCATTTGTATTTAATTTTCTATTTTTTAGGGCCAATGATATAACCTAAATTAAATTTTGTCCAATATATTTGGAAAATTTGATTAATATGAGGCCTCCCCTATTTTTATTCTGTTATACTATTTAATTGCAACAAAATAAATTTAATTTATTTATTTATGTTTATCATATTATTTTAATTATTCAATATATTACTAAGTTTATTATTAATTTAATTTAATTACTTGTATTTATGACTTTTATTGTAACTTAAGTTTTTTTAATTTAATGCACTTATTTATTTTTCTCGTAATCTATCGCTTAACTCGAATTGCGAAACAATGTAAGCTGAGCATCGCGCCTCGCCATCAAATCTTCCGAACTCGATAATTCAAATATTTCCATAATCCCAATAACGGATAAACTGAATTCTGGAGTCTCGCATTCCTCGAATTCTTGAATGAACACTCCCGAGGCTCGCCCCGCGGGACGTCGTTCATTCGACTTTCCGTAATTAAAACTTTTAATCCACATATTAAATAATGAAAGAATTGAATTCTGGAATCTCGCATTCCTCGAATTCTCGAATAAACTCTCTTGAGGCCCGCCCCTCAAGACGCAGTTTATTCACCCTTTCATTCTTAAAAACACCAATCGAATCACGCATTTTTTCAAGCAAACTTTATTTAAATCCTTTCTATCTCAAACAAGCTAGCGCTTCAGCCTCCCATCGCGAGCAGACAAGCCTATGCTTAGCAGTAAAATGCGATTTAAATAACTGTTTATTAAAACAAACCAACCAGCCTTAGAACCATGACTTATGAGGCTCTGACTTTCCCATTGCACAAGGGAATACGTAGGCACACGGATCTTACTCCTTGCCGAGCACCCTAGGAATAAAACCACCCATTTCTCCTATTACCCTTAGATTAGAATCATTCGCATTTATTTTATTATTCGAAGAAAACAGAAAGCATAAGTCAACATTAGATCGCAAGTTAAACTAAGAGGTTCCCGTTGAGTACAATGGTCGTAAGGGGTGATAATACCTTCCCCTTACGGAATCGACTCCCGAACCTAGAATCTTGTTTCAAAGACCTTGTTCTATCCGTTTATTCAAAAGGGTTTCTCGATATTTTCCCTTTCCTTAATTGGAATAAAATAAGTTCGGTGGCGACTCTGTTGTTTTAATTTTTATCCGCGGTAATTTCTTTTATCGCGAGGTCGTATTTTTCGAGGTGCGACAACTACATCAGAAAGGCTAGAGCAGGGGAGTTACTGCTGAAGAATGCTTGCAAGGAAGCTAAGACTCAAAAGGCCAGAGCTGAGCATTACTTAGAGGAGAGCCAGGCTAGGTAGATCAGGATCACTGAGGCTCGTGCACAGGAAGATCAGAGAACCCAAGCTAGGATAGAGCAACTGGAGGCTGGTGAGAAGAAGAATCAAGCAGCTTTGTTAGCAGCACAGAAGGAGATCTCCGAGTTGAAGCTTCGGGCGGGGTTGAAGAGATCAAAGGACCAGGATAAGCATAAGAAGTTGACCAGTGCCATTGCCACCAGAAACCTCCTCATCAGGACCATTACAGAGCACCCAGTAGGTCCAGTGACCGAGGCTCTCCTGAAGGAAGTCAGAGAGGATGACTTTGGACTGGATGTTTGATTTCTTTGTATTTGTACCTCCTTTGTTTGTACTTTTGATTTTGTTGTTGTACTTTGACCCACCATGGGAACTTTATTGTAATCAAACTATGTATCTTCATTCTTTGTAATATATGGTTTGTTTTACTTCATGGGCTTTATCTCTCTGCAACATCATCATTTCCTCGAGGTCTGGAAAGGTCAAAACCAAAGAACCAAACCGGATACCCTTGGAAGACAAATAGGCATCCTGCATTGCATACTAACATTTTCTCTTGTTTTGTAGGTTTTTGTTTTATTGTTGTTTCTCACTTTGTTGTGATTTCGGGAAACATTTCTCGTAGAAGAGTGTTCCCCGTCAATAGAGTGCATCGGTATCCGACAAGAAACAACCTTCCGGGATTACAAATGGATCAGGTTCAACAGGATTTGACTGATGTGAGGACCCAAATGGCCAATGAGAGGACAGAGATGAGGGCCCAAATGAATCAATTCATGGTAGTTATGACTGGTTTGGCTCAGAGCCAGGAGAGACTGAGAGAGTTAGTCGAGCGGAAAACTCCCGAGGAAAACCATCCAGGTACAGGGGGTACCAGTAACAGTGATCACATATAACCTCGTACTGATCCCCTAGAGTTTGGACCTTATCTGAGCCCAGAAATCAATGCAATAAGAAACACCCAAGGTAACACTGGAGGGAGGGCCTTACAGGAGGACCCTCAGGAAGAACAATTTATTGTGGTTGGGGCTGGAGAAGAAGTTTACGATCGTATGTTGGATGAAATAGCATAAAAGCTAAGGTCTCTTGAATCCAAAAACTCTATGGGTTTTGATGTTATGGACATGGGATTAGTGGAGGGGGTTAGAATTCCTCATAAGTTCAAACCTCCTTGTTTTGAAAGATACAATGGCACATCCTGCCCACGTACCCATCTTCAGTCTTTCCTGGGGAGATTGAAAGCCTACACCATGGATGAGAAGCTGTGGATGTTTTACTTTGAGGATATCTTGACAGGGGCATCCCGAGAGTGGTACTCTCACTTGACCAGGGCCATAGTAAGGAATTGGAAAGACTTGGCAGAAGCTTTCATTCGTCAATATCAATATAATCTGAACATGGCTCCAAACAGAACCCTTTTGATGGGAATGTCACAGCCTTCTCGAGAAAGCTTCAGATAGTACGTCCAAAGGTGGAGACAATTAGCTGCTGTCGTTCAGCCCCCGATGTCAGAAAGGGAGATGGAAGATATGTTCATGAACACTCTCCAGGGTACTTATATTGACATGTTGGCTGAATTTTCTTCTACCAGCTTTGCAGACGTGGTGATAGCTGGGGAAAGAATTGAGAGCTTACTAAAGATGGGAAAGATTTCTGACAACGGTGCCAGTTCAAGCAGTGCAAGGAAGCCATTTGCAGGGCCCCGCAGATCTGGTGAAACAAATTTTGTACATGTGGGAAGAGGTAGACCCCAGTATCTGCCAAGGTCAGTTGTTGTCGTCCCTATTCCTACTCCACCTCCTCAGTATACTCAACAACCATAGCACTTCCCTCAACAGCCACAATTTCCTCAAGAGAGATCCTACAACAACAATAACAACAACCAACAACAACGCCCTTTTTAGCAGCGGCCATCTCAAATCAACAGGGTGATTGACCCTATTCAAATGCCATATGCCACATTGCTGCCACAACTCCTAAAGCTCAATCTTGTCGAGTTGAGGACATTGGCTCCACCAGATCCTCAAAACCTTCCGAGAAATTACGACGTCAACACCAGGTGTGCTTTTCATTCTAATGCACCTAGTCACTCCACAGAAAAATGCAGGGCTCTGCATATGAAGGTCCAGGATCTGGTTGATTCAAAAGCCCTAAATTTTGCACCACCTCCCAATGTCATGAAGAATCCTATGCCTAGTCATGGTGGGCCAAGGATTAATGCAATAAAGGAAGGCTCACCCGTGAGTTTGATTGAAGATATTGCAAGTATTCATACACCTCTAGCAGAGGTTCAATCTCAGCTTTTGAAATGCCAAGTATTTCTAGGTTGTGAGGCCTGTTGTGAATCTTGCAAGGTTTCCGTGAATGGGTGTGCAAGCTTGAGGAATGTCATCAATGGCCTGGTCAAAGAAGGCATTCTGCAAATAACCACAACCGCTTCTACAACACCAACAACTCCTTTTTCAATGACAAATGATTCTCCTACAACTGCAAAGACAATTGTTCCTACAGATTCGTCTACAAAATCAGCAACCACTTATTCCATCACTTCAATAAACAACAGTTCCATCTCATTAGCTTCTACAACTACAGCAACCACCAACAACGACGTCTCCATAGTTACCATCTATTATGACCCTGCAACGGTCCCAAATTCTAGCAACTTTCAACAATAATCTCAGCAACAACCAAGCTTCAATTCATCACTACCAATATCCACCAGAAGTCCTGTCACCATTTTATATGATCCACATACAATAACAGTTCCAACCTCTGTTGCAGTGAGCCCAGTCACCATCACGGTGCCAGGGCCAATTCCATATGATAAAGACAATGTTGTACCATGGAATTACAGTGCAGGCCTTTACTGCAATGGAGAAAGAGTCCTTCTTGATTCTTCGGTTCACACTCCCCAAGTGGATAATGTCGGGGGAGGCGGAGGCTTCACCCGAAGCGAACGCCTCTTCGCGTCACAAACTCCAAAGACCAATACTGAGGCAGAGGCTTCTGCCAATGCCAAAGGTAAAAGTGTGGCACCTGAAGAACCTGCACCAAAAGAAACTCATAAATCATCCTTTGATCAGGATGTGGATGAATTTATGAGGATCATTAAAAGAAGTGACTACAAAGTCATGGATCAGCTCCACCAGACTCTTTCTAAGATCTCTATCTTATCCCTGCTATTGTGTTTTGAAGCTCATCGGGATGCACTACTTAAAGTCTTGCACGCTGCCTACGTGTCAAAGGAGATCACAGTGAATCAACTTGAGACAGTGGTTTCTAATGTTAATACTAGCATTGGGTTAGGTTTCACCAATACTGACTTGACAATGGAAGGACGTCACCACAACAAAGCTTTACACATCACCCTAGAGTGTAAAGGAGATGTGCTCTCTCATGTTCTTGTTGACACTGGGTCCTCACTCAAAATCTTGCCAAAGAAGGCTCTTGTCAAGCTCGAATATGATGGAATAGCTCTCCGACCAAGCAATCTGGTGGTCAGGGCTTTTAATGGCTCCAAGAGGTCTGTTGTTGGATAGGTGGAGCTGCCTGTGATAATCGGTCTGCAGGTCTTTCAGACTACTTTCTATGTGATGGACATTCAGCCGGCCTACAGCTGTTTGTTGGATCGACCATGGATTC
Organism: Lathyrus aphaca; assembly: GCA_963966055.1. Lineage (NCBI taxonomy): Eukaryota > Viridiplantae > Streptophyta > Magnoliopsida > Fabales > Fabaceae > Lathyrus > Lathyrus aphaca. The sequence continues at coordinate 143,609,594 of OZ014523.1, forward strand.
GCGCCGATGGCGCAGTTACGTCAACCTTTCACCAAAATTTTAAATATGAGTGGGAAGGACAGATTATCACCATCTGTGGTGAAGAGGACATCTTTGTTAGCCAGCTGGCTACATATAAATACATTGAGATGGATGGTGAAATCCATGAAACTATGATCCAGGGGTTCGAAGCTCTGAACGTCAATGAAGCGACGACTGAAGTATTTGCTGCATCCCAAAAGGATAGGATGGGTACTTCAATTTTCTCCTATCAGCAAGCCCGGAAGGTTGTTGAAGATGGAAATTCCCGAGGTTGGGGCAAGCTGCTACCGGTGGAGAAGAAGGAGGACAAATTCGGTTTGGGTTACTAACCATTCCGACAAGATCAAGAGGAGGCTGCTAAAGAGCCCAAGTTCATTAGTGGGGGGATGCTCACCCCATATGCTGTTAACAACCTGGAAGACGAGGCGAAAAGCGACCTTAACCTGGAGAGCTGGATTCGTCCAAGGATCCCGGGTCACCAAGTCCTTAACTGGTCTTCCCATGAAAATTATAAGGGTTACTCCTATAGAGTAATTATTATTTCCTGCTTTTTTTAGCATGCATCAAGTCCTGCATCTTGCCCAAGGTGGCAAGACTCATTTTGTGATAGGGCCATATTGTAATTTTGTGCAAATGGATTATCAATGAATATCGGACATCTTTTGCAAACAAGTCTCGTTTTCGCTCACTGTCTTTTCATTTTTTACTTTTGTACAAAACAATAAAATGGCAATGTTTTCAAAATAAATAACTTCATTTTTCACTTTTCTAAACAAGATTAAAATTGATCACTAAAACGAACCAATCTCAACCCATGCAGAGATTACCCTCCATATTGCACCGCCAACAACACTGCTATGACCTTGTATGACTTCGACAATCCAATTAATCAAGTTGATGAAGGGGTTGAAGAAGACTATGAGTTACTTGAAGAGTTAGCCAGGTTGTTGAGGCAGGAAGAGAAAGTGATCACTCCTCATCAGGAGGAGGTTGAAGCAGTTAATCTAGGTACCGAAGAGGATTTGAAAGAAGTAAAGATTGGGGCCGGTCTGCAAGCTTCAGTAAAAGAACAGCTTATTGACATGCTTCAAGAGTACGTCGATGTCTTTGCTTGGTCCTATCAAGACATGCCAGGTCTAGATACGGATATTGTTATGCACAAGCTGCCATTAAAAGAAGATTTCCCTCCAGTGAAGCAGAAGTTACGCCGTACTCGTCCAGATATGGCCATGAAGATTAAGGAAGAGGTAAAAAACAGTGGGACGCTGGTTTCCTTGCTGTGACTAGTTACCCTCCGTGGATCGCTAACATTGTACCAGTGCCTAAGAAGGATGGCAAAGTACGTATGCATGTGGATTACCGGGATCTGAACAGAGTTAGCCCGAAGGATGATTTCCCATTACCTCACATTGATGTATTGGTCGACAACATAGCTCAGTTCTCGGTGTTTTCTTTCATGGATGGTTTTTCTGGGTATAATCAGATCAAGATGTCACCCGAAGACATGGAGAAAACAACCTTCATCGCACCTTGGGGCACATTTTGGTAGTGGGAATGGATTGAGCATGTACTTGAACCCCAGGGTACAAAGTTCGATTCCCACGGAAGGCAAAAACTCTACTAGAGAGGGGGGTAGAGAAGATCGTGAGGTGGCAGTGTCGGGATTGCCTTGCGAGGGGCCCGGGCTGTTACAGACTTTCCCGATGAAGACATCCTGTACTTAAAAGAAAAAGATCATGAAGAGCCTATTCACACCGAATGGCCTGACCCAGAAGAAGAGTGGACAATGATGTTTGACGAGGCTATCAATATGAATGGTCGTGGAGTTGGTGCAGTGCTCATTACACCTAAAGGAGTTCATATGCCTTTCTCGGCAAAACTCACCTTTGCCTGCACTAACAATGAAGCTGAATACGAAGCCTGTATCATGGGTCTTGAGGAAGCCATTGACCTCAGGATCAAGACATTAATTGTATTCAGAGATTCAGCTTTGGTAATCAATCAGACCAACGGCAAATGGTACACTCAGCAAGAGCATCTGATTCCATACCGTGACTACACTAGGAGATTATTGACTTTCTTCACAACAGTCAAACTTGAATACATCTCTCGAGACGAAAATCAGTTTGCAGATGCTCTAGCTACCATTTCCTCCATGATCAAGGTTCAAACTGCAAATTATGTGCCTCAGATTTCGGTATCCAGATTGGACCGACCAGCATACGTATTCTCCGTGGACATTGCTAAAGATGACAAGCCTTGGTTCCATGATATCAAATGCTTCTTAGAGGATCAAACATACCCACCTGGGGCATCATCCAATGATAAGAAGACATTAAGAAGGATGGCTAGTAGTTTCTTCCTTAATGCTGATGGTTCATTATACAAGCGAAACTTTGACATGGTTCTTCTCAGATGTGTTGATAAGAAGGAAGCAGACTTGCTGATGCACGAGGTGCATGAAGGATCTTTCGGTACCCATGCTGGAGGACATGCAATGGCTAAGAAATTATTACGATCAGGTTACTACTGGATCACAATGGATGCAGATTGTTGTGCCTATGCTAGAAAGTGCCACAAATGCCAGATCTATGCCGATAAAGTGCATGTGCCTCCAAATCCTTTGAACGTAATGTCTTCACCTTGGCCCTTTGCCATGTGGGGCATTGACATGATTGGAAAGATCGAACCGACTGCTTCAAATGGTCACCGATTCATCCTGGTAGCCATTGATTACTTCACCAAATGGGTCGAAGCACCTTCATATGCAAACTTCACCAGACAAGTGGTAGCCCGATTTTTGAAAAGAGACATCATCTGTCGATATGGAGTTCCCGAGCGAATCATTACTAATAATGGTTCCAATCTGAACAACAAAATGATGGCATAACTGTGTCGGGACTTCAAAATTCGACATTACAACTCTTCTCCTTACAGGCCAAAGATGAATGGCGCTATTGAGGCAGGTAACAAAAACATTAAGAAGATTGTGCAAAAGATGGTGGTTACATACAAAGATTGGCATGAGATGCTACCGTTTTCCTTGCATGGGTATCGAACCTCAATCATAACGTCCATTGGGGAAACACCTTATCAGCTTGTGTATGGTATGGAGGCAGTCTTACCAGTTGAAGTTGAGCTACCCTCCTTACGGGTACTGATGGATGTAAAGCTGAACGAAGCAGAATGGGTCTGGTCTCGGTACAATCAACTGAATCTGATCGAAGAAAAGAGATTAGCTGCAATTTGTCATGGGCAGCTATATCAAAAAAGAATGAAGAAAGCCTTCGATCAGAAAGTCAGGCTTCGGGAATACCAAGTAGGAGATCTTGTGCTGAAAAGATTCCTTCCTCCTCATACAGACCACAGGGGCAAGTGGACTCCAAATTACGATGGTCCATTCATAGTAAAGAAGGTTTTCTCTGGTGGATCACTAATGCTCACTATTATGGATGGTGAAGATTTCTTATCCCCTGTGAATTCAGATGCAGTTAAAAAATACTTCGCATAATATGACCCGCTGGACATAAAAACAGAATGTAAGTCCAGGCAAAAATAGGGCATCCCGGCGAGTAAAAAGCAGAATAAAAGACTCGGGCAAAAATAAGGGAAAATTGAAAAAAAATTGTGTACACCCGCTGAGTTGAAAAGCTGCATTGGACAACTCAGGCAAAAATGGGTATCCTGGTGGATTGAGAACCCGAAAAGGTGATCCACGCAAAATCAGGGAATAAGCGAACAACTGCATACTGAATTCGTCTGTATCTCACAATACGGCAAGCTTCGAAAGGATAAAGCATCATTCAGAATCAACCTTCTTCAGAAAGAAAGATGAGAAGAACGTCAAAGGTCGTACAAGTCATAGCAAAGGAAGCTCATTGGAGCGTTGTCAACATTGTCAACATTTTATTTTCTCAGTTTATAGCAATCTCCTCATTTCAGGGGATTTGCTCCTTTGACTATATTTGCCAATTCAAGGCACCCAGATTAATAAAATCAGAGTTTTCAGTCACACCTCGTTTTTGTACATTTTTATGTTTCGTTTGCAAAATGTCCAGTATTCATGATACAACACTTGCATAAAACAAATGAGCCATTTTAATGAATGCTTGCAGGAAATATATTTACTTTTAGGAATATCTAACTCCTATGACGGAATCCGGTAAGGGATATCTCGGGGTACTTGTGCGTTTCTTTTGTCTTAATAGGTTGCAGGTATTCAATACGCAACACGGGGCATATCAAGCATCGCACCCCCAACATGCTACTTCCCAGAAGTTATTTCCTCCCCGAGCAGGATCTCCCGAGCAATATTTGAAATGCATGTCCCAAGCGAAGTTGCCAAAGCCTCCTCATCCCCAGCACAAGTATACTCAACAGGAGCTTCCCCAGCCGAGATCCCCGCCAGAGTGCCAGATCTCTCATCCTCAGCAAGGATAAAAGAACTATCTCCCCACAGAAGTTTCCATCCTCTCCCCAGAAGAGCAATGCCTAAAACTCTTATACAACAAAGTAAGAAAAGTCTCATTCTCCCCAACTGATTTCTCCTTACGGGTAGATCTACCAATGGTCTATTTCCCCAAGCATAGCTATATCTCCTGATAGGTCCAATGACCTCTTCCCTAGCCGGGTTATTCTTCCAAGCAGATCGGCCAGAGATCTTTATCCCAGCGGGATCCGAATCTCGGATCGGTTTCTCTTTTGCATAATCATAGCATTTGCATCAAATTCACCAAATAAGTGTAGCATTTCGTCTAATACGGAGCATTACAGCAAAAATCAAACATCTACATGATCACTAGCCAGATTTGAGCCAGTCACCTATAATTACTATCAGTATTTTCATCAGCAATATGCAAAACTCACATCACCTGCAAATAAATTCCAAAGCGTCCCCTTTGCACTCTCAAACACAAATGCCTGTTCATATTCATATATACTCTTTTTGCAGGTCGCCAGAATACCATTTTGCACTCTCAAATATAGATACCTATACGTACTCTGTTAACACTCGTCTGTGTCATCCTTCCCCAGCATGGTTGCCAGAACACCTTCTGCAAACAAAGTGCTTATTTATAACACACTCTTTTGACACCCGTCTGTGTCATCCTATCCCCACAAAAAGCCAAAGTATCCCTCTTTGCATTCTCAAAACAAATGCTTGTTTATATATAGTACATATTTGACACTTGTCCGTATCATACATTCCCCAGCAAGTTGAGCACTCGTCCGTGTCTTGCACCAACTTCACCAACAAACCAATACTCACTCATACTTATACAGAGGTCTTTTGATACTTGTCCGTATCTTGTATATATATCACTCCTCAACAGATTCGACACTCGTCCGTGTTCTTTGTTAACCGGTTGGTACTCATCCGTATCATCATCTCTGAACACGCGTCAGCGTTTGTTTCTGCTGATACTCGTCCGTATCATGGTTCTAAGGATGCTCGTCCACATCTTTAATTTATACACAGTGTCAAACACTTATACCTTTTATTCTTAAGCATAAGCACTCGTCCGTGTTTACCATTCCCCAGTAAGTCACCAACAGAACAACTTTTCATCTATCCGACATTTGTCCTATGTCGTGATGCTTTCGGCAGCCGTCCCCTGCCAAGTGATCGTCCTTCACCTTTGGATGACCGTCCCTCATCCCTTTCCCCAGTGGAGTCCCCATTAGTGGAACCTTTTTCTATCCGACATTCGTCCTATGTCATGATAAAGAGCAGTCGTACCCTGCTAGGTGATCGTCCTTCACCTTTTGATGACCGTCCCTCATCATTTCATCCAATGGTCATCCCCATCATTGACCTTGTTATCTGACATTCGTCCTATGTCGTGATAAACCCCGAGAGCAGTCGTACCCTGCTAGGTGATCGTCCTTCACCTCTTGATGATCGTCCTTCATCATGCTTATCTGATGGCCGTCCCCATCGTCGACCTTTTTCTATCCGACATTCGTCTTATGTCGTGATAAAGAGTAGCCGTCCTCTGCTAGGTAATCGTCCTTCACCTTTGATGACCGTCCCTCATCATTATTTCATTTATTCTTTAAACTGATGGTCGTCCCCATCGTTGTTTGCTTTACTTTGCAAACCTGATGGTCGTCCCCATCATTTCTTTTACTTTAACCCCCAGAGAATCTTGTTTCTTTACCTGATGGTTGTCCCCGTCATGGTCTCTTTATTTACCCAGCTTGTCGGCCGTCCCCGTCATTGCTTAGCTTACCGCTTATCCCCAGCAGTCGTCCCCTACTCGATGGTCGTCCTCGATCGCCTTCATTTGATAATCATACTATACTACCTTTTTTTACAATTTATATCCCTTTTCTTCTTCTATCCAGCGAGTGCAAATTTTGGACTGTCTTTGATATTCAACCACAAGTTATCTTGTTTGTCTGTTAAGCCAGGCGCTTACATCCTGCACATCTAACTCATGCTTGAATAGGGGCAGCTGTAAACACCCCAAATTTTCCCTCACTCATATCACACCATGGCTTGTGATCTTTCATTTTTTGTATAAACATAAAGCATCACACCTCATATTGCATATTTGTTTCATTTACATAGTTCAAGTTCATCTGCATCTAAGGTTTGTGATCTAAGCAATCCAAGGTTCCATCTGAGCCATCCCAAAGGCCTCAAAGCTTTACAATAGGGTCCATGTGTGTTCTATCATCATATTATGCTCCTCAAAGTTCATGGAAGTCAAGAGATCACAAGAACTGGCAAGGCATGGAAGCAGAGCTAGGGTTTTCACTACATAGATGACCAAAATTAGGGTTTTTGTTTCAGAGGCTTTAACTCCAAATTTTTGGGCCATTCTTTTTTATAATGTTCTTAAGATGTTATAAGGATCATATGTACCAAGTTTGATGAAGAAATTCATTGTGGAAGTCATTTGTTCACTGGGTAACTTCTTGAGCAAGTTAAGTCAAAATCAGGGCATCTGAGGCCCCCAACAATCGAACCAAAGGGGTATTTTCATCAAATTGAAGTTCTATGATCTTTATTTGATCTTAGAAGAGGTTATAAGTTCACAAGATTGAAGAATTTTGAACCATTTGCAAACTTGCCAAAAATGGAAATGACTTGTAATGGAAACTTTCCATTTTGGGAAAGTTTTTCAACCTCCTTTTTCTTAACAAAAAATGCTTCAAATGAAAAATTCATGGTCATGAAAGTTGTAGATTAGGTCTTTCCCTTTTCACAAAGTACAAGAATATGTCTTGATTCATCCTAGAACTCAAGATATGGCCTTTCAAAGTTGGCAAAAATCCTAAAATTTCAAGTTTCATGTCAAAGAGGGATTTTGCAAATTGACATATTCAAGCATTCTAATGACTTCTAATAGGCACAAATACTTCACAACTTGTCAAGGCAACCTCTAAATATCAGAATTGGCCCAAGAATTTGGCATTTTCATGACTTGATTCATAAGAAACATCAAAGAAGGAATTTTGCAAAACATGTGGTATCTCTTCATTCAAGCCATCCAGCACATCAAAACCAATTTCATGGCTCTCCACAAAGTCAGCTGAGGCCAGACACCCCAAGAAAGCAGGCATGCACCATGCCAATACCTCAAAGTACTAAATATTGACTTTTTGCAAAAGCTCTCATACCAATTAAGCTGAGCCACAACAACTCTCTGAACCAATCACAATTGTTTATACTAACCTAAAGCAATCCAAAACACACCACACACAAGCTCAAAACCTCCCATAAGTCAGGATTCACAAAATAATCAAAAACCTTCCTCTCTTCAAATCTGAAAAACCAGCCATCAAACTTCAAATATTTTTCCACCAATCAACTCAGCATCACCCCAGGATCATTTCCCACCCATCACCATAGCCCGAAACATCCCCAAACTCAAACACGATTTCTGCAACCTCAAAACTGAAGCTCACAAACCAGCCACTCTAAGCTTCATTCAAGCTTGCCAATAGCCTCAGTAGGTCAAAAGGGACTGGATTGCACAAGGGAGAGGCCCAGAAAACTCAAGAACTGAAAGCTCAACCTCAGGTAACCTCAAGAACAATTTTTCCAGAACTTGCTATTTAAGTTAAAATATCAATCTTCATGTTCCCTTGATCACTCTGATATGTTTAGTTTTGAAAATGATTGAGAAATGAGCATGTATAAAGCTTCTAAAATTTTTGACCTAAAACTTGATTGCTTCGATTCTTGTTGTTGATGTAATATAAATGAGTTTTGAGCTTGGATTCGTGTTTAAGAAGTTTAGGGGGATGTTTGTGGAGCTTTAGAGAGCCTGGGTGAGCTTAGGGAGAGAGTTTGAGTTTTGAGGCTGCCGGAGAAGATGATCGGAACACTGTTCCGGCCACCTGAGAGTCATTAAACCCTAATCCTGTAATTAATTGTCAGTTTGAATAATGGTCGTAGGATGTGTTTTGCCCACGTGTACGAATGGCTAGGATTGATCCACTTAACCTTAATCCTGATTATTTAATTTAATTAATATTAATTAGCCAGAAACAATCCCAGTCGTCCAATAGCGCGCGCAGTCAATCCCCTTTCCCTAGGTTTGAATCTCAGCCACTAAATGCATTTACTTTCCATTTAATTGCATTTTTATTTCATTTTTCTTTATTTATTTTGCACAATTAATTTAAAATACCAAAAAGCATCAAAAAAAATATTTTCTTTTGCATTTCTCTTTTAAATATTTTTCTCAACCCAAAAATGATTTTTATTTTATTTTTTGCATTAAAAAGTATTTTTAAAATATTTAAATGTTATTTTTAATTAATTAAAGTCTTTTAATTAATTAAAAATACATTTAGGTTTCTAAAAATCACCAAAAAAATCATGAATCATCCCAATGTATTTAGAAACATTTTCAAACTCTTCACATAAATTTCTTTTTAGGTTTGATCATAGTTTTTGAATTTTCTTTGAATTAAGGGTCATTAAATTTCATTTTTTGAACCCTAACTTTAAAAAATCATTTCTGCCTAACCAAGAAGAGTTTGAAGATGATTCTTTTTGAATTGTTTTGAATATTGCATTTAGTTTATAGGGAATTTTCCTCATGAATTTATCTTGCATTTTCAATTTGATTTGCATTTTTCCCTTTGAACCACCCTAAAACCCAAGAAAACTTAGGAAATTCATAACATGTGATTGGTTAGGCTTCTGACCTTCTCCTTTGGGGTGTGATCTAGTATAGGATTAGGGTTTGTTTGAGCTTGGTTTCAATTTTTTATCATGTCATATGCTTATGTTTTGTTCATTTGCATCTCATACTTCCATATAACCCTAATTTCTCATGTTTACTTGCATTCATCTTGTATATGCATCCATACATGAACTTGACATGACATTTCTTGCTTTCATATGTCATCTTAGACATCTTAGGACATGTTAGAATCATGCTTGATCATTTTTTCATTCATTTTCCATGATTTGCATTCATTTCATTTCATTAACTTTCATGTGTTTTCAAACTTCAAAGCATGCTTACATGATATCTCATTCTTGTATGATCATACATATGCACTTTGTATGCCTTTGCATCATATTAAATGACATTAACATTACATAAACACTTCTGACTTTGGTCATTTCATCTCATTGCATCTCATTTCATTTCAATTCTTTATGCTTTATACCTTATGCATTCATGCTAACCTTTTCAGGTGGTAAGTTACTTTGAGAAGTGGATTTTCCTTCACTTCTCACACCTTCTTATCTCTTTTATATGTATCTTCATTGAAGTAAGTAACTTATTCTTCTTCTTCATCCTCCTTTCATCTGCTTCTTCCATTGGTGGCTTCCTTGAAGATCTTTCTCAAGCCTTACAAACCATAGGAACATCCAAGCATGATAATAATTAGGGTTCTGATTAGTCCCCCTTAGCTTTTTACCTTTGAGTCTCCTTGAGTCTCTCTTCTCATCTCAATAATCAGAGACTAAACTCTTAACGTTTTAGGACTTTGAAATTAGGGTTATGCATGTATCCTTCTATTAGGATGGAGTGTATAACTTTAATCCTAAGTGTTAAACCTTTAATTTGTTTAAGCCTCTTAATCAAATCCTCTTAATAATCACTAAGACTTTATCTTGTAACTTGGGCCTTACATTAGGGTTCTTATTCTTCCTTTATGGTTAAGAAGGACTAACCCTAGTGTTTAATGGACAAGTCCCCCTCAAGTTGTCTTGCTAACCATATAACTCATTTCTTAATATCATCCCTTAATTAAAATCCACTTAATAAAGGCTTGTTATATAATGAATTTAATCCCTAACCATGGATTAAGTTGAGGTATCTTCCTCAGCTTAAGTGTTCTCATCTATTATCCTTCTATTAGGATGGTGTAATGAGCCCACTAATCTGTGATTAGAGATTAAACTCATTGCTTAACACTAAACAAAATCCCAAAAACATCTAAATAATCACATTTAGGTTTATGATCTTAATCCTACATCATCATGGCAATTAAGTTGAGATGCTTATCTCATACTTAAGTAGGATCACTATCCCTAATCAGGGAGGATATAATGAGTTTGCAAGCCTTTGATTTAGGCTTAAGCTCATTAACTTATGCAAAACACCAAAAACAATAACAAAACTGAAAACACAAAAACAAACAATAATCGTCTCCTCCGGTATTCTTTTCGCATCTCATTCATTCACAAACGAGAACTTGCTTCTTCCGTCTAATGCAAGACAGTTAGCACTCGAGCCAGACGAGTCATACACTTGAGCATAGGCAAGTAAGCAGTTCACAGTCAATTTATTTTTCAGTCTCTTTGAGTCGAACTACGGTGTTCTGACTTTCTCATTGCACGAGAGGATACGTAGGCATAACTTAACTGTTATCGAACAAAAGCCTTTTTGTTTTCCCCCTCTTTCAACATTCTCTTTTAAGCCTCGTTCTTGAGCATTTCACTTCCCTTTTGCACTGACACCTGTACATTTCTTTTCCAGATTTTGCACACAGATAGCACATACACTACCCCTTTAAACACAATCTTTTAAGCGTGGATCCCGTCGAGTACGACGGACAATCTGGGTGCTAATACCTTCCCAGGTTGTAACCAACTCCCTTTCTCAGTTTCTCTGGTTCGTAACCGTCTTATCCATCTTTTTCTAGGTTTATGCAGCATTACCTTTCCTTCGGGATAAAAATGCCTAGCTGGCGACTCTATTCATCTTCATTCCATTCTCTCCTTTCGCCGACCGTTCGCGTCTGCTCAGGGATGCAAATCTTCGGGAGCGACTGTAAGGCCTTCCAATACACGTAACATAATTTTTCTCGCCAATCCTTACGCGTAATGACCTATACCCTTAAGCGTAACACCTGCGTAAAAGCCTTAAATACGCGTAACACAGATCGTTTACGCAAAATCATGTTCTTCACACCAGTCCATTTTTATGATACGGGTTCATCAATTCTAACTTTTATTCAAGTTTAAATGGGTTTCTACAATGATTTTAAGCCTCAATTATTTGTATACACTTCATCTAATAATTCTACCACTGATTACGTGTCCTAAATCTCCTTTCTACACGAATTCCTGCAACATAAACCAGTCCAACCACACAACAACAGATCCAACAACATTAACAAGTTTCATGACAACAACATAACAAGAACAACATTTAATACATATCATATTCATATGAATTCAATTAACAAATAATACAAAAACATAATAATAATTATACAAAACCCCAACCTACATATGGATTATCTAATCCCGGTTATGGAATTCGAACCCCACCCTTATCTTGGATTGAAGGAAGTTCGAATTCATATCAATAATCTCTACAAAAATCCACAACCTAGCCTCTTGTTCTTCCTCAATACTTTTTCTCCTCTCACAAACTCTGATTAGTCCTCTAATTAGGGTTTTCAGCTTATTATCTCTAAAACCTTACTAATCAACTAATTACTAATGGACCTAAAATAATACCCCCTAACTTTACTACTCTCACACTACAATAAGCCCAACTTAATATTATATTATTAATAATTATTTTATTATTCGACTTAATTAACTTAAACAACCCAAACATGACTTAACCATCAACTTAATACCAACTTAAACAACTTAACGACATAAACGACAAAACAACGCCTAACAACAATAATCAGGAAGAATACGCAATAATATTTAATTAAATTAATTAATTAAATACGGGCGTTACAACTCTCCTCCAGTTAGAACATTTTTGTCCTCAAAAATCTTACATTGCTCAAACAACTCAAGATATGATTCCTGCATCTTGCTTTCCAACTCCCAAGTTATACTTTCTTCGGAAGCTTCCAACCAAATAACTTTCACTAAAACAATCTCTCTTCCTCTTAAGGTCTTTATTTCACGATCCTCAATTCGTATCGGCATTGTCTCCACAGTGATATTATCCCGTACTTGCACATCATCCATACTAATAACACGAGAAGGATCTAAAATATACTTCCGGAGTTGCGACACGTGGAACACATCATGCAAATTCGACAAATTTTGCGGTAAAGCCATTCTATAAGCAACATTCCCAACTCTATCTGAAATCTGATACGAACTAATAAAATGAGGAGTAAGCTTCTTAGATTTCAACGCTCTCCTAACACCTGTCACCAGTGTAACTCTTAAGACTACATGATCACCCGCTAGGAATTCTAAATCCTTCCTTCGCTTATCATGATAATATTTCTGTCGACTTTTAGAAGATTTCATCTTCTCTCGAATCAACTTCACCTTATCGATAGTCTCTCGAACTATCTCAGGTCCCAACACCACGCTCTCACCAGATTCATATTAACATAGCAGAGTCTTACATCTCCGACCATACAACGCCTCAAAAGGTGCCATTTCGATACTAGAATGGTAGCTGTTATTATACATGAACTCGATCAACGAAAGATAAGTATCCCACAAACCTCCCTGCTCAAGTACACAAGCTCTCAACAAATCCTCTAACGACTGAATTGTCCTCTCAGTTTGACCATCTATCTGAGGATGATACGATGAACTCAACCTCAACTTAGAACCCAATGCTTCTTTAAGACTCTTCCAAAACTCAGAAGTAAACCTCGGATCTCGATCGGATACAATACACAAAGGAACGCCATGAAACTTCACAATTACTCTGACATAAATCTCGGCCAACTTTGATACTGGAAAACTGATGTTAATAGGAATAAAATGAGCCGACTTCATAAGCCGATCAATAATCACCCAAATTGAATCATGTCCTCTTGAAGTATTAGGAAATCCTGTTACAAAGTCTATAGAAATGCTATCCCATTTCCATTATGGAATTCCCAATGGTTGCATCAGATCAGCAAGCTTCTGATGTTCAAATTTCGGCTTATGACAAATCAAACAGGCATATACAAAATGCACAACCTCGTTCTTCATCGCAGGCCACCAAAACAACTTCTTCAAATCCTGATACATCTTAGTCACTCTTGTATGAATACTCAAATTACTTTCGTGACTCTCTTCAAGAATCATTCGTTTCATATCTGTATTATCAGGAATACAAATCCGACCATAAAGTCTCAAGACACCATGCACATCCAACTTAAAACCATTCTTCTCTGATTCACCATAATCAACCATGACATCCACTAGTTTCACATTCAATTTCTGAGCTTCACTAATATTGTCCAAAGAATCATTATTAATCTCCAACATACCTAACATAACACTCTTCGGCGTCACTTCGCAAACCAAACTCATATCTCAGAACTGCTCAATAAACTCTAACTCCTTAACCATCATTTCCGACATATGCAAAGTTTTCCGACTCAAGGCATCTGCTACAACATTAGTTTTACCCAGATGATAATTTAAACCAAAATCATAGTCCTTCAACAATTTCAACCATCTTCATTGCCTCATATTCAACTATTTATGATCAAATAGATACTTTAAACTATTATGGTCACTAAACACTTCAAATCTAGAACCATAAATATGGTGCCTCCAGATCTTCAATACAAAAACAACCGCAACAAGTTCCAAATTATGTGTAGGATAATTCTTTTTATGAACCCTCAACTGTCTCGACGCATAAGCAATCACCTTATCATTCTACATAAGAACACCTCCTAAACCCATCAATGAAGCATCACAATATACAACAAACGGTTCTTCTGAATTTGGTAAATTCAAAATCGGAGCCGACGTCGATCTCTTCTTCAACTCTGCAAATCTCTATTCACATTGGACATCCCGCAAAAAAGCTTTACTCTTACAAGTCAATTGAGTCAATGGAAGTGCCAACTTAGAAAATCCTTCAATGAACCTTCAATAATAACCAACCAATCCCAAGAAACTTCTTATCTCAGTAGCCGACTTTGGAGTTTCCCATTGCAACACAATATCTATCTAAGAAGGATCCATAACAATACCACTACCGAAATCACATGACCCAAAAAACTGACTTCTTTCAACCAAAATTCACACTTGGAGAACTTCACATACAACTTTTTATCCTTCAAAACTTCTAATAATGTTCTCATATGTTCTGCATGCTCTTCTTCTGACTTGGGATAAATTAAAATATCATCAATAAACACAACCACAAAACGATCCAGATAAGCATGAATTATACGATACATGTATGTAAACACCCCAAATTTTCCCTCACTCATTCACACCATGGCTTGTGATCTCTTCATATGCATAAACTCAATCATAGCATCTCATACCACATTTTTGATTCACTGCATTGGTTCAAAGTCATCTGCATCTAGGGTTTGTGATCTGAGCAATCCAAGAGCTTCTTGAGCCACTCCAAAGGCCATCAATCACTTAAAAGGGGTCCATGTATGTTCAAGCATCATATTGTATCCCCACAAAGTCAAGAATGTCAAAAATCACAAGAACTGAGAATGGCATGGAAGCAGAGCCAGGTTTGACTGCACAGATGACCTAGAATTAGGGTTTTGGTTTCAAAGGCCATAACTCCAAATTTTTTGGTCATTCTTGTTTCTATTGGTCTCTATATGGTATAGGGATCATGCATATAAAGTTTCATGAAGAAATTCTATGGGGAAGGCATATAATCAAGAGTTGACTTTTTGAGCAAGTCAGTGCAAAATCAGGGCATCTGAGGTCCCCAATGACCCAACCAAAGGGTGTTCTTCATCATTTTGATTGTATATGATCTTTATTTGATCATGGAAGATGTTATAAGGTCACAAAATTGAGGAATTTCAAGCCATTTGCAAAGTTGACTTTTTGGGAAAATGACTTGTAATGGAAACTTACCATTTTGGGAAACTTTTTCAACCCTTGCTTTTTGATTCAAAAATGCTTCAAATGGGAAAACTTTGGTCATGAAAGTTGTAGAATGGATCATTCCCTTTTCAAAAAGTACAAGAGCTTGTCCTAATTCATTTTGGATCAAAAGTTATGGTTTGTCAAAGTTGGGAAAAATCACATAATTTCAAGTTTTCTACCAAAGAGGCAAAGTTGCAAAACCACTTGCCAAGGAAAATTGAGCTTTCAAATGGACTTCTAAACTTCACACAAACCTGAACCAATGTCTAAAGATCAGATTGCATCAAAAGTTCACTCATTTTCATGGCTTGTGGATCAAGAAATTGCAAAAGGGCCAAAAGTTCACAAATTTGCATAATGATCCATAACTCTTCATCCACTTGAGCCAGCTCACAAGATCTGATTTCATGACACCCCTTGATCCTTGTTGCGCATAGCCATGCCCCTATCTCAGCCTGCCACTTGCCCATACCTCCAAGTACAACTTTCTTGACTTTTTGCAACTTGAGCCATACCAATCACACTGCTCCACAACAACTCTCTGCCTAATCAGAACATGTTATGTGGACCTCAAGCTAGCCATTTGAACACACAACTCATGCTGAAACACTCTCCAAGCCATAGTTATCAAAAATCCTCCAACTTGCAAAACCATTCGAAACTGACTCCACAAGCATCAAACACAAAAACAAACTTCACCATTGATCTCAAAAGGTTCCACTGATCACAAACCACCCATTGAAACAGCCTGAAACTTCACATAAACCAAATACGATTTATGCCCCTCTTTGAGCAGAACTCAAGAAATCTCTTAAACCAGCCATTTTAAACTCTAACCAAGCATTGCAAGCTTCTCAGGAGGTTCATTGGAGTTGATTGGAAGCAAGGAACTGGTCCAGAAGCTCTTGGGTTGAAAGCTTTGATTCAGGTAGCCATGGAAATTCATTTTTCCAGAACTCTTATCTCTTGTTTCTAAAATGATCTACATGCTTCCCTGAGTGCACTGAACCTTTTATTTTTGAAAATGATTGAGTTTTGAGGTTGTATGCTTGTTCTGAAACTTTGCCCGTGAATTGATTTTTGCTTTGATTCTTATGATTCCGTGAAAATAAATGGATTTTGGGGTGGGGTTTAGGTTTAATGATGTTTAAGGATGAAATCTGGAGATTTTAGTGAAGTTTTGATGCATAGGGAGTGAGATAGCATGAACACCTTGCCGGAGAAGATGACCGGAACACTGTTCCGGTCACCTGAAAATGTTTAGGGTTCAGATTAGGGTTAATGACTTAATTAGCGTAGTTTGAATGTGAGCCGTCCAGATGCGCGCGCTAGTCAATTCCCTCCCTTTTTGTTTGAATCTCATCCATTGGATTGGCTGACTTTCTCATTTTTCATTTAAAATTCATTTTATTTTCATTTGTTTTCATTTAATTTGTACGAATTATTAAAAATAGCAAAATACCTTTAAAAATTCTGAAATTTTTTGTCAAAGGTTCATTTAATTTTCAGAACACAAAAATATTTTTATTTTTATTTTTTGCATTAAAAATTATTTTTAAATCATTTAAAAGTTTATTTTTAATTAGTTAATGAGAATTAATTAATTAAAAATACTTTTAGGTATTTAAAAATCACAAAAAAATTCAGAGAACATTTTCAAACATTTAGAAACATTGTCCAACCCTCAAACCAAATTTCTTTTTTGTTCTTGATGCCTTTTGATTATTTTCTTTGGAATTAATTTCATTTCAAGGCATTATTTTGTGACAAACTTCAAAAATTAATTTATGCCTAACCTTTGAGATTTGGAACATGATTCTTTTTGCATTGCATCTTGCATAACATGTAGTTTGTAGGATAAAATTGGCATGAATTGATCTTGCATTTTTAATTTGTTTTGCATTTTTCTTGACAAGGTACCTTAAAACCCTAGCAATCTTAGGAAATTCATAACTTCCACTAGGTTAAGAGTTGGATCCCCTCCTTTGGGCAGTGAGTTTGTATAGGTTTAGGGTATCTTTGATTGCATTTTCAAATTTTTATCATGTCATTTGCTTCTGGTTTTGGATTTTTGCTTTGCATGATGCATGAAACCCTAATTTGTGCCTCCTTTTGCATCCATTTCTCATTTGCTTGCATCCATTGACTTGCCATGACATTTTGTGCATTCATCTGATTCACAAGACATCTTAGGACATATTATAATCATGTGTGATCATTGCATCTTTCATTTGCCATGTTGTATGTCATTTGCATTCCATAACTTTTCATGTATGTTCATGGTTCTATGCATGCCTCATTTGCATCCTCATGCTTGCTTGATCATTCTCATGCCTTGCCTCATGTTTGCATCATCTCTTAGCATCATTAACATCATACTCATGCTTCTGGTTTTGGTTTGCATCATCATATTTCACCTCATTTGCATTGCATTGCATTTCATTTCTTTCACTAACTTTTCAGGTGGTAAGTTACTTTGAGAAGTGAATTTGCCTTCACTTCTCACTTTCTCTTTTCATCTCTTTCATATTTAATTTGCTGCATTTTGTATGTGTTTGGGTTTGAGCTTGCTCATTCTTGTTCATCTTACTTTCTTTCTTCAAGCAACTTGTCTTCTTAAGTGAAGCAAGTTGTTTTTCTTCTCTTCTCCTTTCATCTGCTTCTATCCTTGGTGGCTCTTTGAAGATCTTTCTCTTAAGCCTCACAAACCCTAGGACTGCCAAGCATGATAACTTTTTAGGATTGTTTAGTCCCCCACTTAGCTTTTACCTTTGTGTCTCATTGAGTCTTCTCTTCTCACCTCATAATCAGGTACTAAACCCTAAAGGCTTTAAGGCTTTGTGGTTAAGCTTATGCCTGCATCCTTCTATTAGGATGGAGTGTATAACTTTAATCCTAAGTGTTAAACCCTTAATGTGTTTAAATCCTCTAACCAATCCACCTAATAATCTCTAAGACATCAAGCTTGTAACTTGGGCCTTGCATTAGGGTTCTAATTCTTCCTTGACTGGTTAAGAAGGACTAACCCTAGTGTTAATGGACAAGTCCTCCTCTAGTTGTCTTACAAACCCTAAAAATCACTTCTTCATATTATCATTAACTAAAATCCACTTAATAAAGGCTTTGTTTTGTCATGAGGTTAATCCCTAATCATGGATTAAGTTGAGGAGCTTTCCTCAGCTTAAACATTCTCATCTATTATCCTTCTATTAGGATGGTGTAATGAGTCTGTTTAATCCCTGATTATGGCTTAGTCTCATTACTTAACACTAAACAAAAACAACAAAAACATTTAACTAATCACAAGTAGGTTAATGATCTTAATCCTACACCATGGTGATTAAGTGTTGGATGCTGACTTCACACTTAAGGCATTCTCATTACCCCTAATCAGAGGGAAGATGTGATGAGTTTACTAAATCCATTGGTTTAGGCTTAAGCTCATTTTCTTATGACAAATCCAAAAGATATAAAAGACTGAAAACACAAAAACAAACAATAATCGTCTCCTCCGGGATTCTTTTCTCATCTCATTCACTCACAAACGAGAACGTGCTTCTTCCGTCTAATGCAAGACAGTTTGCACCTGAGCCAGACAGGTCATACACTTGAGCATGGACAAGTAAGCAGTTCACAAGTCAATTTATCTTTCAGTCTCTTTGATTCGAACTACGGTGTTCTGACTTCCTCATTGCACGAGAGGATACGTAGGCATAACTTAACAGTTATCGAACAAAAGTCTCTGTATATTCCCCCTCTTTCCAGCATCATTCTCTTAAGCCTCATGGTCTTGAGCATTTCATTCTTATTCTTACACTGACACTTCACTTATACACTTCACACTTCTTTTAGCACTGACACTTGCATTCTTTCCAGCTTTGATACACAGATTGCACTGACACTACCCCTTTAAAACACAAATCTTTTAAGCGTGGATCCCGTCGAGTACGGCGGACAATCTGGGTGCTAATACCTTCCCAGGTTGTAACCAACCCCCTTTCTCAGTTTCTCTGGTTCGCAACCGTCTTATCCATATCTTTTCCTAGGTTTATGCAGCATTACCTTTCCTTCGGGATAAAAATGCCTAGCTGGCGACTCTATTCATTTCCTTCTTCTTTCGCCGACCGTTCGCGTCTGTACCTCTTCTGACCTTGGTTGTCATTTTGGCGGGAGCGACAGCTTGGCGACTCTGCTGGGGAACCTTATACTGTAACCAGGGCTTCTGGTTCTTTTTGTGGGTTCCTCCTAGCGCTTGTTTGATTTGTGTTTACTGGGGTGTTATGTGCTAATTGTGTTTGTATATTTGCTTTATTTACTGCTTTATGTACAGTTATTTATTGCTTTCTTTATAGCTTTATATACATCATACTGTCATACTGTTATCTGGCTGGATCTGGTTTTATTGCTTTGGTGGGTGGGGTTCTATTGAGAGTTTGAGGTCCTATACCTGGGACCTGAGTGACACCTAGGCTAGAGTGGTTCATGTTCTTTCCCATTCCATTTCGGTCTGGTGCGGGAATATGAAACACGGTTCAGATGTGGGTTTCTTCTTGAGAACTCAGTGCTACAAATTTCCTGTAGTGCTAGGGCTATCTGGGAAGCCTGCTAAGTCTGGATAACCTTTACTATGACCTTCAGAAACTGAGGTGAATTAGAGGAGGATCTTTTATGGTTATTGTAAACATTGTACCTCCGGGTTAGAAGTGTTTACACTTCTCATAACTGATCCAAGTCTGAGGATCCTTGTTTTAGAACACCACCTGTGAGGGGGTTGGGTTGTTTACAGGTTTGCAGGTACCATTGGCCACATCATACCTTGTAACTTGTTTGGCTTAAGAGTACTCCATTTTGGACAGTTCTTGTGATTTAACCCTGGACATGTGACTCTTTAATTGAATCCCCCACCTCGGTTACTGTACTTTTGAACCTCCATCTGGACTTCTTGAACATACATGGACCTTTATATCAAGGCAGTAATCAGATCCAGCTTGATCACAAACCCTTGCATATAATTTGCATACTCATCATTTGCATCATTTTAACATTTGCTTATTTGTTTTTCAGGGTATCCACATCATATTTTGGCTTGGTTTTGACCCCTTCATCTGCATAGACCCCTATTCCTCAGCTATCTGCTTCAGCTATCTTCATCAGTTGCCTGCTTCAGCTACTCTTATCACCAACCTCAGCCTATCAGTGGCTCATCACCAGTATCAGCCTCCATCATCAGCATTTGTTTTCAGCTCTTCATCAGCAGTAATGACACCCAAGAAGAGCAACATCTCATATCATTTCTTTGAACCTGTGCTGACTGGCATCAGACAGGTCCAGACACTTATCACTCCAGACCATATCCCTTTATTCAGAGAGCATTATGGAGGCATCCTTGATATGGTTATGGACTTGGACCCTTCTCAGAGGAGTTTGATTCACACTTGCCTACAGTTTTATGACCCTCCTTTGAGATGTTTCACTTTCCAGAATTTTCAGTTGGGACCTCTGTTGGAGGAGTTTTCATCATTGATTGGAGTACCTGTCAAGGGTGGAATCCCCTTCAACCCAGAGATGGCTTCTCCCAGCAATGAAGAAGTGGCAAAGGCACTGTATTTGGAACCTATTTTGATTGAGCAGAACATGTCAACAAAGGCTGGAATTCCTGGCCTACACTTGGATTTCTTGACTTCTCAGGCCATCCTGAAGGCCTCCTTGGGAGAATGGAAGGCAGTTTGTGCACTGTTAGCCCTCAGCATATATGGGGTTATACTGTTTGCAGATGAACCCAAGTTTATCAGCATGAATGCCATTCATCTCTTCCTTTTGAGGAACCCAGTACCCACCTTTCTGGGAGATTTCTATTATTCTGTTCACCAAAGGAATGAGAAGCAAAGAGGGAGGTTAGTGAGGTGCTGTGCTCCCCTGTTCCATACCTGGCTGCTCAAACACTTGCCCAAGACTGATGCCTTCCTGAATCCTCACCAACAGAAGAATTGGACTAAGAGACTTATTGCTTTGACCTCAGATGACATCAGGTGGTGCACCCAGAGCACCAAGGGCAGAGACACAATCACTAGCTGTGGGCAGTTCCCCAATGTACCTCTAGTGGGAGTAAAGGGTTGCATCAATTACAATCCTTTGCTATTTAAGAGACAATTGGGCTATGCATTGGTCCACCCTCCTAGAGTGCAAGACTTGGCTGAAACCCTTTATTGTGAGATAAAGCCTAATCTAGCTGTTGTCAGACAAGCATCTTGGGCTTGGGACAACATCCAGACCAAAGGGATGGCCATTCTTGGGAGATGCAATAATGTGGCTTTAGCTCAGTATTATGAATGGTCTCATGCTAGGGCTCAAATTTCTGGGATGCCCTTCACCATTGAGGATGCACCTGGACCATCCACAGTACCACCTCCAGCCACTGTCAGCCTGGAGGAATTTGAGAAACTGAAGGAGAGGAATGAGAATCTGTCTCAAGCTCTAAAGAAGACCCTCTGGGAGAGGAGTGATGGTCGTCTCGACATTGAAAGGTTGGAAAATCTTAAGGTGGAGCATCTAGCCAGGATTGAGAAAGCAGAGGACTACATCAAGAAATCAAGAGCTGGAGAGCAGATTTTGAAGAATGCCTGTATAGAGGCCCAGTTTCAGAAGGCTAGGACTGATCTTTATCTGAAAGAAAGTCAAGATAGGTGGGTCAGAATCACCGAAGCTCGCACTCAAGAGGATAAGAGAACTCAGGCCAGGATTGAGCAGTTGGAGGCCATTGAGAAGAAACAACAGGAGACTTTGCTAGCAGCCCAGAAGGAAATTTCAGAATTGAAGATTAGGGCTGGTGTGAAGAGGTCAAAGGACCAAGAAAGGCACAAGAAGCTGACCACTGCTATTGCCACCAGAAACCTTCTTATCAGAAACATTACAGAGCATCCGGCTGGTCCTATAACTGAAGCACTTCTGAAGGAGGTTAAGGAGGATGAGTTTGGATTAGATGTTTGACTTCTTTGCTTGTTTTTTTTTCCATTTCATGTACTTTTCTTTTTATGTTGTACTTTGACCCCTCAGGGGCATGTGTTGTAAAAAACAAACTATGTATGATCACTTTTTGTAATGTATTCGTCAGTTTTTTTCATTGAGTTTTCTTTCTCTCAAGCAACATCAAAGCATCTTCCTCAGGGTCTGGAAAGGTCAAAACCAAGCACCAAGCCGGATACCTTGGAAAATAAATAAGCATACTGCATTGCATGCTAACTTTTGTTTTGTTTTGTAGGTTTTTGTTTTGTTTGTTACTAACTCTATTGTGGTTCAGGAATTATTGCTCGCCGTCGGGTGTTCCCTCTCAACCGTCCGCACAGGTATCCTACTCACAACAATCTTCCTGGTATCCAGATGGATCAAGTACAGCAAGATCTGACAGAGGTCAGAACTCAGATGGCTAATGAAAGGCTGGAGATGAGAAACCAAATGGCCCAGTTCATGGAAGTAATGAACGGCTTGGCCCAAAGCCAAGAGAGATTTAGGGCATTGGTAGAAAGACAGACCCCAGAAGAACCCCATCTGGGAACTGGAGGAACAAGTACCAATGAAAGAGGTCAGCCTCATGTTAATCCACCAGTATATGGGCCTCATCTACATCCGGAAGTCAACATCCCGACTAATGTGCAAGGAAATACTACTGCAGGAAGGATCTTGCAAGAAGATCCTCAAGAGGAGCAATTCACTGTAATGGGAGCTGGGGATGAAGTTTATGATAGAAGGCTTTATGAAATTGCTGAGAAGTTGAGATCTCTGGAGTCTCAAAATTCCCTGGGTTTTGATGTCATGGATATGGGGTTAGTGGATGGGGTAAGGATTCCCCATAAGTTTAAACTCCCGTGCTTCGAGAAGTACAATGGAACTTCCTGTCCACGAACTCATTTGCAGTCCTTTCTGGGGAGACTTAAGGCATACACCATGGATGAAAAACTGTGGATGTTTTACTTTGAAGACAGTTTGACTGGGGCTTCCAGGGAGTGGTACTCTCACTTGATCAGGGCTACTATCAGATGCTGGAAGGACCTAGCTGAGGCCTTCATCAGACAGTACCAATACAATCTGGACATGGCCCCTAACAGGACTCTTTTGATGGGAATGTCTCAGTCCTCCAGAGAAAGCTTCAGGGAATATGCCCAGAGGTGGAGACAGCTTGCTGCTGCTGTCCAGCCACCCATGTCGGAAAGAGAAATGGCTGACATGTTTATGAATACGCTGCAAGGAACATATATTGATAGGCTAG
This sequence comes from Lathyrus aphaca, assembly GCA_963966055.1. Classification (NCBI taxonomy): domain Eukaryota; kingdom Viridiplantae; phylum Streptophyta; class Magnoliopsida; order Fabales; family Fabaceae; genus Lathyrus; species Lathyrus aphaca. The sequence goes on from OZ014523.1 coordinate 143,633,146, forward strand.
CTGCCTTTTCTTCCACCAGCTTCGCTGACGTTGTTATAGCTGGAGAAAGAATTGAAAGCCTTCTGAAGATGGGTAAGATTTCTGATAATGGTGCAAGTTCGTCAAGTAATCCCAGGAAACCTTTTGTGGGACCTAGAAGAACCGGTGAGACTAATGCTATTCATGCCAACAGGGGCAGACCTCAGTATGTTCATAGGTCAGTGGCAGCTGTCACTATTCCAGCTCCGATTCCTCAGCAACCAACATATCAACCACAACAACAACCACAGTATCAGCAGCAAATTCAGTACCCACCACAAAGGACCTACAACAACAATAACAACAATCAACAGCAAAGACCCTTTCAGCAAAGACCATCACAGGCAAATAGGGTGATTGACCCTATCCCTATGCCTTATGCCGCTTTATTGCCACAACTCCTGAAACTCAACTTGGTTGAATTAAGGACATTGGCACCACCAGATCCCTCCAATCTGCCAAGAAACTACGATGTCAACGCCAGATGTGCTTTCCACTCCAATGCACCTGGCCACAGTACGGAGAAATGCAGGGCTTTACAAATGAAAGTACAAGATCTGGTGGATTCTAAAGCCCTCAACTTTGCACCCCCTCCAAGTGTCACCAAGAATCCCATGCCCAATCATGGAGGACCAAGAATCAATGAAATTGAGGAAGACAAGCCATCTTTCTTAATCACCAGTGTTGGGCAGATTCGGACACCTCTGGTAGAAATTAAAGCTCAGCTCCTAGAATGCCAGATGTTCCCCGGGTGTGAGCTTGGTTGTGGTTATTGCAACATTTCGGTCAACGGGTGTGATAATTTGAGAAGCGGCATAGATGGTCTTATCAAAAGTGGCATACTTCAGATCACAACATCGGTGCCTACAAATCCAGCAATCCCTTTGACAACAATCCCTGACTCCTCTACAAATGCAACAACAATCATTCCAACCAATTCATCAATAACATCAACAATGGTTTCATCTATCACTTCAACGAATCAGATGTCAACAACCATTTCTTCTACAACATCAGCACCCATTTATTCAACAGAATCTTCTACAACGCCAACAGATATCTCAGCAGTCACCATTTACTATGATCCATCAAACGTTCCTCCAAACAACAAATTTCAACAACAAGCAGTGGCATCTCCAGCCAGGTCACCGGTCACCATCTACTACGATCCTCACACCATTTCAGCACCTTCCTCTGCAGCAGTCAGTCCAGTTACCATCACAGTGCCTGGACCAGTTCCATATGAAAGCAATAATGCCATACCTTGGCATTATGGCTCTGACCTCTACTGCAACGGGGAGAAAATCACTTTGGACTCTTCAACTTCTTCTCCACAGATTGATAATGTTGGGGGAGGCGGCGGCTTCACCAGAAGCGGACGCCTTTTTGCCTCACAAACTCAGAGACCTAACGCCGAAGCAGAAGCTGCTGCCAAAGCAAAAGGAAAGAGTGTGATATCTGAAGAACCAATCATCAAAGAAACTCAGAAGACATCCTTTGAGCAAGATGTAGACGAGTTTATGAGAATTATAAAGAGAAGTGATTACAAAGTGGTGGACCAGCTTCACCAAACTCCCTCAAAGATCTCCATATTATCCCTGCTGATGTGTTCTGAAGCTCACAGGAATGCATTACTAAAAGTCTTGCACGCAGCGTATGTGCCAGAGGAGATCACTGTTAATCAGCTAGAAACTGTGGTAGCAAATGTCAACACTAGTCATGGACTGGGCTTTACCAATGCTGATTTAACAACTGAGGGGCGTAACCACAACAAGGCTTTACACATCACTCTAGAATGCAAGGGTGCTGTTCTATCACATGTACTGGTGGACACTGGGTCTTCACTCAATGTTCTACCAAAGAAAGCCTTGGTGAAGCTGGAGTATGATGGCTTGGCATTACGTCCAAGTAATTTGGTGGTGAGAGCATTTGATGGCTCTAAAAGATCAGTTCTTGGGGAGATTGATCTTCCTGTGATGATTGGCCCGCAAACCTTCAAAATTACCTTCTATGTGATGGACATTCAGCCAGCCTACAGATGTTTGTTGGGTAGACCTTGGATCCATGCCGCTGGCGCTGTTACGTCTACCCTTCACCAGAAGCTGAAATTCGAGTGGGAAGGCCAGATCATCACCATCTGTGGTGAAGAAGATATCTTTGTTAGCCATCTGGCTACGTACAAGTACATTGAGATGGATGGAGAAATCCATGAAACTATGAGCCAGGGGTTTGAGGCCCTGAACATTAATGAAGCATCTGCTGTACTGGGAACCTCCATAACATCTTATCAGCAAGCCAGGAAGGTTGTTGAAGAGGGTACTGCCCAAGGCTGGGGCAAGCTGTTGCCCGTGGAGAAGAAGGAAGATAGATTTGGGTTGGGTTACAAACCAACTCAACAAGATCAATCAGAGGCTGCTAAGAAGCCCAATTTTGTCAGTGGGGGAATGCTCACCCCTGATGCAGTGAACAACTTGGAAGACGAGGATGAAAGCGACCGCAACCTGGAGAGCTGGATACGTCCAAGGATCCCGGGGAGCCAAGTCCTTAACTGGTCTTCCCAGGAAATTATAAGGATTACTCCTGCAGAGTAATTATTATTTCCTGTATTTTTAAGCATGCATCAAGTCTTGCATCTTGCCCAAGATGACAAGACTCATTTTGTAATCGGGCCATCTTGTAATTTTGTGCAAACAGATCAATCAATGAATATCGGACATCTTTTGCAAATGAGTCTTTTCCTTTTTCCGCTCACTGTTTTTCATTTTCTTTTTGTACAAAAAATAAAATGGCAATGTTTTCCAAAATGATAACTTCATTTCACTTTTTCTAAACAAGATTAAAATTGATCACTAAAATGAACAATCTAAACCCTTGCAGAGAGTGCCTTTCAGACTGCACCGACAACAGCACTGCTATGACTTCGTATGACTTTGACAATCCAATCAATCAAGCTGATGAAGGGGTTGAAGAAGATTATGAGCTTCCTGAAGAGCTAGCCAGGTTGTTAAGGAAAGAGGAGAAAGTTATCACTCCTCATCAGGAGGAGATCGAAACAGTTAATCTTGGTACGGAAGAAGACGTGAAAGAGGTTAAGATCGGGGCCTGCTTACAAGACTCAGTGAAAGAACAACTGATTGACATGCTTCGTGAATATGTGGATGTGTTTGCTTGGTCTTACCAGGATATGCCAGGGTTGGACACCGATATTTTCATGCACAAGTTACCTTTGAAAGAAGACTGCCCGCCGGTTAAACAGAAGTTGCACCATACTCGCCCAGATATGGCAATGAAGATAAAGGAAGAGGTACAAAAGCAGTGGGACGTCGGGTTCCTTGTTGTGACTAGCTATCCGCCGTGGGTTGCTAATATTGTACCTGTGCCTAAGAAAGATGGCAAGGTGAGAATGTGTGTTGACTACCGAGATCTGAACAGAGCCAGCCCGAAAGATGATTTCCCATTACCTCACATTGATGTATTGGTGGATAATACGGCTCAGTTCTCGGTATTCTCCTTCATGGATGGATTTTCAGGATACAATCAGATTAAAATGTCACCTGAAGACATGGAGAAAACAACTTTCATCACACCCTGGGGCACGTTCTGTTACAAGGTGATGCCATTCGGACTGAAGAATGTTGGTGCAACTTACCAACGGGCTATGGTAACATTATTCCATGACATGATCCATAAAGAAATTGAATGTTATGTGGATGACATGATTGCCAAGTACCTCACAGAAGAAGACCACCTGGTAAATCTGTTAAAGCTATTCAAGCGTCTGAGGAAGTACCAACTGAAGTTGAACCCCAACAAGTGCACATTCGGGGTACGATCCGGTAAGCTGCTCGGATTTATTGTAAGTGAAAAAGGGATTGAAGTGGACCCTGATAAAGTCAAAGCCATTCAAGAAATGCCTGCACCGAAAACTGAGAAAGAAGTTCGGGGGTTCCTAGGTAGATTGAACTACATTTCAAGGTTCATATCTCACCTTACAGCAACTTGTGAACCTTTGTTCAAGCTGTTAAGAAAAGAACAAACGGTCAGGTGGAACAAAGACTGCCAGAGGGCTTTTGACAAAATCAAGGAATACTTACAAGAGCCTCCGATCCTTATGCCTCCAGTTGAAGGAAGACCTCTAATCAAGTACTTAACAGTATTAGAAGAGTCAATGGGGTGTGTGTTGGGCCAGCATGACGAGTCTGGTCGAAAAGAGTATGCAATATACTACCTAAGCAAAAAGTTTACCGACTGTGAACAACGTTATTCGCTGCTCGAGAAAACTTGATGTGCTTTAGCGTGGGCTGCTCGCTGACTGAGACAGTATATGTTGACCCACACTACTTTATTGATCTCCAAGATGGACCCAGCTAAGTACATTTTTGAGAAGCCAGCACTTACCGGACGGGTTGCAAGATGGCAAATGATCCTCACAGAATATGATATCCAGTACACATCTTAGAAAGCCATTAAGGGAAGTGTACTGTCTGATTATCTTGCTGAGAAACCTATTGATGATTACCAGCCTATGAGATTTGACTTCCCTGATGAAGACATCATGTTCATAAAAACAAAAGATCATGAAGAGCCTATTCACACTGAAGGGCCTGACCCGGAAGAAGAATGGACTATGATATTTGACGGGGCTGTTAATATGAATGGTCGTGGTGTTGGTGCAGTACTCATTACACCTAAGGGAGTTCACATGCCTTTCTCAGCAAAAATCACTTTCAACTGCACTAACAACGAAGCTGAATACGAAGCTTGTATTATGGGTCTTGAGGAAGCCATTGACCTCAGGATCAAGACTTTGACAGTATTCGGAGATTCAGCTCTGGTAATCAATCAAACCAACGGCAAATGGTACACACACCAAGATCATCTGATACCTTACAGGGATTATACAAGAAGGTTATTGACTTTCTTCACAAAGGTCAAGCTTGAATATATCCCTCGGGACGAGAATCAGTTTGCAGATGCTCTGGCTACCATTTCATCCATGATCAAGGTTCAAGCTGCCAACTTTGTACCTCGGATCTCAGTATCCAGGCTTGATAGACCGGCATATGTATTTGCAGCAGATGTTGTTAAAGATGATAAGCCTTGGTTCCATGACATTAAATGCTTCTTGGAGGATCAAACATACCCACCTGGGGCATCTTCCAATGATAAGAAGACTCTAAGAAGGCTTGCTGGTAGTTTCTTTCTGAACGCTGATGGTTCCTTGTACAAGAGAAACTTTGATATGGTACTTCTCCGATGCGTTGATATGACGGAGGCAGACTTGTTAATGCACGAAGTGCACGAAGGATCCTTTGGTACCCATGCAGGAGGGCATGCCATGGCTAAAAAGTTGCTAAGATCGGGCTATTACTGGATCACAATGGATGCAGACTGTTGTGCCTATGCCAGAAAATGCCATAAATGCCAGATCTATGCGGATAAAGTGCACGTGCCTCTGAATCCTCTGAATGTGATGTCTTCACCCTGGCCCTTTGCCATGTGGGGCATTGATATGATTGGCAAGATTGAACCGACTGCTTCAAATGGCCACAGATTCATCCTGGTAGCCATTGACTATTTCACCAAGTGGGTTGAAGCAGCTTCCTATGCAAATGTTACAAGGCAACTGGTAGCCCGATTCCTGAAGAGAGATATCATCTGTCGGTATGGAGTGCCTGAATGAATCATTACTGATAATGGTTCCAACTTAAACAACAAAATGATGGCAGAGCTATGCCGGGACTTCAAGATTCAACACCACAATTCTTCTCCTTACAGGCCAAAGATGAACGGCGCTGTTGAGGCAGCTAATAAGAATATCAAGAAGATTGTGCAGAAGATGGTAGTCACCTATAAAGATTGGCATGAAATGCTACCATTTTCCTTGCATGGGTACCGTACGTCAATCAGAACATCCACTGGGGCAACACCCTATCAGCTTGTGTATGGTATGGAGGCAGTCCTACCTGTTGAAGTTGAATTACCCTCTTTACGGGTACTGATGGATGTTAAGTTGAATGAAGCAGAATGGGTCCGATCCTGATACGAACAACTGAATCTGATTGAAGAGAAGAGATTAGCTGCAATCTGTCATGGGCAGCTGTATCAGAAAAGAATGAAGAAAGCCTTCGATCAGAAAGTCAGGCTCCGAGAGTACCAAGTAGGGGATCTTGTGCTGAAAAGACTCCTCCCTCCTCATACAGACCACAGGGGCAAGTGGACTCCAAACTATGAAGGGCCATTCGTAGTAAAGAAAGTTTTCTATGGTGGAGCACTGATGCTCAGCACTATGGATGGTGAAGACTTCCCGTCCCCTGTGAATTCAGATGCAGTTAAAAAATACTTCGCATAAAAATGACCCGCTGGACATAAAAACAGAATGTAAGTCCAGGCAAAAATAGGGCATCCCGGCGAGTCAAAAATAGAAGAAAAAAAAAGACTCGGGCAAAAATAAGGGAAAGTAAATAAAAAAATGTACACCCGCTGAGTTGAAAAGCCGCATTGGACAACTCAGGAAAAAAGGGGTATCCCGATGGATTGAAAACCCGAAAGGGCGATCCATGCAAAACAAGGGAATAAGCGAACAACTGTACTCTGAATTCATCTGTATTACTTACAACTTGGTAAGCTTCGAAAGTTTCAAGCACCGGTCAGAATCAACCTTCTTCAGAAAGCAAGACGAGAAGAACGTCAAAAGTCATACGATTCATAGCCAGAGGGAAGCTCCTCGAAGCGTCATCAACATTACCAATATCTTTTATTTCTAAATTTGTAACAATCTCCTCATTTTAGGGGATTTGTTTCTTTGACTGTATCTTGCTAATTCGGGGCACATGAATTAATAAAATCAGATTTCCAGTCATGTTTCGTCTCGTACATTTTATTTTCATTTGCGAAAAATGTCCGATAAGATACTGATTGCATAAATACAGATGCTTTTTCTTCTAAAAATACGTGTGTGCAGGAAATGTACTTACTCCAGGGAGTGTTAAAATTCCTATGATGGAATCCTGTAAAGGATACCTCGGGATTACTTGTGCGTTTCTCTGACTTTTCAGGGTTGCAGGTATTCAAAGCACAGCATGGGGCATGTAAGCTTCATCCCAGCAAGCTGGCAAATCATAATCCACTCAGTCTAACACCGGAGGTGCCTTCTCCCCAACTGAGTTGCCATTTATTCCTCCTCAACCAAGTGCAAAGTCAGGGAACCATCTCCCCACAGAGTGCCAATCTCTACCCGGAAGAGCAACGCGTGAAGAAACCACAACAGAGTGGAGAAAGCTTCTACAAACCCCAGTTGGGTCCCTCATTACAAGGATAGGTATATCAGTGACCTATTTCCCCAAGCATATACATCCTATCAGATCTACCAATGATCTCACCCCCAGCCGGGATGTCCACTTCAAGCAGATCGACCAGAGATCTTCGCAGTAACGGGATCCGAATCCCGGATGGTTACCTCTTGCATAATCATAGCATTCACATCATTATTCTCCCCACAGAGCGTAGCATTCCGTCTAATACGGAGCATTACGGCAAAAATCAAACATATTGCATAATCATAAGTCATGGGTCTGAACCAAACACTGGTAAATACTGACAATCCATCAACAATATACAGAAAACACCCCAGATTCCCCAGCAGAAAGCAAAGAGCCAAAGCATTTGCCTTACACTCACAAATACAAATGCACACTCCTTTTGGCACCCGTCTGTGTCATGATTCCCCAGTAAAGTCGCCCGAGCCTTCTTTACAAACAAACACTTATACATATCACAGTTACTTCTTGACACCCGTTCGTGTCATACCCCCAGCAGAAAGCCAAAGCGTCCCCTTTGCACTCACCTTACAGATACATATACACACAATTCCTTGACACCCGTCTGTGTCATCTCCCCAGCATAGTCACCCAAACACTTGGTAAACCATATACTTGTTTATATTACACTTTTCTCTTTTGACACTTATCTGTGTCACTCTCACCAGCAAGTTAAACACTCATATGTACACCACTCATACTTATTACTCCTGTTTCACTCATACAGATACTCGTCCGTATCTTGTATACACCACTTATACCCCCTCAGACTCGACACTCGTCCGTGTTCTTTGTTAACCAGTTGGTACTCGTCCGTATCATCATCTCAGAACATGCATCAAGCGTTTGTTTCTACCCGATACTCGTCCGTATCGTAGTCTTAAGGATGCTCGTCCGCATCTTTAATCTATACACCGTGTCAAACACTTATGTCTTCTTGAATGTAGACACTCGTCTGTGTCTACTATTCCCCAGAAGAGTCCCCGCAGAATCAATACTCGTCTATGTTCTTTATTAACCAGTTGATACTCGTCCATATCATCATCTTTGAACATGTGTCAGTGTTTGTTTCTACCTGATACTCGTCCGTATCATGGTTTTAAGGATGCTCGTCCGCATCTTTAATCTATACACAGTGCCCAAATACTTATACTTTTCATTTCTTGGATGTAAACACTCGTCCGTGTTTACTTTTCCCCAGCGAAGTCCCCAACAAAACTTCTTTTCTATTTGACATTCGTCCTATGTCATGATACCTTTTCGGCGGCCGTACCCTGCCAGGTGATCGTCCTTCACCTTTGGATGACCGTCCCTCATCCTTTCCCCAGCGGAGTCTCTATTCATTAGAACCCCTTCCCATCCGGCATTCGTCCTATGTCGTGGTATTTTTAGCAGCCGTCCCCTGCTAGGTGATCGTCCTTCACCTCCTGATGATCGTCCTTCATCATTTTATCCGATGGCCGTCCCCATCGTTGATCATGTTATCTGACATTCGTCCTATGTCATGATAAACCCTGAGAGCAGCCGTACCCTGCTAGGTGATCGTCCTTCACCTCTTGATGATCGTCCTTCATCATGCTTATCCGATGGCCGTCCTCATCGTCAACCTTTTTATCCGGCATTCGTCCTATGTCGCGATGCTTTTAGCAGTCATCCCCTGCTAGGTGATCGTCCTTCACCTTAGATTATCGTCCCTCATCTTATACCCAACAGAGCAGCCGTCCCCTGCTAGGTGATCGTCCTCCACCTTTGATGACCGTACCTCATCATTTATTTCTTTTACCTATAATCCCCAGAAAGTTTTATATCTTTACTTGATGGCCGTCCCCATTATAATCTCTCATATCCCCAGCTTTTCGGTCGTCCCCGTCATTGCTTTATTCCCGCACCTTCCCCAGCGTGTCGGTCGTCCCCGTCATTGCTTCATCCCCCAGCAGTCGTCCTCTGCTCGACGGTTGTCCTCCGTCACGCTCACTTTATAATTATACTTTATTTTCTTTTTACAATCTATATCCCTTTTCTTCTTCATTCTGTGAGTGCAAATTTTGGACTGTCTTTGGTATTCAACCACAAGTTATCTTGTTTGCCTGTTAAGTCGTTGCTTACATCCTGCACAGCTAACTCATGTTTGAATAGGGGCAGCTGTAAACACCCCAAATTTTCCCTCACTCATTCACACCATGGCTTGTGATCTCTTCATATGCATAAACTCAATCATAGCATCTCATACCACATTTTTGATTCACTACATTGGTTCAAAGTCATCTGCATCTAGGGTTTGTGATCTGAGCAATCCAAGAGCTTCTTGAGCCACTCCAAAGGCCATCAATCACTTCAAAGGGGTCCATGTATGTTCAAGCATCATATTGTATCCCCACAAAGTCAAGAATGTCAAAAATCACAAGAACTAAGAATGGCATGGAAGCAGAGCCAGGTTTGACTGCACAGATGACCTAGAATTAGGGTTTTGGTTTCAAAGGCCATAACTCCAAATTTTTTGGTCATTCTTGTTTCTATTGGTCTCTATATGGTATAGGGATCATGCATATCAAGTTTCATGAAGAAATTCCATGGGGAAGGCATCTAATCAAGAGTTGACTTTTTGAGCAAGTCAGTGCAAAATCAGGGCATCTGAGGTCCCCAATGACCCAACCAAAGGGTGTTCTTCATCATTTTGATTGTATATGATCTTTATTTGATCATGGAAGATGTTAGAAGGTCACAAAATTGAGGAATTTCAAGCCATTTGCAAAGTTGACTTTTTGGGAAAATGACTTGTAATGGAAACTTGCCATTTTGGGAAACTTTTTCAACCCTTGCTTTTTGATTCAAAAATGCTTCAAATGGGAAAACTTTGGTCATGAAAGTTGTAGAATGGATCATTCCCTTTTCAAAAAGTACAAGAGCTTGTCCTAATTCATTTTGGATCAAAAGTTATGGTTTGTCAAAGTTGGGAAAAATCACATAATTTCAAGTTTTCTACCAAAGAGGAAAAGTTGCAAAACCACTTGCCAAGGCAAATTGAGCTTTCAAATGGACTTCTAAACTTCACACAAACCTGAACCAATGTCTAAAGATCAGATTGCATCAAAAGTTCACTCATTTTCATGGCTTGTGGATCAAGATATTCCAAAAGGGCCAAAAGTTCACAAATTTGCAAAATGATCCATAACTCTTCATCCACTTGAGCCAGCTCACAAGATCTGATTTCATGACACCCCTTAATCCTTGCTGCGCATAGCCATGCCCCTATCTCAGCCTGCCATTTGCCCATACCTCCAAGTACAACTTTCTTGACTTTTTGCAACTTGAGCCATACCAATCACACTGCTCCACAACAACTCTCTGCCCAATCAGAACATGTTATGTGGACCTCAAGCTAGCCATTTGAACACATAACTCATGCTGAAACACTCTCCAAGCCATAGTTATCAAAAATCCTCCAACTTGCAAAACCATTCGAAACTGACTCCACAAGCATCAAACACAAAAACAAACTTCACCATTGATCTCAAAAGGTTCCACTGATCACAAACCACCCATTGAAACAGCCTGAAACTTCACATAAACCAAATACGATTTTTGCCCCTCTTTGAGTAGAACTCAAGCAATCTCTTAAATCAGCCATTTTAAACTCCAACCAAGCATTGCAAGCTTCTCAGGAGGTTCATTGGAGTTGATTGGAAGCAAGGAACTGGTCCAGAAGCTCTTGGGTTGAAAGCTTCGATTCAGGTAGCCATGGAAATTCGTTTTTCCAGAACTCTTATCTCTTGTTTCTAAAATGATCTACATGCTTCCCTGAGTGCACTGAACCTTTTATTTTTGAAAATGATTGAGTTTTGAGGTTGTATGCTTGTTCTGAAACTTTGCCCGTGAATTGATTTTTGCTTTGATTCTTATGATTCAGTGAAAATAAATGGATTTTGGGGTGGGGTTTAGGTTTAATGATGTTTAAGGATGAAATCTGGAGATTTTTGTGAAGTTTTGATGCATAGGGAGTGAGATAGCATGAACACCTTGCCGGAGAAGATGACCGGAACACTGTTCCGGTCACCTGAAAATGTTTAGGGTTCAGATTAGGGTTAATGACTTAATTAGCGTAGTTTGAATGTGAGCCGTCCAGATGCGCGCGCTAGTCAATTCCCTCCCTTTTTGTTTGAATCTCATCCATTGGATTGGCTGACTTTCTCATTTTTCATTTAAAATTCATTTTATTTTCATTTGTTTTCATTTAATTTGTACGAATTATTAAAAATAGCAAAATACCTTTAAAAATTCTGAAATTTTTTGTCAAAGGTTCATTTAATTTTCAGAACACAAAAATATTTTTATTTTTATTTTTTGCATTAAAAATTATTTTTAAATCATTTAAAAGTTTATTTTTAATTAGTTAATGAGAATTAATTAATTAAAAATACTTTTAGGTATTTAAAAATCACAAAAAAATTCAGAGAACATTTTCAAACATTTAGAAACATTGTCCAACCCTCAAACCATATTTCTTTTTTGTTCTTGATGCCTTTTGATTATTTTCTTTGGAATTAATTTCATTTCAAGGCATTATTTTGTGACAAACTTCAAAAATTAATTTCTGCCTAACCTTTGAGAGTTGGAACATGATTCTTTTTGCATTGCATCTTGCCTAACATGTAGTTTGTAGGATAAAATTGGCATGAATTGATCTTGCATTTTCAATTTGTTTTGAATTTTTCTTGACAAGGTACCTTAAAACCCTAGCAATCTTAGGAAATTCATAACTTCCACTAGGTTAAGAGTTGGAACCCCTCCTTTGGGCAGTGAGTTTGTATAGGTTTAGGGTATCTTTGATTGCATTTTCAAATTTTTATCATGTCATTTGCTTCTGGTTTTGGATTTTTGCTTTGCATGATGCATGAAACCCTAATTTGTGCCTCCTTTTGCATCCATTTCTCATTTGCTTGCATCCATTGACTTGCCATGACATTTTGTGCATTCGTCTGATTCATAAGACATCTTAGGACATATTAGAATCATGTGTGATCATTGCATCTTTCATTTGCCATGTTGTATGTCATTTTCATTCCATAACTTTTCATGTATGTTCATGGTTCTATGCATGCCTCATTTGCATCCTCATGCTTGCTTGATCATTCTCATGCCTTGCCTCATGTTTGCATCATCTCTTAGCATCATTAACATCATACTCATGCTTCTGGTTTTGGTTTGCATCATCATATTTCACCTCATTTGCATTGCATTTCATTTCTTTCACTAACTTTTCAGGTGGTAAGTTACTTTGAGAAGTGAATTTGCCTTCACTTCTCACTTTCTCTTTTCATCTATTTCATATTTCATTTGCTGCATTTTGTATGTGTTTGGGTTTGAGCTTGCTCATTCTTGTTCATCTTACTTTCTTTCTTCAAGCAACTTGTCTTCTTAAGTGAAGCAAGTTGTTTTGCTTCTCTTCTCCTTTCATCTGCTTCTATCCTTGGTGGCTCTTTGAAGATCTTTCTCTTAAGCCTCACAAACCCTAGGACTTCCAAGCATGATAACTTTTTAGGATTGTTTAGTCCCCCACTTAGCTTTTACCTTTGTGTCTCATTGAGTCTTCTCTTCTCACCTCATAATCAGGGACTAAACCCTAAAGGCTTTAAGGCTTTGTGGTTAAGCTTATGCCTGCATCCTTCTATTAGGATGGAGTGTATAACTTTAATCCTAAGTGTTAAAACCTTAATGTGTTTAAATCCTCTAACCAATCCACCTAATAATCACTAAGACATCAAGCTTGTAACTTGGGCCTTGCATTAGGGTTCTAATTCTTCCTTGATTGGTTAAGAAGGACTAACCCTAGTGTTAATGGACAAGTCCTCCTCAAGTTGTCTTACAAACCCTAAAAATCACTTCTTCATATTATCATTAACTAAAATCCACTTAATAAAGGCTTTGTTTTGTCATGAGGTTAATCCCTAATCATGGATTAAGTTGAGGAGCTTTCCTCAGCTTAAACATTCTCATCTATTATCCTTCTATTAGGATGGTGTAATGAGTCTGTTTAATCCCTGATTATGGCTTAGTCTCATTACTTAACACTAAACAAAAACAACAAAAACATTTAACTAATCACAAGTAGGTTAATGATCTTAATCCTACACCATGGTGATTAAGTGTGAGATGTTGACTTCACACTTAAGGCATTCTCATTACCCCTAATCAGAGGGAAGATGTGATGAGTTTACTAAATCCATTGGTTTAGGCTTAAGCTCATTTTCTTATGACAAATCCAAAAGCAATAAAAGACTGAAAACACAAAAACAAACAATAATTGTCTCCTTCGGGATTCTTTTCTCATCTCATTCACTCACAAACGAGAACTTGCTTCTTCCGTCTAATGCAAGACAGTTTGCACCTGAGCCAGACAGGTCATACACTTGAGCATGGACAAGTAAGCAGTTCACAAGTCAATTTATCTTTCAGTCTCTTTGAGTCGAACTACGGTGTTCTGACTTCCTCATTGCACAAGAGGATACGTAGGCATAACTTAACAGTTATCGAACAAAAGTCTCTGTATATTCTCCCTCTTTCTAGCATCATTCTCTTAAGCCTCATGGTCTTGAGCATTTCATTCTTATTCTTACACTGACACTTCACTTATACACTTCACACTTCTTTTAGCACTGACACTTGCATTCTTTCCAGCTTTGATACATAGATTGCACTGACACTACCCCTTTAAAACACAAATCTTTTAAGCGTGGATCCCGTCGAGTACGGCGGACAATCCGGGTGCTAATACCTTCCCAGGTTGTAACCAACCCCTTTTCTCAGTTTCTCTGGTTCGCAACCGTCTTATCCATATCTTTTCCTAGGTTTATGCAGCATTACCTTTCCTTCGGGATAAAAATGCCTAGCTGGCGACTCTATTCATTTCCTTATTCTTTCGCCGACCGTTCGCGTCTGTACCCCTTTTGACCTTGGTTGTCATTTTGGCGGGAGCGACAATGTACTCCATGAATATTGTCGACACGTTAGTCACACCGAAAGGCATCACTGAATACTCGTAATGTCCATACCGTGTTCTGAATACCGTCTTTTGAAAATCCTCATCTTTGATGATAGCCCGATCTCAAATCGATCTTGCTAAACAGACGAGCATCTACCATCTAATACATCAAATCATCTATTCTTGGTAACAAATACTTGTTCTTAATTGTCATCTTGTTCAACTGTCTATAATCCATACATATCCTCATACTTCCATCTTTCTTCTTAACTAACAAGACAAGGGCTCCCCACGGTGATACATTTGGTCTTACAAACTTCTTCTCAAGCAACTCTTCTAACTACTTCTTCAATTTAGCCAACTCAGATGCGGACATCCTGTACGGGGCCATAGAAACAGGTCTAGTACCATGCACACGATCAATTGCAAACTCAAATTCTCTCTCAGGCGATACATCAGGAAATTCATCAGGGAAAGCCTTAGGAAGTTCATTCACTACTTGCAACTTTTCAATCTTAGCCTTACTCTCTATAGATAACGACACCATCAACGAAAAAATTGGGCATCCTCTTTAATCAACTTCTGCAACTCTCTAAACAACAACAACCCAACTCCTTCCTCTTTGGGAGTAGAAAACCACACTGACTTTCTAAAGCAATTAATATGAACATAGTTATAATCTAACTAGTTCATATCTAGGATTACATTCATCACAGTTAACGGTAAACATATCGAATCAATAAAAAAATATCTATCAAAGATAGACAATGGGAAAATCAAACACACTAGAGAAGTAGTCACTGATCCCTTATCCGGAATCTTTACGACCATTTCTCCTTTCATAGCAGACAACGCAAGACCCAACCTTTTAACACAATCAGCAGCAATAAAACAATGGGTAGCACCAGTATCAATAATACTAATTAAAGGAATACTATTAATCAAACATGTACATCTGAAGAGCTTGTCCTCATTATCTGTCTGAGTCCCAAATAAAAATAAAAAATTTCCTCCAGACTTTGCTTTCTTTGGCTTCGGGAATTGGCTACCAATATGCCCTTCTTAACCACAGTTAAAGCATATAATATTTTTATGCATGCAATCAGATATCGCATGCCCAACTTTTCCATAATGGAAACAACGTTTCACCTCAGCAGTACACACATTACTCTTATGTTCAGCTTGTCCATATTTGAAACAAACAATACCAGCAGGAGCATATCCCCCACTAGTTCTCTGACCCAAAGAAACTTTCTGATTAACCTTACCAACTGGAGTATCATAAGGCTTGCCACGGTTTTGCTGATTCTTGCCACTTCTATCAGTAACAATCTTGTAATGAGCATTATTATCTTCCTCGAAGATCATGCAACTATCAACCAAATCAGCAAAAACACAAATCTTCTGATACCCTACCATTTTCTTAATCTATGAACGTAACTCGTTCTCAAACTCGATGCACTTTAAAAATCCAGCAGTGGTTGCATCATGCTGCATATAAAACTTCCACAATTCCATAAACTTTGCAGCATAATCCGTCACTGACATATTCCCTTATTTCAGCCAAGGAATTTAATCTCTTTCTTACCACGCACATCTTCAGGATAATACTTCCTCATAAACTCTCTACGAAAAATAACCCAAGTGATCTCTTCACCTGCAACTTACAACCTTTCTCTGGTTTCCAACCACCAATGATCAACTTCAACTCCCAACATGTGAGTCCCATAATGAACCTTTTGTACTGGAGTGCAATCCATCACACAAAAAATTCTCTCAATTTCTTTCAACCAGATCAATGCAGCATCAGCGTCATATCTGCCCTTGAAGGTTAGTGGATTCTCTCTCTGAAAAGTCGCAAAAGTAAGAGACTCATCATTCCTGCCAGCATTTGGTAAATTCTGCACAGCTTGAGCCATTACTTGCATTGCGGCAGCCATCGCAATATCATTTCTTCCAGCCATCTCAACTTAACACTACAACACAACAAAAGTTAGAACCATATAACAATACTCGATTGTTAGACAACTATGACTCGACAACTTGGTCGGACAGGTCGACCTTCTTTGATATCACTAATGTAACACCCCATTTTACCCAAATTTATAATTTAAATCAGATTTGTATAAAATTTCACCAAAACATGGGATATTACATTTTTCAACTTAACTAATCATCATAAACTTCATTAATAAAATATTTCAAAAACAACCTAACAGATTCAACATATTACAACTTTAAAATAACATCAATGCTTGCAACTTTAAACTACTTCAACATTCTTTTCAACATGAAACAACTAAAACAAATCTTTCAACTAAATAGAGATCCAACATAAAATAAAACATGCGTTTATCCCCCTGAAGTGCTACGTATCAAAGCGACAAATACCAACTCAAAGCTACTAAGAACTAGACTCTTGGTTACCTGCACGTTACCAACAAAGTGCAACATTCAAACAGAAGGGGTGAGATATCGAATAACATAAACAGGAGTATGATAATCAATATGTATGCAAGAAATCATACAATCACACCACTTCACACAACTAGCAACACCAACTTACAACTTGCAACCAATAACCAATAACAACATAGATAAAAATGCGACTCAACTTATATATGCATGTGATACCGATTGGAGTAAACTCTCAACTTGAAATCTTGCCAGTTTATCGAGGCATCAACAACTTATTTGCCAATCCAGGCCAAATTGAATTGAGCATTCGCTCCAACTTGAAAATATGCAAATGTATGCAACTATGAATGGCATATAATAAGTACACAAACAACAACTTAAAAACATGAATCAAAATTGGTCAAAGGACCTGCAACTTAATAATTTTCCCAAGATCGGGACAACACAACTTATAGCAACTTAATACAACTTCAACCTGGAAAACAACTAATTACAACTTAATCAATTAGATTTCTTAATTATTATTTTTAGTCCTCAAATCTACTATAATCAACTTATTATATCTCTACTTAATCTCCAAGATCAACTCGACTCAAAACGGATGCGAAAACACGACGAATCACCAAAAACTGTATTTTCTGCGCACCACTCTGCCCATACGCGTAACACACCCTCTATCATGCGTAACACCTCACGCCCAACTTGCCCATACGCGTAAGGCCTTCCAATATGCGTAACATACTTTTTCTCGCCCATCCTTACGCGTAATGGCCTATACCCTTATGCATAACACCTGCGTAAAAGCCTTAAATACACGTAACTCAGATTTGTTACACAAAATCCCGTTCTTCACACCAGCCCAGTATTATGCTACGGGTTCATCAATTCTCACTTTGATTCAAGCTTAAATGGGTTTCTACATCAATTTTAAGCCTTAATTCTTTTTATCCACTTCATCTAATAATTCTACCACTGATTTACGAGTCCTAAATCTCCTTTCTACACAAATTCCTACAACATAAACCAATCCAGCAACACAACAAATACAACAACAGATCCAACAACATTAACAAGTTTCATGACAACAACACAGCAAGAACAACATTTTATACACATCAGATTCATACAAATTCCAGCAACAAATCATATGAAAACACAACAATAATTATACGAAATCCCAACCTACATACGAATTATCTAATCTCGGTTATGGAATTCGAACCCTACCCTTACCTTGGATTGAAGGCAGCTCGAATGCACATGAACAATCTCTATGAAAATCCACAACCTAGCCTCTTGTTCTTCCTCAATACTTTTTCTCCTCTCACAAATTTCTATTAGTCTTCTAATTAGGTTTTTCAGCTTATTATCTCTAAAACCTCACTAATCAACTAATTACTAATGGGCCTAAAATAGTACCCCCCCCCCCCAACTTTACTATTCTCACACTACACTAAGCCCAACTTACTATTATATTATTAATAATTATTTTACTATTCGACTTAATTAACTTAAACAACCCAAACACGACTTAACCATCAACTAAATACCAACTTAAACAACTTAACGACACAAACGAGAAAACAACATCTAACAACAATAATCGGGAAGAATACACAATAATATTTAATTAAATTAATTAATTAAATACGGGCATTACAATTGGCGTGTGATGTATGACGGTCGTCATTGGAGTTGTGACGGGTGTCATGGACATTGGACGGTGCAAGGTTGCGTGAATGATGTCTGTATTAATAATAAAAGGGTTTATTATTTTTTTTCGAAAATTTAATTTGATTTATTTAATTAAAAGGTTTCAATTAATAATAATAAAATTTGTTTATTATTTTTCTTGTGGTGATCAGTTATGGCCTTAGTTTAATTTTCTATGTTTTGGATTTTATAAATACGACCTACGTGTCATGCCTCTCTCCTATTCTCATAATGTAACTTCTTTTCTCATCTTACTCCCTCGTATGTAAAACGAATTTCTGTTATGTAATGTATTATTATGAAGAAATAGAAGACTACATAACAAATAAGAACAACCTTCGAGATCTTGCTTGGAGAAGTGAAGATCGTTATTAGATTTAACTTAAGTTCTCTCATTGGCTTTGGAGAACAATTGTGCTAGGGGCCATAATTTTTTCATTTGTTTGTATGTTGATATATTTATTGTTTATATGTTTATGCATGTGTGAGGAACGATTTATATGATAAATAATCTGTGAGATCAAACTAATTAAAATTCCCTGAAAACTAATATTAAGTTTTTGCTTTCCAAGTTTTAGAACTCATCAAGTCTAGTATCGAATATTGTAGGTTTCACCTTAGTAAGGTGTGATTAGATAAATGTAACATCCAATTTCTAAAATAATGGGTCAAACTTAACTGAACAAAATATAATAAGATTATATATGTTTAGAAGCAAAAGTTGGGAATGATCCATATGATGGATTTGAATAAGGAGTTATTCACCCATCTGAAATATTTGAGAATTGTATTAGATGCAATTGGAAGGAGTTCCTACCAAAATAGTCGAGTTTTGTGTGATCAACCTAATGTTAACTTAAAACAAAGGGAAATATGGATCTCGATCCACTATAAAATCTTCCAACGGGATTTTCTGAATCAAATGATGAGGGTCATTTGTTTTGAGTAAAATAGTGGGAGCATATTTAATTAAAAGCCATGAATATGTTTAATGATACTAATATCTCCATAATCTTTTAATGTAGATTACTATGACAACAAACACATCTAATAACATTTTGCGAACAATCTTGGATAAGGAAAAATTGTCAGGGACAAATTTTCTAGATTAGCACCGAAATCTTAGGATTGTCTTCAAACATGACAAAAAGTTGTATGTCTTAGAGACAGCTTTTCCTGATAAGGAACCTCCTAGTTCTACTCCTAAGGCTAAAAGAGATGCTTATAAGAAGCATGTCTATGATGCCGATGAAATTGCTTGCCTCATGCCGGCTACCATGAATTATGAATTGCAAAAGTAACATGAAAACATGGTAGTGTTCGATATGATCGAACATCTGAAAATGCTCTATTAAAAGCAGGCAAGGCATGAAAGGTTTAAAGTTTAAAAAGCCCTTTTCAAATCCAAGCTAGACGAGGGAAGCCCATTAGATCCCCATGTACTCAAGATGATTGGGTATGTGGAGAATCTTGAAATATTAGGATTTCCCCTTAAGAAAGAGCTTGCATTTGATTTGATCCTGCAATCGTTGCCAGAGAGTTTCAGTCAATTTGTCCTCAATTTTAACATGAATGATATGGACAAATCTCTTCCTGAATTGCTAAGCATGTTAAGAACTACTGAGCAAAATCTGAAGTCAAAAGGGAAATCTATTATGATGGTCAGTAATTGAAAGAAACAAAACAATAAGCCAGCCAAGCAGGGTGGTAAATGGAAAGGCAAGGAAGTTTCCAAACCCAAACATATTTCACCTGTTTTGAAGCCTAATGGAGGCATATCTAAGGAGGTAACTAGCTTCTATTGCGGTAAGACCGGACACTGGAAGAGAAACTGCCCAAAGTACCTGGAAGATAAGAAATGGCTCATGACCAAATTAGGGAATCAATTTAGCATTATATACTACTCAGGGAGGTCTCAGCTGAGTCCGGGAAAAACAAGCACCCCCCTAAGTCCCCAGCTTCAAACGCTGAAATCGAGAAATAATAGTACATTCAGCCCTTGAAATACAGTATTATCTTTATACGGCCACATGCTTTAACTGAGTTCCTATGAGAAAACCAGGCCATCCTATACGAGTTCCTAGTGGGCCCTCGGGTGCGAATGGGTTTGCCACAAAATATGGTCTGCCACTGTCACCACTAGAGAAGGTTGTTTCCACAAAGGTCCTCAATGATTGGTCCACAAATGCACATAACTATTAAGGTCATATCCGGAATTGGAGGAAATCTCCACACAGAATATATCCAAGACGGTCGTAATCTGGGTGTGGAACACATCGCCACTCATCATGGTGAAATACCATGGAAGTACAATGTCTGTCCATGCTAAGTCCTAGCAGAGTCGCTAGATGGCGCTCCCTGGATTTCCATCCTGGTACAAACACAAAAGTGGTACGGAAAAGGGTAGAGTCGCTAGCCAGGAATTTTTATCCCGAAGGAAGGGTAATGCTGCGCAAACCTAGAAGAAAGGAAAGAACAAGGTCTTACGAACCAAAGAGACTGGGTTCGGAAGTCGGTTACGACCTAGGAAGGTATTAGGACCCCAGATCGCCCGTCGTACCAGAAGGGATCCACGCTTGAAAGAAAATGTTTCAAAGGGTAAAAGAATGAAGTTGCTGCAAAAACCCGAGAATGGAACTGGAAAAAAAATAAAATCAAGGGGGAAAATGTATGGAAAATAAAAGAGTGCTCGAATGGGCCCTACCCCACTGCCTACGTACCTCATCGGGAAATGAGGATCAGAGTCGACGTAGTTCCCCTAACTAGGGAAGAAATCTCTTTGTTTTTTTAAGCTTGAACGACTTATGCCAATGCTCAGGTGTTGCAGGCTCGTCTGAAACAAGTGTGTTACCATCTTAAAAAGGGAAAAGTAGGAGTAAGTTCTTACGTTAGGAATGAATGGGATGAGAAAAGAATTCCCGAAGGAAAGACGATTATTCTTGGTTCAATGTTTTTTTATGAGTTTTTTATTTGAGAGTTTGCATAGGAGAGTGTACCTAAGTCTTGCTCAATTGGATGTGTACTTCTTACATCATCCCGAAATAGAATGGATAAGAGGAACACCTAGCTATGGGGGAAATTCCCAAATCTAGTCCCCACAGATGAAGGCTTAAGCACACTAGCCTATTGAACTTATTAGGTGTTTTGTGGTTTTTTTACTAAAAAGTGTTTTTTTAGTTTTTTTGTTTGTGAATTAATCTCATGCTAAGACCAATTCATCATGATAGATACCCTACACCTCACCCTGAAATAGGATGTGTACAAGTACCCCATGGCAAAGTCGCTTGACACATGAGAAAACTTGTCATTTATTAGGTGACTTGAAGTTGTTCTGAGATGAGAAGAGAAAGAACAAAGAGAACCGAATGCAAAGGTTTGAAGGGGGACTAATAAACCTAAGTGTTGTCATGCATGGGATACCTAAGTTAGTGTGGTTTAAGTTATATCCTAATAAAGAAGAAATAAAGAAGAAAGAAGAAGAAGAAGAAGAAGAAGAAAGAAACAAAGGATTCAACTTACTTCTTAAGAGAAGATAAGTCGATCCTAAGGGGATGAAGAAGAATTAAGCAAAGATGGCATTAGCATATTACAAACGCAAGTATGGAAACTTAAAAGAAGAAGGGAGAAATTGTATGTGGGTGCCTACCCACACACATGGCTTACCATAACCCCCTACAAAACAAAGGTTAGTACAAGAAAAACAACACTAACAACACATATTATAGCGCTCCAACACTTACAAAAATAAGAGAGCAAGCAAACATGCACAAACAACTTTTAACAGCTCACATTCAGCACCTAGACAACTATTAAAAGTAAAAAATAAAACACAAACAACATGCATTTTACAACCTCTATGCAACAAGTCAGCAATGAAAAGTAAAGTATATTTGTATGCAAACATGAAAACACTACCGTCAAGCAACGTCCCAAGTATCATGCATCATTTGCATACCAAAAGCATCATAATCACATATCAATGAGTATGGATGAACATCAAGTCAAACGAACATGAGTATACATCAAACAACTTTGAAATGTACCACATAATCACATTTATTAAACTACCGATTTAAGTGTGTTCATGTGAATATAGAAGGTACCAAACATATATCATGCACAACCAGCAAATTGCAAAAACATTAGCATGCACATAATTATCATGTTCAAATCTTCATGGATGCAAATATCAATTATGTCAAACATTGGAAATGCACGAGTTCACGCGTCGAAGGAATGCCAACATGAATCAACACCTACAAACAGCTAAAAACAATCATCTAAAATGATAACCCAATGATCCATGATGATCAAGGAAGGTATGGCAAGCAAACAGCCCTGCAAAAACTCAAAA
This sequence comes from Lathyrus aphaca, assembly GCA_963966055.1. Lineage (NCBI taxonomy): Eukaryota > Viridiplantae > Streptophyta > Magnoliopsida > Fabales > Fabaceae > Lathyrus > Lathyrus aphaca. The sequence goes on from OZ014523.1 coordinate 143,655,947, forward strand.
ATGTCAATCTGCATCAGTGTTAATTGGTTAACCAAATGGTTAACCGGTTAACACTGAACAAACAACAACAATAACCTGCAGAAAAAGCACTTCTAACCACAACTCATTTCAATAATCTCCAGAGGTTCCAACAATCAATTGTGCATGAAAATTATACCAAATTCAACACAAATCAGGCATACATTGGATCCGCAAACTTCAACACATACTCGAATTCACAAATCGATCAATCAACATAATCACATTATAGATCTACATCATAAACATGCAAATAAGCTAAAAGAAGAAGTAGATATGAAATTAACCAACCTACAAAGCTGAGATTTTCTTTGGTGAGTGTTGAACAAGCTGAAATTGGTGAATCTAGTGGAGAACTTCAAGAATCTGATGTTTTTCTTTACACAAAATGTAAAATAAATTCAAGTTGATGAACTTAATGCAAAAGCTAGATACAAAAGCACTTCTGTAAACACCCCAAATTTGCCCTCACCCATTCACACCATGGCTTGTGATCTTCCTCATATGCATAAACACAAACATATCATCTCATATCTCATTTTTGATTCACTGCATAGTTTCTAAGGCATCTGCACCTAGGGTTTGTGATCTGAGCAATCCCAAAAGCATCTTGAGCCATTCCAAAGGCCACTAATCAACTCAAAGGGGTCCATGTGTGTACTTATGTCATTTTCCATCTCTTCAAAGTCAAAAATGCAGAGGAATCACAAGAACTAGGGTTTGAGTGGATGCAGAGCCAGGATGAACTGCACAGTTGACCTAAAATTAGGGTTTTGGTTTCAGAGGCCATAACTCCAAATTTTTTGGTCATTCTTGTTTCCATTGCTCTCTACATGGTATAGGGAGTATGCATATCAATTTTCATGAAGAAATTCCATGGGGAAGTCATCTGATCAAGAGTTGACTTTTCAGACAAGTCAGTGTAAAATCAGGGCATCTGAGGCCCCCAATGACCCAACCAATGGGTGATCTTCATCATTTTGAGTGTATATGATCTTTATTTGATCATGGAAGAAGGTTGAAGTTCATAAAAATCAAGAATTTAGGGTTTTTGCAAATGTTGACTTTTTGGGCATAGTTGACTTTTCAAGAATGCATCATTTTAGGTCATTTTTCAAGCCATGATTCTTGATCCAAAAATGCTTCAAATGAAAAAACTTTGGTCATGAAAGTTGTAGATCTCATTTTTCCCTTTTCAAAAAGTACAAGAACATGATCAAACTCTTCTTGGATCAAAAGTTATGGCAATGCAAAGTTGGCTAAAATCATTGATTTTTAAGGCATGCCTCAAATGGAAATTTTGCAAAGTCATGAACCAATGCATTATGTGACCTCTAATTCATTTCAAACCATTACACAAACATTCTATGAGCCTAAAAAATCAGAATTGGACCAAGTTTCTACATAGTTTGGTTTATGTAACAAGACTTTCTTCACATGTGAACCCTAAAGTAACAAGTTGCAAAACCACTCATTTCTCTTCACCAACTTGCTGCATTGGTCCTTGAATCAAGCTAGCCTCAAACACTCATCATGCTGCGCAGCCCATGCCCATTGTACTTGCCTAGCACCTCACCATACTTGCCTTACACAAAAGTTGACCTTTTTGCAAAAGTGGCTACACCTATCCATAAAGCACAAGTCACATCCTCTGACCAATTGGATTAGTTTATATTATCCATTTGCAAACCATTTCATGTACTAAGCAAGGCTGAAACACTCTACACCATCACATTCACAAAAACACCCCACATTGCATAAGCTTTCGAATCTCTCTGCCCAGCCACAAAACACTCAAACCATTTTCTCCATTCAACTCACCATGTATCACTGAGTAGAAACCACCAAGAACACAAGCCTGAAACAGCCAAAGCATCCCACTGCCATTTCTCACCTCATTTTGCAGTTTCATTCGAAACTCTCACCCTAGCTCACAAACAGCCAAACAAACCTTGCAGACCTTCTCCACATATCATTTGGACCTCAAACAACCATTCACAATGGCCTGAAACCACCAGAAACCCCATAGCCATTCTTGACTGAGGTGAAGCAGAAACTGTCGAAGCTCATCAACCAGCCTACATAAATTGTTCTAAGGCATTCAAACGTCATCCAGAGGTCCTAAGGAGTGGATTGCACAAGGAAAGGTGGCCAGAAAGTTCTCAGGTTGAAAGCTCCAAATCTCAGGTAGCTTGAAATTCATTTTTCCAGAAATCATTTTTCTTGTTACAAACTTGTTCTATGTGATTCACTGATCATCCTGATGTTCTTAGTTTTTGAAATGGCTTTGATTTGAGTATGTAATTTGTCTCTGAAGCTTGCGTGCCCTAGTTTTTATTTCTTTCGATTCAGCTTGTTTAGGAAGAAGAAATGTGTTTTGAGAGAGGGGTTTGATTCGTGAGAGGTTGGAGATCATTTCCCTTTTCTTAGTTTTCATTTTTGATACGATTTGAGAGGTTTGGGGATTTCTCAGGTGAAGTGCTGGCCGGAGAAGACGACCGGAAGTCTTCTCCGGCTGCCTGAATGTGATTATGCCCTAATTACGTGATTAAATGCCATTTGAATTTGAGCCATCAGATGCGTTGAAAAGGTTGACTTCGCGCGCGCGTGGATGGCTAGGATGTAGTCATTAAACCCTAATCAGCATTATTTATTTAATTAATCAAAATTAAATCTGTTTGAATCTGAGCCATCAGATGGCGCGCGCAGTCAATGTTTTCAAACTCAGGCTGCATCCTGGCCCTCCATCCTGATTACTTCCCATTTTATTTAATTTTTATTCATTTTCTTTTCAATTAATTTGCACATTTAATTTAAAATAGCAAAAATATCTTAAAAATTATGAAACTTTTTCCTAAAAGTTTTATTAATTTTTAAGACCCAAAAATATTTTTATTTTATTTTTTATCATCAAAAAAGTATTTTTAAATATTTAAAGGATTATTTTTAATTGATTAATGGGAATTAATTAATTAAAAATACTTTTAGGTATTTAAAAATTACAAAAAAATTCATGAAATGTTCTAAGACATTTAGAAACATTGTCCAACCTTCAAACCAAATTTCTTTTTTGATCTTGATGCATTTTAAGAATTTTTCATTGAATTAAATCATTTTTTATGCATTATTTTGATCATGAGTTCAAAAATTCATTTCTGCCTATTGGAGAAGGTTGAGACATTGATTCTTTTTGCTTTGTCTTGTGTTTAGCATATAGTTTCTAAGGTAAAATGGTCATGATTTGATCTTGCATTTTCCAATTGTTTGGCATTTCTTTTGTTAAGAACCCTAAAAAACCCTAATAACTTAGGAAATTCATATCTTGAGTTTGGTTGAGAGTTGAGAGTTCTCCTTTGGGCAGTGGTTTAATATAGGTTTAGGGTTTCTTTGGGTAGCGTTTTCCATTTTTTATCTTAGGGTTTGCTTCTGTTTTGGGTTTTTGTTTGATGTTTGATTCATAAACCCTAATTTGGGATTTCTCTTGCATCCTTCTTGCATTTCCTTGCATAACATGACTTGTCTTTGCATTTTGTGCATTCTTGTGATCCATTTGGCATCTTAAGACATATAGAAAGCATGTTTGATCATTGCATTACATATTTGCCATGTCATTTGCCTTGTATGCTTCATAACTTTTCATGCTTGTTCATGCTCCTTAACTTGCATCATTTACATTCATAATCTTGTATGAACATCTCCATGTCTTGCCTCATGTTTGCAGCACTTCATAACATCATAATCATCATCAACATGCTTCTGGTTTTGCTTTGCATCATGTCATTTCATTTCATTTAGCATTGCATTGCATTTCTTTCTAACATTTCAGGTGGTAAGTAAACTTGGGAAGTGAATTTGCCTTCACTTCTCATAACTTTTCTTTTCATCCCTCTTGCATCCATTGCTGCATTTCTATTTGTGTATGAGTTTGAGCTTGCTCATTCTTGTTCTTCCCACTTTCTTTCTTCAAGTGACTTGACTTCTTGAATGAAGCAAGTCACTTTGCTTCTCTTGATCTTATTCATCTGCTTCCTGGTGGTTCCTCTGAAGATTGTTCTTGAAAACCTCACAAACCTTAGGATCAGCCAAGCATGACAATGAATTAGGGTTTTGATTAGTCTCCCCCCCATAGTTTTTACCTTTGTGTCTCTCTTGGAGTCTTCTCTTCTCATCTCATAATCAAGGACTAAACCCTAAAGGCTTTAAGACTTTGTGATTAAGCTTATGCCTGCATCCTTCTTTTAGGATGGAGTGTATAACTTTAATCCTAAGTATTAAACCCTTAATGTGTTTAGGTCTCTTAATCAATCCACTTAATAAATATCAAGACATCACACTTGTAACTTGGGCCTTGCATTAGGGTTCTAATTCTTCCTTAAGTGGTTAAGAAGGACTAACCCTAGTGTTAATGGACAAGTCCCCCTCAAGTTGTCTTACAAATCATAAAATTCACTTCATCATCATATCATTAACTAAAATTCACTTAATCAAAGGCTTGTTTTGTCATGAGTTTAATCCCTAATCATGGATTAAGTTGAGGAGCTTTCCTCAGCTTAAACATTCTCATCTATCATCCTTCTTTTAGGATGGTGTAATGAGTCTGTTTAATCCCTGATTATGGCTTAACCTCATTACTCAACACTAAACAAAAACACCAAAAACATCTAAATAATCACAAGTAGGTTAATGATCTTGATCCTACACCAAAGGTGATTAAGTGTGAGAATCTGACTTCACACTTAAGGTACTCTCATTACCCCTAATCAGAGGGAAGATGTGATGAGTTTACTAAATCCATTGGTTTAGGGTTAAGCTCATTAACTTATGACAAAATCCAAAAACAATAAAAGACTGAAAACACAAAAACAAACAATAATCGTCTCCTCCGGGATTCTTTTCTCATCACCTTCATTCACAACCGAGAACTTGCTTCTTCCGTCTAATGCAAGACAGTAAGCACCTGAGCCAGACAGGTCATACACTTGAGCATAGGCAAGCAAGCAGTTCACAAGTCAATTCATCTTTCAGTCTCTTTGGGTCGAACTACGGTGTTCTGACTTCCTCATTGCACGAGAGGATACGTAGGCATAACTTAACGGTTATCGAACAAAAGTCTCTGTACATTCCCCCTCCTTCCAGCTTCATTCTTTAGCCTCATGATCTTGAGCATTTCACTCCTTTCTTACACTGACACTTTCATACTTCACATCACTTATACACTTCACTCCTTTTACACTGACACCTGTACATCCTTTTCCAGCTCATTTACACACAAATTGCACTGACACTACCCCTTTAAAACACAAATCTTTTAAGCGTGGATCCCGTCGAGTACGACGGACAATCTGGGTGCTAATACCTTCCCAGGTTGTAACCAACCCCCTTTCTCAGTCTCTCTGGTTCGCAACCGTCTTATCCATGTCTTTCTAGGTTTATGCAGCATTACCTTTCCTCCGGGATAAAAATGCCCAGCTGGCGACTCTATTCATCTCCAGTGAGTTCACGGCTGTGTGTTCTCACTGTTCCCTTCGCCGACCGTTCGCGTCTGTACCCTTATTTGACCCCTGTGTCACTTATCGGGAGCGACAGCTTGGCGACTCTGCTGGGGACCCTTATATTGCAACCAGGGCTTCTGGTTCTTTTTGTGGGTTCCTCCTAGCGCTTGTTTGATTTGTGTTTACTGGGGTGTTTGTGTTTGTATTTATTTTTGTTTATTGCTTTATGTACAGTTACTTTACTGCTTTCTTTATTGCATTTATTTATATCATACTGTCATTGCTGTTGGCTGGATCTGGTTGTTTGCCTTGGTGGGTGGGTGATTCATTGAGAGTTAAGGTCCTATACCTGGGACCTGAGTGACACCTAGGCTAGAGTGAATCATATTCTTTCCCATTCCATTTCGGTCTGGTGCGGGAATATGAAACACGGTTCAGATATGGGTTTCTTCTTGAGAACTCTGTGTTGCAGATTTCCTGCAATGCTAGGGCTATCTGGGAAGCCTGCTAAGTCTGGATGACCTTTTAGTATTGACCTTCAGAAACTGAGGTGAATTAGAGGAGGAATTGTTATGGTTATTGTAAACACTGTGCCTCCGGGTTAGAAGTGTTTACACTTCTCATAACTGATCCAAGTCTGAGGATCCTTGTTCTAGATCACCACCTGTGAGGGGGTTGGGCTGTTTACAGGTTTGCAGGTACCTTGACCTCAGAATACCCTGTTACTTTGACTTTGTTAAGAATACTCCATGTTGGACAGTTCTTGTGATTCTAAAACCTTGGACTTGTGGCTCTTTATTTGAGTCCCCCACCCTGGTTACTGGATTTTTAGACCTCCATCTGGGATTCTTGAACACACATGGATCTATACCAAGGCAGTTAATCAGATCCAGCTCAGTCACAAACCCTTTGCATATCATTTGCATACATACCCATTGCATCATATTAACATTTGCTTATTTGTGTTTCAGGGTATCCATTTTCATCTGGTTTTGGTTTTGACCCCATCTGCAGTATTGACCCATCTTCACCAGCACCAGCCAATCAGTGGCTCATTCTTTCAGCATCTTCATCAGCACTCTACTCAGTCTTCAGCATCATGGCTCCAAAGAAAAGCAACATCACCTATCATTTCTTCCAACCAGACTTATCAGGCATCAGGAGGATCCAAACCCTGATCACTCCAGATCACATACCTTTGTTCAGGGAGCATTATGGGGGTATACTTGACTTGGTCATGGATCTGGACCCATCCCAGAGGAGTTTGATCCACACCTGCATTCAGTTTTATGACCCCCCATTGAGATGTTTCACCTTTCAAGACTTTCAGTTGGGGCCTCTTTTAGAAGAATACTCATCTTTGATTGGTTTGCCTATCAAGAGGGAAATCCCTTTCAACCCTGAAATGGTCTTTCCCAGCAATGGAGAGGTGGCAAAAGCTCTGCACCTGGAACCTGCTTTGATTGAGCAGCATATGACCTCTAAGGCTGGGATCCCTGGTTTTCATCTTCACTTCCTGATTTCCCAAGCTAGTCTGAAGGCCTCCCTGGGGGAGTGGAGAGCTGTTTGTGCTCTGTTGGCCTTAAGTGTATATGGAATTGTGTTGTTTGCAGATGAGCCTCGATTCATCAGCAAGAATGCAATCCATTTGTTCATCCTGAAGAACCCAGTGCCAACTTTGCTAGGAGATCTCTATTACTCAGTACATCAGAAGAATGAGAAGCAGAGGGGAAGGCTAGTGAGGTGTTGTGCTCCACTATTCCATGCTTGGCTTCTAAAGCATCTACCCAAGACAGATGCATTTCTAAATCCTCATCAGCAGAGCAACTGGGCTAAGAGGCTCACTACCCTAACTTCAGCAGATATCAGATGGTGTACTCAAAGCACCAAGGGCAGAGATATCATTACAAGCTGTGGGCACTTTCCCAATGTGCCTTTAATAGGAGTCAAGGGAAGTATCAATTACAACCCTCTGCTGTTCAGGAGGCAACTAGGCTATGCACTGGTCCATGCTCCTAAGGCACAGGACTTGGTGGAGACCCTTTACTATGAGAACAAGATTAGTCTGGCAACTGTTAGGCAGGCTGCCTGGGCCTGGGATCATGTTCAAACCAAGGGAATCACCATTCTGGGGAAGTGCAATAATGTGGCATCAGTCCAATATTATGAGTGGTCCCATGCCAGGGCCCAATTCTCTGGAATGCCCTTCACCATAGAAGACATGCCTGAGTCATCTTCAGCACCACCCCCTGCCACTATCAGTCTGGAGGAGTTTGAGAGCTTGAAGGAAAGAAATGAGAAGCTAACCCAGGCTTTGCAGAAGACCCTCCGGGAGAGGAGTGAAGGTGTGAGGGAGATTGAAAGATTGGAGAAGTTAAGGGTGGAACACTTGACTAAGATTGAGAAGTCTGGAGATTATATCAACAAGTCTAAGGCTGGTGAGCAGATTCTGAAGAATGCTTGTAAAGAAGCCCAGTTCCAGAGAGCAAGAACAGACTTGTATTTGAAAGAGAGTCAGGCCAGGTGGGTCCGGATCACTGAGGCCCGTACTCTAGAAGACAAGAGAGTCCAGGACAAGATGGAGCAGATGGAAAAAGCCCTGGCAGCAGCCCAGAAGGAAATATCAGAGTTAGAAATCAGAGCTGGAGTGAAGAGGTCTAAGGACCAAAGTCAGAACAAGAGGTTGACTGCAGCTGTTGCAACGAGAAACCTTCTCATCAGAGGTCTCACGGAGCATCCGGCTGATCCTGTGACCGAAGCACTTCTTAAGGAAGTTCGTGAGGATGAGTTTGGCCTTGGAGTTTGATCATTTGCTTGTTGTTATTCCTATTCCATGTACTTTTGCTTGTTGTGATGTATTTTGACCCCTTTGAGGGCTTGTGTTGTAAAAATGAACAAATTGTATTATTTCACCTTCTGTAATATATTTGTGTTAGTTTCCATCTGGGTTACTTCAAAAACAACTTCAACAAGCATCATCTTCGAGGGTCTGGAAGGGTCAAAACTGAAGGCCAAACCGGATACCTTGAGAACAAATAAGCATAACTGCATTGCATACTAACCCCTTTGTTTGTTTTGTAGGTTTTTGTTTTGTTGTTACTAACCTCTGTTGTGATATTCAGGAATTATTGCTCGCCGCCGGGTATTTCCCCTCAACAGGCCACACAGGTACCCAACTAGAAACAACCTTCCGGGAATTCAGATGGATCAGATGCAGCAGGACCTTACGGAGGTCAGAAACCAGATGGCCAACGAAAGGTTGGAGATGAGAACGCAGATAACACAGTTCATGGAAGTGATGAACAATTTAGCTCAAAGCCAGGAGAGGCTCAGAGCCTTGGTGGAAGGGAGGAATCAAGAGGAGCCCCATGTGGGGACTGCTGGCACAAGTAACAATGAAAGGGTGCAACCACATGTTAATCCCCCTGTGTTTAGCCCACATCTACATCCTGAGATTAACATCCCTGCAAATGTTCAAGGGACGGCCACTGCAGCCAGGGTACTTCAAGAAGATCCTCAGGAGGACCAATTTACAATAATGGGTGCTGGAGAGGAAACTTACGATAGACGGTTGGAAGAAATAGCTGAGAAGTTGAGGTCCTTAGAATCTCAAAACTCTTTGGGCTTCGACGTTATGGACATGGGTTTGGTAGACGGGGTCAGGATCCCCCATAAGTTCAAGCCACCTTGTTTCGAAAAGTATAATGGGACTTCATGCCCCCGGACTCATCTACAATCATTTCTGGGAAGGCTGAAGGCCTATACAATGGATGAGAAATTGTGGATGTTCTATTTTGAAGATAGCTTGACTGGAGCTTCGAGGGAGTGGTATTCCCATCTGACAAGAGCAACAATTAGATGCTGGAAGGACCTGGCAGAGGCCTTCATCCGACAGTATCAATACAACTTAGACATGGCGCCCAACAGGACTCTCCTAATGGGAATGTCACAGTCGTCAAGGGAAAGTTTCCGAGAATATGCTCAAAGGTGGAGGCAACTGGCTGCTGCTGTTCAACCACCCATGTCTGAGAGAGAAATGGCAGACATGTTTATGAACACTCTCCAGGGAACGTATATTGACAGGTTGGTTGCTTTCTCTTCCACTAGCTTCGCAGATGTTGTCATAGCTGGGGAGAGAATTGAAAGCCTGTTGAAAATGGGCAAAATTTCCGATAATGGTGCCAGTTCGTCCAGCAGTGCAAGAAAGCCTTTTGCAGGCCCGAGAAGAACTGGCGAGACCAATGCCATTCACACCAACAGGGGTAGGCCCCAATATGTTCAAAGGACAATAGCAGCAGTCACCATTCCTGCTCCAGCTCATCCACAGCCAGTCTATCAACCTCCGCAACAAAACATCCAACAACAACCTCAGTATCAGCAGAATCAATATCCTCCAAGAAACTACAACAACAACAACACCAACAACAACAATCAACAGAGGCCATTCCAACAGAGGCCATCCCAAGCTAACCGAGTGATCGACCCGATCCCAATGCCGTATGCTGCCTTGCTGCCACAACTTCTGAAACTCAACCTAGTTGAGCTAAGAACGTTGGCACCTCCGGATCCCAACAGTCTACCAAGGAACTATGACTCCAATGCTAGGTGTGCTTTTCATTCGAACGCACCTGGTCACAGTACAGAAAAATGCAGGGCTCTGCATATGAAGGTACAAGACTTGGTAGACTCCAAGGCTCTGAATTTTGCACCTCCGCCCAATGTCAATAAAAACCCAATGCCAAACCATGGTGGTCCTCGAATTAACGCTATTGAAGAAGACCAACCGTCTTATTTGATAACCAGTGTGGATCAGATCAGGACACCATTGGTGGAAATCAAAGCTCAACTCCGCGAAAACCAAATATTTCCAGGGTGTGAACTAGGGTGTCCCTATTGCAATATTTCATGGAATGGGTGTGAGGACCTGAGGAATGGCATTGACAGCCTTATTCAGAGTGGCCTGCTACAGATCACTACATCATTTCCGACAAATCCGACAACTTCATCAGCAACGGTTTCAGACCCTCCTACAACTGCAGCAACTATTGTTCCCGACAATTCATCAGCACCATCAACAAGTACTTCACCTGTCCTTCCAAATGATCAGTTTTCAACAGTTTCTCCTGCTACAACTTCAGCTTCATTCCATTTCGAATCTCCATCAACAACAACACCAGTCCTTCCAACAGTACCTCCTACAACACCAGCAATCAATCATGAAGATGTCTCCACTGTTACCATATTCTACGATCCCGAAAATAATTCCGCCTACCATTCAGAAGGTGCTGCTCCCGCCAGAGCACCAGTTACAATCTTTTATGATCCACAAACAATTACAGTCCCTTCAGCAGCAGCAATCAGTCCGGTCACTGTCACGGTGCCTGGACCAGTACCATATGAAAGCAATAGGGCCATCCCTTGGCACTATGGCTCTGACGTGTACTGTGAAGGGAAAAGAATCACTCTTGAAACATCAGCACCTGCACCACAAGTAGATAATGTGGGGGGAGGCGGAGGCTTCACCCGAAGCGGACGTCTCTTTGCTCCACCAATTCAAAGACCTACTGCCGAAGCAGAAGCTGCTGCCAAGGCAAAGGGAAAAGGCCCGGTGCAGGAAGATCAGGCTGCCAAAGAAACCCTGAAGACTCCATTTGATCAGGAAGTTGATGAGTTTATGCGAATCATCAAAAAGAGTGATTATAAAGTTGTGGATCAGCTTCACCAGACGCCATCCAAAATCTCTATCCTCTCACTGCTTATGTGCTCCGAAGCCCACCGGAATGCACTACTTAAAGTTTTGCACGCAGCTTACGTGCCCGAGGAGATTACTGTCAACCAATTGGAAACCGTGGTTGGAAATGTTACTGCTAGCAATGGGCTAGGGTTTACCAATTCTGACTTGACAGCGGATGGCCGCAACCACAACAAAGCCTTGCACATAACCATGGAATGCAAAGGAGCTGTCCTTTCTCATGTGCTGGTGGACACAGGTTCTTCCCTGAATGTTTTACCAAAGAAGGCTCTGGTGAAGCTAGAATTTGATGGATTGGCATTGAGACCCAGCAACCTGGTGGTGAGAGCCTTTGATGGTTCGAAGAGATCGGTTCTGGGAGAGATCGAGCTGCCCGTGACAATTGGCCCGCAGACCTTTAAAACTATCTTTTATGTGATGGACATTCAGCCCGCCTACAGCTGTTTGTTGGGTAGACCCTGGATTCACGCCGCCGGCGCAATAACATCTACCCTTCACCAAAAGTTAAAATTTGAGTGGGAGGGCCAAGTTGTCACAATCTGTGGAGAGGAGGACATTTTTGTCAGCCACCTGGCAACCTATAAGTACATTGAAATGGATGGGGAGATCCATGAAACAATGAGCCAGGGGTTTGAAGCTTTGAATGTGAATGAGGCATCTGTTGTATCTGGTACTCCAATGTCGTCTTACCAACAAGCCCGGAAGGTTGTTGAAGAAGGAACTGCCCTAGGCTGGGGCAAGGTTTTAGCTGTGGAGGAGAAGAAGGACAAGTTTGGGTTGGGTTACAGACCAACTCAACATCAAGCAAAGGCTGCTGCAGAGCCAGGTTTTGTCAGTGGGGGAATGCTTACCCCTGATGCTATCAACTGCCTGGAAGACGAGCTGGAAGAGGAGCGCAATCTGGAGAATTGGATTCGTCCAAAGATCCCGGGGAGCAGTGTCTCGAACTGGTCTTCCCAGGAAATTATAAGAGTTACTCATGCAGAGTAATTATTATTTCCTGTATTTTTATAGCATGCATCAAAGTCTTGCATCTTGCCCAAGATGACAAGACTCATTTTGTAATCAGGGCCATCTGTACTTTTGTGCAAACAAGATTAAATTAATGAAATATCAGACATCTTTTTGCAAACGAGTCTTTTTCTTTTCTGCTCACTGTTTTTCCTTTTTTCTTTTTGTACAAAAATAAATGGCGGTGTTTTCAAAATGATAACTTCATTTCACCTTTTTTTCTAAAGCAAGATTAAAATTAATCACTAAAATGAACAACTTAACCCTTGCAGAGAGTGCCTTCCTGACAGCACCGACAACAGCACGGCTATGACATCGTATGACTTTGACAATCCGATCAATCAAGCTGATGAAGAGGTTGAAGAAGAATATGAGCTTCCTGAAGAGCTAGCCAGGTTGTTGAGACAGGAGGAAAAGGTCATTACTCCTCACCAGGAGGAGATTGAAGTGATTCATCTTGGTACAGACGAAGACGTGAAGGAAGTTAAAATCGGGGCCTGCCTGCAAGACTCAGTGAAGAGACAACTGATAGATCTGCTTCAAGAGTATGTTGATGTGTTTGCTTGGTCGTATCAAGATATGCCAGGGTTGGATACCGACATTGTTGTGCATAAGCTGCCTTTGAGGGAAGAATGCCCACCAGTTAAACAGAAACTGCGCCGAACTCGCCCAGACATGGCTATGAAAATCAAAGAAGAGGTACAAAAGCAGTGGGACGCCGGGTTCCTTGCTGTAACTAGCTATCCGCCTTGGGTTGCTAACATAGTACCTGTGCCTAAGAAAGACGGCAAAGTTAGAATGTGTGTTGATTACCGGGATCTGAACAGAGCCAGCCCGAAAGATGACTTCCCATTACCTCACATTGACGTATTGGTGGATAACACGGCTCAGTTCTCGGTATTCTCCTTCATGGACGGATTTTCGGGGTATAATCAGATCAAGATGTCACCTGAAGACATGGAGAAGACAACATTCATTACACCTTGGGGCACGTTCTGTTACAAAGTGATGCCATTCGGACTGAAGAATGCTGGTGCAACATATCAACGGGCTATGGTGACATTATTCCACGATATGATCCACAAAGAAATAGAATGTTATGTGGACGACATGATTGCCAAATCCCTTACAGAGGAAGAACACCTGGTAAATCTGCTGAAGTTGTTCAAGCGACTGAGGAAGTACCAACTAAAGTTGAACCCCAACAAATGCACATTCGGGGTGCGATCCGGTAAATTGCTGGGCTTTATTGTAAGCGAGAAAGGGATTGAGGTTGACCCTGATAAAGTCAAAGCTATTCGAGAAATGCCTGCACCTAAAACTGAGAAAGAAGTTCGAGGGTTCTTAGGTCGATTGAACTACATTTCACGGTTCATATCTCACCTTACAGCGACCTGTGAACCCTTGTTCAAGCTGTTAAGAAAAGAACAGACGGTCAGGTGGAACGAAGATTGCCAGAAGGCATTTGACAAGATCAAAGAATATCTACAAGAACCTCCAATCCTCATGCCGCCAGTTGAAGGAAGACCTTTGATTATGTACTTGACAGTATTAGAAGAGTCAATGGGGTGTGTGCTGGGCCAACATGACGAGTCTGGTCGAAAAGAGTATGCAATATACTACCTAAGCAAAAAGTTTACCGACTGTGAACAACGTTATTCACTGCTCGAGAAAACTTGCTGTGCTTTAGCGTGGGCTGCTCGCCGACTGAGACAGTATATGTTGACCCACACTACTTTATTAATCTCGAAGATGGACCCAGTCAAGTACATTTTTGAGAAGCCAGCGCTTACCGGACGGGTTGCAAGATGGCAAATGATCCTTACAGAGTATGACATCCAATACACATCTCAGAAAGCCATCAAAGGCAGTATATTGTCTGAATATCTTGCTGAGCAACCCATTGATGACTACCAGCCTATGAGGTTTGACTTCCCTGATGAAGACATCATGTTCATTAAATCAAAAGATCATGAAGAGCCTATTCACACTGAAGGGCCTGACCCGGAGGAAGAATGGATTATGATGTTCGATGGGGCTGTTAACATGAATGGCCGTGGTGTTGGTGCAGTACTCATTACACCTAAAGGAGTTCACATGCCTTTCTCGGCAAAACTCACTTTCAACTGCACTAACAACGAAGCTGAATACGAAGCTTGCATTATGGGTCTTGAGGAAGCCATTGACCTCAGGATCAAGACATTGACCGTATTCGGAGATTCAGCTTTGGTAGTCAATCAAACCAACGGCAAATGGTACACTCACCAGGATCATCTAATACCTTACAGGGATTATACAAGAAGGTTATTGACTTTCTTCACAACAGTCAAGCTTGAGTATATCCCTCGGGACGAGAATCAGTTTGCAGATGCTCTCGCTACCATTTCATCCATGATCAAAGTTCAAGCTGCTAACTTTGTACCTCAGATTTCAGTGTCCAGACTCGACAGGCCAGCATATGTATTTGCAGCGGATGTTGTCAAAGATAATAAGCCTTGGTTCCATGACATTAAAAGCTTCTTGGAGGACCAAACATACCCACCTGGGGCATCTTCCAATGATAAGAAGACTTTGAGAAGGCTTGCTGGAAGTTTCTTTCTGAACACTGATGGGTCTTTATACAAAAGGAACTTTGATATGGTACTTCTCAGATGTGTTGACAAGACGGAAGCAGATTTGTTGATGCACGAAGTGCACGAAGGATCTTTTGGTACTCATGCAGGAGGGCATGCCATGGCTAAGAAATTGCTAAGATCAGGCTATTACTGGATCACAATGGATGCAGACTGTTGTGCCTATGCCAGAAAATGTCATAAATGCCAGATCTACGCAGATAAGGTGCATGTGCCTCCCAATCCTTTGAACATCATGTCTTCACCATGGCCCTTTGCCATGTGGGGCATTGATATGATTGGCAAGATTGAGCCAACTGCTTCGAATGGTCACAGATTCATCCTGGTCGCCATTGACTATTTCACCAAGTGGGTTGAAGCAGCCTCATATGCAAATGTTACAAGACAAGTGGTAGCCCGATTTCTAAAGAGAGATATCATCTGTCGGTATGGAGTGCCCGAGCGAATCATTACTGATAATGGTTCCAATTTAAACAACAAAATGATGGCAGAGCTGTGCCGGGACTTCAAAATCCAACATCACAATTCTTCTCCTTACAGGCCAAAGATGAATGGCGCTGTTGAGGCAGCGAATAAGAATATTAAGAAGATTGTGCAGAAGATGGTAATCACATACAAAGACTGGCATGAAATGCTACCGTTTGCCTTGCATGGGTACCGCACGTCAATCAGAACATCCACTGGGGCAACACCGTATCAGCTTGTATATGGTATGGAAGCAGTCCTACCAGTTGAAGTTGAATTACCCTCTCTACGGGTATTGATGGATGTTAAACTGAGTGAAGCAGAATGGGTTCGGTCCCGATTCGAACAACTGAGTCTGATCGAAGAGAAAAGATTGGCTGCAATCTGTCATGGGCAGTTATATCAGAAGAGAATGAAGAAGGCCTTCGATCAGAAAGTCAGGCATCGAGAGTACCAAGTAGGGGATCTTGTGTTGAAAAGAATCCTCCCTCCTCATACAGACCACAGGGGCAAATGGACTCCAAATTATGAAGGACCATTTGTTGTAAAGAAAGTTTTCTCTGGCGGAGCACTGATGCTCAGCACCATGGATGGTGAAGATTTCCCGTCCCCTGTGAATTCAGATGCAGTTAAAAAATACTTCGCATAAAATGACCCGCTGGACATAAAAACAGAATGTAAGTCCAGGCAAAAATAGGGCATCCCGGCGAGTCAAAAACAGAATAAAAGACTCGGGCAAAAATAAGGGAAATAAACAAAAAATGTACACCCGCTGAGTTGAAAAGCCGCATTGGACAACTCAGGCAAAAATGGGTATCCCGATGGATTGAAAACCCGAAAGGGCGATCCATGCAAAATAAGGGAATAAGCGAACAACTGTATTCTGAATTCGTCTGTATCACCTACAACTTGGTAAGCTCCAAAGGATCAAGCTTCAATCAGAATCAACTCTCTTCAGAAAGCAAGACGAGAAGAACGTCATTGTCATACGAGTCATAGCAGGAGAGGAAGCTCCTCAAAGCGTCGCCAACACCGCCAGCATTTTGTTTCTCAATTTATAACAATCTCTTCATTTCAGGAGATATGTTTCCTTGACTGTATCTTGCCAATTCAGGGCACATGAATTAATAAAATCAGATTTTTCAGTCATGTTTCGTTTTGTATATTCTTATTTGCAAAGGATGTCTGATGTCTCTAAAAAATCAATTGCATAAGTACAGATGCTTTTCTCCCAAAAATAATAATAATAAAACACATGCTTGCAGGGAATATACTTACTCGCGAGAATGCTTAACTCCTTTGACGGAATTCAGTGAAGGATACCTCGGGACCTTTTGTACGTTTCCTTATCTTTGCAGGATTGCAGGTATCCAGGACGCAACCTGGGGCATGCAAGTTACGTTTCAGCAAGCAGGCGAATCATTATCAACTCGGTCTATCTTCCACGTGGCACTGGAGAGTGCCCACTTCCCCAGCAAAGTCGCCAAATCAACATACACTCAATCTCGGTATCCGAAATGCTCTATCCCCAGCCGAGTGGCCTCTTGTTGCTCTCCCCAGCTGAGTTGCCTCTCATAATTCCCCAGCCGAGCTGCCATTTCATCCTCAGTTGAGTACAGGAGTCAGGGAATCATCTCCCCACAGAATCTTCAGCCTCTATCCAGAAGAGCAGCGCATAGAAGATCACAACAGAGTGAAGAAAGCTTCTACAAACTCCAGCTGGGTCCCGTATTATAAGGATGTCAATCAGTGACCTATATCCCCAAGCAGATACATCATTAGATCTACCAATGATCTCATCCCCAGCTGGGATGTTCACTTCAAGCAGATCAACCAGAGATCTTTGCAGCAACGGGATCCGAATCCCGGATCTGTGCCTCCTTGCATAATCATAGCATTTGCATCATAATATCCCCTCAGAGCGTAGCATTCCGTCTAATACGGAGCATTACGGCAAAAAAAAAATCAAACGCATAGCATAGTCATAAGCCATGTTCTGAATTAACGCTTGTGCATAATAACCGTTCATCATCATTGTACAAAAATCCCCACCAGAGTCCCAGCAAAAGCAGTTGCCTCTCCAATCACCAAACACCAGTATATATTTCTGACACCCGTCCGTGTCATCACTTCCCCAAAAAGGTTGCCTGAATACACTTTACAAACAAAATCACCCGTACTACAGATACTTCCTGACACCCGTCCGTGTCAAATCACCAGCAGAAAGCCAAAGACATCCTCTTGGCACTCACATATACTTATATATACACTTTCTCGGCACCCGTCCGTGTCATGTCCCCAGCGCAGTCGCTTACACTTTCATCACCCATATACTTGTTATTATTATACTTTTCCCTTTTGACACTCGTCCGTGTCATTCTCCCCAGCAGATAAACACTTATATATATATACTCACTACTCAATGGTACACTTATGCAGATACTCGTCCGCATCTTGTATACACCACTCATAACCCCACAGATTCAACAATAGTCCTTGTTCTTTGTTAACCAGTTGGTACTCGTCCGTATCATCATCTCAGAACAGTGCGTCTAATGTTTGTTTTTACATGATACTCGTCCGTATCATAAATCTTAAGGATGCTCGTCCGCATCTTTAATCCATACACCGTGTCAAACACTTGTGTCTTCTTGAATATAGACACTCGTCCGTGTCTACTATTCCCCAGAAGAGTCCCTTCAGATTCAACACTCGTCCGTGTTCCTTGTTAACCCGTTGATACTCGTCCGTATCATCATCTCTGAACATGTGTCAGTTTGTTTTTACCTGATACTCGTCCGTATCACAGTCTTAAGGATGCTCGTCCGCATCTTTAATCTATACACAATACCAAACACTTATACCTTTTGTTTCTTGGATGTAAACGCTCGTCCGTGTTTACTATATCCCCAGTAGATCACCAACGAATTTTCTTTTATCTAACACTCGTCCTGTGTTATGATAACCCTGAGAGCAGCCGTACCCTGCTAAGTGGTCGTCCTCCACTTCTTGATGGTCGTCCTCCGTCATGCTCATCCGATGGCCGTCCCCATCGTTGACTTTTAGCAGCCGTCCCCTGCTAGGTGGTCGTCCTCCACCTTTTGATGATCGTCCTTCATCACTTTATCCAATGGCCGTCCCCATTGTTGATTTTGGTTATCTGGCATTCGTCCTATGTCATGAGAAACCTCGAGAGCAGCCGTACCCTGCTGAGTGGTCGTCCTCCACTTCTTGATGGTCGTCCTCCATCATGCTCGTCCGATGGCCGTCCCCATCGTTGACCTTTTCTATCCGATGGCCGTCCCCATCGTTGATATCTTCGGCAGCCGTACCCTGCCAGGTGGTCGTCCTCCACCTTTGATGGCCGTCCCCATCATATTCCTTTTATCCCCAATAGAGCAGCCGTCCCCTGCTAGGTGATCGTCCTTCACCTTTGATGGCCGTACCCCATCATCTGTTTATTTCGTTTATTCTTTAACCCGATGGCCGTCCCCGTCGTGGTCCCTTTTCCTTTTTAGCCCGATGGCCGTCCCCATCGTTGGTTACTTTACCTTTTTGAACTTGATGGCCGTCCCCGTCATGTTTCATTAATTTCCAGAGAATTTTACAGCTTTATCTCGATGGCCGTCCCCATCACGATTTTTATTTTCCCCAGCTAGTCGGCCGTCCCCGTCTTGGCTTTACCTTTTATCCCCAGCATGTCGGCCGTCCCCGTCATTGCTCTTTACCCAGCAGTCGTCCTCTGCTCGACGGTCGTCCTCCGTCGCCCACTTTACAATATACTTTGATTTCCTTTTACAATCTATATCCCTGTTCTTCTTCACTTCTGTGAGTGCAAATTTTGGACTGTCTTTGGTATTCAACCACAAGTTATCTTGTTTGCCTGTTAAGCCGTCGCTTACAACCTGCACAGCTAACTCATGTTTGAATAGGGGCAGCTGTAAACACACCAAATTTGCCCTCACCCATTCACACCATGGCTTGTGATCTTCCTCATATGCATAAACACAAACATATCATCTCATATCTCATTTTTGATTCACTGCATAGTTTCTAAGGCATCTGCACCTAGGGTTTGTGATCTGAGCAATCCCAAAAGCATCTTGAGCCATTCCAAAGGCCACTAATCAACTCAAAGGGGTCCATGTGTGTACTTATGTCATTTTCCATCTCTTCAAAGTCAAAAATGCAGAGGAATCACAAGAACTAGGGTTTGAGTGGATGCAGAGCCAGGATGAACTGCACAGTTGACCTAAAATTAGGGTTTTGGTTTCAGAGGCCATAACTCCAAATTTTTTGGTCATTCTTGTTTCCATTGCTCTCTACATGGTATAGGGAGTATGCATATCAATTTTCATGAAGAAATTCCATGGGGAAGTCATCTGATCAAGAGTTGACTTTTCAGACAAGTCAGTGTAAAATCAGGGCATCTGAGGCCCCCAATGACCCAACCAATGGGTGATCTTCATCATTTTGAGTGTATATGATCTTTATTTGATCATGGAAGAAGGTTGAAGTTCATAAAAATCAAGAATTTAGGGTTTTTGCAAATGTTGACTTTTTGGGCATAGTTGACTTTTCAAGAATGCATCATTTTAGGTCATTTTTCAAGCCATGATTCTTGATCCAAAAATGCTTCAAATGAAAAAACTTTGGTCATGAAAGTTGTAGATCTCATTTTTCCCTTTTCAAAAAGTACAAGAACATGATCAAACTCTTCTTGGATCAAAAGTTATGGCAATGCAAAGTTGGCTAAAATCATTGATTTTTAAGGCATGCCTCAAATGGAAATTTTGCAAAGTCATGAACCAATGCATTATGTGACCTCTAATTCATTTCAAACCATTACACAAACATTCTATGAGCCTAAAAAATCAGAATTGGACCAAGTTTCTACATAGTTTGGTTTATGTAACAAGACGTTCTTCACATGTGAACCCTAAAGTAACAAGTTGCAAAACCACTCATTTCTCTTCACCAACTTGCTGCATTGGTCCTTGAATCAAGCTAGCCTCAAACACTCATCATGCTGCGCAGCCCATGCCCATTGTACTTGCCTAGCACCTCACCATACTTGCCTTACACAAAAGTTGACCTTTTTGCAAAAGTGGCTACACCTATCCATAAAGCACAAGTCACATCCTCTGACCAATTGGATTAGTTTATACTATCCATTTGCAAACCATTTCATGTACTAAGCAAGGCTGAAACACTCTACACCATCACATTCACAAAAACACCCCACATTGCATAAGCTTTCGAATCTCTCTGCCCAGCCACAAAACACTCAAACCATTTTCTCCATTCAACTCACCATGTATCACTGAGTAGAAACCACCAAGAACACAAGCCTGAAACAGCCAAAGCATCCCACTGCCATTTCTCACCTCATTTTGCAGTTTCATTCGAAACTCTCACCCTAGCTCACAAACAGCCAAACAAACCTTGCAGACCTTCTCCACATATCATTTGGACCTCAAACAACCATTCACAATGGCCTGAAACCACCAGAAACCCCATAGCCATTCTTGACTGAGGTGAAGCAGAAACTGTCGAAGCTCATCAACCAGCCTACATAAATTGTTCTAAGGCATTCAAACGTCATCCAGAGGTCCTAAGGAGTGGATTGCACAAGGAGAGGTGGCCAGAAAGTTCTCAGGTTGAAAGCTCCAAATCTCAGGTAGCTTGAAATTCATTTTTCCAGAAATCATTTTTCTTGTTACAAACTTGTTCTATGTGATTCACTGATCATCCTGATGTTCTTAGTTTTTGAAATGGCTTTGATTTGAGTATGTAATTTGTCTCTGAAGCTTGCGTGCCCTAGTTTTTATTTCTTTCGATTCAGCTTGTTTAGGAAGAAGAAATGTGTTTTGAGAGAGGGGTTTGATTCGTGAGAGGTTGGAGATCATTTCCCTTTTCTTAGTTTTCATTTTTGATACGATTTGAGAGGTTTGGGGATTTCTCAGGTGAAGTGTTGGCCGGAGAAGACGACCGGAAGTCTTCTCCGGCAGCCTGAATGTGATTATGCCCTAATTACGTGATTAAATGCCATTTGAATTTGAGCCATCAGATGCGTTGAAAAGGTTGACTTTGCGCGCGCGTGGATGGCTAGGATGTAGTCATTAAACCCTAATCAACATTATTTATTTAATTAATCAAAATTAAATCTGTTTGAATCTGAGCCATCAGATGGCGCGCGCAGTCAATGTTTTCAAACTCAGGCTGCATCCTGGCCCTCCATCCTGATTACTTCCCATTTTATTTAATTTTTATTCATTTTCTTTTCAATTAATTTGCACATTTAATTTAAAATAGCAAAAATATCTTAAAAATTATGAAACTTTTTCCTAAAAGTTTTATTAATTTTTAAGACCCAAAAATATTTTTATTTTATTTTTTATCATCAAAAAAGTATTTTTAAATATTTAAAGGATTATTTTTAATTGATTAATGGGAATTAATTAATTAAAAATACTTTTAGGTATTTAAAAATTACAAAAAAATTCATGAAATGTTCTAAGACAAACATTGTCCAACCTTCAAACCAAATTTCTTTTTTGATCTTGATGCATTTTAAGAATTTTTCATTGAATTAAATCATTTTTTATGCATTATTTTGATCATGAGTTCAAAAATTCATTTCTGCCTATTGGAGAAGGTTGAGACATTGATTCTTTTTGCTTTGTCTTGTGTTTAGCATATAGTTTCTAAGGTAAAATGGTCATGATTTGATCTTGCATTTTCCAATTGTTTGGCATTTCTTTTGTTAAGAACCCTAAAAAACCCTAATAACTTAGGAAATTCATATCTTGAGTTTGGTTGAGAGTTGAGAGTTCTCCTTTGGGCAGTGGTTTAATATAGGTTTAGGGTTTCTTTGGGTAGCGTTTTCCATTTTTTATCTTAGGGTTTGCTTCTGTTTTGGGTTTTTGTTTGATGTTTGATTCATAAACCCTAATTTGGGATTTCTCTTGCATCCTTCTTGCATTTCCTTGCATAACATGACTTGTCTTTGCATTTTGTGCATTCTTGTGATCCATTTGGCATCTTAAGACATATAGAAAGCATGTTTGATCATTGCATTACATATTTGCCATGTCATTTGCCTTGTATGCTTCATAACTTTTCATGCTTGTTCATGCTCCTTAACTTGCATCATTTACATTCATAATCTTGTATGAACATCTCCATGTCTTGCCTCATGTTTGCAGCACTTCATAACATCATAATCATCATCAACATGCTTCTGGTTTTGCTTTGCATCATGTCATTTCATTTCATTTAGCATTGCATTGCATTTCTTTCTAACATTTCAGGTGGTAAGTAAACTTGGGAAGTGAATTTGCCTTCACTTCTCATAACTTTTCTTTTCATCCCTCTTGCATCCATTGCTGCATTTCTATTTGTGTATGAGTTTGAGCTTGCTCATTCTTGTTCTTCCCACTTTCTTTCTTCAAGTGACTTGACTTCTTGAATGAAGCAAGTCACTTTGCTTCTCTTGATCTTATTCATCTGCTTCCTGGTGGTTCCTCTGAAGATTGTTCTTGAAAACCTCACAAACCTTAGGATCAGCCAAGCATGACAATGAATTAGGGTTTTGATTAGTCTCCCCCCCATAGTTTTTACCTTTGTGTCTCTCTTGGAGTCTTCTCTTCTCATCTCATAATCAAGGACTAAACCCTAAAGGCTTTAAGACTTTGTGATTAAGCTTATGCCTGCATCCTTCTTTTAGGATGGAGTGTATAACTTTAATCCTAAGTATTAAACCCTTAATGTGTTTAGGTCTCTTAATCAATCCACTTAATAAATATCAAGACATCACACTTGTAACTTGGGCCTTGCATTAGGGTTCTAATTCTTCCTTAAGTGGTTAAGAAGGACTAACCCTAGTGTTAATGGACAAGTCCCCCTCAAGTTGTCTTACAAATCATAAAATTCACTTCATCATCATATCATTAACTAAAATTCACTTAATCAAAGGCTTGTTTTGTCATGAGTTTAATCCCTAATCATGGATTAAGTTGAGGAGCTTTCCTCAGCTTAAACATTCTCATCTATCATCCTTCTTTTAGGATGGTGTAATGAGTCTGTTTAATCCCTGATTATGGCTTAACCTCATTACTCAACACTAAACAAAAACACCAAAAACATCTAAATAATCACAAGTAGGTTAATGATCTTGATCCTACACCAAAGGTGATTAAGTGTGAGAATCTGACTTCACACTTAAGGTACTCTCATTACCCCTAATCAGAGGGAAGATGTGATGAGTTTACTAAATCCATTGGTTTAGGGTTAAGCTCATTAACTTATGACAAAATCCAAAAACAATAAAAGACTGAAAACACAAAAACAAACAATAATCGTCTCCTCCGGGATTCTTTTCTCATCACCTTCATTCACAACCGAGAACTTGCTTCTTCCGTCTAATGCAAGACAGTAAGCACCTGAGCCAGACAGGTCATACACTTGAGCATAGGCAAGCAAGCAGTTCACAAGTCAATTCATCTTTCAGTCTCTTTGGGTCGAACAAAAGTCTCTGTACATTCCCCCTCCTTCCAGCTTCATTCTTTAGCCTCATGATCTTGAGCATTTCACTCCTTTCTTACACTGACACTTTCATACTTCACATCACTTATACACTTCACTCCTTTTACACTGACACCTGTACATCCTTTTCCAGCTCATTTACACACAAATTGCACTGACACTACCCCTTTAAAACACAAATCTTTTAAGCGTGGATCCCGTCGAGTACGACGGACAATCTGGGTGCTAATACCTTCCCAGGTTGTAACCAACCCCCTTTCTCAGTCTCTCTGGTTCGCAACCGTCTTATCCATGTCTTTCTAGGTTTATGCAGCATTACCTTTCCTCCGGGATAAAAATGCCCAGCTGGCGACTCTATTCATCTCCAGTGAGTTCACGGCTGTGTGTTCTCACTGTTCCCTTCGCCGACCGTTCGCGTCTGTACCCTTATTTGACCCCTGTGTCACTTATCGGGAGCGACAACTTCCAAGCGCAAATTCAGATCTGAATCAGTAGCAAAAACTAGAAATGGATGTGTAAAGAATAATAGATGAAGGTTTGGTTCCAAGGTCAACAAATTTCAATGCAGAACTTTGAGTGTGAGGGTTTTTTATGAGTATTGAGAGAAATGTGAGAGAGCTCTGAAAATTCAGAAATGAAAATGAGAATTATGAGAGTGTCTTGTGTTGGTTTGGAGAGAATTGACACAAATAACATTTAGGTTTGGGGCCCAAAATTGTGGTTTGGAGCTAGCTTAGAAAGGTGATTAGGAACTAGCTTTGGGATTAGACTTGGTAATCATTCTAGATCCTTCTCCATAATTTCATAATTAATTGAAATGAAATAAATCAGAAAATGGAAAATGGAGTTGATCAGTGCATTTTAATGCACATTCTCTCATGTTTGCACTTAAGCATTTATTTGATTTTATTTGTTTATTTTTATATTTTAATTAGTTTTTCTATTTTATTTTATTTTTGGATTAATTTAATTTTCGTACTTAATTTTCAGCTTTAACAACTCTTACGGAAATGATCATAACCGGAGTTCTAAGAATTTGATTGAGGCGTTCTACCAGTCGACGGAAAACTAAGAGAGAGAGCTACAACTTTCTTGTTGGAGCCAAAGTCAGATTCGGATTCATATTTTCCAGAATTTCGTTTGAAGCGGCTGCATTAGTTTTATTTAGTTTCGGGTCATTTAGAATTGGGCATGGATTATGTATTTGACCCAGTTAGGTTGTTAACGGGTTTTTCTGGTTTTGCCATATAACCTAGCAGCCGCGACTGTTCACATACTCTCTTTTTCACGATTTTTTTCTTATGCTTGAAAGAACCGGAATGGAGAACTAATCACGAAAGTTGATCTGCTGTAACCGTACCTCCGTAACTTTGAGGTTATTATAATTATCAATGCAATTTATTTTCTCTTTCAATATTTTATATATATTTTTTGTTTGTTTAATCAAATTTATATAGAATGGTGTTGATTTGTTTCGATTGATTGACATTCCTTGATTTTTATCGCTTATTATCGTAGCTTTACTGTTAATCTGCGTATAATCACGTTTTCTTAATTCGTGAATATTTTAATCAGTCTGCTTAATTCAGATAAGAGTGTAATTCGTATAGTGTCAATTTCGCTTGTTAATTGGTTCTATAATCGAAGAGGGATTAGAATCCGCTTAGGGCTTGATAGTTGTATGATCGATGATAAGTAGGAGATCGAACAGCAGATTAACTTATTTTAAAATCACTTAATTTTAATCACCTTTTCTTCTTCAGTTTTGAATCAAATTCGAAAACCCCCCATTAATTGTTGATATTATTGGTTAATTTCTTACAAGAATACTTGAGAACGATATTTCGAGTTGTCGTTACCATATACTAGATTTATTTTCAAAATTACTCGTTTTTTTATTCGTGCGCGACACGCGGATCAAATTGGCACCGTTGTCGGGGATCAAATTGTTGTTATTAACTGATTTTATAGTCATAAGTATAGTTTTCTTGCTAGCTTTTTTTCTTTTCTTTTTTGTTGTGTTTGTTGATTTTCAAGGTTGCTATATCGGTTGCAGTATAGTGACAAGTTTTCCAGCCTTTTAGGTAAGTTGGAAGCTACTGTTTCGATTTGCTCCAAATTTTTTTCCAAAAAATCAGAAATAAATCGAAGAATAATACTCTTTTAGAATAGAATTCTAAAAGATTTCGACCCTCAAAATCGTAAATTTTGTGTTTTTCTATTTTATTTTATTTATTTTCTCTTTTCATATTTTCAAAAAAATCTGAAATTTTTTGTGCGAGCTTTATTTGAATTAATTAGATTTTTAGCGTTATTTTTATATTTTTTAGATTTTATTTTAACCGCTTTTTTTTCCATTCTTTTTAAATCTGTATTGATTTTATTTGATTCTGTGTAGAAATTCATAATCATATCATGGTTGATCAAAGAACTCTGAGAGAACTAGTTGCACTTGTGAATTATAATGCTTTATGTATTGAATATCCTGATGTTGTTTATGCACCTTTCGAATTGAAATTTGGTTTAACACAATTGTTGCCAAGTTTTAATGGTTTTGTAGGTGAGGATCCACATAAGCATATGAATGAATTTCAGATTGTGTGCTCTGCACCTTATGAACCTTCACTAGAGGACCTTATTAACCAAATGGCTACAAATAATATCAAGTTTCAACAACAAATAGATTCTAATTTTCAGACTTTGCAAATACAGCTTGATCAACTTACCACTTCGATGAATCCCATGCAGCAAGCTCAAGGATCAAACCATCAGCCTTTGGAAGAACATTCTATTTTTCAAATAGAGTTGCCTTCTGAAATTGTTGATGATACTTGTATTAATTTCTTTGCAGCTGATTTCCATCATTGTCTGATTTTGATGATGTTTACTCTTGTGATGTTTGTACTGACACTAAAATTTGCTTTGTTTGTGCTGAAATTGAGGTTGCCTTGCAAGTTGATATTCTTACTGCAGATGAGGTTGAAAATGAAATTGTTTATGTCAAGGAAGCTCTCGACACCCCGGTTGTCCAGAACAAACCATCCATCGAAAAATCAACCCTTTTTAGAGTTGAAGCCACTTCATAATAATTTATTTGAATTTGTACAGGAAGAGAAATCATTACAGGAACATAAGAAGGGAATTGGATGAATTTTGTTTAATAGTTATGATATTAGCCCATCCATGAGTATGCATAGGATCTCAATTGAAGATAAAATAAAAGTAGTGAGGCAACACTAAGCATGCTTCTCCATAATTCCATAATTAATTGAAATGAAATAAATCAGAAAATGGAAAATGGAGCCAACACTAAGCATGCTGAAAACCTGCTGAATTTTCAAAATCGCATGCGTTAACCGGTTAACACAAGAAAAATTTGAAATTTTCCCTCCTTTTGCTGGGAAACCTCAAGAATGCATCTATGCCATCCGTTCCGAGCTTGTTTTGACTCTGAATCTTGATAATTGACAATGTCGTCTGGATACATATGTTCACATGCCTTATACTTGATGATAAATTCTTTTTTTCATTATTCTTTTTTTATATTATTATTTTGAATGCAAATGTAAATGTATGTTGAATACCATGAAAATGAGAGGGAAAATTTTGGGGTGTTACACCTATAAGTGATCAAAGGAGACCTATAAACCTCTAAGAAAACCCAAGCAAACCCTTATAAGAGACCTCACACAATGGCATAAATGCCTTCAAGCAATTAGGGTTAAGGAAAGACAAGGAATGATCATGAAAAGTACCTTCAATTACAAGCAACCAAACACACATCCAACAATATTAAAAAATTGTGAAATTGTACCACAAAAGTATTTTATATGGATTCACTCAACATAAAAGACTCACTTAGGACCAACAGATCAATCTAACGCATCAAGCATAGTCAACAAGATCAAGAAGTAAACATCATCAATGGACAAGATCAAACGCACACCATAACACACATAGAAACGTGCGCAAACAAAATTAATGTTATAACATAAACCATGTGACCGACACAAGGATTTTTAATGCGTTGGTGCATTTAGAACCATCAGATCAAAATAATGAAGGGTCTTGATTTCATCTTCTTCAATTGGACCTCAGGTGACCTGTAACTATAACCGGTGTCGGAGCCCTAGCTCCGGTCACCATCTCAGGCGAACCTCTCATCAAAATTCTCCAGAAATGAAATCTAAAAACACAGTCTCACTCCAAATTGCTCACTGATCAAGAATATTCTACTCAAATTCACAAATAATGCGTGAAACGCACGGATCTAAGCCAAACATAAAGAACCAAAAAATTTCAGAATCAAAATACACTCATGTTATACGTCCAATCTTCAAACAAACTACACCAGAGTGATCACCATTCTTCAAAGAACACAAAGCACACAATAAAATCAAGATCTATGAGCACAAAATTTGAACTAACCTAAAGAGTTGCAACTATGGAAATACTCCAAGAATACCATCAGAATGTTGCAGATCAAATCCTTTTAACCTCTAATTGGAAAATAAATGCAATTAGAGCTTGAATTTAGCTTAGATCTTAAGATTAGAAGAAGAATCCTCTTGAACTAGAATTGGTGAAATACTTGCTTAGAGCTTCAAGTAGTGGTTGATTCTTGATCTATGGAGTTCATTGATCAAGAATATGAAGAGAAATTGCATAGAGACTTTGTGAGGAGAGAGATTCGAAGAGATGAAGTTTTAGTACAATTTCTTGAAATCTCAACAATGGTTGAACCATAGCTCTAACTAGTGGGGTTAAGAGCTTTTATATGGTGATTTTTGGGCCTAACCATGGTTAGAGATCCATTGGATCCATGGTTAAGGAGTTTGACATGAATTTGCAAAATTGCAACTTGAAGCGTATGTGGTGAATCACGTGTGCATGGAGTCCTTCATGTGCATGCATTTCCTTCATATTAACCCCTGATCAGAATTGGATTGAGTTTATGACTTGTGGTTTCTTGGTTTTTGAGTTTTGATCCATTATGCATTTTGTCCATTTGAAAAATACATGAAGAATAAGCCATGAAATGTCATGATTCAAAAGCCAAATTCCCTTTAAATGAGATGTACTTTGGTGTTGTAAGCTGAATTGGGCAAGTGAAATCAATGCAAATCATTTAGAAGCCTTTTTGCAAAAGTGGAAAACTTGGTACATGTGATAAACCCTAAAAATAAATAAAACTTTTTAATTAGGTGGACGACACCTGCCTTAATAAATAGACTTTATAAGTCATTTAATATACTGGAGCAATTTAAAAAATTTAATGCAAATTATATATATTTTATTTAATATTTGTTAAGTCAGTTTTAAATACATCCAACCTAACAAAATTACAAATATTTACGGAACTAGCACCAGATCGTTTCTTAAGTCAGATGACAGATGAACTGACTTAACAATCTCCGCTAAAAAAATAATTTTGTACTAATAAATTATTTATAAATACTTATTTTAATAAATACGTGTGCTATAAACTACAAATAAATTGATTAACTAAAGATACCTTATATTTACTTTGCTTTCTTCTCATATTTTTCATTTAATATTTTATAGGTTATGAGCACTACTTTTTCTATAAACACTTATTGAGTTGTTCAAAATGGTGGTTCTCTTGTCACAAAATATGATAAATTTGTTATAATTTACTTTAAAGTTGTATATTATGCTCCGTTTTTTTCTAAAATATATTTTATAAATATTAATAACTTATTTATACTAAATAATAAATATAAATAAATATTATCGTTAACAATTAAATCATTAATCAACATAACAAATATCATATACTAGTACATCAATTCAGCAAATTAAAATTTTTGTATTTAACTGTAGAAGTTCTGTGGTGTTTTCTCTATCCACTTACACCTAATCGAATCAAATCTTCATCGGATATATATATATATATATATATATATATATATATATATATATATATATATATATATATATATATATATATATATATATATATATATATATATATATATATATATATATATATATATATATATATATATATATATATTTTCATAATGTTTATTTTTGTGCAATATTGTCGGGTCTTAGCTATAAAGTATTAGAAATCAAGGCTGGAATCCGACATCGATTTGTATGTTTGACTTTGAATTATAGAGACGTGTTCAAATATTTCCGACCACAGAATTTAAATCCATTCATATCGGATATATATAACATTAAAATATAAGTCTCCACTAGATCTCTTATCTTTTACAGTATAATAATGTTTTTATCTTTGTGCAATGTCGTCAGGCCTTAATTATATAATGAATACAATGCTGTAAACCAACTTCGATTTGAAGGTTTGACCCGTTAAATGTCTCATTAAACGCGTAGAGAAAGTTCTCTTAATTTAGTAAAATAAAAACGATTTTTGTATTTAGAAACTTCCAAATTTCATATGTCAATTAAACACTTTATTTTGTTTTTATCTTTGTATTCGTTATATTGCATACTATTTTTCCTCTCTTCAAATTCATCGAATGTGGTTTTCTTCTCATGTAATATATTTTGTATTCTTTTGATCTTTGTATATGTAATATTGTCTCTACAAATACCCCAATACCCCTGATAGGACGACAATTTGGGGCCACCCTAAAAAGGGGCGACTTGTCCGAAAGGAGGTGCAACCTATCCCCAATCTTCTCCTCGCCCATGGGAAGAAAAAACGTGGAATGAGATTTGTTTTGAACAATGAAAAAGTCAAGATAGTTACTACCTCATATATCCCTTAAAAATAGGAATTTAATAGTCCACCTTTTGATTGGGTGGACGGCAATGTTTTTCAAGAAAACCATAAGAATTCGGAAGTCCATATAAATATAATAGAAAATTCGCTTTTAGTGACCGAATTGGCGAAAAAGCATAAAAATCGGTCAGTATAACGTTTTGCGACCAATTTAGAGACCATCGTTTTTCGGTTGTAAAAGTGTTAGTCACTAAGCTTTTACGACGAATTTAGTGACTAGGGATGACAGGCAGGCCCAAACCTGCGGGACCCACCCGCACCCAAATCCGAGTCAATTGATGAAAACCCGATTTGACTGGGTTTGGGCTCGGGCTCGGGTGCCACCCGATATTTCGGGTGCGGGTTTGGATAGTGTGAAACCCGCACCTGAAACCCGAAATTACACCCGTTTAGACTTTAATTTTAATTTTAATTGTATACTTTAATTTTAATTTTAATTATGGACTGTAGAATTTAATTATAATTATAATGTTAAGACGTTGAAAACCTTAATTTTAAATTTAATTAAGGATGTGCAAAATATCCGGTCGTATGCAAAATTTTAATTGAAATCTAAATAGAACTTATACTCATTCTTATAATTATCTAAGTATTAAATCATTATATATATATATATATATATATATATATATATATATACTTGAAAATTAATTAAATATTTTGAAAAAAAAATCAAGTTTGTGTTTTTGTTATGGGTTCGGGTTTGGTGGAAAAATCCGTACCTAACGGGTGTGGGTGCGGGTGTTATTTTGCCACCCGAATAGTCTTTGGGTTCAGGTTCAGGTGTTGATTTCGGGTACGGATTTGGGTAGTGTGAAACCTGCACCCGACCGACCCTTTGCCATCCCTAATAGTGACAGAAATTTAGAGACCGATTTGGTGACCGAATTTAGTGATTGATTTTAGTGTTTTTTTTTCAAAAAATAAAATTAAAAGTTGTCAGAGACTTGGGAATCAAACTTGAGACCTCTTACAATTTTATTTAGGCCTTACCACTAGACCACTTAATATAATTTATTATGTTACCAATATTTAAATATATACATATATAAAAAATAAAATAAAATCTAAATAATAGTTAAATATTTACTATTATTATTTAATTTAATTGGATGTAATGAAAATAAAATTTGATTTTATTAATGTAATTTCATTATACAATATAAAAATTGTATAGTGAAAATAAAATTCACTTTTATGCATATATAAAAATAAAATAGAATAATTGTTTATATAATTATATGTTTTATTTGTTAAAATAATAAAAACGTGAATCTTTTATTAAAAAAAAAAAACTAAAATCCTTAAAAAATTGGAAGAGAAATAGTAACATAATAAAGAGGATTAAAAAACAAAGAAAAAAATAATAAAAATAGGCTTAAATAGTCTTTTAGTCCCTGTAAGTTATCAAGTTTTTGGTTTTCGTCCCTGAAAGTTTTTTTTTTCGGTTTAAGTCCCCACATTTCCAAAACGCGTTGGTTTTAGTCCCTACTGTGAGTTAGACGTTAAAAAAAAAGGGATGTGGCAGACGGCGCTGATGTGGCAGGTCGTTTGGCATTTCTGAATAATCCAAGTGGCATTGTCATTTACACATGTGGCATTGTCATTTTCCTATTTATTCTAGAGGGACCAAATCCAAAATTTAGAATCACACAACAATGTTCCACAACCTCATGCTATTCTCTATTACTCTCAGAGAGCATCTCAAGGTGGTCTTCTCATTGCAGAAGCTACCGGTGTCTCTGACACTGCTCAAGGCTATCCAGATACACCAGGTGTTTGGACTAAAGAACAAGTAGAAGCATGGAAACCTATTGTAGACGCTGTTCATGAAAAAGGCGGTGTCTTTTTCTGTCAGATTTGGCATGTTGGAAGGGTTTCAAAGCTGGTTTTGATGGGTTTCAAAGGCGGTGTCTTGCCGCAAGAAATGCTATCGAAGCTGGTTTTGATGGGGTTGAAATCCATGGAGCTCATGGCTATCTATTGGATCAATTCATGAAAGATAAAGTGAATGATAGAACCGATGAATATGGTGGATCCCTTGAAAATCGCTGTCGGTTTACATTACAGTAGCGGTAGCACCCATTGAAATAAATGATTGATTGAAGAAAGCTTGAAGAAGAAAGACTATTCTATATTTTGGATTTGGTCCCTCTAGAATAAATAGGAAAATGACAATGCCACATGTGTAAATGACAATGCCACTTGGATTATTCAGAAATGCCAAACGACCTGCCACATCAGCGCCGTCTGCCACATCCCCTTTTTTTTTAACGTCTAACTCACAGTAGGGACTAAAACCAACGCGTTTTGGAAATGTGGGGACTTAAACCGAAAAAAAAAACTTTCAGGGACGAAAACCAAAAACTTGATAACTTACGGGGACTAAAAGACTATTTAAGCCATAAAAATATCAATAATCGAAATTTTGGTCTCTAATTTTTTTATATAAATTAAATATTATATAGTGACCGATTTTGAGACCGAATTGGCGGTCACAATATTTTGGTCGCTAAATCGGTGGTTAAATTTTATTTAGAAATTTTGGTGGCTAAATCGGCGGCTATAGTGACCGAAATATTTCGGTCACTAAAAGAAAATTTTCTAGTAGTGATACTCCATCCCTCAAGGTGATAAATGACTCACTTTCTACAACCCCACCTTACTCATAGAAAACTTTGCTCTGAGTAACTCCAACAACATCACTCTAACTGCTTGCCTGCAATCTAGCATTGTCGGCCACAAGCAGAACCTTTCACCTCATGTGAGATGGTCCTTTTAATAACCTCAAAAACCACTGTACATGGTTATTCGCCGCCGCGAGCTAGACCTCATCTCATTTATGTAATATACCTACTATGGCCTCTGAGTCTCCATGCCTTTGCAAGGATGTTGACCTGTGATTTTCTACTTAGTAGGAAAATCAAGTCAATGTTGCATTTGGTTTAGTGCTAAGTGTTAACATTGGTGGACAAAAGTCGATAGTAATGACACATAAACTGGAACTTCTCGACTGTCATCTTAAGATATATTTTTGAATAATCTACATAGCATATCTTAACAAATTAGTTGAAAGAGATTGACTCAGGAATAAACTTAAGTGACTACTCGAAACCATGTCGAAGTCGACTCTCCGGCAGACATTGAATATTTAGAAGATTGATGAAACCAAGGATGAAGGAGACTTTATGTGCTCAGTGACTACTTTTAATGAGGAAGTAGTTACTGGTCTTTAAGCAGTTAGAGAATGTGGGATAATGATTTCAATAGTTTTAAAGCCTTAACGACGTGGCAAGATGCAAGGACAAGAGTTGTATGTATTCAAATGACGTGACAATTTATGTAGAGTTAAATTATCAAAGGCTCACGTGTTATAATAATGGTTGCAAAATTTCACATACATTCTCTATAGAACTGGAGTACCCAAGACAGAGAGAAATATTTTGTAAGTAACTAAGTGAGTATGTGTACCTTTTTCCTGTGTACCTTCTATGTTTCCTTAATCGAAACATCTTTTATTCTTGTCATTTACTGTATTTTATTTAATGTTGTTTACTTCAAGTTCTTTTTATTTTGATTTAAAATTTCTTTTCTTTAAAGTCTATGTTCATACTATCTGCATCCCGTCATTTTTAGTTACGTCCTACACTTACGTCACAATTAAAGTTTTCACACAAAATTGATCCCATAATTTTTCGAGTTAATCTCAAAGACTTTCAAACTCGTGATTGTTCGCTAAAAACACATACAAACAAATTGTAACATTCATTGGGACACACGTGTTTTTTGTGTAAATACATTTAAATTTTCTCTTAAAGAAACTATTGTGTTTATTTTCTCAGTTATAATCGATTTATTTCTGATGTCCATTAACGTATGCGATTGAGGGGTGGTAAGATTTTTAATGTCCAAGGTCACACTCGTTTGAGGAGTGGTAGGGTTATATAGTAGTAATGGAAAACTCAAAAAACAATTCTCGAGCCCGAAATGATACTTCATACTCTGAACCACCATTTACTACAATTGTAAGTACGATGGGGACAATGAATACTAGTGGGGTCATAGGTCCTATTTTAACTCTGGTCCCGACTTCAGTGTCGATTCCAAGAGTAATGGTTACTTTACCGCCGATAAAAAGTGTACAAACCTATCCTAGGCCGATTGCGACATTTATTAGGGATAATAACCTTTTATATGTCTCAAGTTTTACTATGCCTCTAGTTACTAGGGACTATCCATATGGAATGCCAACTACCATGATGACGGGCTTACACAGTCATGCTTCGACGTTAGCAGACAATGCTGCAACAATAGCGTCATCCCATAATCCACATTTAGATTTAGGATCTGTTAACCAACCCTGGTCGCATGGGGAAACCACCAAGGGATTCTGATATGCCCATCCCATAATGCCATCTTTGACTATCGACTTCGATTCATGATCAAATAGTGAGTTGGACATCATATCAATATAGTATATGTCACGTCGTTGGAATGATGCAAATACCAAGTCAACTGAATAAGAGGATGAGATATCTGAAGAAATAGCTTCACAAAAGCCTTTATGATGTTATGTGATGCACGATGGCTCGATCAACAAGAACAAGGCCATCTTCGAAAGGCCCGACATATCAATGCAACATCATTTGATGCCTTGATACATATGAGATAAAGTCTAGGGTGTCGGGGTCAATAAGGTTCTTATTAGTTATAGAGTGATCCACTGTTGTACACGAGTCAAAAACTATTTTAAAGGAAAATAGTATAACAGAAGAGACACTCGAGTAGTATCGTGTAACACCCCAAAATTTCCCCTCTCATTTTTTCATATCATATATCATAAGCATATCATATAGCATACATGTTCAAACATTCTTGTATAGAAAAATGAAGCATAAGCATCCATGATCACAAGCATAGAGGCATATGATCAACTAGCTGGAAATTCACGATCTTCAAAACCAAGCTAAGAGCCGAGTGATCTTACAAGGAGCAATGTCATCTACAAAGCCTTATAAAAGTTTAAAATCAAGATCAACTTAAAAATGGACGGTACGGATGTATTCCTAAAGTTTCCCAATAAAAAAGGAAAATTCAAGTTTTTGGTCCGTTAACCAGTTAACCCAGGGCGTTAAACGGTTAACACATGCGAAAATTGGAAAAATATTTCAAATTTTAGATGAGGTTTCCCTCCTTTTTCTATTTTCCCTTTGTTCTGTGCTTCTACCACATTCTAGCATGTTCCACCACCTTCCAGGCCCTTTGTAAACAACCCAAATTTGCCCTCTTTTTTCTCACACATTGGCTTGTGATCTTTCATATTGTATTGCATAAGCATCACATCCACATTGCATATTTTTCCTTTAGCCATTCATTGCATAGCTGCATAGCTAGGGTTTGTGGTCAGATGAATCTTAGAAGTGGTTTGAGCTACCTCAGAGGCCATGAAGCATGCCAAGAGGGTCCATGAGCTTTCTATGATCATATTATACCTCCAAGGTTTCTTTGAAGTCACAAAATCTCAGAAGATTGCACAGTAGTCCAGGCAGGCTCAGGGCTCCTGCACAGATGACCAAAAATTAGGGTTTTGGGTTTGAGGCCCTTACACTCAAAATTTTTGGTCATTCTTGATTCTATTGATCTATATATGTTATAAGGAGCATGTGTATCAAATTTGAAGCAAAAATTCCTTGTGGAAGTCATCTGATCAAATGGTAACTTGTTGTGCAAGAAAAGTCAGAATCAGGACATCTGAGGCCACCAACAAGGGTTCCAAAGGGTCATCTTCATCAATTTGAGGTCCTATGATCTTTATTTGATCTTAGGAATTCTTATAATTTCATAAGATTGAAGAATTTTGAGCCATTTAAAAAGTTTCTATTTTTGGGCATGACTTGTAATGAAAACTTTCCATTTTGGGAAAGATCTTCAACCTCCTCTTTCTTGATCAAAAAAGTTTCAAATGAATTTTCCTCAAACATGAAAGTTGTAGATTTGATCTTCCCATTTTCAAAAAGTACAAGAACCCCTCTTGATTCATCCTAGAACTCAAGTTATGGCAAGTCAAAGTTGGGAAAAATCTTGTAATTTTCAAGTTCATGCCAAAGAGGGAAATTTGCAAAATGGTATTTCAGGCCTTTATGTGACCTCTAATCCACTCAAACATATCATTCCATGATCAAACAACTTCTAAATATCAGAATTGGGCCAAAAACCTAGGGTTTTCATGCCTTGCTTCTCAAGAAATCACAAAGTTGTGAAATTGCAAAAACCATTCAAACTCTTGAATCAAGCCATACAACTCATCAATTTCGATCCAAGGGTGCTCCTTGAACTCAACTGAGGCAGCCCAAGACCTCAAATCACTTCTGCCATGGCCCATGCTTCAAGTACACCATTTTTGACTTTTTGGCCAATGGAGCCATACCATTCCCACAGTGCACAACCACTCCTCTGACCTATCTCAATCTTTTATGCATTGCCTAAGGATCATAACACATAACACTTGAAGCCTTGAAAACAAGCCAACACTCAGATTGCACAAAATTTGTCAAAAAACTTCCCTTTTTCGATTCTCACTACTCAGCCATCAAACATCCAAAATTCTTTCACCATTCAATCACACATAACACAAGGATCATTTCCCACCCATCCCCATGGCCTGAAACACCCTAAAACAAAAACATGATTTCTGTTGAACCAGAACTAAACCCTTCAAAATAGCCCAAATAAACTTCATCCAAGCATTCCATTAGCACAAGGGGGACCAGAGGAGTCATTTTGCACAAGAGGGAGGTCCTGAAAGCTCCATTTTGAAGAACCTCAATTCAGGTATTCATCAAGAACATTTTTTCTAGAACTCTTTTTTCTTGTCATCAAATGATTCTATATGCTTAGCTGATCATTCTGATATGTTTAGAATTGAAAATGGTTGAGAAATGAGCAAGTATGGTTGTTCTGAAACTTTACCCATGAAAGTGTTTTTGATTCGATTTGCATGATTCTTGTGATATAAATGATGTTTGATGATTGATTTTGATTGTATGATGCATGAGGAGTGTTTCTGGGCAGTTATTTTGGTTTGGGGTGGCCTGGGGAAGAATATAGGTTGAAGGGATGGCCGGAGAAGATGACCGGAGCTTATCTCCGGTCACCTGAAAGTCATTAGGGTTTTGTTTGCCAGTTTGAATCTCAGCCATTGGATGTTGATTAGATTAGCGTATGGACGGCTCAGATAATTCATTAAACCCTAATTCCAATTAATTAAGTTAAATTATAATTAATTAGTCAGATTGAATCTAGACCTTGGATAACGCGCGTATCTCATTTTTAAACAACCTTAGATCTTCATACCCTGGGTCAAACAGACTTTCAATCCTGGCCACTGATCTCTCTCTCTCTCACGCAATCTGAACCACCCCTTTTAATCCACCCCTTTTAGTTACTTTGCATTTTAATTCATTTTTATTTTATTTTATTTTATTTTATTTATTTAAAATAGTAAAACATTTTCTAAAAATCCATTTTTTTTTGCATTCTCACTTTAAATAATTTTCAGAACCCAAAAACATTTTTATTTTTAATTTTTGTATTAAAAAAATATTTTTAAATCATTTAATTGTATTATTTAATAAATTAATTCATTTTAATTAATTAAAAATACTTTTAAGTATTTAAAAATCACCAAAAAAATCATGAAGCATTCTAACACATTTAGAACAATTTACAAACTCATATTACAAATTTCTTTTAGGGTTTGATCACATTTTGACAATTAACCATGAATTAGGGTTTATAAATTTCTTATTTTTCTAACCCTAACTTCAAAAATTCATTTCTCCTCAACAAAGATGAGTTTGTGAATGGTTCTTTTTGCATTCTTTCATACTTGGCATGTAGTATCTAGGGTATTTACCTCCTATTTTTCCATTGCATTTTCCATTTGTTTGACATTTTTCATGAAGAGGTATCCAAAACCCTAGCCTAAATTAGAAAAACCATAACTTGACTTTGGTATAGCTTCTGACTTCCATCTTTGGGGTGTGATCTTATGTGGGTTTAGATTCACTTGGTTGCAATTTCAATTTTTTATCATGTGTTTTGCTTCTGTTTTGATCATATGCATCTCATACTTTCTTAAAACCCTAATTTTCCATGTTCATTTGCATTCATCTTTGCATACCATCATCATATGAACTTGTCATGACATATCATGCCTTTGTATGTCATCTTAGACACCTTAGGACATGTGTTAATTTGGGGTAATTAAGTTGAGATTTTCATCTCATACTTAAGTAGACTCATTATCCCTGATCAGGAGTGATATAATGAGTTTACAAACCCTTGATTAAGGCTTAAGCTCATTATCTTATGCAAAACACCAAAAAAATGAAAAAATGAAAACACAAAAAAAAAACAATAAACGTCTCCTCCGGGATTCTTTTCTCATCATATTCACTCTGAAAACGAGAACTCGCTTCTTCCGTCTAATGCAAGACAATTAGGACTCGAGCAAGACGAGTCATACACTTGAGCATAGTCAAGTAAGCAGTCCACGGCAAAAACACTAAATCTCTTTGAGTCGAACTACGGTGTTCTGACTTCCTCATTGCACGAGAGGATACATAGGCATAACTTAACATTTATCTGTAACACCTCAAAATTTTCCCTCATATTTATTCCTTCCATTGGCTTATCGCTTCGCATGCATCCGTATTTTTCATTAGGTCATAATAATCACAATCATGCATCATAGGTCTCTTGAGGCACGAGATGAAGCATATTCTCATGATGGAGGTCATAAGGTACCAAGGCCATGTTTTTGAGATTTCTCAATATCATTGTGTGTTCAGGGTTTCACAATGCCTTAGGGAGTTTTTCCCTTTTGCGGACGAGGTTGAGGTTCAATGACCAAGCGTGACATGAAAGGATAAGTAAGCTTTAAAGAGCACCAAGAAGCCAACATTTCAAAAGATCACGTGACATGATCCAAGGCATTGATTGGTGCAAATTGGATACCAAGGTTTCGGGGATGTTATAAAGTTCGGTGTGAAAAGCGATGAGTAATGATCCAATGAGTTTGACCTAGTCATGGTCAAACAAGAAGAGAACTATATGGTCAAGTTCTAGGTTATACAAGTCACCGATGCTTTATGGTTGAAAATCATCAGAATCCAGGGTTTTGTATAAGATACTGAGACCATAAAATGTTCAGTGCTCAGGATAGGCTATTGACTAGCATTAATTCATTTCTATAAGATTGAAAGTTGGCACAAGATTGATCCCGAGGAGTTTGTTTCATGCAAGGATGGACTTTTAAATTCAAAGACATTATCACAGGGATCCATTCCAGGAACTGAATATTTTATTCTCGGGAATAAGTGTTCATGATTCAATGAAAGGGTGGTTTACCCTTAGGACATACTTGATTCAAGAGCCATATTTGAATTGTTTGTTGGACTAATGGAGGAGTTTGAGTTAAGAGAATAGTGGCACAACCCATCCATGATCAAGGAACATATTCTAATTATGTTGAAAAGATGATTAAGTCAGAGTCGGAGTGTATTACTTGTGGTGATAGGAAATTACAAATAAATTCAGAAGTTGTTTGCTTACATGCTTCAAGACATATTCGGGAGCAATACGTGTTTTCATGAGTAGCCAAAGTTAAAATAGACAAACGTTCTAAATAATAAGCTGCAAAATGAAATTCAAGTGTGGTTGCCTAAGTAATTTTTAATCAAGATTTGAAAGTGAAGCAAGGAGTGCAAGTTTGGTGTCAAGGAGTGTATTTAAAGTTACATTGACAGTATGCATGGAATGGTAAAATTCTACAAGATTACAAAAGTCTAAACCTAAAGGATTTACTCAAGAGGAAACCATCAATTGCTGAATTGAGTGGTATTAGTAAGTCGCGGCTTGATTGTTTTGCAACTCAGCTTCGTGCTTTTCTTGTGGGGTCAACTGCAGGAGGTAGTCATGATAGTTCAGCCTGTGCTTCAATGTCTG
The DNA here is from genome assembly GCA_963966055.1 of Lathyrus aphaca. Taxonomy (NCBI): domain Eukaryota; kingdom Viridiplantae; phylum Streptophyta; class Magnoliopsida; order Fabales; family Fabaceae; genus Lathyrus; species Lathyrus aphaca. The sequence goes on from OZ014523.1 coordinate 143,696,651, forward strand.
TCAATTCCATGACATACTGTGATGTTGCATTTGAAAATTCACCCTCTTCATCAAAATTTCCTCGATCTCGACATATTGTACAGACAACAAAGGGAGATTCAGTGGTTTACCAGAGTATTCTTAGTCCAAGGTCAAGTTCTTTTAAAGAGGCTCCCTCAAGAAACTGGTCTTCCCATAGGATTGCTGCTAGGGAGAAGATTAAGCGCCGCGGTGAGAATCATCAGCAAGAAGCTGACAACTTGGATTTATCATCCACTTCTGATCACGACAAAGCTTCAGAAGTAACTATAACTCATGCATTCTCTCCAAATTTTATGGGGTCAGTAGGAATGTTTGGTGTTCCATCAAATCTTCGTCTTTGGCCGTATCAAGAAAAGCCTGAAGCTCCAAAGCTTTTCTAGAATACATCATACCCCTAACAGTTCTTGTCAAAGTTTGTCCTCCATATGATGCCCATAGACGAAGCTCCTCTGCTAGCTCATCAGATTCATTTCCTTCAAGTTTAAACAGGGGGGGCTGTGTTTAAAGATTACTGAAAGAGTGCAACATGATAACAATGACTTGGAGTACCTTCATCAAAAGCAATTCACAACAAAAGAAATCTGATCAAAATCAACCCTAACAAACTCAAAAAAAATCCCTAACAGAAATTAGCTTCTAACTTCCTAACAGAGTTCATAACTAACTAACAAATTTTCATCCAAGTTTATAACATAATCATAACAAACTTTTTACCTGAGAACTTTCCAGAACCATCCTCAAATCAGTTTCTATAAATCAGAAACTCCACTGAATATTCAAGGCTTCATCATTCTTCTCCATTTTTCGATTCTTCAAACTTCAACCATTTCCTTTTTCTTCATTTTCTTTTTCACAGCTTCTGGATTTTCTTCACAGCTTCTCTACCTTGCTTCAACCTTTTTTCTGAACCAACCTCCTCTAATCCATTTCTTCCTGAACCCAATCCATTCCATCACCTTCATCACTCTTCATCAGACGTCCATCGAATTCAACATACCAGCATCAAGCCTTGATTCTTCATCTTCAATGAGGTGTCTTCATCAACATCACAATATCGCGGATTCCTTGTCTTCAACGATCCGCATCTGAAACCTGCAAATTGCATCAAGAACACAGACAACACACAGAGTCAGCACGAAAAGACGAACGTAAAAAGAAGCGATTCGAAAATGAAAAGAAGAGTGAGCCAAGGTAATCTTCACCACAACAAGAGTAATCAACGGTCGCGACCGCTCCGATCGAATCTTCATCTTCATCGCGACCTCATTGCTTCATCCAGGTGCGAATGAGTTTTGTTTTTGACTTGTTAGGGATTCGGTTTCAGTTTTTTTTATCAGGCATATGAGCTAGGTTTAGTTGTTTGATTTCGAAATAGAAGAGGAGATGAAGGTTTAGCTGTTGTTTGATTTCGGATTAGTAGAGAAGATGAAGGTTTAGCTTTTGTTTGATTTCGGATTAGTAGAGAAGATGAATGTTTATCTTTTGTTTGATTTCGGGATAATAGAGAAGATGAAGGTTTAGCCTTGTTTGATTTCGGAATAGAAGAGGATCTAGGTTTAGTTGTTTTATTTCGGCATAGAGGAGGTGGAGATGAATGAGCTTAGGGTTAAGGTGATGGTTGGCGCGAGAAGAGGATGAAGAAGAAGGAAGAAAAGGCCGAAGAAGAGGGGAGGAGGGTTGATGAAGAAGACGAAGAAGATAGGGGGAAGTGTTGCGGCTGATGAAAATAGAAAAGAGGAATTAGGGTTTGCAGTTTTTTCTTCCCCTGTTTTGATTTTGTTTTATAATTTAAAGAGATTTTGTTTTAGTTTTGATAATTTAGGATGGTTATGATATTAATGTGGATTGTTATAATCTTAATGAATATTAAAAGAGAATAATAAGCAATCAAGTTAATTAATCTGCCCCATTCCCATGAACTTACCGTTGGAAGAGGAAGAGATTAATGGTGTTTTTCGGCCACACCGACGGTGACACGTGTCACCGTCTGGTTGGTTGTGTCCCCCGCCAATCCTGTGCGTGCCACCCACCATAGTAACCATGCTCCAGCACTTTAGAATTATTTGATCTGAATACATTAGGAAGACCTAGATCCAACGACCCAGATAGAGTCAACAAAGGTTGACTGAGAGTCCACCATGCTCCCTCAAAGGCCTGGCAAGTGGGCCTAGGAATATTTTATATTGACACCACCATTTTGAGACCCATTAGAAAAACAACCATAAGAGACTACTTCCTGCACCCTCCCCTCATTCCAGCGCAAATGGGCCTTAGCTTTCTGCTGTTTGCACCCTGTTTTAAGCCCAGTATAAAGAAAGAACTAAAAATAATCACTTAATTCACCCCTGTCATATCTCTTTAGAATTTAATTTTTGTTTTAGCATTAGTTTCAAATAAATCATTAAAAAATAGTAGAAAGCATTATAAAATTCCCCAAAAAATCAAGTAGGTCATTAATTCATTTTAGAAAATTTTGGCATTTTATTTTTCTGAATTTTAATTGTTTTTGATTTAATTCTGATTTTTTTTCATGTAATTAGCATTTTATTGAATTTTGTTAAATGTACTCAAATTTGTTCATTTTATTTTTTAACCTTCCAGTAGGATTTTTGACCCACTATTTTTGACATAGTTAGAGGATTCATAATAGGACTTAGTATAATTTTAGTAGATTTTTTAGGTCATTTAATCCCCTGTTTTAGTAGCTTAATCCTTAGAAAATAATGGTTAATCATTAGGTAGAATTAAGTGATTTTTAGACATAGCAAAATTCTGATTTTTTAGGATATTTTTTAACACAATATTATAGCTAGTTTTAGGACCCTATAGAATTAATCTCGTAATTTTTCCAGGACCTTTACTATTTTTAGGGTATTAATCTTTAGGCTTTGTTACATGTAAATTTCCATTAGTTTAGGCTAGAATATTAGGATTTTATTAAGAAATAGTTTAATTAGATTTAATCTTAGGATTTAATATTGACTTTGACTAGTTTAGTTTCTGATTTTTAGAATGAAAATATTAGGTAATGCCCCTTTAGTTTTAGGACTCAGGCTTAGAATTAATAATAATTGAACTTAGAATAAATTTAGGGCTATTTTAGGTTTTAGACCTTTAAATTGTTTTGTTTTAGAATTCATTTCTTATATCCAATTTTAATTCTTTGTTATATTGATTAATATTTCACTTGTATAGGTTTCCCTCTTGCTTTATAATCAACTTAACTTCCTTAGGAAGTAAGTTGCATTCTAGTAGTTTCTAAGTTCCTTTCTCCATTAGGTTTAGAAACCTCATTAACCATAGGACCTCACTTGTAAATAAATCAACAAAAATTAGGATTGAGCCTTAGTCCCTTAGATTTTGTCCTTTTGCAACTTGATTCCTTTTTTTCTCATCTTCAAACAAAATCCAAAAACACTTAACAAATAAATGAAAGAATCCCTCGTGTATAGCCTTATTCCATGATGCACTTGCACTCATTCCATCTTGGAGTGGTGTAAGCTTGTCTATCATGATGTACAAGTCTCATCAAGGGGTTGTTTCAGAAAACAAACAAATTCAAAACACTTCTCTTAAAAGACAAAAACAAATAACAAGCGACTATCCTGCGGGAACTTCTCTTCTCATCTCATTCACTCACAACGCGAACTCGCGACAACTTGTCTCGCATGCAATACGGTAAACGCACTCGTACCAGACGAGCCTGCAACACCTGAGCATAGACATACGCAGTTCAAGCTGTAAAAAACACAAACAAATAGTTCCCGCCTTAGTTAGGCGAACTACGTCGACTCTGATCCTCATTTTCCCGATGAGGTACGTAGGCAGCGGGGTATGGCCCGTTCGAGCACATTCTTTATTTTCCCTACATTTTCCCCATCCTCTCTTTCTTTCCATTTTCTTTTCCGATTCCCTTTTTCATTTCAGTTCCAGTTCCAGTAGCATTTCTTTGTTCAGCAGCAACTTTATTTCCTCACCCTTTGAAACCAAACAAACAAGCGTGGATCCCGTCGGGTACGGCGGACGATCTGGGGTGCTAATACCTTCCCAGGTCGTAACTGACTCCCGAACCCAGATCTTTGGTTCGCATGACCTTGTCCTTTCCTTCTTCCTCAGGTTTGTGCAACATTACCTTTCCCATTCCTTTGGGATAAAAATGTTTGGCTGGCGACTCTACCTTTTCCACGCCACTTTCGCGTTTGTACTAGGATGAAAATCCCGGGAGCGACATTATCGAACAAAAGTCTCTTTGTCTCCCCCCTCTCCTCCTCCTAGTTTCTCTTTCCTTAGCCTCAATTTTGAGCACTCACATTCTTTTTGCACTACACACTTTGTACATCCTTTTCTCCCTATCTTGTTTTACACAATTTATCACATATACTATCCCCCTTTTAAACATAATCAAGTAAGCGTGGATCCCGTCGAGTACGACGAACGATCTGGGTGCTAATAACTTCCCAGGTTGTAACCAACCCCCTTTCTCAATTTTGTTGGTTCACAACCGTCTTATCCATACCCTTCCAGGTTTATGCAGTATTACCTTTCCTTCGGGATAAAAATGCCTAGCTGGCGACTCTATTCAACCTCAACCTCCAACTTCGCCGACAGTTCGCGTTTGCACCGGGATGCAAATCTAGGGAGCGACAGCTTGGTGACTCTGTTAGGGATCTTTGCAACCAGGGCTTCTAGTTTCTCTTGTGGGTTTCTCCTAGCGCTTATTTATTTGTGTTTATTGGGGGTGTTATTTGCTATTTGTGTGTATGTTTTTGCTTTATTTATTGCTTCCTGTATAACTTTATTTATTGAATTTTACTTTATCGCTTTCCTTTTACTGCTTTTTGCATTTCATTTATTATTATCATATCATTGTGCTGGATTTCTGGTTTGCTTTGGTGGGAGGGGTATTCCAGTGAGAAAGGCTCTACACAAAGGCCTGAGTGACACATAGGATTAGAGTGGTTTTGTATTCTTTCCCATTCCATTTCGGTCTGGTGTGGGAATATGGAAACACAGTTTAGACATGGGTTTCCTTTTGAGAACTCTGTGCTATGGATTTCCTGTAGTGCTAGGGCTATCTGGAAGCCTGTTAAGTCTGGATGACCTTTTTAAATGACCTTCAGCATCTGAGGTGAATTAGAGGAGGATCCTTTATGATTAGGGTAAACACTGTACCTCTAGGTTAGAAGTGTTTACACTTCTCATAATAAGATTTGAATCGGAGGATCCTTGTTCTAGAACAATACCTGTGAGTGGGTTGGGTTGTTTACAGGTTTGCAGGAACCCTTGAACTCAACATACCTTGCTACTGGATTTTATTCTTAAGGTTGTACTATTTTGGACTAGTTCTTTGAAACCTTGGATTATTGACTCTTTATTTGAGTTCCCCACCTGGTTACTGGTTCTCAGACTTCCATCCGAAACTCTAGACACTCATGGATCCTACCAAAGGCAACTGATAATCCAGCACATAATCACAAACCCTTACATATCATAAGCATACATCATATCGCATCATTTAACATTTGTCTATTTGTTTTATAGGGTATCCATCTTCCTTTGGTTTGGTTTTGACTGTTCTCCTACTCAGCTATCTTCTTCACCACTCCTTCAGTTATCTCCTTCAACACACATTCAACATGGATTCAACCAGAAAAAACAACATCACCTACCATTTCTTTGAGTATCCTCTAGCAGGCATCAGGAAGATACATGCTCTTATCACCCCTGATCATGTTCCCTTATTCAGAGAGCATTATGGTGGGATCCTGGACATGATCATGGATTTGGACACATTGCAGAGAAGCATGATTCATACCTGCCTTCAGTTCTATGACCCTCCTCTCTGTTTCTTCACTTTCCCATATTTTCAGATTGGTCCTTTACTGGAAGAATACTCTGTGTTATTGGGTGTCCCTATCAGAAGAGGAATCCCTTTCAATCCTGAAATGACTCCTCCATGGAATGAAGACATAGCCAAGGCATTACATCTGGAAGTAATCACCATTGATGAACACATGACTTCCAAAGCTGGAATCTCAGGCCTCCATCTGGATTTCTTGGTTACTCAAGCTACAAAGCAAGCTGCAGTAGTGAATTGGGAAATTGTGTGTGCTCTCCTATCCCTCAGCATTTATGGTATCATCTTGTTTGCAGACGAGCCTAAGTTTGTAAGCAGGAATGCCATCCACATCTTCATTCTAAAGAACCCGGTTCCTACCTTATTAGGAGACTTTTACTACTCAGTTCATCAGAGGAATGAGAAACAGAGAGAAAGACTGGTAAGATGTTGTGAACCTCTTTTCTACAGTTGGTTGATGAAGCACATGTTGAAGAAGGAAGCTTTCCTGAATCCACATCAGTCAAGGAATTGGGCTAAGAAGGTGATTGCCCTTACTCCAGAAGATATCAGATGGTGTACTCAGAGCACCAAGGGCTTAGACATAATAACAAGCTGTGGGCAATACCCAAATGTGCCACTTATTAGAGTAAAGGGTTGCATCAATTACAATCCTTTACTTTTCAAGAGACAGTTGGGATATGCCTTGATACATCCACCTAGGGAGCAGGACTTAACAAAGTCTCTTTATTGTGCTATTTTGAACAATCATGCCATTGTCCAACAAGTAGCCTGGGCTTGGGACAATATACAAACTAATGGAACTGCTATTTTGGGGAAGTGCAACAACATAGCCTCTGCTCAGTACACTGAATGGTCACGCATCAGAGGACAGATTACCCATATGCCATTCACCCTGGAAGATGCGCCAGGGCCATCAGCAATTGAGTCCACAGCTACAATAAGCCTGGAAGAATTTGAGAAGATGAAAGAAAGAAACACCCAGCTAGCTGAAGCTTTGAAGAAGACCCATTGGGAAAGGAATGATGGTCGTCTGGACATTGAGAGGTTAGAGGAGCTACGCATCGAGCATGTAACCAAAATTGAGAAGACTGAAGACTTGATCAGGAAAGCCTGAGTAGGAGAACTTGTGTTGAAGAATGCATGTAAGGAAGCAAAGATTCAAAGGGCAAGAGCTGAGCCTTATTTGGAGGAAAGTCAGGATAGATAGGTCAGGATAACTGAGGTTCGTCTGAAAGAAGACCAGAAGCTGCAAGCCAAGATAGAGCAGTTAGAAGCTAATGAGAAGAGAAGCCAAGAAGCACTGCTAGCAGCTCAGAAGGAAATCTCAGAGTTGAAACTCCGAGCGGTGTTAAAGAGATCCAAAGAACAAGATAAATATCAGAAGATGACAAATGCCATTGCAACCTGTAACACGGTGGGAGAACTGACTTTAAGTTATGTTACGGATAGCAAGAGTCGCCACCGACTTTTATTTTATCCAAAGGAAAGGCATAAAAGAACAGGAAAGACCTTTAAAAGATTTTTGGGTCCGGGGGGTAGGTTATGTAAAGGGAAGGTGTTAGCACCCTTTACATCCATGGTTATCCATGGGCTCTTAGTTACTTAGCTCACTTTGAATTGTTTTTGAAAAGTGAAGTGTGTGAATAAAAAACTTTCATGATAGTTAATAATGATCCATGTATGGATGCGTAGAAACTTGTGTTTGAAAATTTGTTTGAAATTTGTTAAGTGTTTGAAAAGTTTGAATGAAGTGAGCAAGCAACTATGAGGAACCTACCCTAAAGTTTAAGTCTTTTTTGTTCTTTATCCTTTAAGTGGTAAGACTATCCCTATTATTAAGGAATAGGTAGTCATTACCTTGGATGTAAGGGACATATAAAGGGACATCTGTTTAATGAAGGCAACTGTGGGGTGTATTAAGCATTTAGGAGGGACTGTCATCATTATTCGAAAAGGGACTTGATCTTTAAAGGCAACCATTAGGGACTTGATGATTTTTCTTTTAAGGGACTTGCTTTATACACCCCACTTGACCTTATGATTAGGCAACATTGAGGGATAGCCTTAGAAAGTGAGATGGCGATTAAAAATCGACTTACGTGTGTGAGTGTTTAATTTAATCTATCTTTAATTAAAATGATCTAAATTTGATTTTAAGTAGAATACATGTTTACACTCCCTAAATTACTAACCATAGCATAAAAATTAAATATTTACAAAATTTACACTAAGGAGCAATTACATAATAATTATAATAAGCAATTAAAATAAATAGCAAATAAATAAATATAAATAATAAGCAAAAATAAATAGGCAATAATATAATATAATAAGGGTTAGTAATAATAAAAATTAAAAAAATAAATAGGGTTAGTGAAATAATAATAATAAGCATAATTAAAATAAATAGATTAGAAATAATATGATTAGTAATAATAATGAAAGGCAAAATTTAAATGGTTAATAGCAAAATAAGAGTAATTATATTAAGTAATTATAAAATTTAAAATTTATAAACAAATTAAATAAACAATGAACATATTATGAGAAATTATTAAATTTTGCAATTTTAGAAAATATTTACATACATAATTAATTATAAACAAAGATATAATATTATTAAAATGTGATTAACTATTATTTAATTATATTAGCTAAAATATATACATAATAACTATATTTACAAAATTTAGAAAATAAAATTAGGTTTTTAATAATTATATAAGACAAACTAGGGTTTCTTAAAATTAGGATTTGTTTAGAAAATATTTTTTAGAGTTTAATTTAATATACAAAAAATTATTTTAATAAATATAAGTACATTAAAAGAAATAATTTTTGAAATAAGAAAACATGATTCTTAAACATTAGAAATATTGAATAAACATTTTATAGGATTATATATCATTATTAATAAAATCTAAATTAATTAAACAAAACAAAATAAAATAAGAAAAAAAAGCAAAACAAACATGGCTGGGATTTGAACCCAGGAGGCTTTGGTTACCAGCAGCAAGACACACCACTCAGCCATCATCGCGCAGGTGAGATAAAAGGGAGAAAGATTGGTTTTATGCTTTGCCTGAAAAAATCAAAAAAATAAATAGAAGCAAAAGGCCTGGGGGAGGATTGAACCCAGGACCTTTGAAGCTAACAAACGCACGCATGACCATCCGGCTGGGAGAGCCCATCTGATATTTGAATGGCAATAGAACATAATATATTATGCTTCATAGTTAACTTGAAAAAATAGAAAAATAATGGTACAAGACAGGATTTGAACACAGGTTTCGTAACCAAACACAAACGCCTCTTTCCACTAGGACACATGCTTCTGTGTGACAAATAACCAAGATGAATACATAATATTTTAAATCAAAATTTCAAATATGAAATTCGCGCCAGAACGCCTTCATCTTCAACCACAAATTCGTAGGGCTTCCTGCGAATTTTTCTGGGAAAACTCCTACGAATTTTCATGCCATTCAAACCAGCGAATCACATACATCATCATACTGTCGCTCCCAATAAAATGGGACTGGCCCAGATAAAGGTACAGACGCGAACGGTCGGCGAGAGGGACAATGAGAACACACAGCCGTGAACTCATTGGAGATGAATAGAGTCGCCAGCTAGGCATTTTTATCCCGGAGGAAAGGCAATGCTGCATAGACCTAGAAAAAGATGGACAAGACGGTTTGCGAACCAGAGAGACTGAGAAAGGGGGTTGGTTACAACCTGGGAAGGTATTAGCACCCAGATTGTCCGTCGTACTCGACGGGATCCACGCTTAAAAGATTTGTGTTTTAAAGGGGTAGTGTCAGTGCAATTTGTGTATAAAATAGCTGGAAAAGATATACAGGTGTCAGTGTATGATGTATAAGTGATATGAAGTATGAAAGTGTCAGTGTAAGAACAAGAATAAGATGCTCATGATAATGAGGCTCAAAGAATAATGCTGGAAGGAGGGGGAATATACAGAGACTTTTGTTCGATAACTGTTAAGTTATGCCTACGTATCCTCTCGTGCAATGAGGAAGTCAGAACACCGTAGTTCGACCCAAAGAGACTGAAAGATGAATTGACTTGATGAACTGCTTGCTTGTCAATGCTCAAGTGTATGACCTGTCTGGCTCAGGTGCAAACTGTCTTGCATTAGACGGAAGAAGCAAGTTCTCATTTGTGAGTGAAGATGATGAGAAAAGAATCCCGAAGGAGACGATTATTGTTTGCTTTTGAGTTTTCAGTCTTTTATTGCTTTTGAAAGTTTGTCATAAGTTAATGAGCTTAAGCCTAAACCAATGGATTTAGTAAACTCATCACATCATCCCTCTGATTAGGGGTAATGAGAGTACCTTAAGTGTGAAGTCAGATTCTCACACTTAATCACCTTTGATATAGAATCAAGATCATTAACCTACTTGTGATTATTTAGATGTTTTTTGTGGTTTTTGTTTAGTGTTGAGTAATGAGGTTAAGCCATAATCAGGGATTAAACAGACTCATTACACCATCCTAAAAGAAGGATGATAGATGAGAATGTTTAAGCTGAGGAAAGCTCCTCAACTTAATCCATGATTAGGGATTAAACTCATGACAAAACAAGCCTTTGATTAAGTGGATTTTATTTAATGATATGGTGATGAAGTGATTTTTATGATTTGTAAGACAACTTGAGGGGGACTTGTCCATTAACACTAGGGTTAGTCCTTCTTAACCACTTAAGGAAGAATTAGAACCCTAATGCAAGGCCCAAGTTACAAGTGTGATGTCTTGATATTTATTAAGTGGATTGATTAAGAGATTTAAACACATTAAGGGTTCAAGACTTAGGATTAAAGTTATACACTCCATCCTAAGAGAAGGATGCAGGCATAAGCTTAATCACAAAGTCTTAAAGCCTTTAGGGTTTAGTCCCTGATTATGAGATGAGAAGAGAAGACTCAAAGAGAGACACAAAGGTAAAAACTATGAGGGGGACTAATCAAAACCCTAATTCATTGTCATGCTTGGTTGATCCTAAGGTTTGTGAGGTTTTCAAGAACAATCTTCAGAGGAACCACCAGGAAGCAGATGAACAAGATCAAGAGAAACAAAGTGACTTGCTTCATTCAAGAAGTCAAGTTACTTGAAGAAAGAAAGTAGGAAGAAGAAGAATGAGCAAGCTCAAACTCATACACAAATAGAAATGCAGCAATGGATGCAAGAGAGATGAAAAGAAAAGTTATGAGAAGTGAAGGCAAATTCACTTCCCAAGTTTACTTACCACCTGAAATGTTAGAAAGAAATGCAATGCAATGCAAGATGAGATGAAATGGTATGATGCAAAGCAAAACCAGAAGCATGTTGATGATGATTATGATGTTATGAAGTGCTGCAAGCATGAGGCAAGACATGGAGATGTTCATACAAGATCATGGATGCAAATGATGCAAGTTAAGGAGCATGAACAAGCATGAAAAGTTATGAATCATACAAGACAAATGACATGGCAAATATGTAATGAAATGATCAAACATGCTTTCTATATGTCTTAAGATGTCAAATGGATCACAAGAATGCACAAAATGCAAAGACAAGTCATGTTATGTAAGAGAATGCAAGAAGGATGCAAATGAAAGCCCAAATTAGGGTTCATGGATCAAACATCAAACAAAAACCAAAAACAGAAGTAAACCCTAAGATAAAAAATGGAAAATGCCATCCAAAGAAACCCTAAACCTATAATGAACCACTGCCCAAAGGGGGACTCTCAACTCTTAACCAATCTCAAGATATGAATTTTCTAAGTTATTAGGGTTTTTTAGGGTTCTATACAAAAGAAATGCCAAACAATTGGAAAATGCAAGATCAAATCATGGCCATTTTACCCTAGAAACTACATGCCAAACACAAAACAATGCAAGAAGAATCAATGTCTCAACCTTCTCCAATAGGCAGAAATGAATTTTTGAACTCATGATCAAAATAATGCATAAAAAATGATTTAATTCAATGAAAAATTCTTAAAATGCATCAAGATCAAAAAAGAAATTTGGTTTGAAGGTTGGACAATGTTTCTAAATGTCTTAGAACATTTCATGAATTTTTTTGTAATTTTTAAATACCTAAAAGTATTTTTAATTAATTAATTCCCATTAATCAATTAAAAATAATCTTTTAAATATTTAAAAATACTTTTTTGATGATAAAAAATAAAATAAAAATATTTTTGTGTCATAAAAATTAATAAAACTCAGAGGAAAAAGTTTCATAATTTTTATGTATTTTTTGCTATTTTAAATTAAATATGCAAGTTAATTGAAAAGAAAATGAATAAAAATTAAATAAAAGTGAAGGTAATCAGAATGAGAGGCTGAGATGCAATCTGGGGAGGGGACCATTGACTTGGCGCGTGATCTTGTGGTCCAAATTCAAACTTGGTTAAATTAAAATTATGAATTAATTAATCAGGAATTAAATGGATAATCAGGATTAGGGTTTCTAATGGCTCATCTCAGCCTTTCATTCGCGCGCGGGAGAGTCCATCCAAGGGACCAGATTCAAAGTTGCCTAATTAATGACAATTAACCCTAATCACTCTCAGGCTTCCGGAGAAGACTTCCGGTCGTCTTCTCCGGCGAGCAGCTCACCTGAAAACTTCCCAAACCCCTCAAATCGTATCAAAAATGAAAACTAAGAACATAGAAATGATCTCCATCCTCTCACGAATCAAACCCCTCTCTCAAAACACATTTCTTCTTCCTAAACAAGCTGAATCGAAGAAAATGGAAACTAGGGCACGCAGGTTTCAGAGACAAATTAAATACTCAAATCAAAGCCATTTTCAAAACCAATGACATCAGGATAATCAGTGAATCACATAGAACAAGTTTGTAACAAGAAAAATGATTTCTGGAAAAATAATTTTCGAGCTACCTGAGATTTGGAGCTTTCAACTTGAGGACTTTCTGGCCACTTCTTTCAGTGCAAACCACTCCACTTGATCCCCAGAAGATGTTTGAATGCTCGATGAGAGTTTAAGTTGGCTGGATAGTGAGTTTCGAAAGCTCCTGCTCAAGCTTGGTCAGAAATGGCAATGGAGTTTCTGGAGGTTTCAGGCCATTGTGAATGATGGTTTGTGGTCCTGAGGATGAATGGAGAAGGTCTGTGGTGTTTGTTGGTGTGTTTGTGAGCTATGGTGAGAGTTTCGAATGAAACTGCAAAATGAAGTGAGAAATGGCAGTGAGATGTTCAGGCTGTTTCAGGCTTGTGTTCTTGGTGCTTTGTGGTCTATGGAACAAGGTGAGTTGAATGGTGAAAATGGTTGAAGTGTTTGCAGGCTGTGGAGGCAGATTCGAAGCAAGTTGCAATGTGGGGTGATTTTGTGAATGTGATGGTATGAGATGTTTCAGCCTTGCCTTGTGTTATGTTTAGCTTGCAAATTGTCCACATAACTCTCTCTCATTGGTCAGTTGACAAGACATGCCCTTTATTGATTGGTAAGTTACCTTTTGCAAAAAGTCAAATAATGTGTAAGAGAAGCATGGCTCAAGGTCTAGGCAAGTACATGGCATGGGCTGGCGCAGCAAGGGTGAGGGAGAGGTCTAGCAAAGCTCAGCATCCAAGGCTGCAAGTTGTAGGAAGCATGATCATGAGTTTTGCAACTTGTTGTAACTTTGGTTCACATGTGAGAAAGTCTTGTTACACAAACCAAACCATGGGGAAACTTGGTCCAATTCTGATTTTTAAGGCTCATAGAATGTTTGTGTAATGGTTTCAAATGAATTAGAGGTCACATAATGCATTGGTTCATGATTTTGCAAAATTTCCATTTGAGGCATGCCTTGAAAATCAATGATTTTAGCCAACTTTGCATTGCCATAACTTTTGATCCAAGAAGAGTTTGATCATGTTCTTGTACTTTTTGAAAAGGGAAAAATGAGATCTACAACTTTCATGACCAAAGTTTTTTCATTTGAAGCATTTTTGGATCAAGAATCAAGGCTTGAAAAATGACCTAAAATGATGCATTCTTGAAAAGTCAACTATGCCCAAAAAGTCAACATTTGCAAAAACCCTAAATTCTTGATTTCTATGAACTTCAACCTTCTTCCATGATCAAATAAAGATCATATACACTCAAAATGATGAAGATCACCCATTGGTTGGGTCATTGGGGGCCTCAGATGCCCTGATTTTACACTGACTTGTCTGAAAAGTCAACCCTTGATCAGATGACTTCCCCATGGAATTTCTTCATGAAAATTGATATGCATACTCCCTATACCATATAGAGACAAATGGAAACAAGAATGACCAAAAAATTTGGAGTTATGGCCTCTGAAACCAAAACCCTAATTTTAGGTCAACTGTGCAGTTCAGCCTGGCTCTGCATCCACTCAAACCCTAGTTCTTGTGATTCCTTTGCATTTTTGACTTTGAGGAGATGGAATATGACATAAGAACACACATGGACCCCTTTTAGTTGATTAGTGGCCTTTGGAATGGCTCAAGATGCTTTGGGATTGCTCAGATCACAAACCCTAGGTGCAGATGCCTTAGAAACTATGCAGTGAATAAAAAATGAGATATGAGATGATATGTTTGTGCTTATGCATATGAGGATGATCACAAGCCATGGTGTGAATGGGTGAGGGCAAATTTGGGGTGTTTACAGCTGCCCCTATTCAAACATGAGTTAGCTGTGCAGGATGTAAGCGACGGCTTAACAGGCAAACAAGATAACTTGTGGTTGAATACCAAAGACAGTCCAAAATTTGCACTCACAGAATGAAGAAGAAAAGGGATATAGATTGTAAAAGGAAAACAAAGTATATTGTAAAGTGGGCGACGGAGGACGACCGTCGAGCAGAGGACGACTGCTGGGTAAAGAGCAATGACGGGGACGGCCGACATGCTGGGGATAAAAGGTAAAGCCAAGACGGGGACGGCCGACTAGCTGGAAAAATAAAATCATGATGGGGACGGCCATCAAGATAAAGCTGTAAAATTCTCTGGAAATTAATGAAACATGACGGGGACGGCCATCAAGTTCATAAAGGTAAAGTAACCAACGATGGGGACGGCCATCGGGCTAAAAGGAAAAGGGACCACGACGGGGACGGCCATCGGGTTAAAGAATAAATGGAATAAACAGATGATGGGGTACGGCCATCAAAGGTGAAGGACGATCACCTAGCAGGGGACGGCTGCTCTGTTGGGGATGAAAGGAATATGATGGGGACGGCCATCAAAGGTGGAGGACGACCACCTGGCAGGGTACGGCTGCCGAAGATATCAACGATGGGTACGGCCATCGGATAGAAAGGGTCAACGATGGGGACGGCCATCGGACGAGCGTGATGGAGGACGACCATCAAGAAGTGGAGGATGACCACTCAGCAGGGTACGGCTGCTCTCAAGGTTTATCATGGCATAGGACGAATGTCAGATAACCAAAATCAACAATGGGGACGGCCATTGGATAAAATGATGAAGGACGATCATCAAAAGGTGGAGGACGACCACCTAGCAGGGGACGGCTGCTAAAATCAACGATGGGGACGGCCATCGGATGAGCATGACGGAGGACGACCATCAAGAAGTGGAGGACGACCACTTAGCAGGGTACGGCTGCTCTCGGAGCTTATCATAACATAGGACGAGTGTTAGATAAAAAGGAAATTGTCGGCGATCTACTGGGGATATAGTAAACACGGACGAGCGTTTACACCCAAGAAACAAAAGGTATAAGTGTTTGGTATTGTGTATAGATTAAAGATGCGGACGAGCATCCTTAAGACTGTGATACGGACGAGTATCAGGTAGAAACAAACTGACACATGTTCAGAGATGATGATACGGACGAGTATCAACGGGTTAACAAGGAACACGGACGAGTGTTGAATCTGAAGGGACTCTTCTGGGGAATAGTAGACACAGACGAGTATCTATGTTCAAGAAGACACAAGTGTTTGACACAGTGTATGGATTAAAGATGCGGACGAGCATCCTTAAGACTTATGATACGGACGAGCATCATGTAGAAACAAACATTAGACGCAATGTTCTGAGATGATGATACGGACGAGTACCAACTGGTTAACAAAGAACAAGGACTATTGTTGAATCTGTGGGGTTATGAATGATATATACAAGATACGGACGAGCATCTGTATAAGTGTACCA
The DNA here is from genome assembly GCA_963966055.1 of Lathyrus aphaca. NCBI lineage: Eukaryota > Viridiplantae > Streptophyta > Magnoliopsida > Fabales > Fabaceae > Lathyrus > Lathyrus aphaca. The sequence continues at coordinate 143,712,702 of OZ014523.1, forward strand.
ATGAGTAGTGAGTATATATATATAAGTGTTTATCTGCTGGGGAGAGTGACACAGACGAGTGTCAACAGAGAAAAGTATAATAATAACAAGTATATGGGTGATGAAAGTGTAAGCGACTGCGCTGGGGATATGACACGGACGGGTGTCGAGAAGGTGTATATATAAGTATATGCGAGTGCAAAGAGGATGTCTTTGGCTTTCTGCTGGTGATTTGACACGGACGGGTGTCAGGAAGTACCTGTAGTACGGGTGATTTTGTTTGTAAAGTGTATTCAGGCCACCTGTTTGGGGAAGTGATGACACGGACGGGTGTCAGAAATATATACTGGTGTTTGGTGATTGGAGAGGCAACTGCTTTTACTGGGACTCTGGTGGGGATTTTTGTATAATGATGATGAACGGTTTGTTATTCACAAGTGTTACTTCAGAACATGGCTTATGATTATGCTATGCGTTTGATTTTTGCCGTAATGCTCCGTATTAGACGGAATGCTACGCTCTGAGGGGATATTATGATGCAAATGCTATGATTATGCAAGGAGGCACAGATCCGGGATTCGGATCCCGTTGCTGCAAAGATCTCTGGTTGATCTGCTTGAAGTGAACATCCCAGCTGGGGATGAGATCATTGGTAGATCTAATGATGTATCTGCTTGGGGATATAGGTCACTGATTGACATCCTTATAATACGGGACCCAGCTGGGGTTTCTAGAAGCTTTCTTCACTCTGTTGTGATCTTCTATGCGCTGCTCTTCTGGATAGAGGCTGAAGATTCTGTGGGGAGATGATTTCCTGACTCCCGTACTCAGCTGAGGATGAAATGGCAGCTCGGCCGGGGAATTATGAGAGGCAACTCAGCTGGGGAGAGCAACAAGAGGCCACTCGGCTGGGGATAGAGCATTTCGGATGCCGAGATTGAGTGTATGTTGATTTGGCAACTTTGCTGGGGAAGTGGGCACCCTCCAGTGCCACGTGGAAGATAGACCGAGTTGATAATGATTCGCCTGCTTGCTGAAACGTAACTTGCATGCCCCAGGTTGCGTCCTGGATACCTGCAATCCTGCAAAGATAAGGAAACGCACAAAAGGTCCCGAGGTATCCTTCACTGAATTCCGTCATAGGAGTTAAGCACTTTCAAGAGTAAGTATATTCCCTGTAAACATGTGTTTTATTATTATTTTTGGGAGAAAAGCATCTGTACTTATGCAATTTATTTTTTAGAGACATCAGACATCCTTTGCAAATAAAAATATACAAAACGAAACATGACTGAAAAATCTGATTTTATTAATTCATGTGCCCTGAATCGGCAAGATACAACCAAAGAAACATATCCCCTGAAATGAGGAGATTGTTACAAATTGAGAAACAAAGTGCTGGCGATGTTGACGACGCTTTCAAGGGAGCTTCCTCCTCTGCTATGACTCGTACGACAATGACGTTCTTCTCGTCTTGCTTTCTGAAGAAGGCTGATTCTGATTGAAGCTTGATTCCGTCGAAGCTTTCTAAGTTGTAAGTGATACAGACGAATTCAGAATGCAGTTGTTCGCTTATTCCCTTATTTTGCATGGATCGCCCTTTCGGGTTTTCAATCCATCGGGATACCCATTTTTGCCTGAGTTGTCCAATGCGGCTTTTCAACTCAGCGGGTGTACATTTTTCATTTATTTCCCTTATTTTTGCCCGAGTCTTTTATTCTGTTTTTGACTCGCCAGGATGCCCTATTTTTTCCTGGACTTACATTCTGTTTTTATGTCCAGCGGGTCATTTTATGCGAAGTATTTTTTAACTGCATCTGAATTCACAGGGGACGGGAAATCTTCACCATCCATGGTGCTGAGCATCAGCGCTCCACCAGAGAAAACCTTCTTTACAACGAATGGTCCTTCATAATTTGGAGTCCATTTGCCCCTGTGGTCTGTATGAGGAGGGAGGATTCTTTTCAACACAAGATCCCCTACTTGGTACTCTCGATGCCTGACTTTCTGATCAAAGGCTTTCTTCATTCTCTTCTGATATAACTGCCCATGACAAATTGCAGCCAATCTTTTCTCTTCAATCAGACTCAGTTGTTCGAATCGGGACCGAACCCATTCTGCTTCACTCAGTTTAACATCCATTAATACCCGTAACGAGGGTAGTTCAACTTCAACAGGTAGGACTGCTTCCATACCATATACAAGCTGATACGGTGTTGCCCCAGTGGATGTCCTGATTGACGTGCGGTACCCATGCAAGGCAAACGGTAGCATTTCATGCCAGTCTTTGTATGTGATTACCATCTTCTGCACAATTTTCTTAATATTCTTATTCGCTGCCTCAACAGCGCCGTTCATCTTTGGCCTGTAAGGAGAAGAATTGTGATGTTGGATCTTGAAGTCCCGGCACAGCTCTGCTATCATTTTGTTGTTTAAATTGGAACCATTATCAGTAATGATTCGCTCGGGCACTCCATACCGACAGATGATATCTCTCTTCAGAAATCGGGCTACCACTTGTCTTGTAACATTTGCATATGAGGCTGCTTCAACCCACTTGGTGAAATAATCAATGGCGACCAGGATGAATCTGTGACCATTCGAAGCAGTTGGCTCAATCTTGCCAATCATATCAATGCCCCACATGGCAAAGGGCCACGGTGAAGACATTATGTTCAGAGGATTGGGAGGCACATGCACCTTATCTGCATAGATCTGGCATTTGTGGCATTTTCTGGCGTAAGCACAACAGTCTGCATCCATCGTGATCCAGTAATAGCCTGATCTTAACAATTTCTTAGCCATGGCATGCCCTCCTGCATGGGTACCAAAGGATCCTTCGTGCACTTCGTGCATCAACAAATCTGCTTCTGTCTTGTCAACACATCTGAGGAGTACCATATCAAAGTTCCTCTTGTATAAAGACCCATCAGTGTTCAGAAAGAAACTACCAGCAAGCCTTCTCAAAGTCTTCTTATCATTGGAAGATGCCCCAGGTGGGTATGTTTGATTCTCCAAGAAGCACTTAATATCATGGAACCAAGGCTTATCATCTTTGACAACATCTGCTGCGAATACATATGCTGGTCTGTCAAGTCTCGATACTGAAATCTGAGGTACAAAGTTAGCAGCTTGAACTTTGATCATGGATGAAATGGTAGCAAGAGCATCCGCAAACTGATTCTCGTCCCGAGGGATATACTCAAGCTTGACTGTTGTGAAGAAAGTCAATAACCTCCTTGTATAATCCCTGTAAGGTATCAGATGATCTTGGTGGGTGTACCATTTCCCGTTGGTTTGATTGACTACCAAAGCTGAATCTCCGAATACAGTCAAAGTTTTGATCCTGAGGTCAATGGCTTCCTCAAGACCCATAATGCAAGCTTCGTATTCAGCTTCGTTGTTAGTGCAGTTGAAAGTGAGTTTTGCCGAGAAAGGCATGTGGACTCCTTTAGGTGTAATGAGTACTGCACCAACACCGCGACCATTCATGTTAACAGCCCCATCAAACATCATAGTCCATTCTTCTTCCGGGTCAGGCCCTTCAGTGTGAACAGGCTCTTCATGATCTTTTGCTTTAATGAACATGATGTCTTCATCAGGGAAGTCAAATCTCATAGGCTGGTAGTCATCAATGGGTTGCTCAGCAAGATATTCAGATAGTACACTGCCCTTGATGGCTTTCTGAGATGTGTACTGTATGTCATATTCTGTGAGAATCATTTGCCACCTTGCAACCCGTCCGGTAAGAGCTGGCTTCTCGAAAATGTACTTAACTGGATCCATTTTTGAGATCAATAAAGTAGTGTGGGTCAACATATACTGTCTTAGTCGGGGAGCAGCCCACGCTAAAGCACAGCAAGTTTTCTCGAGCAGTGAATAACGTTGTTCACAGTCGGTAAACTTTTTGCTCAGGTAGTATATTGCATACTCTTTTCGACCAGACTCGTCATGCTGGCCCAGCACACACCCCATCGACTCTTCTAACACTGTCAAGTACATAATCAGAGGTCTTCCTTCTACTGGAGGCATGAGGATTGGAGGTTCTTGTAAGTACTCTTTGATCTTGTCAAAAGCCTTTTGGCAATCTTCGTTCCACCTGACCGTTTGTTCTTTTCTTAACAACTTAAACAAAGGTTCACAGGTTGCTGTAAGGTGAGATATGAACCGTGAGATGTAGTTCAATCGACCTAAGAACCCTCGAACTTCTTTCTCTGTTTTAGGTGCAGGCATTTCTTGAATAGCCTTGACTTTATCAGGGTCAACCTCAATCCCTTTCTCGCTTACAATAAAGCCCAGCAGCTTACCGGATCGCACCCCGAACGTACATTTGTTGGGGTTCAGCTTCAATTGGTACTTCCTCAGACGCTTGAACAACTTCAGCAGATTCACCAGGTGATCTTCCTCTGTAAGGGACTTGGCGATCATATCATCCACATAACATTCTATTTCCTTGTGGATCATATCGTGGAACAATGTCACCATAGCCCGTTGATATGTGGCACCAGCATTCTTCAGTCCGAATGGCATCACTTTGTAACAGAACGTGCCCCAAGGTGTGATGAATTTTGTCTTCTCCATGTCTTCAGGTGCCATCTTGATCTGGTTGTATCCTGAAAATCCGTCCATGAAGGAGAATACCGAGAACTGAGTCGTGTTATCCACCAATACATCAATGTGAGGTAATGGGAAATCATCTTTCGGGCTGGCTCTGTTCAGATCCCGGTAGTCAACACACATTCTTACTTTGCCGTCTTTCTTAGGCATAGGTACTATGTTAGCAACCCACGGCGGATAGCTAGTTACAGCAAGGAACCCGGCGTCCCATTGTTTTTGTACCTCTTCTTTGATTTTCATAGCCATGTCTGGGCGAGTTCGGCGCAGCTTCTGTTTAACTGGTGGGCATTCTTCTCTCAAAGGCAGCTTGTGCACAACAATGTCGGTATCCAACCCTGGCATGTCTTGATACGACCAAGCAAACACATCAACATACTCTTGAAGCAGATCTATCAGTTGTCTCTTTACTGAGTCTTGCAGGCAGGCCCCGATTTTAACTTCTTTCACGTCTTCATCTGTACCAAGATTGATCACTTCAACCTCCTCCTGATGAGGGGTAATAACCTTTTCCTCTTGCCTTAACAACCTGGCTAGCTCTTCAGGAAGCTCATATTCTTCTTCAACCCCTTCATCAGCTTGATTGATCGGATTGTCAAAGTCATACGATGTCATAGCCGTGCTGTTGTCGGTGCTGTCCGGAAGGCACACTCTGCAAGGGTTCAGTTGTTCATTTTAGTGATTGATTTTAATCTTGCTTTAGAAAAAAGGTGAAATGAAGTTATCATTTTGAAAACACCGCCATTTATTTTTGTACAAAAAGAAAAATGGAAAAACAGTGAGCAGAAAAGAAAAAGACTTGTTTGCAAAAAGATGTCTGATATTTCATTAATTTAATCTTGTTTGCACAAAAGTACAGATGGCCCTGATTACAAAATGAGCCTTGTCATCTTGGGCAAGATGCAAGACTTTGATGCATGCTATAAAAATACAGGAAATAATAATTACTCTGCATGAGTAACCCTTATAATTTCCTGGGAAGACCAGTTTGAGACACTGCTCCCCGGGATCTTTGGACGAATCCAATTCTCCAGATTGCGCTCCTCTTCCAGCTCGTCTTCCAGACAGTTGATAGCATCAGGGGTAAGCATTCCCCCACTGACAAAACCTGGCTCTGCAGCAGCCTTTGCTTGATGTTGAGTTGGTCTGTAACCCAACCCAAACTTGTCCTTCTTCTCCTCCACAGCTAAAACCTTGCCCCAGCCTAGGGCAGTTCCTTCTTCAACAACCTTCCGGGCTTGTTGGTAAGATGACATGGGAGTACCAGATACAGCAGATGCTTCATTCACATTCAAAGCTTCAAACCCCTGGCTCATTGTTTCATGGATCTCCCCATCCATTTCAATGTACTTATAGGTTGCCAGGTGGCTGACAAAAATGTCCTCCTCTCCACAGATTGTGACAACTTGACCTTCCCACTCAAATTTTAACTTTTGGTGAAGGGTAGACGTTATTGCGCCGGCGGCGTGAATCCAGGGTCTACCCAACAAACAGCTGTAGGCGGGCTGAATGTCCATCACATAAAAGATAGTTTTAAAGGTCTGCGGGCCAATTGTCACGGGCAGCTCAATCTCTCCCAGAACCGATCTCTTCGAACCATCAAAGGCTCTCACCACTAGGTTGCTGGGTCTCAATGCCAATCCATCGTATTCTAGCTTCACCAGAGCCTTCTTTGGTAAAACATTCAGGGAAGAACCTGTGTCCACCAGCACATGAGAAAGGACAGCTCCTTTGCATTCCATGGTTATGTGCAGGGCTTTGTTGTGGTTGCGGCCATCCACTGTCAGGTCAGAATTGGTAAACCCTAGCCCATTGCTAGCAGTAACATTTCCAACCACGGTTTCCAATTGGTTGACAGTAATCTCCTCGGGCACGTAAGCTGCGTGCAAAACTTTAAGTAGTGCATTCCGATGGGCTTCGGAGCATATAAGCAGTGAGAGGATAGAGATTTTGGATGGCGTCTGGTGAAGCTGATCCACAACTTTATAATCACTCTTTTTGATGATTCGCATAAACTCATCAACTTCCTGATCGAACGGTGTCTTCAGGGTTTCTTTGGCAGCTGGATCTTCCTGCACCGGGCCTTTTCCTTTTGCCTTGGCAGCAGCTTCTGCTTCGGCAGTAGGTCTTTGAACTTGTGAAGCAAAGAGACGTCCGCTTCGAGTGAAGCCTCCGCCTCCCCCCATGTTATCTACTTGTGGTGCAGGTGCTGATGTTTCAAGAGTGATTCTTTTCCCTTCACAGTACACGTCAGAGCCATAGTGCCAAGGAATGGCCCTATTGCTTTCATATGGTACTGGTCCAGGCACCGTGACAGTGACTGGACTGATTGCTGCTGCTGAAGGGACTGTTATTGTTTGTGGATCATAAAAGATTGTAACTGGTGCTCTAACGGGAGCAGCACCTTCTGAATGGTAAGCGGAATTATTTTCAGGATCGTAGAATATGGTAACAGTAGAGACATCTTCATGATTGATTGCTGGTGTTGTAGGAGGTATTGTTGGAAGGACTGTTGTTGTTGTTGATGGAGATTCGAAATGGAATGAAGCTGAAGTTGTAGCAGGAGAAACTGTTGAAAACTGATCATTTGGGAGGACAGACGAAGTACTTGTTGATGTTGCTGGTGAATTGTCGGGAACAATAGTTGCTGCAGTTGTAGGAGGGTCTGAAACCGTTGCTGATGAAGTTGCCGGATTTGTCGGGAATGATGTAGTGATCTGTAGCAGGCCACTCTGAATAAGGCTGTCAATGCCATTCCTCAGGTCCTCACACCCGTTCCATGAAATATTGCAATAGGGACACCCTAGTTCACACCCCGGAAATATTTGGTTTTCGCGGAGTTGAGCTTTGATTTCCACCAATGGTGTCCTGATCTGATCCACACTGGTTATTAAATAAGACGGTCTGTCTTCTTCAATAGCGTTAATTTGGGGACCACCATGGTTTGGCATAGGGTTTTTATTGACATTGGGCGGAGGTGCAAAATTCAGAGCCTTGGAGTCTACCAAGTCTTGTACCTTCATATGCAGAGCCCTGCATTTTTCTGTACTGTGACCAGGTGCGTTTGAATGGAAAGCACACCTAGCATTGGAGTCATAGTTTCTTGGTAGACTGTTGGGATCCGGAGGTGCCAACGTTCTTAGCTCAACTAGGTTGAGTTTCAGAAGTTGTGGCAGCAAGGCAGCATACGGCATTGGGATCGGGTCGATCACTCGGTTAGCTTGGGATGGCCTCTGTTGGAATGGCCTTTGTTGATTGTTGTTGGTGTTGTTGTTGTTGAAGTTCCTTGGAGGATACTGATTTTGCTGATGGTACTGAGGTTGTTGTTGATAGCTTTGCTGAGGAGGTTGATAGACAGGTTGAGGATGAGCTGGAGCAGGAATGGTGACTGCTGCTATGGACCTCTGAGCATATTGGGGCCTACCCCTGTTTGAATGGATGGCATTGGTCTCGCCAGTTCTTCTCGGGCCTGCAAAAGGCTTTCTTGTACTACTGGACGAGCTTGCACCGTTGTCTGAGATCTTTCCCATTTTTAACAAGCTTTCAATTCTCTCCCCGGCTATGACAACATCTGCAAAGCTAGTGGAAGAGAAAGCTGCCAACCTGTCAATATACGTTCCCTGGAGAGTGTTCATAAACATGTCCGCCATTTCTCTCTCAGACATAGGTGGTTGAACAGCAGCAGCCAGTTGCCTCCACCTTTGAGCATATTCTCGGAAACTCTCCCTCGAAGACTGTGACATTCCCATTAGGAGAGTCCTGTTGGGTGCCATGTCTAGATTATACTGATACTGTCTGATGAAGGCCTCTGCCAGGTCCTTCCAGCATCTAATTGTTGCTCTTGTCAGATGGGAATACCACTCCCTCGAAGCTCCAGTCAAGCTATCTTCAAAATAGAACATCCACAATTTCTCATCCATTGTATAGGCCTTCAGCCTTCCCAGAAATGATTGTAGATGAGTCCGGGGGCATGAAGTCCCATTATACTTTTCGAAACAAGGTGGCTTGAACTTATGGGGGATCCTGACCCCGTCTACCAAACCCATGTCCATGACGTCGAAACCCAAAGAATTTTGAGATTCTAAGGACCTCAACTTCTCAGCTATTTCTTCCAACCGTCTATCATAAGTTTCCTCTCCAGCACCCATTACTGTAAATTGGTCCTCCTGAGGGTCTTCTTGAAGTACCCTTGCTGCAGTGGCTGTCCCTTGAACATTTGCAGGAATGTTAATCTCAGGATGTAGATGTGGGCCAAACACAGGAGGGTTAACATGGGGTTGCACCCGTTCATTGTTACTTGTGCCGGCAGTCCCCACATGGGGCTCATCTTGATTCCTCCCTTCTACCAAAGCTCTGAGCCTCTCCTGGCTTTGAGCTAAGTTGTTCATTACTTCCATGAACTGTGTTATCTGCGTTCTCATCTCCAACCTTTCGTTGGCCATCTGGTTTCTGACCTCCGTAAGGTCCTGCTGCATCTGAATTCCCGGAAGGTTGTTTCTAGTTGGGTACCTGTGTGGCCTGTTGAGAGGAAATACCCGGCGGCGAGCAATAATTCCTGAATATCACAACAGAGGTTAGTAACAACAAAACAAAAACCTACAAAACAAACAAAAGGGTTAGTATGCAATGCAGTTATGCTTATTTGCTCTCAAGGTATCCGGTTTGGCTTTCAGTTTTGACCCTTCCAGACCCTCGAAGATGATGCTTGTTTGAAGTTGTTCTTGAAGTGAACTCAGGTGGAAATAACACAAATATATTACATAAGATGCAACAAATACAACTTGTTCATTTTACAACACCAGCCCTCTAAGGGGTCAAAATACATCACAAAAACAAAAGTACATGGAATAGGAATAACAACAAGCAAATGATCAAACTCCAAGGCCAAACTCATCCTCACGAACTTCCTTAAGAAGTGCTTCGGTCACAGGATCAGCCGGACGCTCCGTGAGACTTCTGATGAGAAGGTTTCTCGTTGCAACAGCTGCAGTCAACTTCTTGTTCTGACTTTGGTCCTTAGACCTCTTCACTCCAGCTCTGATTTCTAGCTCTGATATTTCCTTCTGGGCTGCTGCCAGGGCTCTTTCCATCTGCTCCATCTTGTCCTGGACTTTCTTGTCTTCTAGAGTACGGGCCTCAGTGATCCGGACCCACCTGGCCTGACTTTCTTTCAAATACAAGTCTGTTCTTGCTCTCTGGAACTGAGCTTCTTTACAAGCATTCTTCAGAATCTGCTCACCAGCTTTAGACTTGTTGATATAATCTCCAGACTTCTCAATTTTAGTCAAGTGTTCCACCCTCAACTTCTCCAATCTTTCAATCTCCCTCACACCTTCACTCCTCTCCCGGAGGGTTTTCTGCAAAGCCTGGGTTAACTTCTCATTTCTTTCCTTCAAGCTTTCAAACTCCTCCAGACTGATAGTGGCAGGGGGTGGTGCGGAAGATGACTCAGGCATGTCTTCTATGGTGAAGGGCATTCCAGAGAATTGGGCCCTGGCATGGGACCACTCATAGTATTGGACTGATGCCACATTATTGCACTTCCCCAGAATGGTGACTCCCTTGGTTTGAACATTATCCCAGGCCCAGGCAGCCTGCCTAACAACAGCCAAACTGATCTTGTTCTCACAATAGAGAGTCTCCACCAAGTCCTGTGCCTTAGGAGCATGGACCAGTGCATAGCCTAGTTGCCTTCTGAACAGCAGAGGATTGTAATTAATACTGCCCTTAACTCCTATCAAAGGCACATTAGGAAAATGTCCACAGCTGGTGATGATATCCCTGCCTTTGGTGCTTTGAGTACACCATCTGATATCTGCTGAAGTTAGGGTAGTGAGCCTCTTAGCCCAGTTGCTCTGCTGATGAGGATTGAGAAATGCATCTGTCTTGGGTAGATGCTTTAGAAGCCAAGCATGGAATAATGGAGCACAACACCTCACTAGCCTTCCCCTCTGCTTCTCATTCTTCTGGTGCACTGAGTAATAGAGATCTCCTAGCAAAGTTGGCACTGGGTTCTTCAGGATGAACAAATGGATTGCATTCTTGCTGATGAATCGAGGCTCATCTGCAAACAACACAATTCCATATACACTTAAGGCCAACAGAGCACAAACAGCTCTCCACTCCCCCAAGGAGGCCTTCAGACTAGCTTGAGAAATTAAGAAGTCCAGATGAAAACCAGGGATCCCAGCTTTAGAGGTCATATGCTGCTCAATCAAAACAGGTTCCAGGTGCAAAGCTTTTGCTACCTCTCCATCGCTTGGGAAAGCCATCTCAGGATTGAAAGGGATTTCTCTCCTGATAGGTAGACCAACCAAAGATGAGTATTCTTCTAATAGAGGGCCCAACTGGAAGTCTTGAAAGGTGAAGCATCTCAATGGGGGGTCATAAAACTGAATGCAGGTGTGGATCAAACTCCTCTGGGATGGGTCCAGATCCATGACCAAGTCAAGTATATCCCCATAATGCTCCCTGAATAAAGGTATGTGATCTGGAGTGATCAGGGTTTGGATCCTCCTGATGTCTGATAAGTCTGGTTGGAAGAAATGATAGGTGATGTTGCTTTTCTTTGGAGCCATGATGCTGAAGACTGAGTAGAGTGCTGATGAAGATGCTGAGGAGTGGGCCACTGGCTGGCTAGTGCAAGTAACTGAAGTATATGTCTGACAAGCTGAAGCAAGTGCTGGTGGAGATAGGTCAGTAATGCAGATGGGGTCAAAACCAAAACCAGATGAAAATGGATACCCTGAAACACAAATAAGCAAATGTTAATATGATGCGATGAGTATGTATGCAAATGAAATGCAAGGGTTTGTGACTGAGCTGGATCTGATCAAAATGCCCTGATATAAGTCCATGTGTGTTCAAGAATCCCAGATGGAGGTCTAAAAATCCAGTAACCAGGGTGGGGGACTCAAATAAAGAGCCACAAGTCCAAGGTTTTAGAATCACAAGAACTGTCCAACATGGAGTATTCTTAACAAAGTCAAAGTAACAGGGTATTCTGAGGTCAAGGTACCTGCAAACCTGTAAACAGCCCAACCCCCTCACAGGTGATGATCTAGAACAAGGATCCTCAGACTTGGATCAGTTATGAGAAGTGTAAACACTTCTAACCCGGAGGTACAGTGTTTACAATAACCATAAAAATTCCTCCTCTAATTCACCTCAGTTTCTGAAGGTCAATACTAAAAGGTCATCCAGACTTAGCAGGCTTCCCAGATAGCCCTAGCATTGCAGGAAATCTGCAACACAGAGTTCTCAAGAAGAAACCCATATCTGAACCGTGTTTCATATTCCCGCACCAGACCGAAATGGAATGGGAAAGAATATGATTCACTCTAGCCTAGGTGTCACTCAGGTCCCAGGTATAGGACCTTAACTCTCAATGGAACACCCACCCACCAAAGCAAACAAACAGATCCAGCCAGCAACACAGTATGACAATATGATAATATGCAAAGCTATAAAGAAAGCAGTAATAAACTGTACATAAAGCAAAAATGAATACAAATATACAAACACAAATAAACACATAACACCCCAGTAAACACAAATCAAACAAGCGCTAGGAGGAACCCACAAAAAGAACCAGAAGCCCTGGTTGCAGTATAAGGGTCCCCAGCAGAGTCGCCAAGCTGTCGCTCCCGATAAAATGGGACTGGCCCAGATAAAGGTACAGACGCGAACGGTCGGCGAGAGGGACAATGAGAACACACAGCCGTGAACTCATTGGAGATGAATAGAGTCGCCAGCTAGGCATTTTTATCCCGGAGGAAAGGCAATGCTGCATAGACCTAGAAAAAGATGGACAAGACGGTTTGCGAACCAGAGAGACTGAGAAAGGGGGTTGGTTACAACCTGGGAAGGTATTAGCACCCAGATTGTCCGTCGTACTCGACGGGATCCACGCTTAAAAGATTTGTGTTTTAAAGGGGTAGTGTCAGTGCAATTTGTGTATAAAATAGCTGGAAAAGATATACAGGTGTCAGTGTATGATGTATAAGTGATATGAAGTATGAAAGTGTCAGTGTAAGAACAAGAATAAGATGCTCATGATAATGAGGCTCAAAGAATAATGCTGGAAGGAGGGGGAATATACAGAGACTTTTGTTCGATAACTGTTAAGTTATGCCTACGTATCCTCTCGTGCAATGAGGAAGTCAGAACACCGTAGTTCGACCCAAAGAGACTGAAAGATGAATTGACTTGATGAACTGCTTGCTTGTCAATGCTCAAGTGTATGACCTGTCTGGCTCAGGTGCAAACTGTCTTGCATTAGACGGAAGAAGCAAGTTCTCATTTGTGAGTGAAGATGATGAGAAAAGAATCCCGAAGGAGACGATTATTGTTTGCTTTTGAGTTTTCAGTCTTTTATTGCTTTTGAAAGTTTGTCATAAGTTAATGAGCTTAAGCCTAAACCAATGGATTTAGTAAACTCATCACATCATCCCTCTGATTAGGGGTAATGAGAGTACCTTAAGTGTGAAGTCAGATTCTCACACTTAATCACCTTTGATATAGAATCAAGATCATTAACCTACTTGTGATTATTTAGATGTTTTTTGTGGTTTTTGTTTAGTGTTGAGTAATGAGGTTAAGCCATAATCAGGGATTAAACAGACTCATTACACCATCCTAAAAGAAGGATGATAGATGAGAATGTTTAAGCTGAGGAAAGCTCCTCAACTTAATCCATGATTAGGGATTAAACTCATGACAAAACAAGCCTTTGATTAAGTGGATTTTATTTAATGATATGGTGATGAAGTGATTTTTATGATTTGTAAGACAACTTGAGGGGGACTTGTCCATTAACACTAGGGTTAGTCCTTCTTAACCACTTAAGGAAGAATTAGAACCCTAATGCAAGGCCCAAGTTACAAGTGTGATGTCTTGATATTTATTAAGTGGATTGATTAAGAGATTTAAACACATTAAGGGTTCAAGACTTAGGATTAAAGTTATACACTCCATCCTAAGAGAAGGATGCAGGCATAAGCTTAATCACAAAGTCTTAAAGCCTTTAGGGTTTAGTCCCTGATTATGAGATGAGAAGAGAAGACTCAAAGAGAGACACAAAGGTAAAAACTATGAGGGGGACTAATCAAAACCCTAATTCATTGTCATGCTTGGTTGATCCTAAGGTTTGTGAGGTTTTCAAGAACAATCTTCAGAGGAACCACCAGGAAGCAGATGAACAAGATCAAGAGAAACAAAGTGACTTGCTTCATTCAAGAAGTCAAGTTACTTGAAGAAAGAAAGTAGGAAGAAGAAGAATGAGCAAGCTCAAACTCATACACAAATAGAAATGCAGCAATGGATGCAAGAGAGATGAAAAGAAAAGTTATGAGAAGTGAAGGCAAATTCACTTCCCAAGTTTACTTACCACCTGAAATGTTAGAAAGAAATGCAATGCAATGCAAGATGAGATGAAATGGTATGATGCAAAGCAAAACCAGAAGAATGTTGATGATGATTATGATGTTATGAAGTGCTGCAAGCATGAGGCAAGACATGGAGATGTTCATACAAGATCATGGATGCAAATGATGCAAGTTAAGGAGCATGAACAAGCATGAAAAGTTATGAATCATACAAGACAAATGACATGGCAAATATGTAATGCAATGATCAAACATGCTTTCTATATGTCTTAAGATGTCAAATGGATCACAAGAATGCACAAAATGCAAAGACAAGTCATGTTATGTAAGAGAATGCAAGAAGGATGCAAATGAAAGCCCAAATTAGGGTTCATGGATCAAACATCAAACAAAAACCAAAAACAGAAGTAAACCCTAAGATAAAAAATGGAAAATGCCATCCAAAGAAACCCTAAACCTATAATGAACCACTGCCCAAAGGGGGACTCTCAACTCTTAACCAATCTCAAGATATGAATTTTCTAAGTTATTAGGGTTTTTTAGGGTTCTATACAAAAGAAATGCCAAACAATTGGAAAATGCAAGATCAAATCATGGCCATTTTACCCTAGAAACTACATGCCAAACACAAAACAATGCAAGAAGAATCAATGTCTCAACCTTCTCCAATAGGCAGAAATGAATTTTTGAACTCATGATCAAAATAATGCATAAAAAATGATTTAATTCAATGAAAAATTCTTAAAATGCATCAAGATCAAAAAAGAAATTTGGTTTGAAGGTTGGACAATGTTTCTAAATGTCTTAGAACATTTCATAAATTTTTTTGTAATTTTTAAATACCTAAAAGTATTTTTAATTAATTAATTCCCATTAATCAATTAAAAATAATCTTTTAAATATTTAAAAATACTTTTTTGATGATAAAAAATAAAATAAAAATATTTTTGTGTCATAAAAATTAATAAAACTCAGAGGAAAAAGTTTCATAATTTTTATGTATTTTTTGCTATTTTAAATTAAATATGCAAGTTAATTGAAAAGAAAATGAATAAAAATTAAATAAAAGTGAAGGTAATCAGAATGAGAGGCTGAGATGCAATCTGGGGAGGGGACCATTGACTTGGCGCGTGATCTTGTGGTCCAAATTCAAACTTGGTTAAATTAAAATTATGAATTAATTAATCAGGAATTAAATGGATAATCAGGATTAGGGTTTCTAATGGCTCATCTCAGCCTTTCATTCGCGCGCGGGAGAGTCCATCCAAGGGACCAGATTCAAAGTTGCCTAATTAATGACAATTAACCCTAATCACTCTCAGGCTTCCGGAGAAGACTTCCGGTCGTCTTCTCCGGCGAGCAGCTCACCTGAAAACTTCCCAAACCCCTCAAATCGTATCAAAAATGAAAACTAAGAACATAGAAATGATCTCCATCCTCTCACGAATCAAACCCCTCTCTCAAAACACATTTCTTCTTCCTAAACAAGCTGAATCGAAGAAAATGGAAACTAGGGCACGCAGGTTTCAGAGACAAATTAAATACTCAAATCAAAGCCATTTTCAAAACCAATGACATCAGGATAATCAGTGAATCACATAGAACAAGTTTGTAACAAGAAAAATGATTTCTGGAAAAATAATTTTCGAGCTACCTGAGATTTGGAGCTTTCAACTTGAGGACTTTCTGGCCACTTCTTTCAGTGCAAACCACTCCACTTGATCCCCAGAAGATGTTTGAATGCTCGATGAGAGTTTAAGTTGGCTGGATAGTGAGTTTCGAAAGCTCCTGCTCAAGCTTGGTCAGAAATGGCAATGGAGTTTCTGGAGGTTTCAGGCCATTGTGAATGATGGTTTGTGGTCCTGAGGATGAATGGAGAAGGTCTGTGGTGTTTGTTGGTGTGTTTGTGAGCTATGGTGAGAGTTTCGAATGAAACTGCAAAATGAAGTGAGAAATGGCAGTGAGATGTTCAGGCTGTTTCAGGCTTGTGTTCTTGGTGCTTTGTGGTCTATGGAACAAGGTGAGTTGAATGGTGAAAATGGTTGAAGTGTTTGCAGGCTGTGGAGGCAGATTCGAAGCAAGTTGCAATGTGGGGTGATTTTGTGAATGTGATGGTATGAGATGTTTCAGCCTTGCCTTGTGTTATGTTTAGCTTGCAAATTGTCCACATAACTCTCTCTCATTGGTCAGTTGACAAGACATGCCCTTTATTGATTGGTAAGTTACCTTTTGCAAAAAGTCAAATAATGTGTAAGAGAAGCATGGCTCAAGGTCTAGGCAAGTACATGGCATGGGCTGGCGCAGCAAGGGTGAGGGAGAGGTCTAGCAAAGCTCAGCATCCAAGGCTGCAAGTTGTAGGAAGCATGATCATGAGTTTTGCAACTTGTTGTAACTTTGGTTCACATGTGAGAAAGTCTTGTTACACAAACCAAACCATGGGGAAACTTGGTCCAATTCTGATTTTTAAGGCTCATAGAATGTTTGTGTAATGGTTTCAAATGAATTAGAGGTCACATAATGCATTGGTTCATGATTTTGCAAAATTTCCATTTGAGGCATGCCTTGAAAATCAATGATTTTAGCCAACTTTGCATTGCCATAACTTTTGATCCAAGAAGAGTTTGATCATGTTCTTGTACTTTTTGAAAAGGGAAAAATGAGATCTACAACTTTCATGACCAAAGTTTTTTCATTTGAAGCATTTTTGGATCAAGAATCAAGGCTTGAAAAATGACCTAAAATGATGCATTCTTGAAAAGTCAACTATGCCCAAAAAGTCAACATTTGCAAAAACCCTAAATTCTTGATTTCTATGAACTTAAACCTTCTTCCATGATCAAATAAAGATCATATACACTCAAAATGATGAAGATCACCCATTGGTTGGGTCATTGGGGGCCTCAGATGCCCTGATTTTACACTGACTTGTCTGAAAAGTCAACCCTTGATCAGATGACTTCCCCATGGAATTTCTTCATGAAAATTGATATGCATACTCCCTATACCATATAGAGACCAATGGAAACAATAATGACCAAAAAATTTGGAGTTATGGCCTCTGAAACCAAAACCCTAATTTTAGGTCAACTGTGCAGTTCAGCCTGGCTCTGCATCCACTCAAACCCTAGTTCTTGTGATTCCTTTGCATTTTTGACTTTGAGAAGATGGAATATGACATAAGAACACACATGGACCCCTTTGAGTTGATTAGTGGCCTTTGGAATGGCTCAAGATGCTTTGGGATTGCTCAGATCACAAACCCTAGGTGCAGATGCCTTAGAAACTATGCAGTGAATCAAAAATGAGATATGAGATGATATGTTTGTGCTTATGCATATGAGGATGATCACAAGCCATGGTGTGAATGGGTGAGGGCAAATTTGGGGTGTTTACACATACGAGTGAAATTTCTTCAAATTGAACCTGCAAACATGATCTATACAACAATTACAGTCCAAATATGAGTCCATTATCAATTTATATTAGGTATTCTATGAATCCCTAATTTTGAAGCTTTAACCCTAATAATGGCCGATTGCTATTTAGGTCACGAAACTCCAATCTCTTTGTCCAGAAACCTTCACAATCTCAATACAAACATCATAAACCAAACAAAATTCATTGAGATACATTAAATTAGTGAAACCGAAAAAAATATATTCAAGAACAAATAGAATTCAGATTATGCATTATGGAGTGATTTTGATGCGTATGAGTGATGGTTTTGCTTCAAGGAGGTCCAAGGAACATTGCTATGTTCTTATTTTACCTTAAAACACCTTGTATGAATGAATCCGAATATGAGTTTTGGAAGATATTTTTGATTTTATGAACTTACTCTTAGGGCAGAAAATTCGTTTCAATGCAATAGGGTTGTGTTTAGTATTTATATGTGAGTGAATTAGGTCAATAAAATTGATTGATCATGTGGAAAAATTGATATGAAAAGATTCAAGTTGATCATGCTTTGAAAATCCAATATTCTTGTATGATGGCTTACTATTTTTGGACCAATCTTGTGATTTCATTCCTCTTCAATTCCAATCAGCATTTAAGATATTATAGAAGCTCAATCTCCATCAAATATTACATTTTCATATTTTATTTTTATTTAAAATGATTTTTAATGAATTAAATCAAAATAAATAAAAATAAAATAATAAAAATTCTGATTTTTATTGGTTTGGGTCGTGCATGAAGTCAATGTATGGATTGGTTCATCATTTGGCAAGCCCATTTGGAAGAAATTGGTTTTAGACCTCCTTTTTCATCATAAACCAACTCAAAATTTCCCAACTTTGCAAGGGCACATATCCTTCAATTTTAATGGTATGAGGGTGTTCTTGGACATTTTAGAAATCTTGAAGAGTCCTCTAACCAACCCCACTGGTTTCATGTCCATATCATTTACCAATCTCAAGTTATGCCCTTTTGAAGTTGTTGACTTTTTGTTGACTTTCAAAAGGACCTATAATCTCTTAGCTCATACCTTCCAAATGAAGCATTTTTGGGCTTGGCTTGTGAGACACAAAGTTGTAGAGAATTCAATTTCCTTCAAAATGAGCTTTGAGTGGAGACTTGGTGATGAAGTATGTGAAAGTTATGGCTGGTCAAAGTTCAGTTGACTTTTACTAAGGAAACCCTAATTTAGAAACTCCTGATTCTTGATGATCTGGAATCTCCTTGATGAATCATGATCAACCCTTGATCAAATGATGAATTTTACTTCATATACTTGATGTTGGCAAAAAATCATGAAGTTTGACTTTGGTTTGACCACAGTTGACCTCAGTTTGACTTTTTAACTACTTTGACTGATTTTGACTTATCTGATCATCTGACTGAGCAAACTTTTGAGAAAAGTCTTGAAACTTGTCATGGGGGTTCTTAAACACATATAAGATGTTATGAAGCTCACTTGAAGTCTTGGAAGTTCATTTAGCCTGATTAAAGTCAAAGCCCTAGTTTTGGATGCACTGCTTAGGAGGTGCATTGTCTGAGGGAATTGTCAACTCTTCTGACTATTTGTGAACTTTGTGAACCTTGTGGACCATCATAAAATGTCTTGTGAACCTCATGGGAGGTATTGTGAACCTTGTGAACCTTGTGAACCTTCATGAAGTGACTTGTAGACTTCATGAACCTCATGAAAGGTCATGTAAACATTGTGAATCTTGTGAACCTTGTGAACCTTCAAGAAGTGACTTGTAGACTTCATGAACCTCATGAAAGGTCTTGTAAATGTTGAGAAGCTTGTGAACCTTGTGAACCTTCAAGAAGTGACTTGTAGACTTCATGAACCTCATGAAAGGTTTTGAAAGCATTGTGGAACTTGTGAACCTTGTGAACCTTCATAGAACACAAAGTTTTGTATTGTGAGGGCAAATTTTGGGGTGCAACAGCTGCCCCTGTTCAATTTTCTGAAACCTGAGGGGTTAGATTGGTATATTTGCCAGTCGTGACCTGGAAGGTTGAAGTGGATTGAACATAAAAGCCCAAAAATTTGCACTCACCAGTGCATAAAGTGGTACAGATGGCTAGTTGAATATGATGGAGTGGGCTTAAAGATGCCACTTGGAGGAAAGTTCTTCAGATACATGTCTTGGAGGATAAATCAGTCCAAAATATGGAGGTATAATGATAGCTGTCAGGAGGATAGAGCAGTCCTGAGGTATTGATAATATGCTTTCAGGAGGATAAAGCAGCCCTGATGTAATAGGAGTTTTCAGGAGGATAGAGCAATCCTGAAGTAAAGAAATTGTTAGGAGGATAAAGCAGTCCTGAAATATTGATAATAGCTATCAGGAGGATAAAGCAGTCCTGATGTAATAAAAGCTGTCAGGAGGATGAAGCAATCCTGAGGTAGTAATAAGCTGTCAGGAGGATAAAGCAATCCTGAGTTGACAATGTGAGTTCAGGAGGATAAAGCAGTCCTGATGTAATAGGAGTTTTCAGGAGGATAGAGCAATCCTGAAGTAATGATGATAGCTGTTAGGAGGATGAAGCAATCCTGATGTAGTAATATGTTCCCGAGAGGATAAAGCAGTCTTGAGAGATTATAAGTCTTCAGGAGGATAAAGCAGTCCTGATGGATGATATGCTTTCAGGAGGATAAAGCAATCCTGATAATCATAAATTTGTTTGCTGGATAATTAACCTGAAACAAGGTAGCTTTTGTATAATAATATTAGTTTATGCATTATGTATGCATGTATGATATGATGTACTTAGGTAATGTACTATGTATTTATGGATATGTATGTTATGGTATGATGTACGTGATGTATGTATGATATGACATTGCCTGAAGCGTCTGGATATCTTCGTATAACACCTGCTGGCCAGGGAAAATAAATCCCGATTCGTTGTTGAAGAATATGAGGAACTCGTTCCTGTCTTGTTTGATGATGAGGTATACATAACCTTCCGTATGCTGGGGATAGTAAGATATGGATAACCTCCCGTCTGCTAGGGATAGCAGGGTATATATAACCTCCCGTCTGCTGGGGATAGCAAGGTATATATAACCTCCCGTCTGCTGGGGATAGCAAGGTATATATAACCTCCCGTCTGCTGGGGATAGCAAGGTATATATAACCTCCCGTTTGCTGGGGATAGTAGGGTATATATAACCTTCGTCTTCGTTTGATAGTAGAGTAGATATAACACCCGTCTTTGTTCGTCGTACCCTTATTGGAAAGTAATTTCCCGTATATCCGTATGAGGATAAAAGAGATGGATATAAATTCCAGGGGAGATGAGACTTTATGAAGATGGATTTGTCCTACTGAGGGTTTGTAACTGTTTTTGTAGAGATGAACCGGTGAAGCTTCGTTGAAAACCTTCCCTCGTACGTCCTTAGTAAATATTATTACTGCATTTTCATGCATTTCTGGTAAACATCAATCATATTAAAAGAATACATGCATTTTTGGTAAACATCAATCATATTCAAAAGCATACATACATTCAAACACAACCATTGGACGTTTCGCTTATGTAAATAGGGTAAAAGTAGATCAGGATTCAGAGGGAAAAGTAAAGCTGAACTTGAAAACAGAACCGTTTCAACTTCGAGAGTGTATAACCCATTGGATTTAGAGCTCCTGAGATTCTTAACTTTCCTGAATACCTTTCCAGAAATCCTCATAGCTGGATCTGAAGACATGATACTGACACCATCTGATGCTACTGGCGTAGACAATTAATTTCCACAATGGCTTCTGCTGAGGATCCAATATCAAGGTAATACAATGAGAGGAGCGTGTCTTCAAATTGTGATGGACCATATACGCTCCGGATACTAGATTTGAAAAGAAAGCATTTCCCATTGGTTGAGGATGAGTTATACCATAATGGAAGTATCTGAAATGAGCTACCTCAGGAGACACAAGCAGAATGCCCCACAAGCATATGCCCCTGGTATCATGAACTTCGTAATGTTACCCTTGGTAATTTAAATATATGAGGAAAACTGCCCCTGGCTATTAAGCACTGTTGAATCTGGGCCTGATTGCCCCGAAAGAATTGAACAGTAACTTGGTATGCCCCTTTGTATACATGGACTTTGATTCAGGAAGCAACTTTGTTTATCGGAAGGACTTTGGTTCATTGAACATTCATCCTGTAAGTTTCTCCATTTGTCAAACACTCAGGTATATGCAAACAAATGTATTCAAAAATGCAATGCTTATGTCTGTCTTGAAGTTTTTGAAAAAGAATTAAATTTTTTTTTTTTTTTAAGAAAACTGTGATATTAACTCAAGTTCTATAATAAGCCCTAAAGGAGTCAGGATACCTTTTTGTAGCAGTATGCTTTCGAACTAACCATGCTTCAGTTAGGACTTTTAAAGGGTTATAATGTGGCCTAGTTCATGGTTTAAGAAACAAAGGATAAAGGCTCAAATTTTATTTGTACCCAACCCAATCCTCATGATGTTCTTCAGCCCTATACTCAGTTAACTTATGCATTTGAGGCTCAAAGGAGTTTAGAATTGTAACACTGACATTTGTGATGGTTCAGAAACCCAAAATTTATTTGAACATTCAGTCATCTTTCTTTGTTGAGGATTCATAGTGACCTCTTTTTTTTTGACTTTATTATACCTTCTTTTTGCCTGAACTGCTTATTTCAAGGTTACAGTCAGCGGGATGTCTTAATGTTTTACTAAGTCTCCTTCATAGGTTTTGACTTAGTAAGCTTTTCTTTTGCTGGATATTGACTGTTAGATTTAATGATTACAGAGAACCATCATTAGTTGTGTACAACACAGATAATTGGCATATTTGAGTTAACCGAGTAACTACCCTGTCCCAGGTTATGAATAAGGGTTTTAATTTGTGCGAGAATAAAAACTCCTACTTCATAGGCTCAAAAGGGTTGACTAGGGATTAACTTCCTTATATCTCCACTGTTTAGGAATTGAAACAATGTCTGTACATCGTCAGCATAATCTGTTCAAAAGCATACTGCCTAATATTATGGTATTGTTTTCGTCATCCTCCCTCTATAGGCTTATAGCTTTATCAGGAGTTAAATATCACAAAATAGAAATATGAGGCATAGTTCAAAATATAGTGAAACGAATGGATTAATTCAAGACGAACATATGCAATGCATTAATGAAAACAAAAGTTTAACATAATAGTAAGTGTTTAGGCAAACAAAAGAAATTACAAACGAAAATTCAAATGTTCTCAAAGCCTCTTCCTATAAACTCGTCACTCCAGTTATCTGGAAACTTTGATGCTTGATGGACGATAGAAGAACTCAACCTGGCCTTCTGGCGTAACCTCGAGTATTCCTTCGTCAATTAGGTATTGAATCTTATTCTTCAATGCCTAACAGTTATTAGTGTCGTGTCAGGGACAATCGGAGTGGTACATACACCTTGCTTTGGGATTATAGTGAGGAGAGGAAGTGTTAGGATTCTTAGAAGAATTTTCCAAGGAAATCAACTTCATCTCCAACAGGCATTGCAAAACTTGTGACATTGGTGTGCTGAACTTGATAAACTCCCTTCTATATTTCTTGTGTTGAGGTGGATTAACCTTATTAGGTCTTTCTTCTTCAACTGAAGAACAATCAATGGCAGCCTGTTTCTTACCTTCTTTTATCCTCATCTTCCTTTCAACCAAATCAGCTTGTTTTAACGGAGGTTGACTGACAATTAGATCCCTGACTCTATCACTTTGAAGTTTGTGGACAAAGGTTCTCATCTCTTCTTGCCCCTGAGCTAAACTTTGAATAAGAGCCACTTGGTCATTCATCTGGGTCCTCATTCCTGTCATCTCAGCTTGTAGTTGTTTCAGCTGATCATCCTTTTTGTCCTCAGGATTCTTCTTCTTAGCCAGCAGTGTCTTTAATTCATCCCGCCCCTTGGACAAGTTCAGGATCAACTCTTGGAACTGTGCATTTTGTGCCTGGAGATCCTTAACTGTTTGTTCAAGAGCCATTGCTGAAATAAACAGCGAGAAGATAAGAAACCTGTGTATAATAAACCTGTGATGCAATGATATGGAATGTTAATGCGTATGCAATGTTTTCAAGGACCGCAGGATTTAAATTTGCTTAAACAAACAAGAATGTAAACTTTTATTAGTAGTAAATTTGTTTTGCCTCTTAGGCTTACAGAAAATGAAATGCAATAAATACAAGAGATGGGGTTTTAAGTCTCCCATGGACGTTTCCTCTTTGTGTTGAGGTATGAGTTGAGATTCCGTTCCTCATGAAGTTGCTTTGTTAGTTCCAGGATTCTTTCTTGGCTTGCTTTGTAATGAGCCTCGAAAGTATCCCTTTGCTCCTTCAACTGGATCTAGGATCTCTGTAAGTCTTCCATGTCAGTAGGCATGTCTGGGTGAAGGATTGTATAAGCAGTATCTCCTTCAGCAACAGGTTCCATGGTAACTGGAAGGATAGCAGGATATGGCATCATGAGAGTCTGAGCACGAGATCGCACCCATCTAAGATAAGCCTCCATAGGAATAGTGTACTTAGGTTCCAGAGTCTTGCTGTCAACCTTGTTTACTTTTCCCCATGCTCGTATGAGTCTCTGACGGTAACCTTGAAGATCGTTGTCGTAGTCAAACACAATGCCCTGAATCAACATGTCATGTGGACCATCACTCCGAGCGTAACCAAACTGTCGTAAAGCTAGAGAGGGGTTGTAAGTGATGCCTCCTCTGATGCCTAGAAGTGGCACATTAGGAAACTCCCCACAACAGTCAATAATAGTGACATTCTCCATAGATCTGGAGCACCAATGGATATCTGAATGCGAGAGTGACATGATCCTTTTAGACCACCTGAACCCTTGCTCATTCTTCATTACTGAACGGGGAAGGTGAGAAATAAACCACCTAGAAAGCAAAGGTATGCAGCACATCAAAGTTCCTCTTGCTTTTGTAGTACGAGTATGAAGAGAATGTAGGATGTCTCCAAGCAATGTAGGCACTGGATTGTGACTTAGGAATATGTTGATGGCATGAACGTCTATGAGCTGATCTGGATTGGGGAACAATACTAAGCCATATATCAACAAGGCTAAGATCTCCTCAAAAGCATCATAGCTCATAGCTTTCAAGAACACTTGAGCCTTATCCATTAACACCTTAGCAAGAATACCCTTAACTCCGCTTCTCGTTTCTAGAATAATGTCAGACTTCTTCAGTTGTAGAGCTGCAGCAATAACTTCTGGTTTAATCTCCTTCTCCAAGCCTGTGAAGGGTCTTTGATCAAGCACATGTATACCCAGAAGTTTAGAGAACTCTTCCATTGTAGGAACCAACTGATAGTCAGGGAATGTAAAGCAATGGTGCTTAGGGTCAAAGAACTGAAACAGAACACTCATCATGTCTTCATTGAACCCTGAAGTGACTAGATCCAGTAGGTGACCATGTCTCTTGATAAACTGAGAGTGATCAGCCACTTGAGAAACCAACTCTTTAAGCTTAGCAGGTATGCCCACAAAGTTGATCCTGATGGTGTTTCTACGAGCAGAAGTCATGACCTGCAACAAAGAACAAAGATAAATCCTTTGGTCCTTGAAATGGTTAGTGAAAATGCTATGCTTATGATGCATGATGATGTCATGATGTTATGCTCAATCACAAACATGTGGCACACACAAACAAGTCACACAATAGCCCTAGGTTTGAAAGCTTGCATGAGGTCCAAAGGTAAGTACCCTCCCCTGAAGTTAGTTGGTTCATCCTGTCCTACAAAAGTAACCATGTTCTAAGGGATCTCAATATCATTGATCCTTCACAAGGGTGGTTGTTCAGTAGGCAACTTACTTGCCAACCAAAACCCTCCAAGTTTAGAATCTCAATGAGTGTAGCATCGAGTATCAACCAACTTCAGTCTTCACCAAAGCCGGTTATCTCACTACTTTCTAAAGGCCAAGATGGGATAAATAGGGTTCTAAAAGTTAGTTAGTGCCTTGACAACATATGGCAGCCTCATATTATCCTCAACTTGACTTAAGGAACATAAGCACCAACCAAGAAGTCACACTAACTATGGCCACCAGATCAACCATATCGGTATACGCCGTACAATTTCCTTGGTCTATTGCCATTTACCTAAGGTACACTAGACCCGGGTTAGGATCTTTCACACATAAGAGCCCAACAAGATAATATAAAGCAAACAAGGCAAACAATTTAAAGTGATCTAATTCCTAAGGGTACCCCTCTTAAATTTAAATCCCCAGCAGAGTCGCCAGTTCTGTAACACGGTTGGAGAACTGACTTTAAGTTATGTTGTGGATAGCAAGAGTCGCCACCGACTTTTATTTTATCCAAAGGAAAGGCATAAAAGAACAGGAAAGACCTTTAAAATATTTTTGGGTCCGGGGGGTAGGTTATGTAAAGGGAAGGTGTTAGCACCCTTTACATCCATGGTTATCAATGGGCTCTTAGTTACTTAGCTCACTTTGAATTGTTTTTGAAAAGTGAAGTGTGTGAATAAAAAACTTTCATGATAGTTAATAATGATCCATGTATGGATGCGTAGAAACTTGTGTTTGAAAATTTGTTTGAAATTTGTTAAGTGTTTGAAAAGTTTGAATGAAGTGAGCAAGCAACTATGAGGAACCTACCCTAAAGTTTAAGTCTTTTTTGTTCTTTATCCTTTAAGTGGTAAGACTATCCCTATTATTAAGGAATAGGTAGTCATTACCTTGGATGTAAGGGACATATAAAAGGACATCTGTTTAATGAAGGCAACTGTGGGGTGTATTAAGCATTTAGGAGGGACTGTCATCATTATTCGAAAAGGGACTTGATCTTTAAAGGCAACCATTAGGGACTTGATGATTTTTCTTTTAAGGGGCTTGCTTTATACACCCCACTTGACCTTATGATTAGGCAACATTGAGGGATAGCCTTAGAAAGTGAGATGGCGATTAAAAATCGACTTACGTGTGTGAGTGTTTAATTTAATCTATCATTAATTAAAATGATCTAAATTTGATTTTAAGTAGAATACATGTTTACACTCCCTAAATTACTAACCATAGCATAAAAATTAAATATTTACAAAATTTACACTAAGGAGCAATTACATAATAATTATAATAAGCAATTAAAATAAATAGCAAATAAATAAATATAAATAATAAGCAAAAATAAATAGGCAATAATATAATATAATAAGGGTTAGTAATAATAAAAATTAAAAAAATAAATAGGGTTAGTGAAATAATAATAATAAGCATAATTAAAATAAATAGATTAGAAATAATATGATTAGTAATAATAATGAAAGGCAAAATTTAAATGGTTAATAGCAAAATAAGAGTAATTATATTAAGTAATTATAAAATTTAAAATTTATAAACAAATTAAATAAACAATGAACATATTATGAGAAATTATTAAATTTTGCAATTTTTGAAAATATTTACATACATAATTAATTATAAACAAAGATATAATATTATTAAAATGTGATTAACTATTATTTAATTATATTAGCTAAAATATATACATAATAACTATATTTACAAAATTTAGAAAATAAAATTAGGTTTTTAATAATTATATAAGACAAACTAGGGTTTCTTAAAATTAAGATTTGTTTAGAAAATATTTTTTAGGGTTTAATTTAATATACAAAAAATTATTTTAATAAATATAAGTACATTAAAAGAAATAATTTTTGAAATAAGAAAACATGATTCTTAAACATTAGAAATATTGAATAAACATTTTATAGGATTATATATCATTATTAATAAAATCTAAATTAATTAAACAAAACAAAATAAAATAAGAAAAAAAAGCAAAACAAACCTGGCTGGGATTTGAACCCAGGAGGCTTTGGTTACCAGCAACAAGACACACCACTCAGCCATCAGCGTGCAGGTGAGATAAAAGGGAGAAAGATTGGTTTTATGCTTTGCCTGAAAAAATCAAAAAAATAAATAGAAGCAAAAGGCCTGGGGGAGGATTGAACCCAGGACCTTTGAAGCTAACAAACGCACGCATGACCATCCGGCTGGGAGAGCCCATCTGATATTTGAATGGCAATAGAACATAATATATTATGCTTCATAGTTAACCTGAAAAAATAGAAAAATAATGGTACAAGACAGGATTCGAACACAGGTTTCGTAACCAAACACAAACGCCTCTTTCCACTGGGACACATGCTTCTGTGTGACAAATAACCAAGATGAATACATAATATTTTAAATCAAAATTTCAAATATGAAATTCGCGCCAGAACGCCTTCATCTTCAACCTCAAATTCGTAGGGTTTCCTGCGAATTTTTCTGGGAAAACTCCTACGAATTTTCATGCCATTCAAACCTGCGAATCACATACATCATCATACGAGTGAAATTTCTTCAAATTGAACCTGCAAACATGATCTATACAACAATTACAGTCCAAATATGAGTCCATTATCAATTTATATTAGGTATTCTATGAATCCCTAATTTTGAAGCTTTAACCCTAATAATGGCCGATTGCTATTTAGGTCACGAAACTCCAATCTCTTTGTCCAGAAACCTTCACAAGCTCAATACAAACATCATAAACCAAACAAAATTCATTGAGATACATTAAATTAGTGAAACCGAAAAAAATATATTCAAGAACAAATAGAATTCGGATTATGCATTATGGAGTGATTTTGATGCGTATGAGTGATGGTTTTGCTTCAAGGAGGTCCAAGGAACATTGCTATGTTCTTATTTTACCTTAAAACACCTTGTATGAATGAATCCGAATATGAGTTTTGGAAGAGATTTTTGATTTTATGAACTTACTCTTAGGGCAGAAAATTCGTTTCAATGCAATAGGGTTGTGTTTAGTATTTATATGTGAGTGAATTAGGTCAATAAAATTGATTGATCATGTGGAAAATTGATATGAAAAGATTCAAGTTGATCATGCTTTGAAAATCCAATATTCTTGTATGATGGCTTACTATTTTTGGACCAATCTTGTGATTTCATTCCTCTTCAATTCCAATCAGCATTTAAGATATTATAGAAGCTCAATCTCCATCAAATATTACATTTTCATATTTTATTTTTATTTAAAATGATTTTTAATGAATTAAATCAAAATAAATAAAAATAAAATAATAAAAATTCTGATTTTTAATGGTTTGGGTCGTGCATGAAGTCAATGTATGGATTGGGTCATCATTTGGCAAGCCCATTTGGAAGAAATTGGTTTTAGACCTCCTTTTTCATCATAAACCAACTCAAAATTTCCCAACTTTGCAAGGGCACATATCCTTCAATTTTAATGGTATGAGGGTGTTCTTGGACATTTTAGAAAGCTTGAAGAGTCCTCTAACCAACCCCACTGGTTTCATGTCCATATCATTTACCAATCTCAAGTTATGCCCTTTTGAAGTTGTTGACTTTTTGTTGACTTTCAAAAGGACCTATAATGTCTTAGCTCATACCTTCCAAATGAAGCATTTTTGGGCTTGGATTGTGAGACACAAAGTTGTAGATAATTCAATTTCCTTCAAAATGAGCTTTGAGTGGAGACTTGGTGATGAAGTATGTGAAAGTTATGGCTGGTCAAAGTTCAGTTGACTTTTACTGAGGAAACCCTAATTTAGAAACTCCTGATTCTTGATGATCTGGAATCTCCTTGATGAATCATGATCAACCCTTGATCAAATGATGAATTTTAATTCATATACTTGATGTTGGCAAAAAATCATGAAGTTTGACTTTGGTTTGACCACAGTTGACCTCAGTTTGACTTTTTAACTGCTTTGACTGATTTTGACTTATCTGATCATCTGACTGAGCAAACTTTTGAGAAAAGTCTTGAAACTTGTCATGGGGGTTCTTAAACACATATAAGATGTTATGAAGCTCACTTTAAGTCTTGGAAGTTCATTTAGCCTGATTAAAGTCAAAACCCTAGTTTTGGATGCACTGCTTAGGAGGTGCATTGTCTGAGGGAATTGTCAACTCTTCTGACTATTTGTGAACTTTGTGAACCTTGTGGACCATCATAAAATGTCTTGTGAACCTCATGGGAGGTATTGTGAACCTTGTGAACCTTGTGAACCTTCATGAAGTTACTTGTAGACTTCATGAATCTCATGAAAGGTCATGTAAACATTGTGAATCTTGTGAACCTTGTGAACCTTCAAGAAGTGACTTGTAGACTTCATGAACCTCATGAAAGGTCTTGTAAATGTTGAGAAGCTTGTGAACCTTGTGAACCTTCAAGAAGTGACTTGTAGACTTCATGAACCTCATGAAAGGTTTTGAAAGCATTGTGGAACTTGTGAACCTTGTGAACCTTCATAGAACACAAAGTTTTGTATTGTGAGGGCAAATTTTGGGGTGCAACACAACCAAAAACCTTATCATCCGAACCATCACAGAGCACCTAATTGGACCAATGACTGATGCTCTCCTGAAGGAAGTTAGGGAGGATGCATATGGATTAGATGTTTGATCTTCTCTTTGTATTTATTTTTGTACTTTAATTCAACATGGTGATTTTGTTTGTTGTATTCTTAAATTTGTTGTATTTTGATTCACCATTGGAGTTTGTTTGGTTGTAAGTCATGAACTATTTGTACTTTGACATTGTCACTTGTATTTTTATGGTTATGTATTGAATTTTCTTTTGCTTCAACATCTTCTTCTCAAGAGAGGTCTGGAACGTCAAAACCAAGAACCAAACCGGATACACTCTGAAGACAAATAGACATATTGCATTGCATGCTAATCTCATATCCTTTGTTTTGTAGGAGATTTTGTTGTTGCCTTCTCACTTTATTGATTGTTTCAATATATATTGCTCGCAGGAGGGTCTTTCCCGTCAATCGCATCCACAGATATCCAACTCGACACAACCTTCCGAGTTTACAAATGGATCAGCTATAGTAGGAACTGACAGATGTGAGGACTCAGATGACTGATGTAAGGACAGAAGTGAGGACTCAGATGAATCAACTCATGGCTGTGATGATTGGGCTGGCACAGACCCAAGAAAGATTGAGAGAGTTAGTCGAGCGGCAAACTCCAGAAGATAACCATGCAGGCATTGGGGGTACAAGTAACAATGCGCGCGATCAGCCGCAAATGACTCCGGTGGTGTTTGGACCTTACAACAATCCTGAAGTTAATATCCTTGGGAATGGCCAAAGGAACACTGGAGATTGTATTTTGATGGGCTAAAGACGTGTCTAATTATGTGTCTAGCGGTATCTTAACTGCAAGTGCACAGCCTATCGAAGTAATATTTAAGATTATCGATCCACAGGGACTCTATGGTTACTTAGTGCTAGATGAACTTCTAGTTTAGCTAAGGCGAATGGTTGTCACGATTTTTTGTTGATTTTAAGATATTAAAGGCGGAATTAAATTTAAGTTTTAATAAAATAATACTAAGGCGGTCGGTATGTAATTATACTAACTTAGGTGGGTCAATCTAACCTAGGCTTATAAAGGTGTTTACTTAATCTATTCGGTAGAGGTTACCAGTTTAAATACCCTCAACTCACACTCTCGTGGTCTTATCTCAGATCTTACCCCTAAAGCCCTATGCCTGCTCTCGCTAGCCCATAAGTGTTTAGAGATAATTTTTGGAAACTTAGTAATTCTAATTTATTTTAAAGCGCTCTCGCTGTGTTTAATTTAAATGCCTAACTTTAGCTATCTGGTTAAAATCTCACACTCTCGTGGTCTTGACCTAACCTAATACTCTTTTCTTACTCTCGTAACGAAAAGGTCGATTTTAATTAAAAAGTATCAGCCAGAATGTTAAGTTATTAATTATTTTAAGCCTATGATTGAATTTTACCGATTAAGTTTGTTTTAACTACATACCGCCCTAAGGTAATTAGCTACTCATTGATGTTGAACCAGACAGAGACAGAAAAACAAATAATAGAATACTCATGGCAGAAAAATAAATAAACATTATAAATATTAAATTTGCAATATAATAAAAAACCTGGTTAACAAATATTATAGCGGACTCCTTCTTCCACAGACCGGAAAGCTTGGAGTTGGCGGAAATCGAAAATAAATCAAATTCTGAAGGTTTAGAAACAAGTAAATGTATAACAATTTCCTGATGTTGGAAATTGTTATATGGCTGGTTTGGATACAATAAGAATGAAAAACTGAAAATAATACAGAAATAAAAACAGGGTCGTAAAACAATTCGGCAGAGCTTCCGCAGGAAATTAATAGAAAAAATGCTCTGTAGTTTCTTCATAAAACTTGTGCTATTTATAGAACCATTAATGGGCTTGAAAATTGGACTTTGTTGCATTGGGCCTTGCTGAAGTGGTGGATGAGATATAGGAACGTGGCTAAAAAATAGGCAGGAAATCCTTCACGTAAGGTTTTGACGTGGTCTCAGTCAATAACCTACTTTTTACCTTGTCACGGTCGTGACAAGGTCTTCACGCTCGTGTCCTGTGCAATTTAAGTGTCACGGTTGTGACAATGTTCTCACGGTCGTGATGGCTTCTTTTAGGGTGTCACGGTCGTGACACCTTGGTGACGACCGTGACTGCAACAAATTATGCAGTTCTGCAGGCTTCTTCATTTCTTCATCTTTTTATGGTTGCTTTTGTTCCTTTTTCTCTTAATTCATGATTTAGCTCCATATAATGATGTACCTGCAAAATGGTAAGAAAAACTCGAGAAATCGAGTGTTAAAACGATGATTATGCGATAAAACGTTAATGAAACCTAGCAATATAATCGATACGTTTTCTCGTTATCATATTTTGCAAGAAGACCCTCAGGATGAGCAGTTTACAGTGTTAGGGGCCAGGGAAGATGAAGCTTATGATCGTCGTCTAGACGAGATATCTGAGAAGCTAAGATCCCTGGAATCCCAGAACTCTTTGGGATTCGATGTGATGGATATGGGTTTAGTTGAAGGGGTAAGGATTCCTTACAAGTTCAAACCCCTGTGTTTTGAAAAGTATAATGGTACCTCCTGTCCTCGTACCCATTTGCAATCTTTTCTGGGTAGGTTGAAAGCATACACCATGGACGAGAAACTGTGGATGTTTTACTTTGAAGACAGTTTAACCTGGGCATCCAGAGAATGGTATTCACACTTGTCAATGGCTACCGTCAGGAACTGGAAAGATCTAGCTGAGGCCTTTATACGCCAATATCAGTACAACCTAGATATGGCACCTAATAGGACCCTCTTGATGGGTATGTCTCAATCTTCAAGGGAAAGTTTCCGTGAGTACGCTTAAAGGTGGAGACAACTTGCTGCTGCTGTCCAGCCACCATGTCTCAAAGGGAGATGGCTGATATGTTCATGAATAACTTGCAAGGGACCTACATTGATAGACTTGCTACTTTCTCTTCCACTAGTTTTATTGACGTGGTCATAGCGGGAGAGAGAATTGAAAGTTTGCTGAAGATGGGTAAGATTTCTGACAACGGTGCTAGCTCCAGCAACGCAAAGAAACCCTTCTCAGGACCTCGAAGGACAGGAGAAACTAATGCAGTGCATGTTGGTAGAGGTAGACCTCAGTACTTATAAAGATCAGTGGCTGATGTCACCATTCCTACTCCAGCACCTCAACAACAGTTTCCTCAACAGCAACAACAGTATCCTCCACTACAAACAAAGATCTTACAACAACAACAACCAACAGTAACGTCCTTTCCAACAAAGGCCTTCTTAGGTTAACAGGGTGATCAATCCCATCCCGATGCCCTATGCAGCCTTACTCCCGCAACTATTGAAGCTTAACCTGACTGAACTAAGGACTTTGGCTCCACCAGATCCTTTGAATCTTCCAAGGAATTATGATGTCAATGCCATGTGTGCTTTTCACTCCAATGCACCTGATCATTCAACAGAGAAGTGCAGGGCCCTGCACATGAAAGTCCAAGATTTGATTGACTCCAAAGCTTTGAATTTTGCACCTCCACCAAATGTCACAAAGAATCCAATACCGAATCACAGAGGGCCAAGGATTAATGCTATTGAGGAGGACCAACTAGCAATTCTGATTGAGGACATTGCAAGTATTCAAACACCATTGGCCGAAGTAAAAGCTCAGCTATTGAAGTGCCAAGTGTTTCCGGGTTGTGAGGCCCATTGTGGAGCCAACAAAGTTTCTGCCAATGGTTGTGCAAATCTGAAGAATGGTATCAGTAGTCTTATCAGAGAAGGTTATAACGCTAAATTATATCGTTTAATTGGCTTGACTTACATGAATTTTAGTTATAATTTCCTTTGTTTTATTTGATTTATGCTTCGATTTATATATCATTTACTATGTTTTCAGGTGACTTGGATTAATTCACAAAAGAAAGAAAAGAAAAGAATTAAAGGAAGAAATGTGAAGAAAATGAGAAGTTATGAATAAAAAGGAAAGAAAAGGACTGAAAGAAAATAAAAGGGGTGAGACCCACCACTTTCACACAATGTGGCGCAAGCCACATTGGGAGGTGGCGCCAACCACCTAAAATTTAGGAGAAGAAATCTCCACTTTCCCTTTTATCCCTCCACTACTTCTCCAACTTCCCACTACTCCCACTCACTCCACTACTTCTCCAACTTCCCACTACTCCCATTCACTCCACTACTTCTCCAACTTCCAACTACTCCCACTTACTCCACCACTTATTTATGTTACATGGAATTTACAAAACAAAAATTTTCTTCTATATATAGTTTTGCTCTTGGCTTTAAAGGGGCATCCAAGTTTTTGTGCAATTTATTCTTTCATAGTTCTAGGCATAAATAACCATGTAAAAGTGGTAGTTTCTCACATTGAGGAACTACCACACCATTAGTATTAGGCCTATGTTCTATGTAACGCTTGGATCAACAATCTTGCATTTCAGTTTCTCTATTTCCAGCATTTAATTCAAGTTTATTACATGTTCTTTATTTTATCGCTTTATTATTATTATTATTATTATTATTATTATTGTTATTATTATTGTTACTACATCTCTTAATTGTTAAAGTATGTTGTTCTTAATTTCAATCTTTATGTTTACGTCGTTTCCATTTAATTATATGTCTTTCTAATTAGTTTAGAGTCCGGCGTATGAGGACCGTCGTTACCGATGGGACTCGGTAGAAAATAATAGGTGCGAATTAATAACTACAATTATGTTTTGGTTATAATTTCTATGCGTAATTTAATTAGCATTGTCATGAGAGTGAGATGTTAGTTAACATTGCTTTGTCATGAGAGTGAGATGCATATAAAGGTTTGAGCCGAGATCCGCGAGAGCGTGAGGAGCGAACCAGATAGTAGAAATTAGGCAACTTATCTAAATACAGCGAGAGAGTACTTTAGAGACGTTTAGGATATTATTAGCTTTCAAAGAGTGTTACCTAGTTACCGGGCGAGCGAGAGAAAAATCTTGGGATTAGGAAGTATGATTTTAGTTAAGACCGCGAGAGCGTGAGACAGAGTCTTTAAGTTGGTATATTCTACGGAATAAGAGTATAATCGTAATTAGCACCTAATTCTATGAGTCCCTTAGGAGCGCGGAAACCATATCCCGGCCTCGTTCTTCTATATTTTCTTAGTTCTATTTTAGTTTTAGTTCTAAATCCCCTTAAATCAAATATCATTAGCCTTAGCTTTACAAAGTAACGATAGATAACGATAGGTTGATATTGGTCTCTGTGGTTCGACAAATCTTTTATATTACTTCGATAAATCCGTTCGCTTGCGGACGCATCAGAAGGCATCCTGCAAATCACATCAACAATTCCATCTCCTACAACTCCAGCAAATATTAACCCAACAAAATCGTCTACAACACCAGCAAAAGTCATTTCAATGCAAACAACTACAAAAACAACAAACACATGTGACGACATCTAAACGGTTACCATTTACTATGATCCCAAAACCATTCATGTTCCGGAATCTCTCAACAATAACGTTCAGCAACACTCACATCAACAACTTTACTGTCATGGAAAGAAGATCACCCTTGACTCCTCAATACCTGCACCACAAATTGAAAATGTTGGGGGAGGCAAAGGCTTCACTCGAAGTAGACATCTCTTCACTTCACAGTTTCCCAGAGTTAATGCTGAAGCAGAAGTTATTGCCAAAGCAAAAGGCAAAAATGTGGTGCCAGAAGAACCTGCTACAAAAGAAACTCAGAAGACACCCTTTGATTAGGATGTAGACGAGTTTATGAGGATTATCAAAAGAAGTGACTACAAAGTTGTGGATCAGCTCCATCAAACACCCTCCAAGATCTCTATACTATCTCTGCTCATGTGTTCCGAGGCTCACCAGAATGCACTACTTAAAGTCTTGCACGCAGCTTATGTGCCGGAAGAAATCACGGTCAATCAGTTAGAAACGGTGGTCGCAAATGTCAATACTAGTCATGGACTAGGTTTCACCAATGCTGACTTGACTATGAAGGGGCGTAATCACAACAAGGCTTTACATATCACTTTGGAATGTAAAGGTGTTGTACTTTCTCATGTCCTTGTTGATACCGGATCATCACTCAATGTGTTGCAAAAGAAAGCTTTAGTCAAACTGGAGTATGATGGTCTTGCACTACGTCCGAGCAACCTAGTTGTCAGAGCTTTTGATGGTTCTAAAAGATCGGTTCTCGAAGAAATTGAGCTTCCCGTGGTGATCGGCCCACAAGTTTTCAAAACTACCTTCTACGTGATGGACATACAGCCTGCCTACAACTGTTTGTTGGGTCGACCCTGAATCCATGCCCCTGGCGCGGTAACATCGACCCTTCACCAGAAGTTAAAATATGAGTGGGAAGGCCAAATTATCACCATCTGTGGAGAAGAAGACATCTTTGTCAGTCACCTGGCTACATACAGGTACATAGAGATGGATGGAGAGATCCATGAAACCATGAGCCAGGGTTTCGAAGCTTTGAACATCAACGAAGCTACAACTGAGGTGTTTGCTGCATCCGAAGAGGAAAGGATGGGCACCTCAATTGCTTCCTACAAATAGGCTCAGAAGGTTGTGGAAGAAGGGAATGCCCAAGGCTGAGGCAAGCTGCTGAAGGTTCAGATGAAAGAAGACAAATTTGGTTTGGGTTATAGACCATCCCGACAAGTTCAAGAGGAGGCTGCTGGAGGGCCAAAGTTCATAAGTGGGGGAATGCTGACCCCGAATGCTGTCAACACTTTGGAAGACGAGGCTGAGAGTGACTACAACCTGGAAAGATGGATCCATCCAAGAGTCCCAGGTCAACAAGTCCTCAACTGGTCTTCCCGGGAAATTATAAGGGTTACTGCTGCAGAGTAATTATTATTTCCTGTTTTAAGCATGCATCAAAGTCCTGCATCTTGCCCAAGATGTTTGGACTCATTTTGTAATAGGGCCATATGTATTTTGTGCAAATTGAATATTAATGAACAATGGACATCATTTTGCAAACAATATTTTTCGCTCACTGTCTCTTCATTTTTGTTATTTTCGCACAAGAAATAAATGGCAATGTTTTTCTCAATAATAACTTCATTCACTTTTTCTAAATAAGATAAAATCAATCACTAAAATGAACCAAATTTCAACCCTTGCAGAGATAGCCGTCCAGATTGCACC
This sequence comes from Lathyrus aphaca, assembly GCA_963966055.1. NCBI lineage: Eukaryota > Viridiplantae > Streptophyta > Magnoliopsida > Fabales > Fabaceae > Lathyrus > Lathyrus aphaca. The sequence continues at coordinate 143,749,737 of OZ014523.1, forward strand.
GACAACGACACTGCTATGACCTCGTATGACTTTGACAATCCGATTAATCAAGCAGAGGAAGGGGTTGAAAAAGACTACGATTTACCTGAAGAGCCAGCCAGGTTATTGAGACAAGAGGAAAAGGTGATTGCTCCTCATCAGGAGGAGGTTGAGACTATCAATCTTGGTACCGAGGAAGATGTGAAAGAAGTAAAGAATGGAGCTAGTCTGCAAACTTCGGTAAAAGAACAACTTATCAGTATGCTGCAAGAATATGTCGATGTGTTCGCTTGGTTCTATCAAGATATGACGGGTTTGGATACAGATATTGTCATGCACAAGCTGCCATTGAAAGAGGATTTTCCGCTAGTTAAACAGAAGTTGCACCGTAATCGCCCAGACATGGCCATGAAAATCAAAGAGGAAGTACAAAATCAATGGGATGCCGATTTTCTTGCTGTAACTAGTTACCCGCCATGGGTTGCTAACATTGTACCCGTACCTAAGAAGGATGGAAAGGTGCGTATGTGTGTGGATTACCGGGATATGAACAAAGCAAGCCCTAAAGATGACTTCCCATTACCTTACATTGATGTATTGGTAGACAACACAACTCAGTTCTCGATATTTTCCTTCATGGACGGATTTTCAGGATACAATCAGATCAAGATGTCACCTGAAGACATGGAGAAGACAACCTTCATCACACCGTGGGGCACGTTCTGCTACAAAGTAATGTCGTTTGGGTTGACGAATGCCGGTGCGACATATCAACAAGCTATGGTAACATTATTCCACGATATGATCCATAAAGAAATCGAGTGTTATGTGAATGACATGATTGCCAAGTTCCTCACAAAAGAAGACCATTTGGTAAACCTGTTGAAATTTTTCAAGAGTCTGAGGAAGTATCAGTTAAGTTTGAACCCCAACAAATGCACATTCGGGGTACGTTCTGGTAAGTTGGGATTTATTGTAAGCGGAAAAGGAATTGAGGTTGATCTCGACAAAGTCAAAGCAATTCAGGAAATTCCTGCACCTAAGACTGAGAAAGAAGTTCGAGGGTTCTTAGGTAGATTGAATTATATTTCAAGGTTCATATCTCATCTTACTGCAACCTGCGAGCATTTGTTCAAACTGTTAAGAAAGGAACAAACAGTCAGGTGGAACGATGATTGTCAGAAAGCTTTTGACAAAATTAAGGAGTATCTGCAAGAACCTCCAATTCTCATGCCTCCAGTTGAAGGAAAACCTCTAATAATGTACCTGACAGTATTAGATGAATCGATAAGGTGTGTGTTGAGTCAGCATGACGAGTCTGGTCAAAAAGAGTATGCAATATACTACCTAAGCAAAAAGTTTACCAACTGTGAACAACGTTACTCACTGCTCGAGAAAACTTGTTGTGCTTTAGCGTGGGCTGCTCGCCGACTAAGACATTATATGTTGACTCATACTACCTTGTTGATCTCAAAGTTGGACCCTGTCAAGTACATATTTGAGAAGCCAACACTTACCAGAAGGGTTGCAAGGTGGCAAATGATTATGACAGAATATGATATTCAATACACCTCTCAAAAAGCCATCAAAGGCAGTGTATTATCTGACTATCTGGTCGAGCAACCCATTAAAGACTACCAGCCTATGAGATTTGATTTCCTTGATGAAGACAACATGTTCTTGAAGTCAAAAGATTGTGAATAGCCTATTCACACTAAAGAGCCTGATCCAGAAGAAGCATGGACTATGATGTTCGATGGGCATTAATTGTAATGGTCATGGGGTTGGTGCAATGCTTATTACACCCAAAGGAGTCCATATGCCTTTCTTAGTAAGGCTTACCTTTTCCTGCACTAACAATGAAGCAGAGTACGAAGCTTGTATCATGGTTCTTGAGGAGGCCATTGACCTCAGGATCAAAACCTTGAATGTATTCGGAGATTCAACTTTGGTGGTCAACCAAACTAATGACAAGCAGTATACTCATCAAGAGCATCTGGTTCCCTACTGTAAACACCCCAAATTTGCCCTCACCCATTCACCCCATGGCTTGTGATCTCTTCATATGCATAAGATCAATCATAGCATCTCATATTGCATTTTTGGTTCACTGCATTGCTTCTAAGTCATCTGCATCTAGGGTTTGTGATCTGAGCTATCCAAGAGCCATTTGAGCCACTCCAAAGGTCATCAATCATTTCAAAGGGGTCCATGTATGTTCAAGAATCATATTACATCCTCACAAGATCAAGAAAGTCAAAAATCACAAGAACTGGGAATGACATGGAAGCAGAGCCAGGTTTAACTGCACAGATGACCTAGAATTAGGGTTTTGGTTTCAAAGGCCATAACTCCCAATTTTTTGGTAATTCTTGTTTCTATTGGTCTCTATATGGTATAGGGATCATGCATATCAATTTTCATGAAGAAATTCCATGGGGAAGGCATCTGATCAAGGGTTGACTTCTTGGGCAAGTCAGTGTAAAATCAGGGCATCTGAGGCCCCCAATGACCCAACCAAGGGGTGTTCTTCATCATTTTGAATGTGTAGGATCTTTATTTGATCATAGAAGATGTTTGAAGTTCACAAAATTGAAGAATTTCAAGCCATTTGCAAAGTTGCCTTTTTGGGAAAATGACTTGTAATGGAAACTTGCCATTTTGGGAAACTTTTTCAACCCTTTCTATTTGATTCAAAAATGCTTCAAATGGGAAAACTTTGGTCATGAAAGTTGTAGAATGGATCATTCCCTTTTCAAAAAGTACAAGAACTCATTCTAATTCTTTTTGGATCAAAAGTTATGGCTTGTCAAAGTTAAGAAAAATCACATAATTTCATGTTATGTACCAAAGAAGCAAAGTTGCAAAACCACTTGCCAAGACAAATTGTGCTTTCAAATGAACTTCTAATCTTTGTACAAACATAAACCAATGCCTAAAATTCAGATTGCACCAAAGGTTTGCCTATTTTCATGACTTATGGATCAAGGAACTTCAAAAGGGGCAAAAGCCACAAAGTTGCAAAACATCATACAAACCCTAATCCATTTGTTAATTGGCTTCAAAACTGATCCCATGGCCCTTCTCATTCCTTGCTGCGCAGAACACCCCTATTGTCCTTGGCTTGCCATTGACCCATACCTCTCTTACACAAAACTTGACTTTTTGCATAAAGACCCATACCAATCACAATAGGGCACAACCACTCCACAGACCTATCACAAGTTGATATGTGGATCAAACCCAAGCCATAACACCACACAACACAAGCTGAAACCTCAGATTGCCATAGTTATAAAAAATCCTCCAACTTGCAAAACCTTTCGAATCTCTCAGCTCACTCAACCAATCTTCAAACCAACTTCACCATTGATCTCAAGATGACTCACTGACCACAAACCAACCATTGAAACAGCCAAAAACCTCGCATAAACCAAACACGATTTTTGACCAGTTGGCTTGCAATCTCCCAAATCAGCCAAAAGAAATTCCTTCGAAGCATCAAAACTCCATCAGGAGTTCAAGGGGAGTGGTTTGCACAAAGAGAGAAGGTCTGAAAGTCCAGAACTGAGAAAGCTCAAGCTCAGGTACCTCCTTGAAACATTTTTCCAGAACTCTTATTTTTTGTTTCAAAATGATTAAGCATGCTTCACTGATCACACTGAACTTGGAATTATTGAAAATGGTTGAGAAATGAGACTGTATTGCTTGTCTGAAATTTTTTTCATATTTATGTTCTTCTTCGAATCATGAGATTGAGTGAAGAGAAATGAGTTTTGAGGGTGGATTCAGGTTCAGGGGGATGAGGGGAGTTGATCTGGAGCTTTAGAGCTCCAGAAATAACCTAGAAGTGAGGTTTTGGTTTTGCTCAGGGGAGGTGTGGCCGGAGAAGACGACCGGAGGTCTTTTCCGGCCACCTGAAAGTCATTAGGGCTTTAAATGCGTTTAGGGTTCAGTTTGAATGTGGACCATAGATTAGGCTGACTTTGGTTGACTCCCGCGTGTTTGAATGGCCAGGATGGCTTCACTTAGCCCTAATCCACGTCATTAGTTAATTAATTAGGTTTTTAAATTAATCCTCTCAATTTGAATTTCAGCCACAAGATCTGGCGCCAGTCAACTCCCGCGCGTCCCATTTAAATCTCAGCCACTGGATCTGTTGACTTCTCATTAAAATTCATTTTAATTTCATTTTTCTTGCATTTTCTTTCTCATTTTATTAAAAATAGTAAAACAAATCACAAAAATCTCATTTTTTGCATGCTGACTTAGAATATTTTTCTCATTCCAAAAACATTTTTATTTTTATTTTTTGCATAAAATTTGTATTTTTAAAATATTTAAATGTTTATTTTAATTAATTAATGGGAATTAATTAATTAAAATACCATTTAGGCTTCTAAAAATCACCCAAAAAATCACATTGCATCTTGACACATTTAGAGACATTATCAAACCATTCATACAAATTTCTTTTTGGTTCTTGACCTATTTTGACAAATTCTTTGAATTTAGGGTTCTTGAAAATCAATATTTTAAACCCTAACTTAGAAAAATCTTTTCTGCCTAACCATGAAGGGTTTGATAGTGATTATTTTTGCATTGCATTCCTCACATCATTTAGTTTCTAGGATAAAGTTGTCAAGAATTTATTTTTCATTTTCAAATTGTTTTGCATTTTTCCTTTTGAGGTACCTTAAAACCCTAGCAACCTTAGGAAATTCATAACTTGCAATAGGTTAAGAGTTGGATCCTCTCCTTTGGGCAGTGAGTTTGTATATGTTTAGGGTATCCTTGATTGCATTTTCAAATTTTTATCATATTGTTTGCTTCTGGTTTTGGATTTTTGCTTTGCATGATGCATGAAACCCTAATTTGTGCCTTCTTTTGCATCCATTTCTCATTTGTTTGCATCCATTGACTTGCCATGACATTTTGTGCATTCTCATGATTATTAATACATCTTAGGACATTTTAGAACCATGTTTGATCATTTAATCTTTCATTTGTCATGTTGTATGTCCATTGCATTTCATAACTTTTCATGTGATTTCATGGTTCAAAGCATGTTTCTTTTACATCCATATGCTTGTATGATCATCCTCATGCCTTGTCTCATGTTTGCATCACCTCTTAGCATCATTAGCTTCATGATCTTGCTCCTGGTTTTGGTTTGCATCATCACATTTCATCACATTTTCATTTCATTTCATCTCTTATGCTAACATTTCAGGTGGTAAGTTGTTTGAGAAGTGAATTTGCCTTCACTTCTCATGGTTTCTTTTCATCTCTTTCACACTTCCTGTGCTACATTTTGTATGTGTATTGGATTGAGCTTTCTCATTATTGTTCATCTTACTTTCTTCCTTCAAGCAACTTGTCTTCTTAAGTGAAGCAAGTTGTTTTGCTTCTCTTTGTTTCTTCCTCCTTTCATCTGCTTCCTTCCTGGTGGTTTCTCTGAAGATTCTTCTTGTAAACCTCACTAACCCTAGGAACAACCAAGCATGATCATAATTAGGGTTTGATTAGTCCCCCATTTAGCTTTTACCTTTGTGTCATCTTTGAGTCTTCTCTCCTCACCTCATAATCAGGGACTAAACCCTAAAGGTTTTAAGGCTTTGTGATTAAGCTTATGCCTGCATCCTTCTATTAGGATGGAGTGTATAACTTTAATCCTAAGTGTTGAACCCTTAATGTGTTTAACTCCTTTAATCAATCCACTTAATAATCATCAAGACATCAAGCTTGTAACTTGGTCCTTGCATTAGGGTTCTAATTCTTCCTTAATTGGTTAAGAAGGACTAACCCTAGTGTTAATGGACATGTCCCCCTCAAGTTGTCTTACAAACCATAAAACTCATTTCTTCATCTTATCATTAACTAAAATCCATCTAATAAAGGCTTTGTTTTTTCATGAGGTTAATCCCTAATCATGGATTAAGTTGAGGAGTCTTTCTCAGCTTAAATGTTCTCATCTATTATCCTTCTATTAGGATGGTGTAATGAGTCCATTAAATCCTTGATTATGGCTTAATCTCATTACTTAACACTAAACAAAAACAACAAAAACATCTAAATAAATCACAAGTAGGTTAATGATCTTAACCCTACATATGGTGTCTAAGTGTGAGATGCTGACTTCACACTTAAGGTATTCTCATTACCCCTAACCAGAGGGAAGATGTGATGAGTTTACTAACCCTGGGCATAGGCTTAGGCTCATTAACTTATGACAAATTCCAAAGCAATAAAAGATTGAAAACACAAAAAAACAAACAATAATCGTCTCCTTCGGGATTCTTTTCTCATCATCTTCACTCACAAACGAGAACTTGCTTCTCCCGTCTAATGCAAGACAGTTTGCACCTGAGCCAGACAGGTCATACACTTGAGCATTGGCAAGTAAGCAGTTCACATGTTAATTTATCTTTCAATCTCTTTGGGTCGAACTACGGTGTTCTGACTTCCTCATTGCACGAGAGGATACGTAGGCATAACTTAACAGTTATCGAACAAAAGTCTCTGTATATCCCCCCTCTTTCTAGATTTATTCTTTAAGCCTCAGTCTTGAGAATTTCACTTTGATTCTTACACTGACACTTCTCTTATACACTTCACTTTTCTTTTGCACTGACACTTGCATTCTTTCCAGCTTTGATACACAAATTGCACTGACACTACCCCTTTAAAACACAAATCTTTTAAGCGTGGATCCCGTCGAGTACGACGGACAATCTGGGTGCTAATACCTTCCCAGGTTGTAACCAACCCCCTTTCTCAGTTTCTCTGGTTCGCAACCGCCTTATCCATATCTTTCTAGGTTTATGCAGCATTACCTTTCCTCCGGGATAAAAAATGCCTAGCTGGCGACTCTTGTCTTTCTGAGTTCTCCTCTGTGTGTTCTCATCCTTTTCACCGACCGTTCGCGTCTGTACCCCATTTGACCTAGCCTCATTTGGTGGGAGCGACAACTTGGCGACTCTGCTGGGGAATTTTATACTGTAACCAGGGCTTCTGGTTCTTTTTGTGGGTTCCTCCTAGCGCTTGTTTGATTTGTGTTTACTGGGGGTGTTATGTGCTACTTGTGTTTACATAGTTGCTTTATTTATTGCTTTATGTACAGTTATTTATTGCTTTCTTTACAGCTTTATATATATATATCATACTGTCATATTGTCATCTGGCTGGATCTGGTTTTTGCTTTGGTGGGTGGGGTTCTATTGAGAGTTTAAGGTCCTATACCTGGGACCTGAGTGACACCTAGGCTAGAGTGGTTCATGTTCTTTCCCATTCCATTTCGGTCTGGTGCGGGAATATGAAACACGGTTCAGATGTGGGTTTCTTCTTGAGAACTCTGTGCTACAGATTTCCTGTAGTGCTAGGGCTATCTGGGAAGCCTGCTAAGTCTGGATGACCTTTACTATGACCTTCAAAAACTGAGGTGAATTAGAGGAGGATCCTTTATGGTTATTGCAAACACTGTACCTCCGGGTTAGAAGTGTTTACACTTCTCACAACTGATCCAAGTCTGAGGATCCTTGTTCTAGAACACCACCTGTGAGGGGGTTGGGCTGTTTACAGGTTTGCAGGTACCTCTAGCCACATCATACCCTGATACTTTGTTTTGATTAAGAGTACTCCATTTTGGGACAGTTCTTGTGACTTAACCCTGGACATGTGACTCTTTATTTGAGTCCCCCACCTTGGTTACTGGACTTTTGAACCTCCATCTGGACTTCCTGAACATACATGGACTTATATCAAGGCAGTAATCAGATCCAACTTGATCACAAACCCTTGCATATCATTTGCATACCCATCATTTGCATCATTTAACATTTGTTTATTTGTTTTTCAGGGTATCCACATCATATTTGGCTTGGTTTTGACCCCTTCATCTGCATAGACCTTTGTTCCATCTGGTATCTGCTTCAGCTACCTTCATCACCAGCATCAGCCTATCAGTGGCTCATCTCCAGTATTGATTTTTGATCTTCATCAGCATTTGTCTTTAGCTCTTCACCAGCAGTCATGGCACCCAAGAAGAGCAACATTTCATATCATTTCTTTGAACCTGTGCTGACTGTCATCAGACAAGTCCAGGCACTCATCACTCCAGACCACATCCCATTATTCAGAGAGCATTATGGAGGCATCCTTGATATGGTTATGGACTTAGACCCTTCTCAGAGGAGTTTGATCCACACTTGCCTACAGTTTTATGACCCTCCTTTGAGATGCTTCACTTTCCAAAACTTTCAGTTGGGACCTCTGTTGGAGGAGTTTTCATCATTGATTGGAGTACCTGTCAGGGGTGGTATCCCCTTCAACCCAGAGATGGTTCCTCCCAGCAATGAATAAGTGGCCAAAGCACTGTACCTGGAGCCTTTTGATTGAGCAGAACATGACAACAAAGGCTCGGATCCCTGGTTTGCACCTAGACTTTCTGATTTCTCAGGCCATCCTGAAGGCCTCCTTGGGAGAATGGAGGGCAGTTTGTGCATTGTTAGCCCTCAGTATATATGGGGTTATACTATTTGCAGATGAGCCCAAATTTATTAGCAAGAATGCCATTCATCTTTTCATTCTGAGGAACCCAGTGCCCACATTGTTGGGAGATTTCTATTATTCTGTTCATCAAAGGAATGAGAAGCAAAGAGGAAAACTGGTGAGATGCTGTGCTCCTCTATTCCACACTTGGCTGCTTAAACACTTACCCAGGACTGATGCCTTCCTGAATCCCCACCAACAGAAGAATTGGGCTAAAAGACTTATTGCTTTGACTTCAGATGACATCAGATGGTGTACCCAAAGCACCAAGGGCAGGGACATAATTACTAGTTGTGGGAAGTTCCCCAATGTACCTCTGGTAGGAGTGAAGGGTTGCATTAACTACAATCCTTTGCTGTTTAAAAGACAATTGGGCTATGCTTTGGTCCACCCTCCAAGAGTGCAAGACTTGGCTGAAACCCTGTATTGTGAGATAAAACCTAATCTAGCTGTTGTCAGACAAGCATCCTGGGCTTGGGACAACATCCAGATCAAAGGGATGGCCATTCTGGGGAGATGCAATAATGTGGCTTCAGCTCAGTATTATGAATGGTCTCATGCTAGGGCTCAGATTTCTGGGATGCCTTTTACCATTGAGGATGCACCTGGACCATCCACAGTACCACCTCCAGCCACTGTCAGCCTGGAAGAATTTGAGAAGCTGAAGGAAAGGAATGAGAATCTGTCTCAAGCTCTGAAGAAGACCCTCTGGGAGAGGAGTGATGGTCGTCTAGACATTGAGAGGTTGGAGAAGCTTAAGGTGGAACATCTGGCCAAGATTGAGAAAGCAGAGGACTACATCAAGAAATCAAGAGCTGGAGAGCAAATTTTGAAGAATGCCTGTAAAGAGGCCCAGTTTCAAAAGGCTAGGACTGATCTCTATCTGAAAGAAAGTCAAGCTAGGTGGGTTAGGATCACTGAAGCTCGTACTCAAGAAGATAAGAGAACTCAAGCCAGGATTGAGAAATTGGAGGCCAATGAAGAAAAACAACAGGAGGCTCTGCTATCAGCCCAGAAGGAGATTTCAGAGCTGAAACTTAGGGCTGGTGTGAAGAGGTCAAAGGACCAAGACAGGCACAAGAAGCTGACCACTGCTATTGCCACCAGAAACCTTCTTATCAGAAACATTACAGAGCATCCGGCTGGTCCTGTAACTGAAGCACTTCTAAAGGAGGTTAAGGAGGATGAGTTTGGATTAGATGTTTGACTTCTTTGCTTGTTGTTATTTCTATTTCATGTACTTTTCTTTTTATGTTGTATTTTGACCCCTCAGGGGCATGTGTTGTAAAAACAAACTATGTACTATTCACCATTTGTAATATATTTTAGTTTGTTTCATTGAGTTTTCTTCCTCTCAAGCAACATCAAAGCATCTTCCTCAGGGTCTGGAAAGGTCAAAACCAAGAGCCGAGCCGGATACCTTGGAAAATAAATAAGCATACTGCATTGCATGCTAACTTTTGTTTTGTTTTGTAGGCTTTGTTTTGTCTGTTACTAACTCTGTTGTGACTCAGGAATTATTGCTCGCCGCCGGGTGTTCCCTCTCAACCGTCCGCACCGGTATCCTACTCGCAACAATCTTCCTGGTATCAAAATGGATCAAGTACAGCAAGATCTGACAGAGGTCAGGACTCAGATGGCTAATGAAAGGCTGGAGATGAGAAACCAAATGACCCAATTCATGGAAGTAATGAATGGCTTGGCTCAAAGTCAAGAAAGGTTGAGGGCATTGGTAGAAAGACAAACCCCGGAAGAACCTCCTCTGGGAACTGGAGAAACAAGTAACAATGAAAGGGGTTAGCCTCATGTTAATCCACCAGTATATGGGCCTCATTTACATCCGGAAGTCAATATCCCGGGTAATGTACAAGGAAATACTACTGCAGGCAGGATATTGCAAGAAGACCCCCAAGAGGAGAAGTTTACTGTAATGGGAGCTGGGGATGAAGTTTATGATAGAAGGTTTGATGAAATTGCTGAGAAGTTGAGATCTCTGGAGTCTCAAAATTCCCTGGGTTTCGATGTAATGGATATGGGGTTAGTGGATGGGGTAAGGATTCCCCACAAGTTTAAACCCCCATGCTTCGAGAAGTACAATGGAACTTCCTGTCCACGGACTCACTTACAGTCCTTTCTGGGGAGACTTAAGGCATACACCATGGATGAAAAACTGTGGATGTTTTACTTTGAAGACAGTTTGACTGAGGCTTCAAGGGAGTGGTATTCGCACTTGACCAGAGCTACTATCAGGTGCTGGAAGGACCTAGCTGAAGCTTTCATCAGACAGTACCAATACAATTTGGACATGGCTCCTAACAGAACCCTTCTGATGGGAATGTCTCAATCCTCCAGAGAAAGCTTCAGGGAATATGCCCAGAGGTGGAGACAGCTTGCTGCTGCTGTCCAGCCACCCATGTCGGAAAGAGAAATGGCTGACATGTTTATGAACACTCTGCAAGGGACATATATTGATAGGCTAACTGCCTTTTCTTCCACCAGCTTCGCTGACGTAGTCATAGCTGGAGAAAGAATTGAAAGCCTTCTGAAGATGGGTAAGATTTCTGATAATGGTGCAAGTTCTTCTAGTAACTCCAGGAAACATTTTGTGGGACCTAGAAGAACCGGTGAGACAAATGCCATTCATGCCAGCCGGGGCAGACCTCAGTATGTCCACAGATCAATAGCAGCTGTCACTATTCCAGCTCCGATTCCTCAGCAACCAACATATCAACCACAAAAACAACCACACTATCAACAACAAGTTCAGTATCCGCCATAGAGGACCTACGACTACAATAACAGCAATCAACATCAAAGACCCTTTCAGCAAAGACCATCACAGGCAAATAGGGTGATTGACCCTATCCCTATGCCTTATGCCGCCTTATTGCCACAACTCCTGAAACTTGTAAACACCCCAAATTTGCCCTCACCCATTCACACCATGGCTTGTGATCTTTTCATATGCATAAACAAAATCATACCATCTCATATCCCATTTCTGATTCACTGCATTGGTTCAAAGTCATCTGCATCTAGGGTTTGTGATCTGAGCAATCCAAGGGCTTCTTGAGCCACTCCAAAGGTCAACAATCACTTCAAAGAGGTCCATGTATGTTCAAGTATCATATTCTACCTTCTCAAAGTCAAGAATGCCAAAGAATCACAAGAACTGGAAATGGTGTGGAGGCAGAGCCAGGCTAGACTGCACAGATGACCTAAAATTAGGGTTTTGGTTTCAGAGGCCATAACTCCAAATTTCTTGGTCATTCTTGTTTCCATTGGTCTCTATATGGTATAGGGAGTAAGCATATCAATTTTCATGAAGAAATTCCATGGGGAAGTCATTTGATCAAGAGTTGACTTTTCAAGCAAGTCAGTGTAAAATCAGGGCATCTGAGGCCCCCAATGACCCAACCAAGGGGTGATCTTCATCATTTTGATTGTATATGATCTTTATTTGATCATGGAAGATGTTAGAAGTTCACAAAATCAAGAATTTCAAGTCTTTTGCAAAGTTGACTTTTTGGGCAAGTTTGACTTTTAATAAAAATGTCATTTTATGCAACTTTTTCAACCCTTACTTTTTGATCCAAAAAAGCTTCAAATGGAAAAACTTTGGTCATGAAAGTTGTAGAATAGATCTTTCCCTTTTCAAAAAGTACAAGAACATGACCTGATTCATTTTGGATAAAAAGTTATGGCTTGTCAAAGTTGGCTAAAATCACTAAATTTTCAAGTTATGCACCAAATGGAAAACTTGCAAATTCTTGTACCAAGGCAATTTGTGACTTTAAAATGGTCTCTAATCTTTACACAAACACCACACAAGTCTTAAAAATCGGAATGGGCCAAGAGATCACATGTTTATGGCCTATGGAGCAAGACTTTTTCATAGAAAAACCAAAGACTAACCAAGTTGCAAAAACTCATGATGGCATTGCATCCACTTGCTAGCTACTTTGCTAATCAGCCCTAGCCTTTTCCCTCACCATGATGCGCAGCCCACACCCCTTGTACTTGGCTAGAACATGACCCATGCTTCCTCTTACACAAAGTTGACAATTTGCAAAAGTAACCATACCTATCACAAAAGGACATGTGACTTCATCTGACCAATAGCCATTGTTTATACAAAGAAAATGCAAGCCAAAGAACATAACCAGCAAGCCTGAAGCAAGCCATAACATCACATTCCCATTTTCACTCCATAGAGCAAAAACATTCGAAACACTTTCCTCAAGCCACAAACACAAAAACAAACTTCAAAAACCTTCTCAACACATCACCCTGATCACAAAGCACCCCTAAAATCAACCTGAAACTCAAAGAATCAAGAACACGATTCTCACCTGAGCTTGAACAGAACTTGTTTAAACTTCCAAACCTGCCAACACAAACCTTTTCTAAGCATCCAAAGTTCATCAGGAGCATAAGAGGAGTGGATTGCACAAGGAGAAGAGGCCAGAAAGTTGCAGATTGAAAAGCTTCAAACTCAGGTAGCTTCATGAACATTTTTTCCAGAAATGGATTTTTAAGTTCTTAAGTTGTTCTTCATGATTCACTGATCACTCTGATGTCTTTGGTTTTGAAAATGGTGAAGAAATGAGAGTTTAATCGTGTTCTGAAACTTTCTGACCTAAAAATGTTTTGTTTCGATTCATGTGATTGATGAAAGATAAATGATGTTTGTGTTAGGGTTTTGATTCAGTGAGGTGTGGGAAGGATTTCTGTTCTTTTAGATTTCATTTTAGTTACGTTTTGAAGGTTTTAGGAATTTTCAGGTGGGGTTCCCACCGGAGAAGACGACCGGAGGTCTTCTCCGGCCACCTGAAAATGATTAGGGTTTAATCCCTGTCATTAATGAAGTTTGAATTTTGAGCGTTGGATCCTTTGACTCAGTTGACCTGGCGCGTGTTTGGAGGGCTGAGATTCATCATTAGAAACCCTAATCATTAATTAACTTAATTAATTTATTTTAATTAAATTTAAATCAGAAATTAGGAAGTTTGAATATGGGCCATTAGATAGCGCGCGCAGTCAACAACTTCATCCCCAGTTTCCATCTGATCCGTCCATTGTGTTTACTTTTCTTTTTTTTTTAATTTTTATTTCATTTATTTTGTATTTCTTTCTCCATTTATTTAAAAATAGTAAAACTTATTCAAAAATTCTGATTTTTTTTATACAAGTTATTATTTAATTTCAGAACACAAAAATATTTTTATTTTTATTTTTTGCATTAAAAAAGTATTTTTAAATATTTAAAAGTTTATTTTTAATTAATTAATGAAAATTAATTAATTAAAAATGCTTTTATGTATTTAAAAATCACCAAAAAATTCATGAAACATCTAAAACCATTTAGAAACATTGTCCAACCTTCAAACCAAATTTATTTTTTGATCTTGATGCATTTTGAGAATTTTTCATGGAATTAAAATCATTTTGATGCATTATTTTGATCCAAACTTCCAAAAATCATTTCTGCCTAACCATAAAGAGTTGGACTTTGATTCTTTTTGCATTGTGTTTAGCATATCATGTAGTTTATGAGATTAAATTGGCATGATTTGATCTTTCCTTTTTCATTTTGATTGGCATTTTTCTTGTTAAGGAACCCTAAAACCCTAGAAAACTTAGGAAAATCATAACTTGAATTAGGTTAAGAGTTGGAACCTCTCCTTTGGGCAGTGAGTTAGTATAGGATTAGGGATCCTTTGAGTGCATTTTCAATTTTTTGTCTTGATGTTTGCTTCTGATTTTGGTTTGTGTTTGTTGCTTTGATCATAAACCCTAATTTGGGCTTCCATATGCATCCATCTTGCATTTGCATTCATACCTTGACTTGCCTTGACATTTTATGCATCCATTTGATTCATCTAAATATCTTAAGACATATTGCAAGCATGTTTGATCATTGCATCTTGCATTTGCCTTGTTGTATGCCATTTGCATTCCATTACTTTTCATGTATGATTCATGGTTCTTAACTTTCTCCATTTGCATCCATGAGCTTGTATGACCATCCCCATGTGTTGTTTCATGTTTGTAGCATCTCATAGCATCATTAACATCATGTATGTGCTTCTGGTTTTGGTTTGCATCATGTCATTCCATCTCATCTTGCATTGCATTGCATTTCTTTCACTAACTTTTTCAGGTGGTAAGTAACTTTGAGAAGTGAATTTGCCTTCACTTCTCACAATTTTCTTTTCTTTTATGCATCCATGATGCATTTTGTTATGTGTTTGAGTTTGAGCTTGCTCATTCTTCTTCTTCTTACTTTCTTTCTTCAAGTGACTTGACTTCTTAAATGAAGCAAGTTACTTTGCTTCTCTTGATCCTTTCATCTGCTTCCTGGTGGTTCCATTGAAGATCTTTCTTGTTGAACCTCACAAACCTTAGGGACAGCCAAGCATGACAATGATTAGGGTTTTGATTAGTCCCCCACTTAGTTTTACCTTTGTGTCTCTTTTGAGTCTTCTCTTCTCACCTCATAATCAGGGACTAAACCCTAAAGGCTTTAAGGCTTTGTGATTAAGCTTATGCCTGCATCCTTCTATTAGGATGGAGTGTATAACTTTAATCCTAAGTGTTAAACCCTTAATGTGTTTAACTCCTTTAATCAATCCATCTAATAATCATCAAGACATCACACTTGTAACTTGGGCCTTGCATTAGGGTTCTAATTCTTCCTTAATTGGTTAAGAAGGACTAACCCTAGTGTTAATGGACAAGTCCCCCTCAAGTTGTCTTACAAATCATAAAACTCACTTCATCATCTTATCATTAAATAAAATCCACTTAATCAAAGGCTTGTTTTGTCATGGGTTTAATCTCTAATCATGGATTAAGTTGAGGAGTCTTCCTCAGCTTAAACATTCTATCTATTATCCTTCTATTAGGATGGTGTAATGAGTCTGTTTAATCCCTGATTATGGCTTAATCTCATTACTTAACACTAAACAAAAACACCAAAAACATCTAAATAATCACAAGTAGGTTAATGATCTTAATCCTACATCAAAGGTGATTAAGTGTGAGAATCTGACTTCACACTTAAGGTAATCTCATTACCCCTAATCAGAGGGAAGATGTGATGAGTTTACTAACCCATTGGTTTAGGCTTAAGCTCATTATCCTATGACAAACCTTCAAAGGCAATAAAAGACTGAAAACTCAAAAACAAACAATAATCGTCTCCTCCGGGATTCTTTTCTCATCTCATTCACTCATAAACGAGAACTTGCTTCTTCCGTCTAATGCAAGACAGTTAGCACCTGAGCCAGACAGGTCATACACTTGAGCATGGGCAAGTAAGTAGTTCACAAGTCAATTCATCTTTCAGTCTCTTTGGGTCGAACTACGGTGTTCTGACTTCCTCATTGCACGAGAGGATACGTAGGCATAACTTAACAGGTATCGAACAAAAGTCTCTGTATATCCCCCCTCTTTCCAGCACCATTCTTTTAACCTCATTATCATGAGCATTTCACCTCTTTCTCTTTTACACTGACACAATATATATCACACTCCACTAACTCATACACTGACACCTGTACATCTTTCTTCCAACTATTTTATACACAAATTGCACTGACACTACCCCTTTAAAACACAAATCTTTTAAGCGTGGATCCCGTCGAGTACGACAGACAATCTGGGTGCTAATACCTTCCCAGGTTGTAACCAACCCCCTTTCTCAGTCTCTCTGGTTCGCAACCGTCTTATCCATATCTTTCTAGGTCTATGCAGCATTACCTTTCCTCCGGGATAAAAATGCCTAGCTGGCGACTCTTTTCATTCCCATGTGAGTTCACTCCTGTGTGTTCTCGCATCTCCTTTCGCCGACCGTTCGCGTCTGCACCTTTATCTGGGCCTATTCCCATTTATCGGGAGCGACAGCTTGGCGACTCTGCTGGGGAGCCTCATACTGTAACCAAGGCTTCTGGTTCTTTTTGTGGGTTCCTCCTAGCGCTTGATTGATTTGTGTTTACTGGGTTGTTATGTGCTATCTGTGTTTGTATATTTGCTTTATTTACTGCTTTATGTACAGTTGTTTTATTGCTTTCTTTATAAGCTTTACATATATCATACTGTCATGCTGTGCTGGCTGGATCTATTTTGTTGCTTTGGTGGGTGGGTGTTCTATTGAGAGTTGAGGTCCTATACCTGGGACCTGAGTGACACCTAGGCTAGAGTGGTTCATATTCTTTCCCATTCCATCTCGGTCTGGTGCGGGAATATGAAACACGGTTCAGATATGGGTTTCTTCTTGAGAACTCTGTGTTGCAGATTTCCTGCAGTACTAGGGCTATCTGGGAAGCCTGCTAAGTCTGGATGACCTTTTTATGACCTTCAGAAACTGAGGAGAATTAGAGGAGGAACTTTTATGGTTATTGTAAACACTGTACCTCCGGGTTAGAAGTGTTTACACTTCTCATAACTGATCCAAGTCCGAGGATCCTTGTTTTAGAACACCACCTGTGAGGGGGTTGGGCTGTTTACAGGTTTGCAGGTACCCTTGGCCTCAGCATACCCTGTTACTTTGTTTTGATTAAGAGTACTCCACCTTGGAACAGTTCTTGTGATTTCTAACCCTGCACATGTGACTCTTTATTTGAGTCCCCCACCTTGGTTACTGGACTTATAGACCTCCATCTGGATTTCTTGAACATACCTGGACTTATATCAGAGCACTTGATCAGATCCAGCTCAGTCACAAACCCTTGCATATCATTTGCATACATCCTCATTGCATCATTTTAACATGTGTTTATTTGTTTTTCAGGGTATCCATCCTATCATTTTGGCTTGGTTTTGACCCCTTATTCAGCATAGACCTGTCTTCATCAGTACTTACTTCATCTGTCAGCTACCTTGCTTCAGTCACCTGCATCACCAGTCTCAGCCTGTCAGAGGCCCATCTTCAGCATTATTCCCCATCATCAGCATCTGTCTCAATTTTTCTTCAGCAACATGGCACCTAAGAAGAGTAACATCTCTTATCATTTCTTTCAGCCTGAGTTAGCTGACATCAGGAAGATTCAGACCCTGATTACTCCAGACCATATACCACTATTCAGAGAACATTATGGAGGCATACTTGATGTGGTTATGGATTTGGACCCTTCACAGAGGAGCTTGATTCATACCTGCCTGCAGTTCTATGATCCCCCTCTAAGGTGTTTCACTTTTCAAGACTTTCAGTTGGGGCCTTTATTAGAGGAGTATTCATCATTAGTTGGTGTACCCATCAGGGGTGGAGTCCCCTTCAACCCTGAGATGGCTTTTCCAAGCAATGAAGAAATAGCAAAAGCCTTGTATCTGGAGCCAGTTCTGATTGGGCAGGATTTGACAGCCAAAGCTGGAGTCTCTGGTTTTCATCTGGATTTCTTGACTTCTCAGGCTATTCTGAAGGCCTCCCTGGTGTCATACCCCAAATTTGTCCTACCCATATAATTTTACTTTCATTGTTATGTTATTAACCATTACGCAAAAAAAAAAAAAAATTGTGTTTGTTGTTATGTTTGGTTATCTAATTGAGTTCGGGTTGAGCAAGTTGGCTATCAGGATCATACAAAGTTATCAAGCCAAACTTGTATAATTATTCTCGTTTCCTTCTTTATGTGGATGGGGGAATTTTACAAGGTGGAATCATGGATTGTTCAAGACATCAGGGCTGTGTTATGTTACTTGGATTTAGCTATTGAATTGCCTCAGTAAAGGAATTATTGATAATTGGATCAATTGAGTTTTTTTTGTGGAACAAATTTTTAGATTGTTATTTGGAAAAGAAAAAATCTCACGATCCTCATAACTAAGTGGTTAAGATTAATTACCCTCAAGCTATAAACCAAGTTATGTGATTGATTTGCTTCAAAATGCAATTTAATTTGCTACAAGTGGGTCATGGCCTCAAGATTTTTCAAGAGTTATTTCAATTTATGTTATAAGCTTTGTTGATTGCATGCTTACTGCTAGTCATGAGTAGGAGATGTTACAAAATGTTACCAAAGTATTATCCATGGTATTTTCTTGCAATATCTCAAATTGAAGTTGTGTTTCGAATTATAAAGTCTTTACTTCAAGAATTTGACTTTAGTTTGTGAATCAAATTGCACTATGATTTAAAATTCATAGTCTTTATGATGCAAAGAACCGCTTTAGGCCACTCCACACGCAACAGGACCATACATGCATTAAACAACTACAAAAACTACAAAGAGTCTGTTACACGCCCAATCATGGATCGATTTATGATTAAGAGGTAGAGACTCAATTAGAATTTAAATCCTTCATGCTACTAGTCAAGTTCCAAAGTTGAAATTGAGTTTACAAGATGCAAAGCTAGAAGTGGTTCCTAAAACCTTAATGATACAAAGGCAAAACTAAAGTTCTCCTGTCCACTGTGATTCACCATGAGCTATCATCCTCTTGGTGCCATGGCAAGATTTTGCAATTCTCCTCAAAAAGTTCATGCTTCGCTTTAATCCGTTCAAGCCATAGCAGCAACCTCATGAATTCAAGACCGCGAATGACTATCCTTCTTTTGCACATATATCTGCAAAATTTCCAGAAAGCTTCTGTAAGTTCTTATGTGATACCTGCAGCATACCAAAAATAGTTGAACTGACTTGCCGCCGTCAAAGCATAAAGGATATCACTATCATGAATAAAAACAAACAAAAGCCAGTCAAGAAAAGGTGAAAATAAAGTTCAGTTAATAATTCCAAATTTGAACTAACAAGAGTATCTTGGAGTTGAGCTTCCTGCTGACAAAGCTCAAACGAACGGCTCTGAAGAAGAAGGCTTGTTTTCTTCTTTATATTGCATTGAACGAAATTTGAGGCATGACCTACAGCCCGTTTTTGAAGTTCTCTTTGATCGACTCAGACACACATCCTGGAGGGCTCAGTCCTGCTGCGTTAGAGCTGCATCAAATTACATAAGGTGATCCTGCTGCCCTGCTGGAGAAAATTGTTGCATATGAAGTTATGTACCCTATAAGCAACCGTCTATATCTTAAGAGAAGGCTAGGAATTGGACGTCGTTGTTTTGGACATTTACATCTAGCAATTCCTGGTGCACCTTTGATTTTCATTGAAGTTGCACTAATGAAGAATGTGGCTCAAACGATACGGGAACGTTTTGTGGGATAGCCCTTCTATACCTGAAAGTGAGGCAACAAGTGCATTGTTTTACTCTATATCATCAACTCAGCCTGGTCTAGCGGGAATCAACTTTGGAAAGTTTCTTACCAAACGTGTTGTAAAGCTGGTGAAAAGAGAGATGCCATATATTTCTACCTTTGCAACTCTCAGTCCCATCCCAGGATTCATGATAGGGCTCTTATCCAAGTTAGCGTATCAGACAGTGCTTGTTGAAGGAGACATGTCACTACCAGTGGCCGAGGGATCTGCTTCCACATTATCTGAGAATATACCTAAACCTGATAAAGAAGAAGCACTTATGAGTTTGCCTAAAGATATTACAAAGAAAAAAGGAATGGAAGTGCTATTCAACCTGCTTACTTCTACATCCTACAAATGGACTCATTCGCCAGAAACTTTCTCTGCACTAAACACCCCATCATCAAGAAACTCAAGTACCATAACCTGAAGCATCATCTCACAATCAGCTAGCCAACCTTGGTTCGTGTTAATAAAAAAATATCATAAACAAGATGGCTCAAACAGGAATCAACAAGGCAATTCACGATTTACAATCAGCAAAGTGATAAATGCAATGAAAGTTACAAACTCATGTTTTTACTGCATCAAAATCAGCAACAGGCTGAGAGCCAGCCAAGCTTCTTGCAGAGTATCTTTGCCCTTCAAGTTTCCTTTCAGTCAAGGCATTCAGCTCCACAGTTGCAGTCTCTATAATCACCTCAAGCCTCCATTGGCTCTTTCATCAATTCAAAACTCCATGTTAGTCCAAATGATTGTCATGTTCATGAGTGTTTTTCACCTATAAGGAATCAATGGTACAGGTCTCAATATCAGAATTATTAAAAAAAAACAAGGCGATTTCGTACTAAGCACACCAAGGAAGATGTATTGTGTCATTTCTCAATCAAGCTTCAAGCATGCCAAAGCATTCCAGCAGCAAGCACATTTACTGTCAAAGTCTAGGCCTACAAAACCAAAGGATTATGTCAAAACAGAAGCACAATTCCAAGTTTTCGCAGTAGTACACTAATAAATAGCAATGCAATGAATGAGGGTGATTAATGCAAGATACATGACCAGAAAGAAGACTGAAACATGATCATAATGTCAAATAGAAATCTTGTTAAATCCTACTGCTATGATTTTGTTTACATCACCAGTACTCACGTGGTCCAGTTTCATCCTATTTTGGTCAATTAAAGTGATTCAAGGACACATCAAGATGCTGCAAGAAAAAAGAAACAATACAATGAGATATTTGAGGATAAAGGAAGATTCTTAGTAGAAATTTGCAGAAGAGTTTTGAGAAAACTTATCATCTATAAGCTGACATTTTACACGATATTGTTGTTGGTTATGTTCCTAAGCGTTGATTCTGGTGTATGTAATCTTCGCGTGAAGCAATGATGGAGTAAATCATCAAAAGGTGCAAATGAATACCTGCTAAGAAACAGTAGTTATTAACCAGAAAATCACAGAAATGCATCGAACCAAATACCAATACCTGCAAAATAACAAGCTTGAGCATCAATAACAATCCACCTTCAGGTCACGCCTTTGTTTTTTTCGATTTCATCCTCTCAGAATATCATCATTAGCCTGCAAAGAGAAACATTAATATCAGGAAAATCTGTCAAAATCTCAAAGCAAGAGCATGAAAATTATGTCTAAGGTGATGCCATATCACTTGTGTTGACTATTTTTCAGAATACAAAAATAGGTTTGTAGTAAGAAAATCACACATATTACAGGGCCCCACTCTCAGAAAATCGCTACAGACAAAAAAATTGAAAAGAATGACTCACCAAGCTAAGAGGTCCCCACAAGATTTTGCTGCGAATCTTCTCTAACGGATTGCGGTAGCCAACTTTTATCCCATCCATGATTTTCGCTCACTCGCACATGCCAAATCTTCTTCTTCACACGTATTAGCCTCAAATCTTCTCCCTATAAAGCCAATCATTTGCAATCATTAAGGGGACACCTGAAAAAACATCACACAGAGAACAATTGAAAAAGACTCCGCAAATATCATCATCAAAAAACCCTAATACTAAAGCTCAAAACACATTTTTATTCACCTCTGATTTTCGCATTGGAAATCAGAGACTGAAGAGCTAAAAAGCCCTCAATCACGCACAAAGGTTGACAAAGTGACGGAAACGCAAGGAAGAAGATCGAACTCGAAAAGCTGTACCTTGCTCACCTCACGTCCGTCGTTCACGAATCGGTAACCTTCTTTTCCGCTATATAACCTTGAGCGTAGCTGTTTGGTTAAATTGCAAATAAGATTTGTTGTTTGTTCTTGCTGTATCCTCTTCGATTCACATGGTCAATGAGAGGCGATGAAGCTTCGTTTCTTTCTCCTTGTGAGAAGATAATAGGCTGAGCTTTGAGACTCGAAAAATTGGAAAAGATTTGGGGGATTAGGGTTTTCTTATGTGTTACACAACGCTTGAATTACCATAGTGGGGTTTAATGATACGATGATGCTTGGATTTGATGCCATGGCTGAGTTGAAGAAAGCGGATTATGAAAGTAGAGAAGGTTAAAAAAAGTTGAACCGGCGGATGTTGTTCTGGTTGTTCATATTTTGGTTTGATTTTTCTTTTGTATTCTTTGAAGATGGTGTCGTGTTGAAGCTTTTGCGTTTCTTTTTTTTTGGATAAACAAGGCATTGCTGTCTGATCTGATAGTATGAACGCGTGTTTGTCACCGTTCCGTGTCCAATCTACACGTTGCCTTTCTCAGATACTGTATTTAATGCGTTAATGAATATTGTGATTCCCTATAGCTTTGGGAGTTGGCCGATGATGCTCAGTAGCTAGGCCCCCTGTTTTCAAATGAAACTCAGTATATTTCTTTCTTTTTCTCTCTTGTTTTTTTTAAAAAAGAAAACGTTCTTTTCATTTTCCTTTTTATGAAAATCTAAAAAAAATTTAAAAAACATCTTATTAATTAATTATTTTACATAATTTCATTTAATCAAATTAGTTAATTTGTTAACTAATTTTATTAAATGATTTTATTTAATAAATTAATTAATATTCAAAATTCAAAAAAAACATTTCTTAACTTTCTTTTTCAAGTTTTAAGTTCTTTATTTTTCTTTGTGATTAATTTCTCATTTTAATATTTCAAAATCAAAGAAAACATTTTCATAGATTAATTTAATTAAAAGTTCTTATTTAATTGGATTAATTAATTTGATAATTAATTGAATTAAATATTTCTATTTAATTGGATTAATTAATTTACCCTTGCTAGATTATGTGTGTGATATGAGTTTTGCGTATGCTCGATTTCCATTTGCTTGCGACATGATACAATGCTTACTCGTGTGATTACTTTTGCATTTTTGACAATAAATTGCTAAGTAAAAAACGAACGTACATTAAGATTAGTCATTTCAAAGATAAACGAAATCTTTGGTCCAACGCCAAATAAGTATCCGTACGCACTTCACTTCATACACACACGTAAGTCGATCGTTCCTCGATCGCCATCTGCACGAACTTTGCACCTTACACTTTTCTCAACATTTTCCCACTTAATGAATCAACGCATTGCGCTTGTTTTCCATAGCTAGTATTTAGCTTATTTCCTCAACTTTGCGAGTCGAGCACTTTGTGCCTCGCTAAAAAACCAACAAATAAAACTTCCATTTGCATTTACCTTAAACTTCAAAAACCAAAATGTTACTTCTTAGATCCAAACCCTTGATCCAACATCAAGCGGTCTTAGGAAACAAAACACTTCAATAAATACGAGGAAAATTGCACGCCACGAGCCTTAAGCGATAGAAAGGGGGATAACGAGCTTTCGTTACTCGCTCCGATTATTTCGACGCAGGACACTCGTCTTGTTGGGAGGGATAAACTATCCATAGTCTTTAGTGCAAATGGACTCTTAAATCCTTTCATCGAAGAAAGGTAATAAAATTAACAACCAATACCCATATCAGGCCGAACTACGAAGCTCTGACTTTCCCATTGCACAAGGGAATACGTAGGCACGAGGATCTCAATCCTTGCCGAGCCCCTAGGATCAATAAACCCTTTAGTTCAACAAGTAATCATAAGTATAGACATCCCTTCGCGCGTGACAATCTAGATGGTTCCCATCGAGTACGATGGATGTAGGAGGTGCTAATACCTTCCTCCTACATAACCGACTTCCGAACCCCGACAATGGTTTGCGATGACCTTGTTTTATCCCTTCTTGGTGGTTTTATCTATATTTTCCATTTCCCTCTTCGGGAATAAATAAAATTAGGTGGCGACTCTCAAGTCAGCCCAGCCGCGACCGCGTTCGCGAGGGATCGTATTTTTCGAGGTACGACACCTGGGGGATTGGAAGGCAGTCTGTGCTCTGTTGGCCCTTAACATATATGGGGTCATACTTTTTGCAGATGAACCTAGGTTTGTCAGCAAGAATGCAATCCATCTTTTCATCCTGAGAAACCCAGTACCCACCTTACTGGGAGATCTTTACTACTCTGTTCATCAAAGGAATGAAAAGCAAAGGGGAAGATTAGTGAGATGCTGTGCTCCTTTGTTCCATACTTGGCTACTCAAGCATTTGCCAAAGACAGATGCATTCTTGAACCCTCACCAGCAGAAGAACTGGGCTAGGAGGCTTGTTGCTCTAACCTCAGATGACATCAGGTGGTGCACTCAGAGCACCAAGGGCAGAGACATCATTAATAGTTGTGGGCAATTTCCCAATGTACCTCTGATTGGAGTGAAGGGTTGCATCAACTACAACCCTCTGCTATTCAAAAGACAACTGGGATATGCATTAGTCCACCCTCCTAGGGCACAGGATCTGACTGAGACCCTTTATTGTGAAATCAAGCCTAATCTGGCTATTGTCAGGCAAGCATCCTGGGCCTGGGACAATGTGCAGACTAAAGGGGTAACCATTCTTGGGAAATGCAATAATGTGGCCTCAGCCCAGTACTATGAGTGGTCTCACGCTAGGGCTCAAGTTTCTGGAATGCCCTTCACAATGGAAGATGTGCCTGGACCTTCCATAGCACCATCTCCAGCAACTGTCAGCTTAGAGGAGTTTGAGAAATTAAAAGAGAGAAATGAGAAGTTGACTCAGGCTCTACAGAAGACCCTCTGGGAGAGGAGTGATGGTCGCTTGGACATTGAAAGGCTAGAAAAGCTAAGGGTGGAGCATCTGGCCAAAATTGAGAAATCAGAGGATTACATTAAGAAGTATAGGGCTGGAGAACAGATCTTGAAGAATGCATGCAAAGAGGCCCAATTCCAGAGAGCTAGGACTGATTTGTATCTGAAGGAGAGTCAGGCTAGGTGGGTCAGGATCACCGAAGCTCGTACTCTGGAAGAAAAAAGGACTCAGGACAAGATTGAGCAGCTGGAAGCTAGTGCAAAAGAGCAGCAGGAAGCCCTGGAAGCAGCCCAGAGGGAGATCTCAGAATTGAAGATCAGAGCTGGTGTGAAGAGGTCAAAGGACCAGAGTCAACACAAGAGACTAACTGCAGCTGTTACTACAAGGAATCTCCTTATCAGGAATCTTACAGAGCGTCCAACTGATCCTGTGACTGAAGCACTTCTCAAGGAAGTTCAGGAGGATGAGTTTGGTCTTGGTGTTTGAATTTTGCTTGTTGTTGCTCTCATTTTATGTACTTTTCTTTATGTTGTATTTTGACCCCTCAGAGGGCATGTATTGTAAAAAACAAACTATGTATCATTTACTTATTGTAATATATGTGTTGGTTTGTTTTATTTGAATTCTTCAAGCAACATAAAAAGCATCTTCTTCAGGGGTCTAGAAAGGTCAAAACCAAGTGTCAAGCCGGATACCTTGGAAACAAATAAGCACACTGCATTGCATGCTAACCCTTTTGTTTTGTTTTATAGGTTTTTGTTTTATTGTTACTAACTCTGTTGTGACCTC
The DNA here is from genome assembly GCA_963966055.1 of Lathyrus aphaca. NCBI lineage: Eukaryota > Viridiplantae > Streptophyta > Magnoliopsida > Fabales > Fabaceae > Lathyrus > Lathyrus aphaca. The sequence goes on from OZ014523.1 coordinate 143,775,371, forward strand.
AGGAACTATTGCTCGACGTCGAGGGTTCCCACTCAACCGTCCACACAGATATCCCACCCGCAACAATCTTCCAGGCATACAGATGGACCAAGTACAGCAGGACCTTACAGAGGTCAGGAATCAAATGGCCAACGAGAGGTTGGAAATGAGGAATCAGATGACACAATTTATGGAGGTGATGAATAATATGGCTCAAAGCCAAGAGAGGTTAAGAGCACTGGTAGAAGGGAGGAATCAGGAGGACCATCATCCAGGGACTGCTGGGACAAGCAACAATGAGAGAGTCCAGCCTCATGTTAATCCCCCAGTCTTTGGACCCCACTTGCATCCAGAGATCAACATCCCAGCTAATGTGCAAGGGACTGCCACAGCAGGTAGAGTGCTGCAAGAAGACCCCCAGGAAGATCAGTTCATAGTGATGGGAGCTGGGGAGGAAGCCTATGACAGAAGGCTAGAAGAGATTGCTGAGAAACTAAGGTCCTTGGAGTCTCAAAACTCTTTAGGCTTTGATGTTATGGACATGGGCCTAGTGGACGGGGTCAGGATTCCCCACAAATTTAAACCACCATGCTTTGAAAAGTACAACGGGACTTCCTGTCCCCGGACCCATTTACAATCCTTTTTGGGGAGGCTGAAGGCCTATACCATGGACGAGAAGCTATGGATGTTTTATTTTGAGGATAGCTTAACTGGAGCTTCAAGGGAATGGTACTCTCACCTGACTAGAGCAACCATTAGATGCTGGAAGGACCTGGCAGAGGCCTTTATCAGGCAGTATCAGTACAACTTGGATATGGCTCCCAACAGGACCCTCCTGATGGGGATGTCTCAATCGTCCAGGGAAAGTTTCCGAGAGTACGTTCAAAGGTGGAGACAGCTTGCTGCTGCTGTCCAGCCACCTATGTCAGAGAGGGAGTTGGCTGACATGTTTATGAACACCCTCCAAGGAACATACATTGACAGGCTAGCTGCCTTCTCTTCAACCAGCTTTGCAGATGTTGTTATAGCTGGGGAAAGAATTGAGAGCCTGTTAAAGATGGGCAAAATTTCTGACAATGGTGCCAGCTCATCCAGCAACTCAATAAAGCCTTTTGTAGGCCCAAGAAGAACTGGTGAGACCAACGCTATTCATACCAGTAGGGGCAGACCCCAATATGTTCATAGGTCTGTGGCAGCAGTCACCATTCCCGCTCCAGTTCATCCTCAGCCAGCTTATCAGCCTCAGCAACAAAATTATCAGCAACAAACTCAGTATCCTCCTCAAAGAAATTACAACAACAGCAACACCAACAACAACAATCAGCAGAGACCATACCAACAGAGGCCCTCTCAGGCCAATAGGGTGATCGATCCGATCCCTATGCCCTATGCCACATTACTGCCACAACTCCTGAAACTCAACCTAGTTGAGCTAAGGACATTGGCTCCTCCAGATCCTGCCAGTCTGCCCAGAAATTACGACGCCAGCGCCAGATGTGCTTTTCACTCAAATGCACCTGGCCATAGTACAGAGAAGTGCAGAGCCTTGCACATGAAGGTACAGGACCTGGTAGATTCTAAGGCTCTAAATTTCGCGCCACCACCAAATGTTAACAAAAACCCTATGCCACACCACAGAGGTCCCAAAATCAATGCTATTGAAGAAGAAAAGCCGTCTTACTTGATAACCAGTGTGGGTCAGATTCGGACACCGTTGGTAGAGATTAAAGCTCAACTCCTCGAATGTCAAATGTTCCCGGGATGTGAGTTAGGGTGTGCTTATTGCAACATTTCAGTGAATGGTTGTGATAACTTGAGAGATGGCATAGATGGTCTCATCCAGAGTGGCCTGCTTCAGATTACAACATCAATTCCAACAAATCCAGCAATCTCATCAGCAACAGCTCCAGACTCATCTACAACTGCAACAACCATTGTTCCAAACAACTCTTCAATCTCATCAACAAATGCTTCATCTGTCATTTCAACTGACCAAATATCAGCAAACATTCCTTCTACAACTTCAGCACCACTTCATTTTGAATCTCCTACAACAACAACATCCATCCTTCCAACAATGTCTCCTGCAACTTCAACAACAAATGTCTCAACAGTCACAATTTATTATGATCCTGAAAATGATTCTGCCTACAAATCACAAAGTGCCACTCCCATCAGAGCACCGGTCACAATATACTACGATCCACAGACTATCATGGTCCCTTCTGCAGCTGCCATCAGTCCAGTCACCATCACAGTGCCTGGGCCAGTACCTTATGAAAGCAGTAATGCCATCCCTTGGCATTACGGCTCTGATCTATACTGCGAAGGACAAAGAATCACTCTTGAATCATCAACACCAGCACCACAAATAGACAATGTGGGAGGAGGCGGAGGCTTCACTCGGAGCGGACGTCTCTTTGCTCCACAAATTCAAAAACCCACTGCCGAAGCAGAAGCTGCTGCCAAGGCAAAAGGGAAGAGCTTGGTGCAGGAAGAACAAGTTGCTAGGGAAGCTTTGAAAACACCCTTCGATCAAGAAGTTGATGAGTTCATGAGAATCATCAAGAAGAGTGATTACAAGATAGTGGACCAGCTTCACCAGACGCCTTCCAAGATCTCCATTCTATCATTGCTTATGTGCTCCGAAGCTCATCGGAACGCACTACTAAAAGTCTTGCACGCAGCTTATGTGCCAGAAGAGATCACCGTCAATCAGTTGGAAGCAGTGGTTGGAAATGTCAATGCTAGTCACGGACTAGGGTTCACCAACACTGATTTGACCACGGAAGGCCGCAATCATAACAAGGCCTTGCACATTACCATGGAATGTAAAGGTGCAGTTCTTTCCCATGTGCTGGTAGACACAGGATCATCCCTCAATGTCTTACCCAAAAAGGCCCTTGTGAAGCTGGAATATGAAGGATTGACATTACGTCCCAGTAACCTGGCAGTGAGAGCCTTTGACGGCTCTAAGAGATCAGTTCTGGGGGAAATTGAGTTGCCTGTAACAATTGGCCCACAAACTTTCAAAACGACCTTCTACGTGATGGACATTCAGCCTGCCTACAGCTGTTTGTTGGGTAGACCATGGATTCATGCCGCTGGCGCAGTAACGTCTACCCTTCACCAGAAGTTAAAATTCGAATGGGAGGGCCAAGTTGTTACAATCTGTGGAGAGGAAGATATTTTTGTTAGCCATCTGGCTACCTACAAATATATTGAGATGGATGGGGAGATCCACGAGACGATGAGTCAAGGGTTTGAGGCCCTGAATATTAATGAAACCTCCGCTATACTTGGGACTTCCATGACATCCTACCAGCAGGCCCGGAAGGTGGTGGAGGAAGGAAACGCTCAAGGCTGGGGCAAACTTTTGCTTGTGGAGAAGAAAGAAGATAGATTTGGGTTGGGTTACAAACCAACTCAAGAAGATCAAGTAGAGGCTGCTAGGAAGCCCAACTTTGTTAGCGGGGGGATGCTCACCCCCGATGCTGTCAACAACTTGGAAGATGAGTCGGAAGATGAACGCAACCTGGAAAGTTGGATTCGTCCAAAGGTCCCGGGGAGCAGTATCTCAAACTGGTCTTCCCAGGAAATTATAAGAGTTACTCCTGCAGAGTAATTATTATTTCCTGTATATTTTAAGCATGCATCAAGTCTTGCATCTTGCCCAAGATGACAAGACTCATTTTGTAATCAGGCCATCTGTAATTTTTTGTGCAACAAGATTAATCAATGAAATATCAGACATCTTTTGCAAACGAGTCTTTTTTCCTTTCCGCTCACTGTTTTTCCATTTTTCTTTTTGTACAAAAAAATAAATGGCAATGTTTTCAAAATGACAATTTCATTTCACTCTTCTAAACAAGATTAAAATCAATCACTAAAATGAACAGACTGAACCCTTGCAGAGAGTGCCTTCCAGACCGCACCGACAACAGCACGGCTATGACTTCGTATGACTCTGACAATCCGATCAATCAAGCTGATGAAGGGGTTGAAGAAGACTACGAGCTTCCTGAAGAGCTAGCCAGATTGTTGAGACAAGAGGAGAAGGTTATCACTCCTCATCAGGAGGAGGTCGAAACGATCAATCTTGGTACAGATGAAGATGTGAAAGAAGTTAAAATCGGGGCCTGCTTACAAGACTCAGTGAAGAAACAACTGATTGACCTGCTTTAGGAATATGTGGATGTGTTTGCTTGGTCTTACCAGGACATGCCAGGGTTGGACACCGACATTGTTGTGCACAAGCTGCCTTTAAGATAAGAATGCCCACCAGTTAAACAGAAACTGCGCCGTACTCGCCCGGACATGGCCATGAAAATCAAGGAAGAGGTACAAAAGCAATGGGACGCCGGGTTCCTTGCTGTAACTAGCTATCCGCCGTGGGTTGCTAATATAGTACCTGTGCCTAAGAAAGACGGCAAAGTAAGGATGTGTGTTGACTACCGGGACCTGAACAGAGCCAGCCCGAAAGATGATTTCCCATTACCTCACATTGATGTATTGGTGGATAATACGGCTCAGTTCTCGGTATTCTCCTTCATGGACGGACTTTCAGGGTACAATTAGATCAAGATGTCACCTGAAGACATGGAGAAGACAACCTTCATCACACCCTGGGGCACGTTCTGTTACAAAGTGATGCCATTCGGATTGAAGAATGCTGGTGCAACGTATCAACGGGCTATGGTGACATTATTCCACGATATGATCCATAAGGAAATCGAGTGTTATGTGGATGACATGATTGCCAAGTCCCTCACAGAAGAAGACCACCTGGTAAATCTGCTAAAATTATTCAAGCGTCTGAGGAAGTACCAACTGAAGCTGAACCCCAACAAGTGCACATTCGGGGTGCGATCAGGTAAGCTGCTGGGCTTTATTGTAAGTGAAAAAGGGATTGAGGTGGACCCCGATAAAGTCAAAGCCATTCAAGAAATGCCTGCACCAAAGTCTGAAAAAGAAGTCCGAGGGTTCCTAGGTAGATTGAACTACATCTCAAGGTTAATATCTCACCTTACATCCACCTGTGAACCTTTGTTCAAGCTGCTAAGAAAAGAGCAAACGGTCAGGTGGAACGAAGACTGCCAGAAGGCTTTTGACAAGATCAAGGAGTACTTGCAAGAACCTCCAATCCTTATGCCTCCAGTTGAAGGAAGACCTCTGATAATGTATTTGACAGTATTAGAAGAGTCAATGGGGTGTGTGCTGGGCCAGCATGACGGGTCTGGTCGAAAAGAGTATGCAATATACTACCTGAGCAAAAAGTTTACCGACTGTGAACAACGTTATTCACTGCTCGAGAAGACTTGCTGTGCTTTAGCGTGGGCTGCTCGCCGACTAAGACAGTATATGTTGACCCACACTACTTTGTTGATATCAAAAATGGACCCAGTCAAGTACATTTTCGAGAAGCCAGCTCTTACCGAACGGGTTGCAAGATGGCAGATGATCCTCACTGAATATGACATCCAGTACACCTCTCAGAAAGCCATCAAGGGCAGTGTATTGTCTGAATATCTTGCTGAGCAACCTATTGATGACTACCAGCCTATGAGATTTGACTTCCCCGATGATGACATCATGTTCATAAAAGAGAAAGATCATGAAGAGCCTATTCACACTGAAGGGCCTAACCCGGAAGAAGAATGGACTATGATGTTTGATGGGGCTGTTAATATGAATGGTCGTGGTGTTGGTGCAGTACTCATTACACCTAAAGGAGTTCACATGCCTTTCTCGGCAAAACTCACCTTCAACTGCACTAACAACGAAGCTGAATACGAAGCTTGCATTATGGGTCTTGAGGAAGCCATTGACCTCAGGATCAAGACATTGACTGTGTTCGGAGATTCGGCTCTGGTAGTTAATCAAACTAACGGCAAATGGTACACACACCAGGATCATCTGATACCTTACAGGGATTATACAAGAAGGTTATTGACTTTCTTCACAACAATCAAGCTTGAATATATTCCCCGGGACGAGAATCAGTTTGCAGATGCTCTGGCTACCATTTCGTCAATGATCAAAGTTCAAGCTGCCAACTTTGTACCTCAGATCTCAGTATCCAGACTTGATAGACCGACATATGTATTTGCAGCAGACGCCGTAAAAGATGATAAGCCTTGGTTCCATGACATTAAGTGCTTCTTGGAGGATCAAACATACCCGCCTGGGGCATCTTCCAATGATAAGAAGACTTTGAGAAGGTTTGCTGGTAGTTTCTTTTTGAATACTGATGGTTCACTTTACAAGAGAAACTTTGATATGGTACTCCTCAGATGCGTTGATAAAACAGAAGCAGACTTGTTGATGCATGAGGTGCATGAAGGATCCTTTGGTACCCATGCAGGAGGGCATGCCATGGATAAGAAACTGCTAAGATCAGGTTATTACTGGATCACGATGGATGCTGACTGTTGTGCCTACGCCAGAAAATGCCACAAATGCCAGATTTATGCGGATAAAGTACATGTGCCTCCCAATCCTTTGAATATAATGTCTTCACCCTGGCCCTTTGCCATGTGGGGCATTGATATGATTGGCAAGATCGAACCGACTGCTTCAAACGGCCACAGATTCATCCTGGTCGCCATCGACTATTTCACCAAGTGGGTTGAAGCAGCCTCATATGCAAATGTTACAAGGCAGGTGGTAGCCAGATTTCTGAAGAGAGATATCATCTGTCGGTATGGAGTGCCCGAGCGAATCATTACTGATAATGGTTCCAACTTAAACAACAAAATGATGGCTGAGTTATGCCGGGACTTCAAGATCCAACACCACAATTCTTCTCCTTACAGGCCAAAGATGAATGGCCCTGTTGAGGCAGCTAATAAGAACATCAAGAAGATTGTGCAAAAGATGGTAATCACTTACAAAGACTGGCATGAAATGCTACCATTGGCCTTGCATGGGTACCGCACGTCAATCAGAACATCCACTGGGGCAACACCGTATCAGCTTGTATATGGCATGGAGGCAGTCCTACCTGTTGAAGTTGAACTACCCTCCTTACGAGTATTGATGGATGTTAAGCTGAACGAAGCAGAGTGGGTCCGATCCCGATTCGAACAACTGAGTCTGATTGAAGAGAAAAGATTGGCTGCAATCTGTCATGGGCAGTTGTATCAGAAAAGAATGAAGAGAGCCTTCGATCAGAAGGTCAGGCACCGAGAGTACCAAGTGGGAGATCTTGTGTTGAAAAGAATCCTCCCTCCTCATACAGACCACAGGGGCAAATGGACTCCGAATTATGAAGGACCATTCGTGGTAAAGAAAGTTTTCTCAGGTTGAGCACTCATGCTCAGCACCATGGATGGTGAAGATTTCCCGTCCCCTGTATATTCAGATGCAGTTAAAAAATACTTCGCATAAAAATGACCCGCTGTACATAAAAACAGAATGTAAGTCCAGGCAAAAATAGGGCATCCCGGCGAGTCAAAAACAGAATAAAAGACTCGGGCAAAAATAAGGGAAAATAAGCAAAAAAATGTACACCCGCTGAGTTGAAAAGCCGCATTAGACAACTCAGGCAAAAATGGGTATCCCGATGGATTGAAAACCCGAAAGGGCGATCCATGCAAAATAAGGGAATAAGCGAACAACTGCATTCTGAATTCGTATCACCTGCAACTTGTTAAACCTCGAAAGGATCAAGCTTCTATCGGAAGCAGCCTTCTTCAGAAAGCAAGACGAGAAGAACGTCAAATGTCATACGAGTCATAGCAAAGGGGAAACTCCTTGAAGCGTCATCAACATTGCCAACATCTTTTGTTTCTCAATTTGTAACAATCTCCTCATCTCAGGGGATATGTTTCTTTGACTGTATCTTGCCAATTCAGGGCACATGAATTAATAAAAGCAGATTTTCAGTCATGTTTTGTCTTGTAGATTTTATTTGCAAAGAATGTCTGATGTCTTAAAAAACTGATTGCATGAATACAGATGTTTATCTTCAAAAAAATAAAAACCACGTGCTTGTAGGGAATATACTTACTCTCAAAAGTGTCTAACTCCTATGACGGAATCCGGTAAGAGATACCTCAGGATTACTTGTACGTTTCTCTATCTTTGCAGGATCGCAGGTATCCGAAGCACAACTCGGGGCATGAAAGCTTCATCCCAGGAAGCTGGCAAATCAACACTCGTTCTTAGCACTCAAAGTGCTCTCTCCCCAGCTGAGTTGCCTCTCGTTGTTTCTCCCCAGCTGAGTTGCCTCTTGTTGTTTCTCCCCAGCTGAGTTGCCATCCGTTACAAAAGTCAGGGAACCATTTCCCCACAGAGTTTCAGCCTCTATCCAGAAGAGCAACGCATGGAGGAATCACAACAGAGTGACGAAAGCTTCTACAAACCCCAGTTGGGTCCCCCATTTACTAGAACAGGTCTATCATTGACCCTTTTCCCCAAGCAAATGCGTCTCATCAGATTTGTCAAAGATCTCACCCCCAGCTGGGATGTCCATTTCAAGCAAATTAACCGAAGATTTTCACAGCAACGGGATCCGAGTCCCGGTTTGATATCCTTGCATAATCATGGCATTCGCATCATACTCACCCACAAAGCGTAGCATTCCGTTTAATACGGAGCATTACGACAAAAATCAAACATATTGCATAATCATAAGCCATATTTCGAATCAAGCACTTGTGAATAATAACAATCCATCAACAATATACAGAATACATCCCAGATTCCCCAGCAAAAGCAGTTGCCTCCCATTTACAAACATCAGTATATACTCCATTTGACACCCGTCCGTGTCATCATTCCCCAGTAAAGTCGCCTGAACACTCTTTACAAACAAGACCACCCGCATTGCAGATACCTTTTTGACACCCGTCCGTGTCATATCCCCAGCAGAAAGCCAAAGACATCCTTTTTGCACTCACATATACTTATATATATACTTTCTTGACACTCGTCCATGTCGTTTTCCCAGCACAGTAACATAAACACTTTGTATACCAGATATTTTTCTCTTTTTGGCACTCGCCCGTGTCATTCTCCCCAGTAGGTTGAACACTCACATTAAAAACTCATACTTATCACACTTATGCAGATACTCGTCCGTATCTTGTATATACCATTCATATCCCCGCAGATTCGACACTAGTCCGTGTTCTTTGTTAACCAGTTGGTACTCGTCCGTACCATCATCTTAGAACATGCGTCAAGCATTTGTTTCTACTTGATACTCGTCCGTATCATAGTCTTAAGGATGCTCGTCCGCATCTTTAATCCATACACTGTGTCAAACACTTACGTCTTCTTGAATATAGATACTCATCTGTATCTACTATTCCTCAAAAGAGTCCCTTCAGATTCAACACTCGTCCGTGTTCTTTGTTAACCAGTTGGTACTCGTCCGTATCATCATCTCTGAGCACGTGTCAGCATTTGTTTCTACTTGATACTCGTCCGTATCATAGTGTTAAGGATGCTCGTCCGCATCTTTAATCTATACACAAACATCTAAACACTTATACCTCTTGTTTCTTGGATATAAACACTCGTCCGTGTTTACTACTCCCCAGTAGATCACCAACAAAGCAAATTTTCCTTCTTATCTGACATTCGTCCTATGTCATGATAAACCCTGAGAGCAGCCGTACCCTGCTAGGTGGTCGTCCTCTATCTCTTGATGGTCGTCCTCCATCATGCTCATCTGATGGCCATTCCCATCATTGATTTTCTATCCGACATTCGTCCTATGTCGTGATATTTAGCAGCCGTCCCCTGCTAGGTGGTCGTCCTCCACCTTTTGATGATCGTCCTTCATCATTTTATCCAATGGCCGTCCCTATTGTTGGTGTTTGGTTATCTGACATTCGTCCTATGTCATGACAAACCTCGAGAGCAACCGTCCCCTGCTAGGTGATCGTCCTTCACCTTTGATGGTCGTCCTCCATCATGCTCATCCGATGGCCGTCCCCATCGTTGATCTTTTATCCGGCGTTCGTCCTACGTCGCGGAAACTTTTGGCAGCCGTACCCTGCCAGGTGGTCGTCCTCCACCTAAGATGACCGTCCCTCATCTTAACCCAACAGAGCAGCCGTCCCCTGCTAGGTGATCGTCCTTCACCTTTGATGACCGTACCTCATCATCTGTTTATTTCATTTATTCTTTAACCCGATGGCCGTCCCCGTCGCGGTCCCTTTTCTTTTCAGTTTAGCCCGATGGCCGTCCCCATCGTTGGTTGCTTTACTTTATGAACTTGATGGTCGTCCCCGTCATGTTTCATTAATCCCCAGAGAATCTTACAGCTTTACTTGGTGGCTGTCCCCATCATAGTATCTTTTATCCCCAGCATGTCGGCCGTCCACGTCATCGCTTTATTTTCCGCACTTTCAGCATGTCGGCCGTCCCCGTCATTGCTCTTTACCCAGCAGTCGTCCACTGCTCGGCGGTCGTCCTCCGTCGCCCACACCTTACAATGTACTTTATTTTCCTTTACAATCTATATCCCTTTTCTTCTTCATTCTGTGAGTGCAAATTTTGGACTGTCTTTGGTATTCAACCACAAGTTATCTTGTTTGCCTGTTAAGCCGTTGCTTACATCCTACACAACTAACTCATGTTTGAATAGGGGCAGCTGTAAACACCCCAAATTTTCCCTCACCCATTCACACCATGGCTTGTGATCTTTTCATATGCATAAACACAATCATACCATCTCATATCCCATTTCTGATTCACTGCATTGGTTCAAAGTCATCTGCATCTAGGGTTTGTGATCTGAGCAATCCAAGGGCTTCTTGAGCCACTCCAAAGGTCAACAATCACTTCAAAGAGGTCCATGTATGTTCAAGTATCATATTCTACCTTCTCAAAGTCAATAATGCCAAAGAATCACAAGAACTGGAAATGGTGTGGAGGCAGAGCCAAGCTAGACTGCACAGATGACCTAAAATTAGGGTTTTGGTTTCAGAGGCCATAACTCCAAATTTCTTGGTCATTCTTGTTTCCATTGGTCTCTATGTGGTATAGGGAGTATGCATATCAATTTTCATGAAGAAATTCCATGGGGAAGTCATTTGATCAAGAGTTGACTTTTCAAGCAAGTCAGTGTAAAATCAGGGCATCTGAGGCCCCCAATGACCCAACCAAGGGGTGATCTTCATCATTTTGATTGTATATGATCTTTATTTGATCATGGAAGATGTTAGAAGTTCACAAAATAAATAATTTCAAGTCTTTTGCAAAGTTGACTTTTTGGGCAAGTTTGACTTTTAATAAAAATGTCATTTTATGCAACTTTTTCAACCCTTACTTTTTGATCCAAAAAAGCTTCAAATGGAAAAACTTTGGTCATGAAAGTTGTAGAATAGATCTTTCCCTTTTCAAAAAGTACAAGAACATGACCTGATTCATTTTGGATAAAAAGTTATGGCTTGTCAAAGTTGGCTAAAATCACTAAATTTTCAAGTTATGCACCAAATGGAAAACTTGCAAATTCTTGTACCAAGGCAATTTGTGACTTCAAAATGGTCTCTAATCTTTACACAAACACCACACAAGTCTTAAAAATCGGAATGGGCCAAGAGATCACATGTTTATGGCCTATGGAGCAAGACTTTTTCATAGAAAAACCAAAGACTAACCAAGTTGCAAAAACTCATGATGGCATTGCATCCACTTGCTAGCTACTTTGCTGATCAGCCCTAGCCTTTTCCCTCACCATGCTGCGCAGCCCACACCCCTTGTACTTGGCTAGAACATGACCCATGCTTCCTCTTACACAAAGTTGACAATTTGCAAAAGTAACCATACCTATCACAAAAGGACATGTCACTTCATCTGACCAATAGCCATTGTTTATACAAAGAAAATGCAAGCCAAAGAACATAACCAGCAAGCCATAGCATCAGATTCCCATTTTCACTCCATAGAGCAAAAACATTCGAAACACTTTCCTCAAGCCACAAACACAAAAACAAACTTCAAAAACCTTCTTAACACATCACCCTGATCACAAAGCACCCCTAAAATCAACCTGAAACTCAAAGAATCAAGAACACGATTCTCACCTGAGCTTGAACAGAACTTGTTCAAACTTCCAAACCGGCCAACACAAACCTTTTCTAAGCATCCAAAGTTCATCAGGAGCATAAGAGGAGTGGATTGCACAAGGAGAAGAGGCCAGAAAGTTGCAGATTGAAAAGCTTCAAACTCAGGTAGCTTCATGAACATTTTTTCCAGAAATGGATTTTTAAGTTCTTAAGTTGTTCTTCATGATTCACTGATCACTCTGATGTCTTTGGTTTTGAAAATGGTGAAGAAATGAGAGTTTAATCGTGTTCTGAAACTTTCTGACCTAAAAATGTTTTGTTTCAATTCATGTGATTGATGAAAGATAAATGATGTTTGTGTTAGGGTTTTGATTCAGTGAGGTGTGGGAAGGATTTATGTTCTTTTAGATTTCATTTTAGTTACGTTTTGAAGGTTTTAGGAATTTTCAGGTGGGGTTCCCACCGGAGAAGACGACCGGAGGTCTTCTCCGGCCACCTGAAAATGATTAGGGTTTAATCCCTGTCATTAATGAAGTTTGAATTTTGAGCGTTGGATCCTTTGACTTAGTTGACCTGGCGCGTGTTTGGAGGGCTGAGATTCATCATTAGAAACCCTAACCATTAATTAACTTAATTAATTAATTTTAATTAATTTAAATCAGAAATTAGGAAGTTTGAATATGGGCCATTAGATAGCGCGCACAGTCAACAGCTTCATCCCCAGTTTCCATCTGATCCGTCCATTGTGTTTACTTTTCTTTTTTTTTTAATTTTTATTTCATTTATTTTGTATTTCTTTCTCCATTTATTTAAAAATAGTAAAACTTATTCAAAAATTCTGATTTTTTTTATACAAGTTATTATTTAATTTCAGAACACAAAAATATTTTTATTTTTATTTTTTGCATTAAAAAAGTATTTTTAAATATTTAAAAGTTTATTTTTAATTAATTAATAAAAATTAATTAATTAAAAATCCTTTTAGGTATTTAAAAATCACCAAAAAATTCATGAAACATCTAAAACCATTTAGAAACATTGTCCAACCTTCAAACCAAATTTCTTTTTTGATCTTGATGCATTTTGAGAATTTTTCATGGAATTAAAATCATTTTGATGCATTATTTTGATCCAAACTTCCAAAAATCATTTCTGCCTAACCATAAAGAGTTGGACTTTGATTCTTTTTGCATTGTGTTTAGCATATCATGTAGTTTATGAGATTAAATTGGAATGATTTGATCTTTCCTTTTTCATTTTGATTGGCATTTTTCTTGTTAAGGAACCCTAAAACCCTAGAAAACTTAGGAAAATCATAACTTGAATTAGGTTAAGAGTTGGAACCTCTCCTTTGGGCAGTGAGTTAGTATAGGATTAGGGATCCTTTGAGTGCATTTTCAATTTTTTGTCTTGATGTTTGCTTCTGATTTTGGTTTGTGTTTGTTGCTTTGATCATAAACCCTAATTTGGGCTTCCATATGCATCCATCTTGCATTTGCATTCATACCTTGACTTGCCTTGACATTTTATGCATCCATTTGATTCATCTAAACATCTTAAGACAAATTGCAAGCATGTTTGATCATTGCATCTTGCATTTGCCTTGTTGTATGCCATTTGCATTCCATTACTTTTCATGTATGATTCATGGTTCTTAACTTGCTCCATTTGCATCCATGAGCTTGTATGACCATCCCCATGTGTTGTTTCATGTTTGTAGCATCTCATAGCATCATTAACATCATGTATGTGCTTCTGGTTTTGGTTTGCATCATGTCATTCCATCTCATCTTGCATTTCATTGCATTTCTTTCACTAACTTTTTCAGGTGGTAAGTAACTTTGAGAAGTGAATTTGCCTTCACTTCTCACAATTTTCTTTTCTTTTATGCATCCATGCTGCATTTTGTTATGTGTTTGAGTTTGAGCTTGCTCATTCTTCTTCTTCTTACTTTCTTTCTTCAAGTGACTTGACTTCTTAAATGAAGCAAGTTACTTTGCTTCTCTTGATCCTTTCATCTGCTTCCTGGTGGTTCCATTGAAGATCTTTCTTGTTGAACCTCACAAACCTTAGGGACAACCAAGCATGACAATGATTAGGGTTTTGATTAGTCCCCCACTTAGTTTTACCTTTGTGTCTCTTTTGAGTCTTCTCTTCTCACCTCATAATCAGGGACTAAACCCTAAAGGCTTTAAGGCTTTGTGATTAAGCTTATGCCTGCATCCTTCTATTAGGATGGAGTGTATAACTTTAATCCTAAGTGTTAAACCCTTAATGTGTTTAACTCCTTTAATCAATCCATCTAATAATCATCAAGACATCACACTTGTAACTTGGGCCTTGCATTAGGGTTCTAATTCTTCCTTAATTGGTTAAGAAGGACTAACCCTAGTGTTAATGGACAAGTCCCCCTCAAGTTGTCTTACAAATCATAAAAATCACTTCATCATCTTATCATTAAATAAAATCCACTTAATCAAAGGCTTGTTTTGTCATGGGTTTAATCCCTAATCATGGATTAAGTTGAGGAGTCTTCCTCAGCTTAAACATTCTCATCTATTATCCTTCTATTAGGATGGTGTAATGAGTCTGTTTAATCCCTGATTATGGCTTAATCTCATTACTTAACACTAAACAAAAACACCAAAAACATCTAAATAATCACAAGTAGGTTAATGATCTTAATCCTACATCAAAGGTGATTAAGTGTGAGAATCTGACTTCACACTTAAGGTAATCTCATTACCCCTAATCAGAGGGAAGATGTGATGAGTTTACTAACCCATTGGTTTAGGCTTAAGCTCATTATCCTATGACAAACCTTCAAAGGCAATAAAAGACTGAAAACTCAAAAACAAACAATAATCGTCTCCTCCGGGATTCTTTTCTCATCTCATTCACTCATAAACGAGAACTTGCTTCTTCCGTCTAATGCAAGACAGTTAGCACCTGAGCCAGACAGGTCATACACTTGAGCATGGGCAAGTAAGCAGTTCACAAGTCAATTCATCTTTCAGTCTCTTTGGGTCGAACTACGGTGTTCTGACTTCCTCATTGCACGAGAGGATACGTAGGCATAACTTAACAGTTATCGAACAAAAGTCTCTGTATATCCCCCCTCTTTCCAGCACCATTCTTTTAACCTCATTATCATGAGCATTTCACCTCTTTCTCTTTTACACAGACACTATATATATCACACTCCACTAACTCATACACTGACACCTGTACATCTTTCTTCCAACTATTTTATACACAAATTGCACTGACACCTGTACATCTTTCTTCCAACTATTTTATACACAAATTGCAAAGGGAAAAAGTGTGATATCTGAAGAGCCGATTATCAAGGAAACTCAGAAGACATCTTTTGAACAAGATGTAGACGAGTTTATGAGAATTATAAAGAGAAGTGATTACAAAGTGGTGGATCAGCTTCACCAAACTCCCTCAAAGATCTCCATTTTATCCCTGTTGATGTGTTCTGAAGCTCATAGGAATGCATTATTGAAAGTCTTGCACGCAGCATACGTGCCAGAGGAGATCACTGTTAATCAGCTAGAAACCGTGGTAGCAAATGTCAATACCAGTCATGGACTGGGCTTCACCAATGCTGACTTAACAACTGAGGGGCGTAACCACAACAAGGCTTTACACATCACTCTAGAATGCAAGGGTGCTGTTCTATCTCATGTACTAGTGGATACTGGGTCATCGCTCAATGTCCTACCAAAGAAAGCCTTAGTGAAGCTGGAGTATGATGGCTTGGCACTGCGTCCAAGTAATTTGGTGGTGAGAGCATTTGATGGCTCTAAGAGATCAGTGCTAGGGGAGATTGATCTGCCTGTGATGATTGGCCCGCAGACTTTTAAAATTACCTTCTATGTGATGGACATTCAGCCGACCTACAGCTGTTTGTTGGGTAGACCTTGGATCCATGCCGCTGGCGCTGTTACGTCTACCCTTCACCAGAAGCTGAAATTCGAGTGGGAAGGCCAGATCATCACCATCTGTGGTGAGGAAGATATCTTTGTTAGCCATCTGGCTACGTATAAGTATATTGAGATGGATGGAGAGATCCATGAAACTATGAGCCAGGGATTTGAAGCCCTAAACATAAATGAAGCATCTGCTGTACTAGGAACCTCCATGACATCTTATCAGCAAGCCAGGAAGGTTGTTGAAGAGGGGACTGCCCAAGACTGGGGCAAGTTGCTGCCCGTGGAGAAGAAGGAGGACAAATTTGGGTTGGATTACAAACCAACTCAACAAGATCAATCAGAGGTTGCCAAGAAGCCCAGTTTTGTCAGCGGGGGAATGCTCACCCCAGATGCAGTGAACAACTTGGAAGACGATGATGAAAGCGACCGCAACCTGGAGAGCTGGATACGTCCAAGGATCCCGGGGAGCCAAGTCCTTAACTGGTCTTCCCAGGAAATTATAAGGGTTACTCCTGCAGAGTAATTATTATTTCCTGTATTTTTAAGCATGCATCAAGTCTTACATCTTGCCCAAGATGACAAGACTCATTTTGTAATCGGGCCATGTTGTAATTTTGTGCAAACAGATCAATCAATGAATATCGGACATCTTTTACAAATGAGTCTTTTTCTTTTCCGCTCACTGTTTTTCATTTTTCTTTTTGTATAAAAATAAAATGGCAATGTTTTCCAAAATGATAACTTCATTTCAATTTTTTCTAAACAAAGATTAAAATCGATCACTAAAATGAACAACCTAAACCCTTGCAGAGAGTGCCTTTCAGACTGCACCGACAACAACACAGCTATGACTTCGTATGACTTTGACAATCCAATCAATCAAGCTGATGAAGGGGTTGAAGAAGATTATGAGCTTCCTGAAGAGCTAGCCAGGTTGTTAAGGCAATAGGAGAAGGTTATCACTCCTCATCAGGAGGAGGTCGAAACGGTTAATCTTGGTACGGAAGAAGATGTGAAAGAAGTTAAGATCATGGCCTGCCTACAAGACTCAGTGAAAGAACAACTGATTGATATGCTTCGAGAGTATGTGGTTGTTTTCGCTTGGTCTTATCAGGATATGCCAGGGTTGGACACCGATATTGTTATGCACAAGCTGCCTTTGAAAGAAGACTGCCCGCCGGTAAAACAGAAACTGCGTCGTACTCGCCCAGATATGGCAATGAAGATCAAAGAAGAGGTACAAAAGAAGTGGGACGCCGGGTTCCTTGCTGTGACTAGCTATCCGCCGTGGGTTGCTAATATTGTACCAGTGCCTAAGAAGGATGGCAAGGTAAGGATGTGCGTAGATTACCGGGATCTGAACAGAGCCAGCCCGAAAGATGACTTCCCTTTACCTCACATTGATGTATTGGCTGATAATACAACTCAGTTCTCGGTATTCTCCTTCATGGACGGATTTTCAGGATACAATCAGATCAAGATGTCACATGAAGACATGGAGAAGACAACTTTTATCACACCCTGGGGCACGTTCTGTTACAAGGTGATGCCATTCGGACTGAAAAATGCTGGTGCGACTTACCAACGGGCTATGGTAACATTATTCCACGACATGATCCATAAAGAAATCGAATGTTATGTGGATGACATGATTGCCAAATCCCTCACAGAAGAAGACCACCTGGCGAATCTGTTGAAGTTATTCAAGTGTCTGAGGAAGTACCAACTGAAATTGAACCCCAACAAGTGCACATTTGGGGTGCGATTCGGTAAGCTGCTGGGATTTATCGTAAGTGAAAAATTAATTGAAGTTGACCCTGATAAAGTTAAAGCCATTCAAGAAATGCCTGCACCGAAAACTGAGAAAGAAGTTCGAGGGTTTCTAGGTAGATTGAACTACATTTCACGGTTCATATCTCACCTTACTGCAACCTGTGAACCCTTGTTCAAGCTATTGAGAAAAGAACAAACGGTCAGGTGGAACGAAGACTGCCGGAGGGCTTTTGAAAAAATCAAGGAATACATGCAAGAGCCTCCAATCCTTATGCCTCCAATTGAAGGAAGACCTCTGATAATGTACTTGACAGTATTAGAAGAGTCAATGGGGTGTGTGCTGGGCCAGCATGACGAGTCTGGTCGAAAAGAGTATGCAATTTACTACCTAAGCAAAACGTTTACCGTCTGTGAACAACATTATTCACTGCTCGAGAAAACTTGTTGTGCTTTAGCGTGGGCTGCTCGCCGACTAAGGCAGTATATGTTGACCCACACTACTTTATTGATCTCCAAGATGGACCCAGTTAAGTACATTTTTGAGAAGCCAGCACTTACCGGACGGGTTGCAAGATGGCAAATGATCCTCACAGAATATGACATTCAATACACATCTCAGAAAGCCATCAAGGGTAGTGTATTGTCTGATTATCTTGCTGAGCAACCCATTGATGATTACCAGCCTATGAGATTTGACTTCCCTGATGAAGACATCATGTTCATTAAGTCAAAAGACCATGAAGATCCTGTTCACACTGAAGGGCCTGACCCAGAAGAAGAATGGACTATGATGTTTGATGGGGCTGTTAACATGAATGGTCGTGGTGTTGGTTCAGTACTCATTACACCTAAGGGGGTTCACATGCCTTTCTCGGCGAAACTCACCTTCAACTGCACTAACAACGAAGCTGAATACGAAGATTGTATTATGGGTCTTGAGGAAGCCATTGACCTCAGGATCAAGACTTTGACTGTATTTGGAGATTCAGCTTTGGTAATCAATCAAACCAACAGCAAATGGTATACCCACCAAGATCATCTGATACCTTACAGGGATTATACAAGGAGGTTATTGACTTTCTTCACAACAGTCAAGCTTGAGTATATCCCTCGAGATGAGAATCAGTTTGCAGATGCTCTTGCCACTATTTCATCCATGATCAAAGTTCAAGCTGCCAACTTTGTGCCTCGGATTTTAGTATCCCGGCTTGACAGACCAGCATATGTATTTTCAGCAGACCTTGTTAAAGATGATAAGCCTTGGTTCCATGACATTAAATGCTTCTTGGAAGACCAAACATACCCACCCGGGGCATCTTCCAATGATAAGAAGACACTAAGAAGGCTAGCTGGTAGT
This sequence comes from Lathyrus aphaca, assembly GCA_963966055.1. Lineage (NCBI taxonomy): Eukaryota > Viridiplantae > Streptophyta > Magnoliopsida > Fabales > Fabaceae > Lathyrus > Lathyrus aphaca. The sequence continues at coordinate 143,794,444 of OZ014523.1, forward strand.
TTTTTCCTGAATACTGACGGTTCCCTGTACAAGAGAAACTTTGATATGGTACTTCTCAGATGCGTTGATAAGACAGAAGTAGGTTTGATGATGCACGAAGGATCCTTTGGTACCCATGCTGGAGGGCATGCAATGGCAAAGAAGTTGCTAAGATCAGGCTACTACTGGATCACGATGGATGCCGACTGTTGTGCCTATGCCAGAAAATGCCATAAATGCCAGATTTACGCGGATAAAGTGCATGTGCCTCTGAATCCTCTGAATGTGATGTCTTCACCCTGGCCCTTTGCCATGTGGGGCATTGATATGATTGGCAAGATTGAACCAACCACTTCAAACGGCCACAGATTCATCCTGGTTGCTATTGACTATTTTACCAAGTGGGTTGAAGCAGCTTCCTATGAAAATGTTACAAGGCAGGTGGTAGCCCGATTTCTGAAAAGAGATATCATCTATCGATATGGAGTGCCCGAACGAATCATTACTGATAATGGTTCCAACTTGAATAACAAAATGATGGAAGAACTGTGTCGGGACTTCAAGATCCAACACCACAATTCTTCTCCTTACAGGCCAAAGATGAATGGCGCTGTTGAGGCAGCTAATAAGAATATCAAGAAGATTGTGCAAAAGATGGTAGTTACCTACAAAGACTGGCATGAAATGCTACCATTTTCCTTGCATGGGTACCGTACGTCAATCAGAACATCCACTGGGGCAACACCGTATCAACTTGTGTATGGTATGGAAGCAGTCCTACCTGTGGAAGTTGAATTACCCTCCTTGCGGGTATTAATGGATGTTAAATTGAATGAGGCAGAATGGGTCCGATCCCGATACGAACAACTGATTCTGATTGAAGAGAAAAGATTAGCTGCAATCTGTCATGGGCAGCTGTATCAGAAAAAAATGAAGAAAGCCTTCGATCAGAAAGTCAGGCTCCGAGAGTACCAAGTAGGAGATCTTGTGCTGAAAAGACTCCTCCCTCCTCATACAGACCATAGGGGCAAGTGGACTCCGAATTATGAAGGACCATTCTTAGTAAAGAAAGTTTTCTCTGGTGGAGCACTGATGCTCAACACTATGGATGGCGAAGACTTCCCATCCCCTGTGAATTCAGATGCAGTTAAAAAATACTTCGCATAAAAATGACCCGCTGGACATAAAAACAGAATGTAAGTCCAGGCAAAAATAGGGCATCCCGGCGAGTCAAAAACAGAATAAAAGACTCAGGCAAAAATAAGGGAAAATAAATAAAAATGTACACCCGCTGAGTTGAAAAGACGCATTGGACAGCTCAGGCAAAAATGGGTATCCCGGTGGATTGAAAACCTGAAAGGGCGATCCACGCAAAATAAGGGAATAAGCGAACAACTGTACTCTGAATTCGTCTGTATCACTCACAACTTGGTAAGCTTCGAAAGGCTCAAGCGCCGGTCATAATCGGCCTTCTTCAGAAAGCAAGACGAGAAGAACGTCAAATGTCACACAAGTCATAGCGAAAGGGAAGCTCCTTGAAGCGTCATCAACATTGCCAATACCTTTTATTTCTCAATTTGTAACAATCTCCTCATTTTAGGGGATTTGTTTCTTCGACTGTATCTTGCCAATTCAGGGCACACGAACTAATAAAATCAGATTTCCAGTCATGTTTTGTCTCGAACATTTTATTTTCATTTGCAAGAATGTCTGATGTCTTTAAGATACTAGTTGCATAAATACAAATGCTTCTCTTCTAAAAATACGTGCTTGCAGGAAATATACTTACTCCCGGGAGTGTCTAAACTCTTATAATGGAATACCTCGGGATTACTTGTGCGTTTCTCTGTCTTTTCAGGATTGCAGGTATTCAAAGCACGACATGGGGCACGAAAGCTTCACCCCAGCAAGCTGGCAAATCAGTATCTACTCAGTCTTAGCACCAGAAGTGTTTTCTCCCCAGCTGAGTTGCCATTTGTTATTTCCTCCTCAGCCAAGTACGAAAGCCTGGGAACCACCTCCCCACGGAGTTTAAGCCTCTATCTAGAAGAGCAACGCCTGAAGATCTCACAACAGGGTGAAGAAAGCTTCTACAAACCCCAGCTGGGTCCCTCATTACCAAGATAGGTCTATCAGTGACCTATATCCCCAAGCAAAGTCCCATATGCTAGATCTACCAATGATCTCACCCCCAGCTGGGATGTCCGCTTCAAGCAGATCAGCCAGAGATCTCCACAGCAACGGGATCCGAATCCCGGATCATTACCTTTTGCATAATCATAGCATTCGCATCATTATTCTCCCCACAGAGCGTAGCATTCCATCTAATACGGAGCATTACGGTAAAAATCAAACATACTGCATAATCATAAGCCATGTTCCGAATCAAACACTTGTAAATACTGATAATCCATCAACGATACACAGAATACCCCCCAGAATTCCCCACCAAGGGAGCCAAAGCATTTGCCTTACACTCACAAATACAAATACACACTCCTTTTGGCACTCGTTCGTGTCATCATTCCCCAGTAAAGTCGCCCGGGAATTCTTTACAAACAAACACTTGTATATTACAAATACTTCCTGACACCCGTCCGTGTCGTATCCCCAGTAGAAAGCCAAAGCGTCCTCTTTGCATTCACCAATACATATATATACAACTCCTTTGACACTCGTCCGTGTCACCCCCAGCATAACTACCCAAACACTTGGTAAACCATATACTTGTTTATATTACACTTTTCTCTTTTGACACTTATCCGTGTCACTCTCACCAGCAAGTTAAACACTCATCTGTACACCATTCATACATGTTACTCCTGTTTCACTCATACAGATACTCGTCTGTATCTTGTATATACCACTCAAATCCCCTCAGATTCAACACTCGTCCGTATCATCATCTCAGAACATGCGTCAAGCGTTTGTTTCTACCCGATACTCGTCCGTATCATAGTCTTAAGGATGCTCGCCCGCATCTTTAATCTATGCACCGTGCCGAACACTATTGTCTTCTTGAATTTAGACACTCGTCTGAGTCTATCTTTCCCCAGAAGAGTCCCCGCAGATCCGATACTCGTCCGTGTTCTTTGTTAACCAGTTGGTACTCGTCTGTATCATCATCTCTGGACATGTGTCAGTATTTGTTTCTACCTGGTACTCGTCCGTATCATTGTCTTTAGGATGCTCGTCCGCATCTTTAGTCTATACACAGTACCCAAACACTTGTACCTCTCATTTCTTGGATGTAGACACTCGTCCGTGTTTACTTTTCCCCAGCGAAGTCCTCAACAAAACTTCCTTTCTATCTGACATTCGTCCTATGTCGTGATATTCGGCAGCCGTACCCTTCCAGGTGATCGTCCTTCACCTTTGGATGACCGTCCCTCATCCTTTCCCCAGCAGAGTCTCCATTATTGGAACCCTTTTCTATCCGGCATTCGTCCTATGTCGTGATACAGAGCAGCCGTCCCCTGCTAGGTGATCTTCCTTCACCCTTTGATGATCATCCTTCATCATGCTTATCCGATGGCCGTACCCATCGTCGACTTTTTTATCTGGCATTCGTCCTATGTCGCGATACTTTTGGCAACCGTACCTTGCCCGGTGATCGTCCTTCACCTTAGATGCCCGCCCCTCATCTTATCCCCATCAGAGCAGCCGTCCCCTGCGAGGTGATCGTCCTTCACCTTTGATGACCGTACCTCATCACTTATTTTTACCTCTAATCCCCAGAGAGTCTTATAGCTTTACCTGATGGCCGTCCCCATCATAATCTCTTATATCCCCGGCATGTCGGTCGTCCCCGTCATTGCTTTATCCCCAGCAGTCGTCCTCTGCCCGACGGTCGTCTTCCGTCGCCCACATTTTATAATATACTTTATTTTCTTTTACAATCTATATCCCTTTTCTTCTTCATTCTGTGAGTGCAAATTTTGGATTGTCTTTGATATTCAACCACAAGTTATCTTGTTTGCCTGTTAAGCCGTTGCTTACACCCTGCACAGCTAACTCATGCTTGAATAGGGGCAGCTGTAAACACCCCAAATTTGCCCTCACCCATTCACCCCATGGCTTGTGATCTCTTCATATGCATAAGATCAATCATAGCATCTCATATTGCATTTTTGGTTCACTGCATTGCTTCTAAGTCATCTGCATCTAGGGTTTGTGATCTGAGCTATCCAAGAGCCATTTGAGCCACTCCAAAGGTCATCAATCATTTCAAAGGGGTCCATGTATGTTCAAGCATCATATTACATCCTCACAAGATCAAGAAAGTCAAAAACCACAAGAACTGGGAATGGCATGGAAGCAGAGCCAGGTTTAACTGCACAAATGACCTAGAATTAGGGTTTTGGTTTCAAAGGCCATAACTCCAAATTTTTTGGTCATTCTTATTTCTATTGGTCTCTATATGGTATAGGGATCATGCATATCAATTTTCATGAAGAAATTCCATGGGGAAGGCATCTGATCAAGGGTTGACTTCTTGGGCAAGTCAGTGTAAAATCAGGGCATCTGAGGCCCCCAATGACCCAACCAAGGGGTGTTATTCATCATTTTGAATGTGTAGGATCTTTATTTGATCATAGAAGATGTTGGAAGTTCACAAAATTGAAGAATTTCAAGCCATTTGGAAAGTTGCCTTTTTGGAAAAATGACTTGTAATGGAAACTTGCCATTTTGGGAAACTTTTTCAACCCTTTCTTTTTGATTCAAAAATGCTTCAAATGGGAAAACTTTGGTCATGAAAGTTGTAGAATGGATCATTCCCTTTTCAAAAAGTACAAGAACTCATTCTAATTCTTTTTGGATAAAAAGTTATGGCTTGTCAAAGTTAAGAAAAATCACATAATTTCAAGTTATGTACCAAAGAAGCAAAGTTGCAAAACCACTTGCCAGGACAAATTGTGCTTTCAAATGAACTTCTAATCTTTGTACAAACATAAAACAATTCCTAAAATTCAGATTGCACCAAAGGTTTGCCTATTTTCATGACTTATGGATCAAGGAACTTCAAAAGGGGCAAAAGCCACAAAGTTGCAAAACATCATACAAACCCTAATCCATTTGTTAATTAGCTTCAAAACTGATCCCATGGCCCTCCTCATTCCTTGCTGCGCAGGACACCCCTATTGTCCTTGGCTTGCCATTGGCCCATACCTCTCTTACACAAAACTTGACTTTTTGCATAAAGACCCATACCAATCACAATAGGGCACAACCACTCCACAGACCTATCACAAGTTGATATGTGGATCAAACCTAAGCCATAACACCACACAACACAAGCTGAAACCTCAGATTGCCATATTTATCAAAAATCCTCCAACTTGCAAAACCTTTCGAATCTCTCAGCTCACTCAACCAATCTTCAAACCAACATCACCATTGATCTCAAGATGACTCACTGACCACAAACCAACCATTGAAACAGCCAAAAACCTCGCATAAACCAAACACGATTTCTGACCAGTTGGCTTGCAATCTCCCAAATCAGCCAAAAGAAATTCCTTCCAAGCATCAAAACTCCATCAGGAGTTCAAGGGGAGTGGTTTGCACAAAGAGAGGAGGTCTGAAAGTCCAGAACTGAGAAAGCTCAAGCTCAGGTACCTCCTTGAAACATTTTTCCAGAACTCTTATTTTTTGTTTCAAAATGATTAAGCATGCTTCACTGATCACACTGAACTTGGAATTATTGAAAATGGTTGAGAAATGAGACTGTATTGCTTGTCTGAAATTTTTTTCATATTTATGTTCTTCTTCGAATCATGGGATTGAGTGAAAAGAAATGAGTTTTGAGGGTGGATTCAGGTTCAGGGGGATGAGGGGAGTTGATCTGGAGCTTTAGAGCTCCAGAAATAACCTAAAAGTGAGGTTTTGGTTTTGCTCAGGGGAGGTGTGGCCGGAGAAGACGACCGGAGGTCTTTTCCGGCCACCTGAAAGTCATTAGGGCTTTAAATGCGTTTAGGGTTCAGTTTGAATGTGGACCATAAATTAGGCTGAATTTGGTTGACTCCCGCGTGTTTGAATGGCCAGGATGGCTTCACTTAGCCCTAATCCACGTCATTAGTTAATTAATTAGGTTTTTAAATTAATCCTCTCAGTTTGAATTTCAGCCACAAGATCTGGCGCCAGTCAACTCCCGCGCGTCCCATTTAAATCTCAGCCACTGGATCTGTTGACTTCTCATTAAAATTCATTTTAATTTCATTTTTCTTGCATTTTCTTTCTCATTTTATTAAAAATAGTAAAACAAATCACAAAAATCTCATTTTTTGCATGCTGACTTAGAATATTTTTCTCATTCCAAAAACATTTTTATTTTTATTTTTTGCATAAAATTTGTATTTTTAAAATATTTAAATGTTTATTTTAATTAATTAATGGGAATTAATTAATTAAAATACCATTTAGGCTTCTAAAAATCACCCAAAAAATCACATTGCATCTTGACACATTTAGAGACATTATCAAACCATTCATACAAATTTCTTTTTGGTTCTTGACCTATTTTGACAAATTCTTTGAATTTAGGGTTCTTGAAAATCAATATTTTTAACCCTAACTTAGAAAAATCTTTTCTGCCTAACCATGAAGGGTTTGATAGTGATTATTTTTGCATTGCATTCCTCACATCATGTAGTTTCTAGGATAAAGTTGTCAAGAATTTATTTTTCATTTTCAAATTGTTTTGCATTTTTCCTTTTGAGGTACCTTAAAACCCTAGCAACCTTAGGAAATTCATAACTTGCAATAGGTTAAGAGTTGGATCCTCTCCTTTGGGCAGTGAATTTGTATAGGTTTAGGGTATCCTTGATTGCATTTTCAAATTTTTATCATATTGTTTGCTTCTGGTTTTGGATTTTTGCTTTGCATGATGCATGAAACCCTAATTTGTGCCTTCTTTTGCATCCATTTCTCATTTGTTTGCATCCATTGACTTGCCATGACATTTTGTGCATTCTCATGATTCTTAATACATCTTAGGACATTTTAGAACCATGTTTGATCATTGAATCTTTCATTTGTCATGTTGTATGTCCATTGCATTTCATAACTTTTCATGTGCTTTCATGGTTCAAAGCATGTTTCTTTTACATCCATATGCTTGTATGATCATCCTCATGCCTTGTCTCATGTTTGCATCACCTCTTAGCATCATTAGCTTCATGATCTTGCTCCTGGTTTTGGTTTGCATCATCACATTTCATCTCATTTACATTGCATTTCATCTCTTATGCTAACATTTCAGATGGTAAGTTGTTTGAGAAGTGAATTTGCCTTCACTTCTCATGGTTTCTTTTCATCTCTTTCATACTTCCTTTGCTGCATTTTGTATGTGTATTGGATTGAGCTTGCTCATTCTTGTTCATCTTACTTTCTTCCTTCAAGCAACTTGTCTTCTTAAGTGAAGCAAGTTGTTTTGCTTCTCTTTGTTTCTTCCTCCTTTCATCTGCTTCCTTCCTAGTGGTTTCTCTGAAGATTCTTCTTGTAAACCTCACTAACCCTAGGAACAACCAAGCATGATCATAATTAGGGTTTGATTAGTCCCCCATTTAGCTTTTACCTTTGTGTCATCTTTGAGTCTTCTCTCCTCACCTCATAATCAGGGACTAAACCCTAAAGGTTTTAAGGCTTTGTGATTAAGCTTATGCATGCATCCTTCTATTAGGATGGAGTGTATAACTTTAATCCTAAGTGTTGAACCCTTAATGTGTTTAACTCCTTTAATCAATCCACTTAATAATCATCAAGACATCAAGCTTGTAACTTGGGCCTTGCATTAGGGTTCTAATTCTTCCTTAATTGGTTAAGAAGGACTAACCCTAGTGTTAATGGACAAGTCCCCCTCAAGTTGTCTTACAAACCATAAAATTCATTTCTTCATCTTATCATTAACTAAAATCCATCTAATAAAGGCTTTGTTTTTTCATGAGGTTAATCCCTAATCATGGATTAAGTTGAGGAGTCTTTCTCAGCTTAAATGTTCTCATCTATTATCCTTCTATTAGGATGGTGTAATGAGTCCATTAAATCCTTGATTATGGCTTAATCTCATTACTTAACACTAAACAAAAACAACAAAAACATCTAAATAAATCACAAGTAGGTTAATGATCTTAACCCTACATCATGGTGTCTAAGTGTGAGATGCTGACTTCACACTTAAGGTATTCTCATTACCCCTAACCAGAGGGAAGATGTGATTAGTTTACTAACCCTGGGCATAGGCTTAGGCTCATTAACTTATGACAAATTCCAAAGCAATAAAAGATTGAAAACACAAAAAAACAAACAATAATCGTCTCATTCGGGATTCTTTTCTCATCATCTTCACTCACAAACGAGAACTTGCTTCTCCCGTCTAATGCAAGACAGTTTGCACCTGAGCCAGACAGGTCATACACTTGAGCATTGGCAAGTAAGCAGTTCACATGTTAATTTATCTTTCAGTCTCTTTGGGTCGAACTACGGTGTTCTGACTTCCTCATTGCACGAGAGGATACGTAGGCATAACTTAACACTTATCGAACAAAAGTCTCTGTATATCCCCCCTCTTTCTAGCTTTATTCTTTAAGCCTCAGTCTTGAGCATTTCACTTTGATTCTTACACTGACACTTCTCTTATACACTTCACTTTTCTTTTGCACTGACACTTGCATTCTTTCCAGCTTTGATACACAAATTGCACTGACACTACCCCTTTAAAACACAAATCTTTTAAGCGTGGATCCCGTCGAGTACGACGGACAATCTGGGTGCTAATACCTTCCCAGGTTGTAACCAACCCCCTTTCTTAGTTTCTCTGGTTCGCAACCGCCTTATCCATATCTTTCTAGGTTTATGCAGCATTACCTTTCCTCCGGGATAAAAAATGCCTAGCTGGCGACTCCTGTCTTTCTGAGTTCACCTCTGTGTGTTCTCATCCTTTTCGCCGACTGTTCGCGTCTGTACCCCATTTGACCTAGCCTCATTTGGTGGGAGCGACAGCTACCGTGACTATACAAGGAGATTGTTGACTTTCTTCACAACAGACAAGCTTGAATACATCCCTCGAGATGAGAATCAGTTTGCATACGCCTTAGCCACTATTTCATCTATGATCAAAGTACAGACTACTAATTATATACCTCGGATTTTAGTATCCAGACTAGAGCGACCGGCGTATGTATTTTCTGTGGACACTGTCACTGACAACAAACCTTGGTTCCATGACATCAAATGCTTCTTGGAGACTCAGACATACCCACTTGAGGCATCGTCTAATGATAAGAAGACATTGAGAAGGCTAGCCGACAGTTTCTTCCTCAATACTGATGGTTCCTTGTACAAGCGAAACTTCGACATGGTCTTGCTCAGATGTGTTGACAAGAAGGAAGCAGACCTACTAAAGCACAAAGTACACGAGGTTTCTTTCGGTACCCATACCGGAGGACATGCAATGGTGAAGAAATTGTTGAGATCAGGTTACTATTGGATCACAATGGATGCAGATTGTTGTGCCTATGCCAGAAAATGTCATAAGTGCCAGATCTACGCAGACAAAGTGCATAAGCCTCCCAATCCTTTGAATATATTGTCTTCACCATGGCCCTTTTCCATGTGGGGCATTGATATGATTGGAAATATCGAGCCAACTGCTTCAAATTGTCACAGATTCATCCTGGTAGCCATTGATTACTTCACCAAATGGGTTGAAGCAGCTTCGTATGCAAACGTCACCAGGCAAGTGGTAGCCCGATTTATGAAAAGGGATATCATTTGTCGATATGGTGTTCCCGAGCGAATGATTACTAATAATGGTTCAAACCTTAACAACAAAATTATGACAGAGCTATTCCGGGATTTCAAGATCCAACATCATAACTCTTCTCCTTACAGGCCAAAGATGAATGGTGCTGTTGAAGCGGCTAACAAGAACATTAAGAAGATTATGCAAAAGATGGTAGTCACATACAAAGACTGGCATAAGATGTTACCATTCACCTTGCATGGGTGCCGAACTTCCATCAGAACATCTACCTGGGCAACACCTTATCAGCTGGTGTATGGTATGGAAGCAGTCCTACCTATTGAAGTTGAATTACCCTCCTTGTGGGTAATGATGGATGTAAAACTGGATGAAGCAGAATGAGTCCGATCTCGTTATAACCAACTAAGCCTGATTAAAGAGAAGAGATTAGCAACTATTTTTCATGGTCAGTTATATCAGAAACAGATAAAAAGAGCCTTCGATCAAAAGGTCAGACCTCGAGAATATCAAGTGGGAGAGCTTGTACTGAAAATAATCCTTCCTCCTCATACATACCACAGGGGCAAGTGGACGCCAAACTATGAAGGACCCTATGTGATAACTAAAGTCTTCTCAGGCGGAGCACTGATGCTCGCAACCATGGATGGTGAAGACTTCCCGTCTCATATGAATTCAGATGCAGTTAAAAAATACTTCGCATAAATGACCCGTTGGACATAAAAACAAAATGTAAGTCCAGGAAAAAATAGGGCATCCCGACGAGTCAAAAACAGAATAAAAGACTCGGGCAAAAATAATAGAAAATTGAAAAAAAAATGTACACCTGCTGAGTTGAAAAGCCACATCGAAAAACTCAGGAAAAAATGGGTATCCCGGTGGATTGAAAACCCGAAAGGGCGATCCATGCAAAATCAGGGAATAAGTGAACAACTGCATTTTGAATTCGTCTGCATCACTCACATAACATGGCAAGCTTCAAAAGGACAAAGCATCGGTCAGAATCAACTTTCTTCAGAAAGCAAGATAAGAAGAGCGTTCAGGTCATACAGGTCATAACAAAAGGAAGATTGAAGCATCAACATCAGCATTTCCAAATAGGAATTTTATTTTCTCAATTTTGTAGCAATCTCCTCATTTCAGGGATTAGTTTTCTCACTGTACTCGCCTATTCAGGGCACACCCAAAGTACGTAATACAACATTTGCATGAAAACATATAAGCCATTTTCAATAAATACTTGTAGGGAATATATGCTTTTAAGCAAACCTAAATCCTATAAATGAATCCGGTTGAGGATACCTCAGGACACTTTTGCGTTTCCTTTGTTTAATAGGTTGCAGGTACTCAAGGCGGACAACCTTTCATAGCATGGGGCATATCAGGCACTATATCCCCAGCCAAGCCGGTAGTCACATCATCAGAAGGACTACTCGATGAAAGTATTCCCCCACAGAGCTTTTTATCCCCTCAAAGTATCCCCCGCAAGCTGATCCTCTAGCAGATTACTTCCCAGAAGTTCTCTCCTCCTCAAGAAGGATCTCCAAAGCGATGCCTGAATCGCTTTTTCCCAACAAGTTGTCAGATCTTCTCATCCCTAGCATTGGGCCCCCATAGAGTTCTTTCCCCAGAATTCTCCAGAAAGATCGTGTAGTGATCCCTTCTCCTTACAGATTTCAGATCCCAGATCTCGTTTCTCTCATTTGCATAATCTTAGCATTTGAATCATTACTCCCTAAACAAAGTGTAACATTCCATCTAATACAGAGCATTATGGAAAAAAATCAAACATTTGCATGATCATAAGTCGGGTTCGAGCCAGTCACCTGCAAATACCAAAATCACTCCTCCAACAATACGCAAGAACTTATCCCTTGCAGATAAAAGCCAAAATGTCCTTTTGCACTCTCAATACAAATACTTGTACATTCTTACACACGATCCTTCTGATACTCGGCCGTATCCTACTTATACACAATTCTTGGATACTCGTCCATATCTTATGCATCTCCCCGAGAGAATAACACTCGTCTGTGTTCTTTATTCAAACAATTGATACTCGTCCATATCATCACTCCTTAAACACGCGTCGGTGTTTGTTTCTATCGATACTCGTCCGTATCGTGGTTCTAAGGATACTTGTCTGTATCTTTAATCTATACATATTGTAGAAACACTTACCATTTTATTTTTAGGGCTTAAACACTCGTTCGTGTTTATCTATCCCCACAAGTCGCCAACAAAAAAAATTTCTATCCTACATTCGTCATATGTCGTGATATCTTTTAGGTGATCATCATTCACCTTTTGATGACCGTACCTCATCATTCATCTGATGGCCGTCCCCATCGTCGATCTTTTTATCCGGCATTCGTCCTATGTCGAGATAATCCCCAACAGAGCAACTGTCCCCTGCTAGGTAATCGTCCTTGACCTCTTGATGACCGTCCCTCATCATTTACTTTTGATAACCGTACCTCATCATTCATCTGATGGCCATCCCCAACATCGATCTTTTTATCCGACATTCGTCCTATGTCGCGATAACTCTCAGCATCCGTACCCTGCTAGGTGATTGTTCTTCACCTTTTGATGACCGTACCTCATCATTCATCCGATGACCATCCCCATCGTCGATATTTTTATCCGACATTCGTCCTATGTCGCGATAACTCTCAGCAGTCGTACCCTGCTCGGTGATCGTCCTTCACCTTTTGATGACCATCCCTCATCATTGATTTATTTATTCTTCACCTGATGGCCGTCCCCATCGCGGTTTCTTTATTCTTCAGCCTGACGGTCGTCCCCGTTAGTGATTTTAAATCCCCAGTAAAGTCGCTTTTCTTTACCCGATGGTCATCCCCGTCACAAATTCTTTGTTCCCAAGCATGATGGTCATCCCTGTCAGTGCGTTTCTCACCGCTTTTATCCCCAGCAGTCGTCCTCTGCTCGATGGATGTCCTCCGTCGCTACCATTTGATATTCAGTCTATACTGTCTATTACAATTTATATCCCTTTTCTTCTCATAATATAGAGTTCAAATTTTGGATTGTCTTGGTATTCAACCACAAGTTATCTTGTTTGTCTGTTAAGCCAGACGCTTACATCCTACACAGCTAACTCATGCTTGAATAGGGGCAGCTGTAAACACCCCGAAATTTCCCTATCTTTTATCACATCTTGGCTTGTGATCTTTCATATTGCATTTCATAAGCATCACATCCCACATTGCATATTTTTTCCTTTATCCATTCATTGCATAGCTGCATAGCTAGGTTTGTGGTCAAATGAATCTTAGAAGTGGTATGAGCTACCTCAGAGGCCATGAAGCATGCCAAGAGGGTCCATGAGTGTTCTATGATCATATTATACCTCTAAGGTTGCTTTGAAGTCACAAAATCTCAGAAGATTGCACAGTAGTCCAGGCAGGCTCAAGGCTTCTACATAGATGACTAGAAATTAGGGTTTTGGGTTTGAGGCCCTTACACTCAATATTTTTGGTCATTCTTGATTCTATTGGTCTATATATGTTATAAGGAGCATGTGTATCAAATTTGAAGCAAAACTTTCTTGTGGAAGTCATCTGATCAAATGGTAACTTGTTGTGCAAGAAAAGTCAGAATCAGGACATTTGAGGGCACCAATAAGGGTTCCAAAGGGTCATGTTCATCAATTTGAGGTCCTATGATCTTTATTTAATCTTAGGAATGATTATAAGTTCACAATATTGAAGAATTTTGAGCCATTTGAAAAGTTTTTATTTTTGGGAATACTTGTAATGAAAACTTTCCATTTTGGGAAAGATCTTCAACCTCCTCTTTCTTGATCAAAAAGGCTTCAAATGAATTTTCCTCAAACATTAAAGTTGTAGATTTGATCTTCCCATTTTAAAAAAGTACAAGAATCCCTCTTGATTCATCCTAGAACTCAAGTTATTGAAAGTCAAAGTTGGGAAAAATCTTGTAATTTTCAAGTTCATGCCAAAGAGGGAAATTTGCAAAATGGTATTTCAGGCCTTTATGTGACCTCTAATCCACTAAAACACATCATGCCATGATCAAACAACTTCTAAAGATCAGAATTGGGCCAAAAACCTAGGGCTTTCATGCCTTGCTTCTCAAGAAATCACAAAGTTGTGAAATTGCAAAAACCATTCAAACTCTTGAATCAAGCCATACAGCTCATTAATTTCGATCCAAGGGCGCTCCTTGAACTCAGCTGAGGCAACCCAAGACCTCAAATCACTTCTGCCATGGCCCATTCTTCAAGTACATCATTTTTTAATTTTTGGCCAATGGAGCTATACCATTCCCACAGTGCACAACCACTCCTCTGACCTATCTCAATCTTTTATGCATTTCCTAAGGATCATAACACATAACACTTGAAGCCTTGAAAACAAGCCAATACTGAGATTGCACAAAATTTGTCAAAAAACTTCCCTTATTCTATTCTCACTACTCAGCCATCAAACATCCAAAATTCTTTCACCATTCAATCACACATAACACAAGGATTATTTCCCACCCATCCCCATGGCCTGAAACACCCTAAAACAAAAACACGATTTCTGTTGAACCAGAACTGAACCCTTCAAAATAGCCCAGATAAACTTCATCCAAGCATTCCAATAGCACAAGGGGGGCCAGAGGAGTCATTTTGCACAAGAGCAAGGTCCTGAAAGCTCCATTTTGAAGAAGCTCAGCTCAGGTATTCATCAAGAACATTTTTTCCAGAACTATTTTTTCTTGTCATAAAATGATTCTATACGCTTAGCTGATCATTCTGATATGTTTAGAATTGAAAATGGTTGAGAAATGAGCATGTATGGTTGTTCTGAAACTTTACCCGTGAAAGTGTTTTTGATTCGATTTGCATGATTCTTGTGATATAAATGATGTTTGATGATTGGTTTTGATTGTATGAATCATGAGGAGTGTTTCTGGGTAGTTATTTTTGTTTGTGGTGGCCTAGGGAATACAATAGGTTGAAGGAATGGCCGGAGCTTATCTCCGGTCACCTGAAAGTCATTAGGGTTTTGTTTGCCAGTTTGAATCTCAACCCTTGGATGTTGATTAGATTAGCGTATGGACGGCTCAGATAATTCATTAAACCCTAATTCCAATTAATTAAGTTAAATTATAATTAATTAGTCAGATTGAATCTAGACCCTTGGATAGCGCACATATCTCATTTTTAAACCACAACCCTTAGATCTTCATACCCTTGGTCAAGCAGACTTTCAATCCTGGCCACTGATCTCTCTCTCACGCAATTTGAACCACCCCTTTTAAATACTTTGCATTTTAATTCATTTTTATTTCATTTCATTTTATTTATTTATTTAAAATAGTAAAACATTTTCTAAAAATCTATTTTTTTTGCATTCTCACTTTAAATAATTTTTAGAACCCAAAAACATTTTTATTTTTTATTTTTGCATTAAAAAAATATTTTTAAATCATTTAATTGTATTACTTAATAAATTAATTCATTTTAATTAATTAAAAATACTTTTAAGTATTTAAAAATCATCAAAAAAATCATGAAGCATTCTTACACATTTAAAAAAATTTACAAACTCATCTTACAAATTTCTTTTAGGTTTTGATTACATTTTGACAATTAACCATGAATTAGGGTTTATACATTTCTTATTTTTCTAACCCTAACTTCAAAAATTCATTTCTGATCAACCAAGATGAGTTTGTGAATGGTTCTTTTTGCATTCTTTCATACTTGGCATGCAGTATCTATGGTATTTACCTAATATTTTTGCATTTCATTTTCCATTTGTTTGACATTTTTCATGAAGAGGTATCCAAAACCCTAACCTAACTTAGAAAAACCATAGCTTGACTTTGGTATAGCTTCTGACTTCCATCTTTGGGGTGTGATATTATGTGGGTTTAGGGTTCACATGGTTGCAATTTCAATTTTTTTATCATGTGTTTTGCTTCTTTTTTGATCATATGCATCTCATACTTTCTTAAAACCCTAATTTTCCATGTTCATTTGCATTCATCTTTGCATACCATCATCATATGAACTTTTCACGACATCTCATGCATTTGTATGTCATCTTAGACACCTTAGGACATGTGTGAATGTTGGTTGATCATTGTTGCATCCATTTGACATGTTTTTCATCCATTACATCTTATGTATGTTCATGTGTTCTTAAGCTTCTAACATGCTTGTTTTTGCATCCATCACTTGTATGATCATACATATGCATTGTATATGACTTTTCATCTTACCATGACACATTTGCATCATGTATTCACTTCTATTTGGCATCATTACATCTTCATCTTTGCTTCATTGCATCTTGTTTCGCCTTATGCATTCATACTAACCATTGCAGGGGCTTCTGGTAAGTTGAAAAGGATGTGGATTTGCCTCCACATCCAACCTTTTCTTATCCCTTCATTTGAATTTTTATTTGTCTTTGAAGTGAGTTTGACTTACTTGTGCTCTCTCTTGCTCCTTTTTCTTTCTCTTAGGTTACTAACTTCTTCAGGAAGTAAGTAACCTATTCTTCTTCCTCTTATCTTTTCATCTGCTTCTTCTTCCTTGGTGGCCATCTGAAGACTTTCTGAAGATCTTTCTCTAAACCTCACAAACCATAGGAATGTCCAAGCATGATAACTTTAGGGTTGTATATAGTCTCCCCTAGTTTTTTTACCTTTGAGTCTCCTTGAGTCTCTGCTCCCCGTCTCATGATCAAGGCTAAACAGTTAAAGTTTTTGGACTCTATATTAGGGTTATGCCTGTATCCTTATCTTAGGATGGAGTGTATAACTTTAATACTTAGTGTTAAACCTTTAAGTTGTTTACACCTTCTAATCAAAACACCTAATCATCATTAAGACTTAAGCGTGTAACTTGGGCCTTATATTAGGGTTACATCTCTGCCTGTTGGTTCAGAGGGACTAACCCTAGTGTTTAATGGACAAGTCCCCCTCAAGTTTAGTCTTACAAACATAAAATCCATTTCTTAACACCACCTTTAATTAAAATCCACTTTAATAAAGGCTTGTTATATAATGATTTTAATCCCTAACCATGGATTAAGTTGAGGAGTCTTCCTCATCTTAAGTGTTCTCATATATTATCCTTCTCTTAGGATGGTGTAATGAGTTCACTAATCCCTGATTAGAGATTAAACTCATTACTTAACACAAAACAAAAATCCAAAGACACTTAATAATCACAAGTAGGTTAATGATCTTAATCCTGCATCGTTAGGGTAATTAAGTTGATATTTTCATCTCATACTTAAGTAGACTCATTATCCCTGATCAGGGGTGATATAATGAGTTTACAAACCCTTGATTAAGGCCTAAGCTCATTATCCTATGCAAAACACCAAAAATAATAAAAAACTGAAAACACAAAAACAAACAATAAACGTCTCCTCCGGGATTCTTTTCTCATCATATTCACTCTGAAAACGAGAACTCGCTTCTTCCGTCTAATGCAAGATAATAAGCACTTGAGCCAGACGAGTCATACACTTAAGCATAGACAAGTAAGTAGTTAATGGAAAAAACACTAAGTCTCTCTGTGTCGAACTACGGTGTTCTGACTTCCTCATTGCACGAGAGGATACGTAGGCATAACTTAACAGTTATCGAACAAAATTCTCTTTGTCTCCCCCCTCTCATCCTCCTAGTTTCTCTTTCATTAGCCTCAGTTTTAAGCACTCACTTTCTTTTTGCATAAACACTCTGTACATCGTTTTCTACCTAGCTTATTATACACAGTTTAGCACATATACTATCCCCCTTTTAAACACAATCAAGTAAGTGTGGATCCCATAGAGTACGAAGAACGATCTGGGTGCTAATACCTTCCCTGGTTGTAACCAACCCCCTTTCTCAGTTTCTTTGGTTCATAACCATCTTATCCATACCCTTCTAGGTTTATGCAGTATTACCTTTCCTTCGGGATAAAAATGCCTAGCTGGCGACTCTATTCAACCTCAACCTCCAACATTGCCGACAGTTCGCGTTTGCACCAGGATGAAAATCCGGGGAGCGACACCCTTACACACTCTTCTAAGGAATATTCCAAGGAATATTTCCTAAACCCTAATGATCTTACCTGATAAGGAGGTCCTTCCAGCAATTTGTCGCTCCCACCAAATGAGGCCAGGTCAAATGGGGTACAGACGCGAACGGTCGGCGAAAGAGAGAGGGAATGAATAGAGTCGCCAGCTAGGCATTTTTATCCCGAAGGAAAGGTAATGCTGCATAAACCTAGGAAAGATACGGATAAGAAGGTTGCGAACCAGAGAGACTGAGAAAGGGGGTTGGTTACAACCTGGGAAGGTATTAGCACCCAGATTGTCCGCCGTACTCGACGGGATCCACGCTTAAAAGATTTGTGTTTTAAAGGGGTAGTGTCAGTGCAATTTGTGTATCAAAGCTGGAAAGAATGCAAGTGTCAGTGTAAAAGAAATGTGAGGTGTATAAAAGAAGTGTCAGTGTGAGAACAAGAATGAGATGCTCAAGACTATGAGGCTTAAAAAATAATGCTGAAAGAGGGGGAATAGACAGAGACTTTTGTTCGATAACTGTTAAGTTATGCCTACGTATCCTCTCGTGCAATGAGGAAGTCAAAACACCGTAGTTCGACCCAAAGAGACTGAAAGATAAATTGACTTGTGAACTGCTTGCTTGTCTATGCTCAAGTGTATGACCTGTCTGGCTCAGGTGCTAACTGTCTTTCATTAGACGGAAGAAGCAAATTCTCGTTTGTGAGTGAATATGATGAGAAAAGAATCCCGGAGGAGACGATTATTGTTTGCTTTTGTGTTTTTAATCTTTTATTGCTTTTTGAGGTTTGTCATAAGAAAATGAGCTTAAGCCTAAACCAAAGGGTTAGTAAACTCATCACATCCTCCCTCTGATTAGGGGTAATGAGAATACCTTAAGTGTGAAGTCAACATCTCACACTTAATCACCCTGATGTAGGATTAAGATCATTAACCTACTTGTGATTATTTAGATGTTTTTGTTATTTTTGTTTAGTGTTGAGTAATGAGTTTAAGCCATAATCAAGGATTTAATGGACTCATTACACCATCCTAATAGAAGGATAAAAGATGAGAACATTTAAGCCGAGAAAGACTCCTCAACTTAATCCATGATTAGGGATTAAACTCATGACAAAACAAAGCCTTTATTAAAGTGGATTTTAGTTAATGGTAAGATTAAGAAATGGATTTTAGGGTTTGTAAGACAACTTGAGGGGGACTTGTCCATTAACACTAGGGTTAGTCCTTCTTAACCATTTAAGGAAGAAATAGAACCCTAATGCAAGGCCCAAGTTACAAGCTTGATGTCTTGATAATTATTAGATGGATTGATTAAAGGATTTAAACACATTAAGGGTTTAACACTTAGGATTAAAGTTATACACTCCATCCTAATAGAAGGATGCAGGCATAAGCTTAATCACAAAGCCTTAAAACCTTTAGGGTTTAGTCCCTGATTATGAGCTGAGGAGAGAAGACTCAAAGATGACACAAAGGTAAAACTTAGTGGGGGACTAAACAAACCCTAATTATTGTCATGCTTTGTTATTCCTAGGGTTAATGAGGTTTAAGAGAAAGATCTTCAGAGAAACCACCAGGAAGGAAGCAGATGAAAGGAGCAAGAAGCAAAGAGAAGCAAAACAACTTGCTTCACTTAAGAAGACAAGTTGCTTGAAGAAATAAGGTAAGAGATGAACATGAATGAGCAAGCTCACTCCAATACACATAAATAATGCAGCAAAGGTGCAAGAGATATGAGAGGAGATTGTGAGAAGTGAAGGCAAATTCACTTCTCAAACAACTTACCACCTGAAAAGTTAGCCAAAAGAAATGAAATGCAATGCAAATGAGGTGCAATGCCATGATGCAAACCAAAACCAGAAGCATAAACATGATGTTAATGATGCTAAGAGATGATGAAAACATGAGACAAGACATGAGGATGATCATACAAGCATAAGAATGCAAATGAGGCATGCTTTGAACCATGAAAGTTCATGAAATGTTTATGAAATGCAATGGACATATAACATGGCAAATGAAAGATGCAATGATCAAACATGATTCTAATATGTCCTAAGATGTCTTATATGTCATGAGGATGCACAAAATGTCATGACAAGTCAATGGATGCAAGCAAATGAGAAATGGATGCAAAGGAAGGAACAAATTAGGGTTACATGCATCATGCAAAGCAAAAATCCAAAACCAGAAGCAAATGACATGATAAAAATTTGAAAATGCAATCAAAGATACCCTAAACCTATACAAGCTCACTGCCCAAAGGAGGGGATCCAAATCTTAACCTAGTGAAAGTTATGAATTTCCTAAGATTACTAGGGTTTTGGGGTGCCTCACAAAGAAAAATACCAAAAAAATTGAAAATGCAAGATCAAATCAAACCCATTTTATCCTATAAACTAAATGCTATGCAGGATGCAATGCAAGAAGAACCATCATCAAACTCTCAAGGGTTGGGAAGAATGAATTTTTCAAAGTTTGAACCAAAATAATGCCTTAAAATGAATTTAATTCCAATGAAAATGATCAAAAGGCATCAAGAACCAAAAATAAATTTGTTTTGAGAGTTTGATAATGTTTCTAAATGTTTTAAAATGCAATGTGATTTTTTTTTGTGATTTTTAAATACCTAAATGCATTTTTAATTAATTAATTTCCATTAACTAATTAAAAATAAACATTTAAATGATTTAAAAATAATTTTTAATGCAAAAAATAAAAATAAAAATATTTTTGGGTTCTGAAAATTAATTAAATGTTGACAAACAATTTCAGAATTTTTAAACATGTTTTATTATTTTTTAAAATTCATGCAAATAAAATACAAACAAAATGAATTAAAATTGGTTAACAGAAGAATGAATCGATTCAAGCTTGGATGAATCGATTCATAATGATCAATTTTTGAGAAAACAAAATTAGTTAAACAGCATGAATCGATTCATCAAAGGATGAATCGATTCATTTTGCGAAATCCAGGAACCACTCAACAACATGAATCGATTCAAGCTAGAATGAATCGATTCATTATGCTGATTTTCCAAAAATTCATAATCAAACTCATTCCCTGGGCTGTTTTAAGTGTTCTAACTCTCCATATTTCATCCTCTACCCACCTAAACATGAATCAATCACAAGGTCACATTTACAATGCATCAACAACAAGATTCGAGCAAAATCAAGAAAACTGCAAAAATTTCAGAACATGCATACACACTCATTTCTCAACCATTTTCAGTGTTTCAAAGCTTAACATGATCAATGAAACAAACTCTATCATCTTATAACAAGAGATTGCATTTCTAAAAAAAATGTTCTTGATGATACCTGAATTGGAGCTTTGAACTTTGGAGCTTTCTGACCAGTCCTTTGCTTCAAACAAGCTCCAATGATCCTCCTGATGATGGAATGAAGCTTAGAAAACTTGTGGAGTGGCTGGTTTGAATGTTTTGTTCTGGTGTAACAGAAATGGAGGTCTTGGTGTGTGATGTTTCAAGCTGTTTCAGGGGGTGGTTTTTGTTCTAAGGGTGATTTGTGACTTGTTGGTGAAAGAAAAAGTGATGTTTGATGGCTGTGTGAGGAGATTTTTCAGAGAAGAAGTTTGGGACAGATTTTGTGCAAGTTGGATTGTGTGTGTTTTCTGGCTTGTGTGTGTTGCTATATCACTCCCATAATGTTTGAGTAGGCTGTGGAGTAGGTTAGTAGAGGCTGCTGATCACTATTCCAAGAGCATGGGAGAAATTGCAAAAAGTCATGGTTAGGTGTACTTGAGGCATGGGTTGTGGCAGAGATGGTTTCTTGGCCTATACTGCATCAGCTGAGTTCAAGGATGGTTCTTGGATCAGTTGATGTGAGCTGGAATGGATGAAGGGTGAGATCTCACATGTTTTGCAACTTTGTAACTTGTTACACTTTGTGATTTTTGGCCATGGAAAAGTAACACTCTTTGCTGAATTTTGGTTGTGATAGGTTACATGATGTTATGGTGGTGTCTTGAAATCAGTTAGAGACCATACAAAACCTTGGGGGCCTATTTTGCAAGAATTTCTCTTTGGAGAATTTCATGGAAAGTGGTTTATGATACTTGGATATCAAGGCATGAAAATGAGAAACTTCTTGGGCAAATCTGAATTTTGGGCCATACATGATGTTTGTGTATTGGTTAGAAGTCATTTTGAAGTCAATAAAATGCTTGGCATGTGAAATTGCAAGTTTCCCTCTTTATGCAAAAGTGAAATTTCAATGATTTTTCCCAACTTTGACAAGCCATAACTTTTGATCCAAAATGAATTAGAATGAGTTCTTGTACTTTTTGAAAATGGTAGGATCCATTCTACAACTTTCATGACCAAAGTTTTCTCATTTGAAGCATTTTTGAATCAAAAAGAGGAGGTTGAAAAACTTTCCCAAAATGGCAAGTTTTCATTATAAGTCACTTTCCCAAAAAGGCAACTTTGCAAATGGCTTGACATTCTTCAATTTTTTGAACTTCTAACATCTTCTATGATCAAATAAAGATCATACACATTCAAAATGATTGAGAATGCCCTTTGGTTGGGTCACTGGGGGCCTCAGATGCCCTAATTTTGCACTGACTTGCTCAAGAAGTCACCTTTTGATCAGATGCCTTCCCCTTTGAATTTCTTCATGAAAATTGATATGCATGATCCTTATAACATATAGAGACCAATAGAAACAATAATGACCAAAAAATTTGGAGTTATGGCCTTTGAAACCAAAACCCTAATTTTAGGTCATCTGTGCAGTTAAACCTGGCTCTGCTTCCATGCCTTCCTCAGTTCTTGTGATTCTTTGAATTTCTTGACTTTGTGAGGATATAATATGATGCTTGAACATACATGGATCCCTTTGAAGTGATTGATGACCTTTGAAGTGGCTCAAGTAGCTCTTGGATTGCTCAGATCACAAACCCTAGATGCAGATGACTTTGAATCAATGTAGTGGAGCACAAAGGCCACATGAGATGCTATGATTGAACTTATGCACATGAAAAGATCACAAGCCATGGTGTGAATGGGTGAGGGAAAATTTGGGGTGTTTACAGCTGCCCCTATTCAAGCATGAGTTAGCTGTGCAGGATGTAAGCAACGGCTTAACAGGCAAACAAGGTATCTTGTGGTTGAATACCAAAGATAGTCCAAAATTTGCACTCACTGAATGAAGAAGAAAAGGGATATAGGTTGTAAAAGGCAGGTAAAGTATGATTATAAAGTGCGGGTGACGGAGGACGACCGTCGAGCAGAGGACGACTGCTGGGGATGAAGCAATGCCGGGGACGACCGACATGCTAGGGAAAATGCAGGAAATAAAGCAATGACGGGGACGGCCGACAAGCTGGGGATATAAGAGATTATGATGGGGACGGCCATCAGGTAAAGCTATAAGACTCTCTGGGGATTATAGGTAAAGTGAATGATGGGGACGACCATCAGGTTCAAGGTATGGATGAAATAAATGATGAGGTACGGTCATCAAAGGTGAAGGACGATCACCTAGCAGGGGACGGCTGCTCTGTTGGGGATAAGATGAGGGACAGTCATCTAAGGTGAAGGACGATCACCTGGCAGGGTACGGCTGCCGAAAGTATCACGACATAGGACGAATTTTGGATGAAAAGGTCGACGATGGGGACGGCCATCAGATAAGCATGATGAAGGACGATCATCAGGAGGTGAAGGGCGACCACCTAGCAGGGTACGACTGCTCTCGGGGTTTATCATGACATAGGACGAATGTCAGATAACAAGATCAACGATGGGGACGGCCATCAGATAGAATGATGAAGGACGATCATCAAGAGGTGAAGGACGATCACCTAGCAGGGGACGGCTGCTAAAAATATCACGACATAAGACGAACGTCAGATAGGAAGGGGTTCTAATGAATAGAGACTCCACTGGGGGTGATGAAGGACGATCATCTAAAAGGTGAAGGACGATCACCTAACAGGGTACGGCTGCCGAAAAGGTATCATGACATAGGACGAATGTCAGATAAAAAGGGAATAGTTTAACAAGTTTTGTTGGGGACCTCGCTGGGGAAAAGTAAACATGGACGAGTGTTTACATCCAAGAAATGAAAGGTATAAGTGTTTGGGCACTGTGTATAGATTAAAGATGCGGACGAGCATCCTTAAGACTACGATACGGACGAGTATCAGGTAGAAACAAACGCTTGACGCATGTTCAAAGATGATGATACGGACGAGTATCAACTAGTTAACAAAGAACACGGACGAGTGTTGATTCTGCGGGGGCTCTTCTGGGGAATAATAGACACAGACGAGTGTCTAAACTCTAAAAAGAGGTAACAATATCTGACATTGTGTATGGATTAAAGATGCGAACGAGCATCCTTAAGACCATGATACGGACGAGTATCAATAGAAACAAACGCTGACACATGTTCAGAGATGATGATACGGACGAGTATCAACTAGTTAACAAAGAACACGGACGAGTTTCGAATCTAAGAAAGATAATTGGTGTATACAAGATACGGGCGAGTACCTGTATGAGTAAAACAAGAGTAACAAGTATAAGTGGTGTATACAAGATACAGACGAGTATTTGTATGAGTAAAAAGTATGAGTAACAAGTATGGGTAGGACACAGACGAGTGTCTATATTGCTGGGGAGAGTGCGACACGGACGAGTGTCGGAAAAAGTGTATTATAAACAAGTGTGGTTTCCAAAGTGTTTAGGCAACTGTGCTGGGGAAGGTGACACGGACGGGTGCCAATGATTTGTATATATATAGGTAAATATGTGGTGAATGCAATGGGGACGGTTTGGCTTTCTGCTGGGGTATGACATGAACGGGTGTCAAGGAGTATCTGTATCTTTAGGGAAAATGTCTTGGCTCTCTGCCGGGGAATTTCTGGGAGCATTCTGTATACCACCGATGGATTGTCAGCCTTCATACATGGCTTATGATTATGAAAAATGTTTGATTTTTGCCGTAATGCTCCGTATTAGATGGAATGCTACGCTCTGTGGGGGAAAATATGATGCGAATGCTATGATTATGCAAAGATAACGACCCGGGATTCGGATCCCAATGCTGTGAAGATCTCTGGCTGATCTGCTTGAAGTGGACATCCCAGCTGGGGATAAGATCATTGGTAGATCTGATAAGATGTATCTGCATGGGGAAACAGATCACTGATAGACCCATCTCAGCAATGGGGGACCCAGCTGGGGTTTGCAGAAGCTTTCTTTACTCTGTTGTGATTTCTTCATGCGCTGCTCTTCTGGATAGAGGTTGAAACTTTGTGGGGAGGTAGCTTCCTGTCTGACACTTGGCTGGCGAGGGATGATGACTGGAAACTCAGCTGGGGAAAGGGCACCCCTGGTGCCATTTGGGAGACGGGCTGAGTAAATAGTGATTTGACAGCTTGCTGGGGAGAAGCTTTCATGCCCCAAGTTGTGTTTTGGATACCTGCAATCTTGAAAAGACAGAGAAACGCACAAGTAATCCCGAGGTATCCCTTACCAGATTCTATCATAAGAGTTTAGACACTCCCGGGAGTAAGTATATCTCCTGCAAGCACACATTTTTTAGAAGAGAAACATCTGTATTTATGCAAACAACATCTTAAAGACATCGGACATTTTGCAAACGAAAATAGGATGTATAAGACGAAACATGACTGGAAATCTGATTTTATTAATTTGAGTGCCCTGAATTGGCAAGATACAGTCAAAGAAACAAATCCCCTCGAATTAGGAGATTGTTACAAATTGAGAAACAAAAGGTGTCGGCAATGTTGATGACGCTTCAATGAGCTTCCCTTTGCTATGACTCGTATGACATTTGACGTTCTTCTCGTCTTGCTCTCTGAAGAAGGCTGATTCTGAAAGAAGCTTGATCCTTTCGAAGCTTACCAAGTCGCAAGTGATACAGATGAATTCAGAATGCAGTTGTTCGCTTATTCCCTTATTTTGCATGGACCACCCTTTCGGGTTTTCAATCCATCGGGATGCCCATTTTTGCCTGAGTTGTCCAATGCGGCTTTTCAACTTAGTGGGTGTACATTTTTATTCATTTTCCCTTATTTTTTCCCGAGTCTTTTATTCTGTTTTTGACTCGCCAGGATGCCCTGTTTTTGCCTGGACTTACATTCTGTTTTTATGTCCAGCGGGTCACTTTTATGCGAAGTATTTTTTAACTGCATCTGAATTCACAGGGGACAGGAAGTCTTCACCATCCATAGTACTGAGCATTAGTGCTCCACCAGAGAAAACTTTCTTTACTACGAATGGCCCTTCATAGCTCGGAGTCCACTTGCCCCTGTGGTCTATATAAGGAGGGAGGAGTCTTTTCAGCACAAGATCTCCTACTCGGTACTCTCGGAGCCTGACTTTCTGATCGAAGACTTTCTTCATTCTTTTCTGATACAGCTGCCCATGACAAATTGCAGCCAATCTCTTCTCTTCAATCAGATCCAGTTGTTCGTATCGGGACCGGACCCATTCTGCTTCGTTCAGCTTAACATCCATCAGTACCCGCAGGGAGGGTAATTCAACTTCCACAGGCAGGACTGCCTCCATACCATAAACAAGCTGATACGGTGTTGCCCCAGTGGATGTTCTGATTGATGTACGGTACCCATGCAAGGCAAATGGCAGCATTTCATACCAGTCTTTGTAGGTGACCACCATCTTCTGTACAATCTTCTTGATATTCTTGTTAGCTGCCTCTACAACGCCGTTCATCTTTGGCCTGTAAGGAGAAGAATTATGGTGTTGGATCTTGAAGTCCCGGCATAGTTCTGCCATCATTTTGTTGTTTAAGTTGGAACCATTATCAGTAATGATTCGCTCGGGCACTCCATACCGACAAATGATGTCTCTCTTCAGAAATCGGGCTACCACTTGCCTTGTAACATTTGCATATGAAGCTGCTTCAACCCACTTGGTAAAATAGTCAATGGCTACCAGGATGAATCTGTGGCCATTTGAAGCAGTCGGTTATATCTTGCCAATCATATCAATCCCCCACATGGCAAAGGGCCAGGGTGAAGATATCACATTCAGAGGATTCGGAGGCACATGCACTTTATCCGTATAAATCTGGCATTTATGGCATTTTCTGGCATAAGCACAACAGTCTGCATCCATTGTGATCCAGTAATAGTCTGATCTTAACAACTTTTTAGCCATGGCATGCCCTCCTGCATGGGTACCAAAGGATCCTTCGTGCACTTCGTGCATCAACAAGCCTGCTTTTGTTCCATCAACGCACCTGAGGAGTACCATATCAAAGTTTCTCTTGTATAGGGAGCCATCAGTATTCAGGAAGAAACTACCAGCTAGCCTTCTTAATGTCTTCTTATCATTGGAAGATGCCCCAGGTGGGTATGTTTGATCCTCCAAGAAGCACTTAATGTCATGGAACCAAGGCTTACCATCTTTGACAACATCTGCTGCAAATACATATGCTGGTCTATCAAGTCTGGACACTGAAATCCGAGGCACAAAGTTGGCAGCTTGAACTTTGATCATTGATGAAATGGTAGCCAGAGCATCTGCAAACTGATTCTCGTCCCGAGGGATATACTCAAGCTTGACTGTTGTAAAGAAAGTCAATAACCTCCTTGTATAATCCCTGTAAGGTATCAGATGATCCTGGTGGGTGTACCATTTTCCGTTGGTTTGATTAACTACCAGAGCTGAATTTCCGAACACAGTCAAAGTCTTGATCCTGAAGTCAATGGCTTCCTCAAGACCCATAATACAAGCTTCGTATTCAGCTTCGTTGTTAGTGCAGTTAAAGGTGAGTTTTTCCGAGAAAGGCATGTGAACTCCCTTAGGTGTAATGAGTACTGCACCAACACCACGACCATTCATGTTAACAACCCCATCAAACATCATAGTCCATTCTTCTTCTGGGTCAGGCCCTTCAGTGTGAACAGGCTCTTCATGATCTTTTTCTTTTATGAACATGATGTCTTCATCTGGGAAGTCAAATCTCATAGGCTGGTAATCATCAATGGGTTGCTCAGCAAGATAATCAGACAATAGGCTGCCCTTGATGGCTTTCTGAGAGGTGTATTGAATGTCATATTCTGTGAGGATCATTTGCCATCTTGCAACCCGTCCGGTAAGTGCTGGCTTCTCGAAAATGTACTTAACTGGATCCATCTTTGAGATCAATAAAGTAGTGTGGGTCAACATATACTGCCTTAGTCGGCGAGCAGCCCACGCTAAAGCACATCAAGTTTTCTCGAGTAGTGAATAACGTTGTTCACAGTCGGTAAACTTTTTTCTTAGGTAGTATATTGCATACTCTTTTCGACCAGACTCGTCATGCTGGCCCAACACACACCCCATTGACTCTTCTAATACTGTCAAGTACATTATTAGAGGTCTTCCTTCAACGGGAGGCATAAGGATCGGAGGCTCTTGTAAGTATTCCTTGATTTTGTCAAAAGCCCTCTGGCAGTCTTCATTCCACCTGACCGTTTGTTCTTTTCTTAACAGCTTGAACAAGGGTTCATAGGTTGCTGTGAGGTGAGATATGAACCTTGAGATGTAGTTCAATCTACCTAGGAACCCTCAAACTTATTTTTCTGATTTCGGTGCAGGCATTTCTTGAATGGCTTTGACTTTATCAGGGTCAACTTCAATCCTTTTCTCACTTACAATAAATCCCAACAACTTACCGGATCGCACCCCGAATGTGCATTTGTTGGGGTTCAACTTCAGTTGGTATTTCCTCAGACGCTTGAATAACTTCAGCAGATTTACCAGGTGGTCTTCTTCTGTGAGGGACTTGGCAATCATGTCATCCACATAACATTCAATTTCTTTATGGATCATGTCATGGAATAATGTTACCATAGCCCGTTGATAAGTTGCACCAGCATTCTTCAGTCCGAATGGCATCACCTTGTAATAGAATGTGCCCCAGAGTGTGATGAAAGTTGTCTTCTCCATGTCTTCAGGTGACATTTTGATCTGATTGTATCCTGAAAATCCATCCATGAAGGAGAACACCGAGAACTGAGCCGTATTATCCACCAATACATCAATGTGAGGTAATGGGAAGTCATCTTTCAGGCTGGCTCTGTTCAGATCCTGGTAGTCCACACACATCCTCACCTTGCCGTCTTAGGCACAGGTACAATATTAGCAACCCACGGTGGATAGCTAGTCACAGCAAGGAAACTGGCGTCCCACTGTTTTTGTACCTCTTCCTTTATTTTCATTGCCATATCTGGGCGAGTACGGCGCAACTTCTGTTTTACTGGTGGGCAATCTTCCTTTAAAGGCAGCTTGTGCATGACAATATCGGTGTCAAACCCTGGCATATCCTGATAAGACCAAGCAAAGACATCCACATACTCCCGAAGCATATCAATCAGTTGCTCTTTCACTGAATCTTGTAGGCAGGCCCCGATTTTAACCTCTTTCACATCTTCTTCCGTACCAAGATTAACTGTTTCAACCTCCTCCTGACGAGGAGTGATAACCTTCTCCTCTTGCCTTAGCAACCTGGCTAGCTCTTCAGGTAGCTCATAATCTTCTTCAACCCTTTCATCAGCTTGATTGATTGGATTGTCAAAGTCATACGAAGCCATAGCAGTGTTGTTGTCGGTGCAGTCTAAAAGGCACTCTCTGCAAGGGTTTAGATTGTTCATTTTAGTGATCAATTTTACTCTTGTTTAGAAAAAGTGAAATGAAGTTATCATTTTGGAAAACATTGCCATTTTATTTTTGTACAAAAAGAAAAATGAAAAAACAGTGAGCGGAAAAGGAAAAGACTCATTTGCAAAAGATGTCCGATATTCATTGATTGATCTGTTTGCACAAAATTACAAGATGGCCCGATTACAAAATGAGTCTTGACATCTTGGGCAAGATGCAAGACTTGATGCATGCTTAAAAATACAGGAAATAATAATTACTCTGCAGGAGTAACCCTTATAATTTCCTGGGAAGACCAATTAAGGACTTGGCTCCCCGGGATCCTTGGACGTATCCAGCTCTCCAGGTTGCGGTCGCTTTCCTCCTCGTCTTCCAAGTTGTTCACAGCATCCGGGGTGAGCATTCCCCCGCTGACAAAGTTGGGCTTCTTGGCAGCCTCTGATTGATCTTGTTGAGTTGGTTTGTAACCCAACCCAAATCTGTCCTCCTTCTTTTCCACGGGCAGCAGCTTGCCCCAGCCTTGGGCAGTCCCTTCTTCAACAACCTTCCTGGCTTGCTGATAAGACGTCATGGAAGTTCCCAGTACATCAGATGCTTCATTAATGTTTAGGGCCTCAAACCCCTGGCTCATGGTTTCATGGATCTCTCCATCCATTTCTATGTATTTGTACGTAGCCAGATGGCTAACAAAGATGCCCTCTTCCCCACAGATGGTGATGATCTGGCCTTCCCACTCGAATTCCAGCTTCTGGTGAAGGGTAGACGTAACAGCGCCAGCGGCATGGATCCAGGGTCTACCCAACAAACAGCTGTAGGCCGGCTGAATGTCCATCACATAGAAGGTAGTTTTGAAGGTCAGCGGGCCAATCATTATAGGCAGATAAATCTCTCCAAGCACTAATCTTTTAGAGCCATCAAATGCTCTCACCACCAAACTACTTGGACGCAGTTCCAAGCCATCATACTCCAGCTTCACTAAGGCTTTCTTTGGTAAAACATTGAGTGAGGACCCAGTGTCCACCAGTACATGAGATAGAACAACACCTTTGCATTCCAAGGTGATATGTAAAGCCTTGTTGTGGTTACGTCCCTCAGTTGTCAAATCAGCATTGGTGAAGCCCAGTCCATGACTGGTGTTGACATTTGCAACCACAGTTTCCAGCTGATTAACAGTGATCTCCTCTGGCACGTATGCTGCATGCAGGACTTTCAATAATGCATTCCGATGAGCTTCAGAACACATCAACATGGATAATATGGAGATTTTTGAGGGAGTTTGGTGAAGTTGATCCACCACTTTGTAATCACTTCTCTTTATAATCCTCATAAATTCGTCTACATCTTGTTCAAAAGATGTCTTCTGAGTTTCCTTGATAATCGGCTCTTCAGATATCACACTCTTTCCCTTTGCTTTGGCAGCAGCTTCTGCTTCGGCATTAGGTCTTTGCACTTGTGAGGCAAAAAGGCGTCCACTTCTGGTGAAGCCTCCGCCTCCCCCAACATTATCAATTTGTGGAGAAGAGGTGGAAGAATCCAAAGTGATTTTCTCCCCATTGCAGTAAAGATCAGAGCCATAATGCCAAGGTATGGCATTACTACTTTCATATGGAACTGGCCCAGGCACCGTGATAGTAACTGGACTGACTGCAGCAGAGGAGGGTACTGGAATGGTGTGCGGATCGTAGTAAATGGTGACTGGTGACCTGGCAGGAGGTGCCACTGTTTGTTGCTGGAAATTGTTGTTTGGAGGAACATTTGACGGATCATAGTAGATGGTGACTGCTGAGATATCTTCATTAATTTCTGCTGGTGTTGTAGAAGATTCTGCTGAATAAATGGATGCTGATGTTGTAGAAGAAAGAGTTGTTGTCATTTGATTTGTTGAAGTGATGGAAGGAGCCATTGTTGATGATATTGATGAATCGGTCAGAATGATTGTTGCTGCTGTTGTAGGAGACTCAGGAATTGTTGTCAAAGGAATTGCTGGATTTGTAGGCGTCGTTGTTGTGATCTGAAGTATGCCATCTTTGATAAGACCATCTATGCCGCTTCTCAAATTATCACACCCGTTGACTGCAATGTTGCAATACCCACAACCGAGCTCACACCCGGGGAACATCTGGCACTCTAGAAGCTGAGCTTTAATTTCGACCAAAGGTGTTCGAATTTGTGCCACACTGGTTATCAAGAAAGATTGCTTGTCTTCCTCAATGTCATTAATTCTTGGCCCTCCATGATTGGGCATGGGATTCTTGTTGACATTTGGAGGGGGTGCAAAGTTGAGGGCTTTAGAATCCACCAGATCTTGTACCTTCATTTGCAATGCCATGCATTTCTCTGTATTGTGGCCTGGTGCATTAGAATGGAAAGCACACCTGGCGTTGACATCGTAATTTCTTGGAAGATTGGAGGGATCTGGTGGTGCCAACGTCCTTAATTCAACCAAGTTGAGTTTCAGGAGTTGTGGCAATAAGGCAGCATAAGGCATAGGGATAGGGTCAATCACCCTATTTGCCTGTGACGGTCTTTGCTGAAAAGGTCTTTGTTGTTGATTGCTGTTGTTGTTGTTGTTGTTGTAGGTCCTCTATGGCGGATACTGAACTTGCGGTTGATAATGTGGTTGTTGTGGTTGTTGATATGCTGGTTGATGAGGAATCGGAGCTGGAATAGTGACAGCTGCTACTGATCTGTGGACATACTGAGGTCTGCCCCTGCTGGCATGGATGGAATTTGTCTCACCGGTTCTTCTAGGTCCCACAAAAGGCTTTCTGGGATTACTGGACGAACTTGCACCATTATCGGAGATCTTGCCCATTTTCAAAAGGCTTTCAATTCTTTCTCCAGCTATGACTACGTCTGCGAAGCTAGTGGAAGAATAGGCAGCTAGCCTATCAATATATGTTCCTTGCAGAGTATTCATAAACATGTCGGCCATTTCTCTTTCCGACATGGGTGGCTGAACAGCAGCAGCAAGCTGTCTCCACCTCTGGGCATATTCCCTGAAGCTTTCCCTGGAGGATTGAGACATTCCCATCAAGAGGGTTCTGTTAGGAGCCATATCCAGATTGTATTGGTACTGCCTGATGAAGGCCTCAGCTAGGTCCTTCCAGCATCTGATAGTAGCCCTAGTAAAGTGTGAATACCACTCCCTTGAAGCCCCAGTCAAACTGTCTTCAAAATAGAACATCCACAGCTTTTCATCCATGGTGTATGCCTTAAGTCTCCCCAGAAAAGACTGTAGGTGAGTTCGTGGACAGGAAGTTCCATTGTACTTCTCGAAGCACGGGGGTTTAAACTTGTGGGGAATCCTTACTCCATCCACTAACCCCATATCCATTACATCAAAACCCAAGGATTTTTGAGACTCCAAAGATCTCAATTTCTCAGCAATTTCATCAAACCTTCGGTCATAGACTTCATCCCCAGCTCCCATGACAGTGAATTGCTCCTCTTGGGGGTCTTCATGTAAGATCCTGCCTGCAGTAGTATTGCCCGGTACATTCCTCGGGATGTTGACTTCCGGATCTAGGTGAGGTCCAAATACTGGTGGGTTAACATGAGGCTGACCTCCCTCATTGTTACTAGTTCCTCCAGTCCCAGGATGAGGTTCCTCACGATTTTTCCTTTCTACCAATGCCCTTAGCCTTTCCTGACTCTGGGCCAAGTTAGTCATTACTGTCATGAATTGGGCCATTTGGTTCCTCATCTCCACTCTTTCGTTAGCCATCTGAGTTCTGACCTCTGTCAGGTCCTGCTATACTTGATCCATTTGGGTACCAGGAAGGTTGTTGCGAGTAGGATACCGGTGCGGATGGTTGAGAGGGAACACCCGACGGCGAGCAATAATTCCTGAGCCACAACAGAGTTAGTAACAAACAAAATAATGAAAAACCTACCAAAAAAAACAAAAGTTAGTATGCAATGCAGTATGCTTATTTGCTTTCCCAGGTATCCGGCTTGGCTCTTGGTTATGACCTTTCCAGACCCCGAAGAAGATGTTTTGACGTTGTTGAGAAAAAGAAACCCCACAATGGAAACAAACCAAAATATATTACAAATGGTGGATCATACATAGTTTGTTTTTACAACATATGCCCCTGAAGGGTCAAAATACAACATAAAAAGTACATCAAATGGAAATAACAACAAACAAAGAGTCAGATGTCTAGTCCAAACTCATCCTCCTTAACCTCATTCAGAAGAGCCTCAGTCACCGGACCAGCTGGATGCTCTGTAATAGTCCTGATGAGAAGGTTCCTGGTGGCGATGGCAGTGGTCAACCTCTTGTGCCTATCCTGATCCTTTGACCTTTTCAAACCAACCCTAAGTTTCAACTCTGAAATCTCCTTCTGGGCTTCCAGCAAAGCTTCCTGTTGTTTCTTTTCATTGGCCTCCAATTACTCAATCTTGGCTTGAGTTCTCTTATCTTCTTGAGTACGGGCCTCAATGATCCTAACCCACCTAGCCTGACTGTCTTGCAGATAGAGATTAGTCCTAGCCTTCTGAAGCTTGGCCTCCTTACAGGCATTCTTCAAAATTTGCTCCCCAGCTCTTGACTTCTTGATGTAGTCCTCTGCTTTCTCAATCCTGGCCAGATGTTCCACTTTAAGCTTCTCTAACCTCTCAATGTCCAGACGACCGTCACTCCTCTCCCAGAGGGTCTTCTTCAGAGCTTGAGACAGATTCTCATTCCTTTCCTTCAGCTTCTCAAATTCTTTCAGGCTGACAGTGGCTGCTGGCTGTACTATAGAAGGTCCAGGTGTATCTTCAATGGTGAAGGGCATCCCAGAAATCTGAGCTCTAGCATGAGACCATTCATAATACTGAGCTGAAGCCACATTATTGCACCTCCCAAGAATGGCCATCCCTTTGGTCTGGATGTTGTCCCAAGCCCAAGATGCTTGTCTGACAACAACTAGACTAGGTTTTATCTCACAATACAAAGTCTCGGCTAAGTCTTGCACTCTAGGAGGGTGGACCAAAGCATAGCCCAATTGTCTCTTAAACAACAAAGGATTGTAGTTGATGCAACCCTTCACTCCTATTAGAGGTACATTTGGGTACTGCCCACAGCTAGTTATTATGTCCCTGCCTTTGGTGCCCTGATGCACCATCTGATGTCATCTGAAGTCAGAGCAATAAGTCTCTTAGCCCAATTCTTCTGTTGGTGGGGATTCAGGAAGGCATCAGTCTTAGATAGGTGTCTAAGCATCCAGGTGTGAAACAGAGGAGCACAACATCTTACCAACTTTCCTCTCTGCTTCTCATTTCTTTGGTGAACAGAATAATAGAAATCCCCCAGCAATGTGGGTACTGGGTTCCTCAGAAGGAAAAGATGAATGGCATTCTTGCTGATAAACTTGGGCTCATCTGCAAATAGTATAATCCCATATATACTGAGGGCTAACAATGCACAAACCGCCTTCCATTCTCCCAAGGAGGCCTTCAGGATGGTCTGAGAAGTCAGAAAGTCCAAGTGCAAACCAGGGATCCCAGCCTTTGTTGTCATGTTCTGCTCAATCAAGATAGGCTCTAGGTACAGTGCCTTTGCCACTTCTCCATTGCTGGGAGAAGTCATCTCTGGGTTGAAGGGGACACCACCCCTGACAGGTACTCCAATCAATGATGAGAACTCCTCCAGTAGAGGTCCTAACTGAAAGTTCTGGAAAGTGAAGCATCTCAAAGGAGGGTCATAAAACTGTAGGCAGGTGTGGATCATACTCCTCTGAGAAGGGTCCAGGTCCATAACCATATCAAGGATGCCTCCATAATGTTCTCTGAATAATGGGATGTGGTCTGGAGTGATAAGTGCCTGGACCTGCCTGATACCAGTCAACACAGGCTCAAAGAAATGGTATGAAATGTTGCTTTTCTTGGGTGCAGACATGAGTGCTGATGAAGAGCTGAAGGCAAGTGCCGATGATGATCAAAGTCAATACTGGAGATGAGCCACTGATAGGCTGATGCTGGTGATGAAAGCAGCTGAAGCAGACAACTGATGAAGATAGCTGAAGCAGACAACTGATGAAGAGAGGTCTATGCAGATGAAGGGGTCAAAACCAAGCCAAAATATAATATGGATACCCTGAAAAACAAATAAACAAATGTTAAATGATGCAAATGATGAGTATGCAAATGATATGCAAGGGTTTGTGATCAAGCTGGATCTGATTAACTGTCTCGATATAAGTCCATGTATGTTCAAGAAGTCCAGATGGAGGTCTAGAAAACCAATAACCAGAGTGGGGGACTCAAATAAAGAGTCACATATCCAGGGTTAAATCACAAGAACTGTCCAAAGTGAGGTGTTCTTAATCAAACAAGTAGCAGGGTATGATGTGGCCAGAGGTACCTGCAAACCTGTAAACAGCCCAACCCCCTCACAGGTCGTGTTCTAAAACAAGGATCCTCAGACTTGGATCAGTTATGAGAAGTGTAAACACTTCTAACCCGGAGGCACAGTGTTTACAATAACCATAAAAGATCCTCCTCTAACTCACCTCAGGTTCTGAAGGTCATAATAAAGGTCATCCATACTTAGCAGGCTTCCCAGATAGCCCTAGCACTACAGGAAATCTGTAGCACAGAGTTCTCAAGAAGAAACCCACATCTAAACCGTGTTTCATATTCCCGCACCAGACCGAAATGGAATGGGAAAGAACATGAACCACTCTAGCCTAGGTGTCACTCAGGTCCCAGGTATAGGACCTTAAACTCTCAGTAGAACCCCACCCATCAAAACAGAAACCAGATCCAGCAAGATGGCAGTATGACAGTATAAAAATGCAAAACTGTAAAGAAAACAATAAATAAAGCTGTACATAAAGCAATAAATAAAGCAACTATATAAACACAATTAGCACATAACACCCCAGTAAACACAAATCAAACAAGCGTTAGGAGGAACCCACAAAAAGAACCAGAAGCCCTGGTTACAGTATAAGGGTCCCCAGCAGAGTCGCCAAGTTGCCGCTCCCACCAAATGAGGCCAGGTCAAATGGGGTACAGACGCGAACGGTCGGCGAAAGAGAGAGGGAATGAATAGAGTCGCCAGCTAGGCATTTTTATCCCAAAGGAAAGGTAATGCTGCATAAACCTAGGAAAGATACGGATAAGACGGTTGCAAACCAGAGAGACTGAGAAAGGGGGTTGGTTACAACCTGGGAAGGTATTAGCACCCAGATTGTCCGCCGTACTCGACGGGATCCACACTTAAAAGATTTGTGTTTTAAAGGGGTAGTATCAGTGCAATTTGTGTATCAAAGCTGGAAAGAATGCAAGTGTCAGTGTAAAAGAAATGTGAGGTGTATAAAAGAAGTGTCAGTGTGAGAACAAGAATGAGATGCTCAAGACTATGAGGCTTAAAGAATAATGCTGAAAGAGGGGGAATAGACAGAGACTTTTGTTCGATAACTGTTAAGTTATGCCTACGTATCCTCTCGTGCAATGAGGAAGTCAGAACACCGTATATCGACCCAAAGAGACTGAAAGATAAATTGACTTGTGAACTGCTTGCTTGTCTATGCTCAAGTGTATGACCTGTCTGGCTCAGGTGCGAACTGTCTTGCATTAGACGGATGAAGCAAATTCTCGTTTGTGAGTGAATATCATGAGAAAAGAATCCCGGAGGAGACGATTATTGTTTGTTTTTGTGTTTTCAATCTTTTATTGCTTTTTGAGGTTTGTCATAAGAAAATGAGCTTAAGCCTAAACCAAAGGGTTAGTAAACTCATCGCATCCTCCCTCTAATTAGGGGTAATGAGAATACCTTAAGTGTGAAGTCAGCATCTCACACTTAATCACCCTGATGTAGGATTAAGATCATTAACCTACTTGTGATTATTTAGATGTTTTTGTTATTTTTTTTAGTGTTGAGTAATGAGTTTAAGCCATAATCAAGGATTTAATGGACTCATTACACCATCCTAATAGAAGGATAATAGATGAGAACATTTAAGCTGAGAAAGACTCCTCAACTTAATCCATGATTAGGGATTAAACTCATGACAAAACAAAGCCTTTATTAAAGTGGATTTTAGTTAATGGTAAGATTAAGAAATGGATTTTAGGGTTTGTAAGACAACTTGAGGGGGACTTGTCCATTAACACTAGGGTTAGTCCTTCTTAACCATTTAAGGAAGAAATAGAACCCTAATGCAAGGCCCAAGTTACAAGCTTGATGTCTTGATAATTATTAGATGGATTGATTAAAGGATTTAAACACATTAAGGGTTTAACACTTAGGATTAAAGTTATATACTCCATCCTAATAGAAGGATGCAGGCATAAGCTTAATCACAAAGCCTTAAAACCTTTAGGGTTTATTCCCTGATTATGAGATGAGGAAAGAAGACTCAAAGATGACATAAAGGTAAAACTAAGTGGGGGACTAAACAAACCCTAATTATTATCATGCTTGGTTATTCCTAGGGTTAATGAGGTTTAAGAGAAAGATCTTCAGAGAAACCACCAGGAAGGAAGCAGATGAAAGGAGCAAGAAGCAAAGAGAAGCAAAACAACTTGCTTCACTTAAGAAGACAAGTTGCTTGAAGAAAGAAGGTAAGAGATGAACATGAATGAGAAAGCTCACTCCAATACACATAAATAATGCAGCAAAGGTGCAAGAGAGATGAGAGGAGATTGTGAGAAGTGAAGGCAAATTCACTTCTCAAACAACATACCACCTGAAAAGTTAGCCAAAAGAAATGAAATGCAATGCAAATGAGGTGCAATGCCATGATGCAAACCAAAACCAGAAGCATAAACATGATGTTAATGATGCTAAGAGATGATGCA
This sequence comes from Lathyrus aphaca, assembly GCA_963966055.1. Lineage (NCBI taxonomy): Eukaryota > Viridiplantae > Streptophyta > Magnoliopsida > Fabales > Fabaceae > Lathyrus > Lathyrus aphaca. The sequence continues at coordinate 143,832,717 of OZ014523.1, forward strand.
AACATGAGACAAGACATGAGGATGATCATACAAGCATAAGAATGCAAATGAGGCATGCTTTGAACCATGAAAGTTCATGAAATGTTTATGAAATGCAATGGACATATAACATGGCAAATGAAAGATGCAATGATAAAACATGATTCTAATATGTCCTAAGATGTCTTATATGTCATGAGGATGCACAAAATGTCATGACAATTCAATGGATGCAAGCAAATGAGAAATGGATGCAAAGGAAGGCACAAATTAGGGTTACATGCATCATGCAAAGAAAAATTCCAAAACCAAAAGCAAATGACATGATAAAAATTTGAAAATGCAATCAAAGATACCCTAAACCTATACAAGCTCACTGCCCAAAGGAGGGGATCCAACTCTTAACCTAGTGAAAGTTATGAATTTCCTAAGATTACTAGGGTTTTGGGGTGCCTCACAAAGAAAAATACCAAACAAATTGAAAATGCAAGATCAAATCAAACCAATTTTATCCTATAAACTACATGCTATGGAGGATGCAATGCAAGAAGAACCATCATCAATCTCTCAAGGGTTGGGCAGAATGAATTTTTCAAAGTTTGAACCAAAATAATGCCTTAAAATGAATTTAATTCCAATGAAAATGATCAAAAGGCATCAAGAACCAAAAAGAAATTTGTTTTGAGAGTTTGATAATGTTTCTAAATGTTTTAAAATGCAATGTGAATTTTTTTGTGGTTTTTAAATACCTAAATGCATTTTTAATTAATTAATTTCCATTAACTAATTAAACATAAACATTTAAATGATTTAAAAATAATTTTTAATGCAAAAAATAAAAATAAAAATATTTTTGGGTTCTGAAAATTAATGAAATGTTTGACAAAAAATTTCAGAATTTTTTAACATGTTTTGCTATTTTTTAAAATTCATGCAAATAAAATACAAACAAAATGAATTAAAATTGGTTAACAGAAGAATGAATCGATTCAAGCTTGGATGAATCGATTCATAATGATCAATTTTTGAGAAAACAGAATTAGTTAAACAGCATGAATCGATTCATCAAAGGATGAATCGATTCATTTTGCGAAATCCAGGAACCACTCAACAGCATGAATCGATTCAAGCTAGAATGAATCAATTCATTATGCTGATTTTCCAAAAATTCATAATCAAACTCATTCCCTAGGCTGTTTTAAGTGCTCTAACTCTCCATATTTCATCCTCTACCTACCCCAAACATGAATCAATCACAAGATCACATTTACAATGCATCAACAACAAGATTCGAGCAAAATCATGAAAACTGCAAAAATTTCAGAACATGCATACACACTCATTTCTCAACCATTTTCAGTGTTTCAAAGCTTAACATGATCAATGAAAAAACCTCTATCATCCTATAACAAGAGATTGCATTTCTAAAAAAAATGTTCTTGATGATACCTGAACTGGAGCTTTGAACTTTGGAGCTTTCTGGCCAGTCCTTTGCTTCAAACAAGCTCCAATGATCCTCCTGATGATGGAATGAAGCTTAGAAAACTTGTGGAGTGGTTGGTTGAATGTTTTGTTCTGGTGTAACAGAAATGGAGGTCTTGGTGTGTGATGTTTCAAGCTGTTTCAGGGGGTGGTTTTTGTTCTAAGGGTGATTTGTGACTTGTTGGTGAAAGAAAAAGTGAAGTTTGATGGTTGTGTGAGGAGATTTTTCAGAGAAGAAGTTTGGGAAAAATTTTGTGCAAGTTGGATTGTGTGTGTTTTCTGGCTTGTGTGTGTTGCTATATCACTCCCATAATGTTTGAGTAGGCTGTGGAGCAGGTTAGTAGAGGCTGTTGATCACTATTCCAATAGCATGGGAGAAATTGCAAAAAGTCATGGTTAGGTGTACTTGAGGCATGGGTTGTGGAAGAGATGGTTTCTTGGCCTATACTGCATCAGCTGAGTTCAAGGATGGCTCTTGGATCAGTTGATGTGAGCTGGAATGGATGAAGGGTGAGATCTCACATGTTTTGCAACTTTGTAACTTGTTACACTTTGTGATTTTTGGCCATGGAAAGGTAACACTCTTTGCTGAATTTTGGTTGTGATAGGTTACATGATGTTATGGTGGTGTCTTGAAATCAGTTAGAGACCATACAAAACCTTGGGGGCCTATTTTGCAAGAATTCCTCTTTGGAGAATTTCATGGAAAGTGGTTTATGATACTTGGATATCAAGGCATGAAAATGAGAAACTTCTTGGGCAAATCTGAATTTTGGGCCATACATGATGTTTGTGTATTAGTTAGAAGTCATTTTGAAGTCAATAGAATGCTTGGCATGTGAAATTGCAAGTTTCCCTCTTTGTGCAAAAGTGAAATTTCAATGATTTTTCCCAACTTTGACAAGCCATAACTTTTGATCCAAAATGAATTAGAATGAGTTCTTGTACTTTTTGAAAATGGGAGGATCCATTCTACAACTTTCATGACCAAAGTTTTCTCATTTGAAGCATTTTTGAATCAAAAAGAGGAGGTTGAAAAACTTTCCCAAAATGGCAAGTTTTCATTATAAGCCACTTTCCCAAAAAGGAAACTTTGCAAATGGCTTGACATTCTTCAATTTTGTGAACTTCTAACATCTTATATGATCAAATAAAGATCATACACATTAAAAATGATGGAGAATGCCCTTTGGTTGGGTCACTGGGGGCCTCATATGCCCTGATTTTGCATTGACTTGCTCAAGAAGTCACCTTTTGATTAGATGCCTTCCCCTTTGAATTTCTTCATGAAAATTGATATGCATGATCCTTATAACATATAGAGACCAATAGAAACAAGAATGACCAAAAAATTTGGAGTTATGGCCTTTGAAACCAAAACCCTAATTTTAGGTCATCTGTGCAGTTAAACCTGGCTCTGCTTCCATGCCTTCCTCAGTTCTTGTGATTCTTTGACTTTCTTGACTTTGTGAGGATATAATATGATGCTTGAACATACACGGATCCCTTTGAATTGATTGATGACCTTTGAAGTGGCTCAAGTAGCTCTTGGATTGCTCAGATCACAAACCCTAGATGCAGATGACTTTGAATCAATGTAGTGGAGCACAAAGGCCACATGAGATGCTATGATTGAACTTATGCACATGAAAAGATCACAAGCCATGGTGTGAATGGGTGAGGGCAAATTTGGGGTGTTTACACAATTTGGTGCAAAAAGCAAGTGGATGGAATGGATGGGGTGTACCTGCAAGGCGCTTTGATGCCAAAGTCAATAGAGGTACATCAAATAGGTAAGTTAGAAGAGTGGAATCAGAATACCTGACCCTTTAGTGAAAAGGGTATTTATAGTGAGCCCCCAACGCTGAGCCAAAGTCCTTCTATGGGTTGGATCAGCTAGGCCCAAGGAAGAACTACCAAGGAACGCGTGAGAAGCGTGAAGACCTAGCTAAGTGGTCTGGTCCTTGGTCCAACTACCCCTATCTTTTAGGAGATAATGGGGGACAATTGGGTGACGTGGCAAGTGAACTAGCAGACCTGTTCTTTGCCCATTCTGAGTGCGTGCCCGACACGTGGGATGTGTGCCCAACAGTTAAGCAACCTGTCTGTCCAATAAGTGTACTTGCCCGAGCGTATGGGCCTCTACTCGACATATTGGGATGTAGCCCAATATAGTCTGGAGGCCCAGTCCAGAACAAGAGCCCCCCAAGTCGAGTCTCCAAGCCGAAGCAATGAATTATAAAATAGTCGGGCGTAGGCGCATTAAAGAAGGTGTCGGGCACATGCCCATGTCGAACGTGGTGTTTGTCAAACCGCTGCAGGCGCCGTTGAGGTCATCGGGCATGTGGCGTTCATAGAGGTCGAGGATGCTTCTTATAGTCAGGGAGATTTGTAGTCGCTCGACGTCGTTCAGGATTCTTGTAGATGACGTGTCTCAGCATTAATGTTGTGTCGCTTCGTATCTCGTGCTAGCGCCGGTGTAGGGTCTAGGTAATGATTACCTAGTGCATCTGTCCACGCGCTTTTTATTATATAAAGGGGTTGGTCCACTCCATTTCCACTTTTCGCTCTCACGTTTAACCAGAAGCTCTGAGAAGAACTCTTCCTCCGCCCGTCTTTGTCGTCTGCACCACCGTTTTCTGCCCGCGCGCAACCGTTTTCTCCCCATCTTCATCATGTGAGGTAACACCCATAACTTCTCTTTTTGCGTATTTTTTGGTTTGGTAAGTCGTGAAATGCATGATTTCTTTGTGTAGAGTAAGCAAATCTTCGTGTAGAGTAGGTAAATATATGTTTAGAGTTAGTTTTTAGGTTTTGGGTATAAATGTGCCGGGCAGGATTAGCATATCGCGGGCGTAAAATTCATATATGTATGAATATCCCGGGCAGGGTTAGCATTTCACGGGCGTAAAATTCATATATGTATGAATGTTTAGGTCAGAATCTTCATATGGTCCATGAGGATCGCAGGCGTCCAATGCGTTCGTCGGGCAAAATCTCTTATTTTTCTAGGGATTTTGCACGTGCTCGAATGCATGCGAGGATTGTCCCTTCGTTGGTCTAATGTAGTCTAGTGAGATTTCGGGCGTTCAGCCTTTCACCCTTTCACTTGACTTGCGGTGGAAGGGTGGATTTGATGCGATGTCGAATTCACTTTTCATGTCTGCCTTTCAGGTATGGATGAGCATCGGCCAGTCGAGGAGGGAGAGGTCGGACATCGACAAGTCGACGAAGGAGAGGCCGAGTATCGGCAAGTCGGCGAAAGGGAGGCCGAGGAGGAAAACAAGCATGTCTCCTCGTCTGGGCGTAACGACCTGTCATGGGTCGCATATGAACCATTAGAAGAAGAGTCATACTTTGTTGACGAGACGAGCGCCACATACGCCGTGGTGGAGGACATTAGCCCTGAAGATCCTGCGAATTGGCAATGTCTTGCTCCTCGGGAGACGGACCAGATATGTCATCGTTTCCCGGGGAAGAAATTCGCTATGTATGAATTTTCCTTCCGAGAAGCGAGGGTCAGGCTGCCCTTCAACGATTTCCAGATGGGGGTCTTCAGGTGGCTCAGATTGACGCCCTCGCAACTGCATCCAAACACCATCGCTTTCGTCCAGGCGTTCGAACTAGTTTGTCGCTTCCTTGGCGTCAGGTGCACTTTGCCCCTCTTCTTCCACATATTCCACCTGCAACGGTCGGGTGCCCGGGGACGTCACAGCTGGGTGTCTCTAAAACAACCAGTGAGGTTATTCAAGACTTACGTCGATTCTGCCCGACATTTTAAGGGACGGTGGTATATGGTGAAGCCGCTCACTCGCTTTGCTCTAAAATCCCTTTACTACTACAAATGTGACGCCAACGGTGAGGAGAAGCTTATGTCAAGGATCCCCTTGAGATGGCAGCCCGACCATTTCAACCTATCGACCAGCTACTACCGGGTCAAATTCTCAAGCATGGGGGTCGAGGATAGGATGGCCTACAAAAGGCTGGTGGAGTATGTACAGAGCTTCAACCTAGAGGTCTGGGTGGACCGACAAAACAACCCCTACGTCGACGAGGCTGGGATGCCTATTCATAAAACCCGCCTCATAAACACCTGGGCTCTGCTCGCGTGTGATACGGATGAGGAGGCCGTGGAGTTATTGCGTAGGTCTTTTTGACTTGTTTTCTTTTCTCGGTCTCATGCCTGTTTAGCTAATATTTTTCCTTGTTTTTGTTTTTCAGGAACTATGCCCGTCCATCGTGAACGAGTTTTAAAGCTGGCGATCCAAGATGGGGCCCTAGATAGGGTCCCAAAAAAGAAAAAGAAAGTGGCTCCTCGTGTCCAGGAGGTAGCTACGGAGCTCGGGGTAGGCAGCTCGCGTACTACCAGCCCGGTAAACAACTCCATTCAGGCTACTCAACAAACTTCCATGATACAGATACGGGACAGTCCTCCGGCCTCCACCCCCCTCTTCTGAAACGGAAGCACCTAGACGGGCTCTTGCCCGATCTACTGATGTAGGAGGCAACGAATCTGGAGTCCCCAGGAGTTACCTGCTGCCTCCTTGCTATCTGGAGCAGGACTTTTTTCGGTCCGAAGGTTCTGTCGTCATGGCGGCGCCCGAGGCGAGGGCTATCCTTAATCAGGACGCGGACGCTAGGCGAAAAGACCTGGCCGGGTGATGGAGACTGCCATGGTCCTGTCCGAGACTGCCGTTTCTATAGCTACTTTAGAGGATGCCCTCTTGGCTTCCCGAATTGAGAAGGATAAATTGTCCAAGGATTTATCCGACTACAAGGAGGAGCACAGGCTTCAAACAGGGCTGAAGTCGAAGCTGGAAGAATTGAAGCTCGGGCGGGACACCCTGAAGGCTGAGAAGCAGAGTTTGGAAGATCAAGCCGTCGAGCTCAAGAAGGCGGCCGAGGAAAACGTGTAGCTCCGTGCCCGAGTTTCTCTGTTTGAAGGTACAGTCCGTCCTTGGGACGATGAGACTGAGGAGGAGCTTGCCCTTCGCACCTAAGGCGAATTGGTTGGTCACATCCGCGAACATAACAAATAATTACTTGTGATGTTCAAGGATGGGTTCGACAACGCTACCGAGCAGCTCAAGGTATTGAACCCGAGGCTAGTGACAGAGGGGTCAGCACACAACTACTGCGTTGCTGACGGGGAGATCATGTGCCCCTTTGAAGCCGAGGAGGAGTTGGAGGAGGAGAATGATGGCGGTGAAGAGTAGCTCCGGGAGGAGTCTTTAAAATTTTTGTTTTCTTTTTGTTAGACTTTTTGTTGGGCTTGCGTGCCTGTACTTTTATAATGGCCTTTGTGCCTATTCGGATATTAGCCTTCGGGCCCTTTTTGTAATGGTTTTATTGGTCGGTTTCGACCATTCCTATTTAATGTAATTTTTGTTGACATTGTGTTTAATTGTTTTCGTTACTTATTTTTGAACTGTTCTTGCTCGACCTCACTGGGCTCGTCGGTTTAGGGAACCGACGAGGTGGCAGGCTTTGTGCTCGCCTTGAATCGAGGTAGGGTTTGCGATCGGAAAACTCTGACCTTGGGGCTTGGGCTTTCCCATCGCGAGCTAGGTGCCCTGCCGGCGTGGTCCTATGATGCTGAGGCTCGTTTTGAGGTGTCCGGCGTCATGGAGGGTTATGCTCGCCTCTGATGGGTGTTTATCCTCCCTTTTGTTTAGTGGTGAAGTGCGTGGTCGTACCTCCCATGTCTCCCCGGGTTTCATTTAGATATAGTATTGTGTAAGTTTTTCTGCGTTCCATGGTCGAGCAAGTTCTTCGCCTTGTAGGTTTTCCAGATAATAGGCCCCATTGCCCGTATTGTCTCGGACGCGGTACGTGCCTTCCCAATTGGCGGCCATTTTTCCCTCTCTTGGGTTTTTCTGGTTTCTTCTGAAGACTAGGCCGCCCACCTGGAACTCTCATTTTACGACCTTTTCATCATGATGCAGAGCTATTTTTTGATTGAGGGAGGTTTCCCTAAGGGCTACTTCGGAGCGGATCTCGTCGACAAGATCCAACTCGGCTCAAAGTGCTTTGTCGTTCATCTCCTCGTCGAGGGATGCTTCTACACGTCTCGTTGGTTCTCAAATTTCCACCGGTATGACCGCTTTGGTGCCTAACGTTAGTCTGAACTGAGTCTCCTCGGTCGTGGAGTGTGGCGTTGTGAGGGTGCTCGACAGACGTGAAGTGTTGTTTGGTGCCTAAGCTGGCGATGATGTACTGAAATCCTCCGTCTGTGAATTGTGTTCCGTTGTCGGTGATGAAGACTTGGGGTATGCAGAAACGTGCAAGGATGTTTCGTTTGAAAAATCGAAGAATGTTCTGTGCCGTTATTTTGGCCAGGGCTTCTGCTTCGATCCACTTGGTGAAGTAGTCTACCCTTACAATGAGGTATTTATTTTGATAAGAACCAGTCACAAATGGGACTAGGATGTCCATGGCACACCAGGAGAAGGGCCATGGGGAGGAGAGCGTTTTTAGTTCGTTGGTGTAGCGGTAAAATCATGAGTGTAAGTTATTAGCTAACTTAACTCAAGGTAAACAGAGTCGCCACTGCGCTTTTATTTTATTCCCAGAGGAACACATCAGAGAAACAAGTAAGGGGATAGGTTACACAATGGGAAGGTTTTACGTACCCAAAATGTTCGTGGTACTCCACGGGAGCCCTTTGAAAAATTTACCGCTTTTGGTTTGAAAATGGTTTGTAAAATGTGAGTGGAGGGATGAGAAAAAAATTATTTTTTTTAAAAATTTGTGTTTGAAGAGACGATTGTCTCATGCCTACGTACCCACAAAATGTAATGCGAGATCAAAACCTCGTAGTTTGTGGTATAAATAGTGAAATGGGTGGATTATGATTCATTTTATTAAGTGAAGAGAATTTGTCATCTTCAAGTGGATAGCCAAACAAATCTACTATGAGAATTAAGGCATGGACTCATACATCATTATGGGGAGGGCGCCAACTCGGATAAAATCGACGAGTATGCCACTAAACCCCCACAAATGACAAGAGACTCAATTACATCAAACTACAACCATGGAGATTGAGAGACTTGCACCCGACTAAAGAATAATGACTCATAATAGACACTCTTTAAAAGAAAATAAACAAAAAGTGCACAAAGGCACAAAACAAATTGAATGGGTTTGGTTCTTTTTATTTTTGAATTAAGGTCAACATGATTAGATTCATTGATTTTTCAAGAGAAAAGAAAGAGGTAAAAGCCACTTGACAAAAGTCAAGGTTTTTTTTTAATTATTAAAGAGGTGATGATTTAAAGAGAAGGAATACTTTGAAAAACGGAGAAGGTTTTAAAAATTGAAGAATGAGAGGAGATGAAGGGACTATCCTAAAAAAGAAAATAAAGAGATAAGGGAAGAAAGATCTAACCAAACTTGATGACATTCCAAATTATGAGCATACGAGTTCCATCTTTATAAGCTAGCAAATGGCTAGATAAAGGCTAAATCCAACTTTTCGAAGATCAAGGCAAAAGAGTTGTCCTAAGAATCTAAGTCCAAATCTCCACTCCAAATGCTAAGGATAGTAACCAAAAGTCCACAAATTAAAATCACAAGTTTTTTAGAGGTTTAATCATTTATTAATGTTTTTGTGTCCAAATGGACAAATAGAAAATCAATCAACAATAATAAGAGCAAATAATAAACATGATATGGATGAGTAAAGGAAAATAGAATAAAGACAATAAAAGTGCAAGAAATTAAATGTTAGTAACAAAAGAAATAAAAATGCAATAATCTAAAATATTAATAGTAATAATAATATAATAATATTTACATAATAACGGTATGGTGAACTTAATCAACCACAACCAAAAAAGGAAAGAGTAACCAAAATCGAAGGCAACCGGATCCGCTTAGCATCTTACACTATAGCGATTGATCAAGGCAAACCGAACCGAATTCAATGAAATTTGAAAGGAGATTGGGAGACCCAAAGCACCTATGCATCAAACATTCATAAGTCTCGATTCTTAATGCAATATGATTAACCACTTTGGGATTACGCGATCAACAAGAGATCCGGTCCATGAAAGTGCAAGTACCCAATTAGATTTTTATTCCGAAGTCGGGACAAATTTAGGTCTATGTTAAGCAATCACCGAGTAATTTACGAAGTAATTACCCTGAAAATGAGGCCGGCCACCACCAATTAAGGTGCATAATGTTAGTGCTAATGTTAGTGCATGCGAGATATGTAAATCGTTATCCGAACGCGATACCGCACAAAACTAAAGATGAAAACCAAATTGAGTTGCATTTATGGTACTCTTACATCTTTAAGTTCAATCACTCATTTTGGTGGATTCAAGCATGAAAATGTATCACTAATGCAAAGTACCTTAAATGGATTAAATAATTCACTTAAAGGTAGTTTTGAATTAATGAACATTAACTACTCTAATCAACACCCAAAGTCCATTGAATTTAAAGAGAAATTTCTCCCAAAAATGCTTCCCAAGGTAAAAATAAAAAGGGGGAAGAAGAAGAATAAAGAGGAACCAAAAAGGGCTTGAAACAAGCCAAAAATTCAAATCTGACTTGCGTGAACCGGTTAACGCATATGGTTAACCGGTTAACGCTAAAGCAACAACATAAAAAATGCAGAAAATCAACATTGATCCATTTTCAAAATTCTCTCAAAACGTTTAATGATCATGATCTGAATTTGCACAAATTTTAAAACCAAAATACAGTGGAATCCCTGCAATCAAACAACTAATAAAGATCCAAAGGATCTAGAATCAAAGGAACCAAAGATCTACATCTTGAATGGTTGATGGTGAGTATCGGTTTGTGGAAGGAGAGGAATTACCAAAGTCACTTCTTCAAATTGAACCAAACCAAGCTAGATCTACTGCAATTGATGAACAAGAGAATGAAAGGATGAAGGTTTAGCTCAAGTTAATCAAGAATTCAATGTGAATTTTTGATAACTTCAAAAGAAAGAAAGTGAGCTTTTGAGAATTTTTGTGTTAGGGAAGTAATTTGCAAGAGGTTTTGTGGCTATCAAAAAATTGTAGAAATTTTTGCAAGGTGAATTTGGCTCTCTAAAGCTTGTCAAATGAATGAAATTGTGGTCCTATTTAAAGGCCTTAGGTATGGAAATTTGGTGTAATGGAGCCTGCTTTGGTAATTTGAATTTAGGTTTGGTAATTGGAATTTTGGTGGGAAATGGAAAAGAGTGGTGATTAATGAGGGTTTATGGTAGGAAATGATCAAAGTGATGTAGAGAAATCAGAAACCAATGGATCTAGAATATTCTAATTAAATCAATGATCAAAGGGTGCTGAATTTGAATGAAATATTCAAATTTCACATATGGTTAACCGGTTAACGCATATGGTTAACCGGTTAACCAAGTCAAAATTTGAATATTTTATTCAAAGGTGATTGCTTGGTTGTTGTGACCCGATTCTTGTAGTTCGTCGAAGAAATTAACACATGATCCTTGGAAATTATTTAAATGAATCAATTAACTCGGGAAATCCTTGATCAGATAAAAATTTGAATTATTTGCAGATCAACTTCGACTTTTTTCTGTGAAATTTCGTTCTAGCTGCAGGACTGCTATTTTTGGTATTTTCAATGGTTCCTCTTCCTGAAAAAAAAGTTAGCAAAAGAAAACAAAATATTTTTTTTATTAATGATTAATGGTTAGTAAACATAAACAAATAAAGTAATTAAGACAACAGTCATCCCCTGCGAGGCATAATCCTAACCCGAGAAGAACCGTGCAACCAGTGCGATCTTGTTTGTATGCGAGATGCAGATGAAATGCGAAGAGAGCTTAGGGAAAAAATTAGGGTGCAACAGCTGCCCCTATTTAAGTTTCTTCAATCCGGTGATATGAAGATTGACATCTTCGTCTCTACAAGATGGGAGAGACTTAAATACAGAAAACCCCAATTTTTTTCCTAAGAGACCAAGATATGATATGAATATGAGATGATATGCAAACCCAAGATCTCTGTGGGGAAAAATATGACCACCAGAGGAAAGCAAAAACTTGGGGACACAGAAGAAAAATCCCGCCGGGGAAAACATCAGACACCAAAAGAGTTACCAGGAAGATAAATCACTGGATAGCTTACTCGACTTGGGAAAAGGTATAATATAATCAAGGTACAAGATTCAACAAGGGAAAGTAAACACCCTGCCAGGAAATATCAACCAAACAAAATATTCAAGTCCAAAAATGGAGGAATAATGAGTTGGAAAAGAATCATCAACTACCTGTTTACTGGGTAGGAAAACAAGGGACTCAACTATCGATTTACTGGATAGAAGCTAAACAAAGAGAGATAACCTCCGCTATCTTTTTACTGGGTAGAAAAACTTCAACTACCGGGTTTACTGGGTAGGATCACAATCAAAGGGGAACAACTTCTGTTACCTTTTTACTGGGTAGGAAGAAGAAATCTCGACTACCGGATTTACTGGGTAGGAGTACTAGCAAAAGAGCTTGATTAATTTGGTAATATTACCCACTATCAAATAATTGATAGCTTAATTTCGAAGTAATATACTCAAGTTGGAGAAAAATATTTCCCACTATCAAACAATGATAGCTTAATTCCAAAGCAAACATTACTCACAAAGGGGACCAAAGATCAATCCAAGAACAAATTGGAGAGAAACGGTCAAACAAAACTCATCCCGAGGAGGAAATATCTGAACTAGGGAAGTTCTATCCAAATAATAAACTGGGGAAGAAACTGAATCAAAATCATCCACGAGAAGCAAACTCAGCGGGGAAATAGAAAGGATAAACACTTTCTGCTTAAGGGTTGACACTCTAAACTTGAGAGGAAAACCACACACACACTCCGCGGGGAAAGATCACACCAAAGAGCGGGGAACAAAGATAAATGCAAGAATGCAAGCAAAAGATGCTATGCTCATGCGTATGAATATGCGTATGAATATGCTGATAAAACAGACCCAAAGATAAGCAACGGGTGACATAAACACCACAACAACCGGATACTCGACTAATCAGGACAGCAAGGTTGGGGACCATGCCGGATATTCGATTTGAAATCCTGCAGGGGAAAATCAAAAGCCATCAAAGGAATGAAATCCTACTACAAGGCAAAACTCAGACTGGGAAAAAAACTGCTAGGGATCCAATCCACAAAGCAATCTTCAAGCAACACCCACAGAAACAAAATCTTCCATTCTTTAGGGAAATAGGGAAATGTCCCTGCTAAACACTGATGGGAACAAATATCTTCATAACTCCGTTTGAGGAAACAAGATGAAGATCTAACAGTGATGCAAATAAAGCATAATCTACTGGTTCATTAAACATTCACTCTACATAGGGATATCACCCTACTGAGGAAAGGTAATAATCTGCCGAGGATGGGGAAAAGTTTCCATAATCCCCTCTAGGGACAGAAGAATTCTTGATAAAATCAAAATTTGTGAGGAATAACTGTCATACCACTCCTGCTCCACTTGGGGATAGGGTGCAAGACCTGCTGAAGATCACATAGGAACCTGCTGACTACTTACACATGTAGACCTACTGGGAATCTGTGGGAAAAATCTATGGAGATCATTCATCACTGAAAATTCAGGAATTGCTGACCCACATGGGGATATCATAAGTTAACATCATAGCCAAAACACAGTTACGAGGGATTTTAAATCAATACCCACCATCGGGTGAAATAAAACCTCTAAACTGACTGCTATATCAATACTTATGCTCAGGGATGCAATCAACTCAAGCTGAGGAACAAGAACTCGGCTAAGGATTCCCAATGCTTCTCAAATTAAAGACAACTTGTTGAGGAGGAGATCAAAACTCAACTAGGGATTCTTAAGAACGTTTCTTCCAACAATTCTTCTGGAGAAATCATTGGAATTCAAACTAAGAACAATCATACAATCCCTGTTCATACTTATTGTTGGGGAACAAAACATCATTAACATCATCCTGCCAAGACTATTCAGAAATTTCACATGGATACAACCGAATCAAACCCTGCTTTGGGAGAGACAAGTTACACACATCCAGACTTTACCATCCTTGGAGTCACTATTAATATCCTTTCTTTGTTCATATATCAAAAGAATTTTTTTTTATCATCTTCTAAGATTAAATTTATTAAATTTGTTTCAAAAATCATCATCAACAATAAATTGAAATTTTGTAAACAAAAAAACAAAATAAAGAGTTGAAAACAATTAGATAAAAGCTCAAATTCATTTGATAGAATGGTAGTCAGCAAATGGCATGACTCCATGGATCTTTTCAAAGTTTGAAAAATGGTAAATACGTGGAAAAGGGTTACATTGAAATACAATGATCACTATTCTACCTATCAACTTTGATCTCCAATGTGTCCGAAACTTCAGTCAAGGATGAGTGAATAAGAATCTTTGATGGGAAATTCTTCTGAGGGATAGAATCTGAAATCCTCGGTTGTTTCAAGTGATCCAGTCTGTCAACGCAGTTACTTACCATGATCCCTAACTTTTGCCTAGATTTCCCTTTAGGGTTTTCAATCTACCGGGATAATTATTTCTGTTTATGTCTCTTATTTTTTTCCTGGACCGCCCTTTCGGGTTTTCAATCCACTGAGACACTCTTTTTTGCCTAAGCCGCCCTTTCGGGTTTTCAACTTAGTGAGCTGTTCTTTTATTTTTTAGGCGAAGTATTTCTTGACTGCATCCGCATTCACAGGGGGAGTGATCTCCTCACCATCCATAGTTTCAAGAATTAATGAACCGCCAGAGAAGGCTTTCTTGACAACATATGGGCCATCATAGTTCGAAGTCCACTTGCCCCGAGAATATTTAATGAAAGACTGGATCTTTTTTAGCACGAGGTCGCCTTCTCTAAATACACGAGGTTTGACCTTCTTGTCAAAAGCTTTCTTCATTCTTTGCTGGTACAACCGACCATGACACAAAGTTGTTATTCTCTTTTCCTCAATCAAATTAAATTGGTCAAATCTACTCTAACACCATTCAGCCTCAGTCAACTTGGCTTCCATCAGAACTCTCATTGATGGGATCTCAACCTCGACGGGGAGCACTGCTTCTGTACCATAAACAAGTGAGAAAGGGGTTTCCCTTGTTGAAGTGCGGACAAATGTACGATACCCATGCAAAGCAAAAGGGAGCATCTCATGCCAGTCCTTGTATGTCACAACCATCTTCTGAATGATCTTTTTAATGTTCTAATTCGCAGCTTCAACAACCCCATTCATCTTCGGTCTATAAGGAGAAGAATTATGGTGTTGAATCTTGAATTCTTCACAAAGCTCTTTCATCATCTTATTATTCAAGTTCGAACCATTATCAGTAATGATTCTATTTGGAACACCATATCTGCAGATAATGTTATTCTTGATAAACCGAACCACAACTTGCTTGGTCACATTAGCATATGATGCTGCTTCCACCCACTTGGTGAAGTAGTCAATTGCCACAAGAATAAAACGATGCCCATTTGAAGCCTTGGGTTCAATCATACCAATCATATAAATTCCCCACATAGAGAAAGGCCACAGGGAAGAAATCAAATTGAGATAGGCGGGTGGCACGTGAATCTTATCAGCATACACTTGACACTTATGGCACTTTTTCACATACTTGCAACAATCAGATTCCATTGTCATCCAATAGTAACCTGCTCTCAACATCGTTTTAGCCATTGCATGCCCATTAGCATGAGTTCCAAAAGATCCTTCATGAATTTCTTTCATTAACATGTCTGCTTCGTGTCTATCCACGCATCTGAGCAAGACCATGTCAAAATTCCTCTTATAAAGCACATTTCCATTCAGGAAGAAATTGCCTGCCAATCTCCTCAAAGTCCTCTTATCTTTATCGGATGCCCCAAGTGGGTATTCCTGACTCCGGAGGAAACATTTAATATCATGATACCAAGACTTGTCATCGTGGACCTCTTCAACTGCAAACGCTTGAGCTGGTCTTTCAAGTCGCATCACTCTGATCATGGGAACATCATTCCACTGGTGCACCTTTATCATAGAAGCTATAGTTGCTAAAGCATCTGCCATCTGATTCTCATCACGAGGCACATAATGAAACTCAACTTTAGTGAAGAAAGTTGATATCTTCCTGGCATAATCTCTATAAGGGATCAAGTGGGGTTGATGAGTTACCCACTTACCCTGGATCTGATTGATTACCAAAGCAGAATCTCTATACACATCAAGATGCTTAATCCTCAGATCAATAGCTTCCATAAGACCCATAATACAGGCTTCGCGGAAAAGTCAATAGCTTCATTATTGGTACAAGGAAAAGTCAACCTCGCGGCAAAAGGAATATGTGAACAATGGGGAGTAATGATCATTGCCCCAATTCCTCTTCCACGTGCATTCACAGCACCATAAAAAACTAAACCCCATCGAGATCCAGGCTCCGACCCTTCTTCAATCAAAGGTTCATCACAATCTTTCATTTTCAAGTACATCACATCCTCGTCTGGAAAATCCAACTTGATAGGCTGGTAATCATCAATCGGTTGATGTGCCAAATGGTCAGCCAAGATACTACCTTTTATAGCTTTTTGAGCTCGGTACACGATATCATATTCTGACAATAACATTTGCCAACGAGCAATCTTCCAAGTCAAAGCCGGCTTTTCAAATATATACTTGATCGGATCCATTTTAGAGATCAACCAAGTTGTATGATTCAGCATATACTGGCGAAGACGCTTTGCAGCCCAGGTTAAGGCACAACAAGTTTTTTCAAGCATGGAGTACCGAGACTCACAATCAGTGAATTTCTTAGTCAAGTAGTAAATTTCATATTCTTTTCTTCCAGATTCATCTTTCTGACCAAGCACACAACACATGGAATCTTCCAACACAGTCAAGTACATGATCATCGGTCTACCTTCCACCGGAGGGGACACGATAGGAGGTTCAAGCAGATATTCTTTGATACTTTCAAATGCCTTCTGACAATCATCTGTCTAGACACAACCTTTGTCTTTCCGAAGCAACTTGAATATCGGAGCACATGTGGTAGTCATGTGAGAGATAAACCTCGAAATATAATTCAAACGGCCCAAGAATCCTCTTACTTGCTTTTCAGTTCTTGGAGCAGTCATTTCCTGAATAGCTTTCACTTTATTAGGATCAACTTCAATGCCTCTTTGGCTGACAATGAAACCTAACAACTTTCCAGAACGTACACCAAATGTGCACTTGTTCGGATTCAAACAAAGCTTAAACTTCCTTAACCTCTGAAATAACTTCAGCAAATGTTCAACATGATCCTCCTCAATCCTCGACTTAGCGATCATATCATCAACATATACCTCAATTTATTTGTGCATTATATCATGGAAAAGTGTGGTCATAGCTCTTTGGTATGTCGCACCAGCATTCTTCAATCCAAAGGGCATCACTCTGTAGCAGAATGTTCCCCATGGTGTAATAAATATGGTTTTTTCCATGTCCTCGGGTGCCATCTTTATTTGATTATAACCGGAAAATCCGTCCATAAAAGAGAACACATCAAACTTAGCCGTATTATCTACTAACATATCAATGTGTGGCAATGGAAAATCATCTTTTGGACTGGCTTTGTTTAAATCTCTGTAATCAACGCACATTCGGACTTTTCCGTCTTTCTTTGGAACAGGCAAAATATTGGCCACCCATTAAGGATAGTTAGATGTCCCAAGAAAACCTGCATCAATCTGCTTTTGAACCTCCTCTTGATCTTTACTGCCATATCAGGATGAGTTCTTCTCAACTTTTGCTTTACAGGTGGACATTCAGGCTTCAACGGCAATCTATGCTCCACAATATCAGTATCAAGACCTGGCATGTCTTGATAAGACCAAGCAAATACATCAACATACTCTCTAAGAAGCTCTATAATCCTCTTCTTAACATTAGGACCAAGCAATGCTCTAACTTTGACTTCTTTCTTTTCATCTTCAGAACCCAAGTTGACCATCTCTATAGACTCTCCATGAGGCTGAATAACCTTCTCCTCGTGCTCAAGTAACCGAGAAATCTCATCAGGAATCTCTTCAACATCCTCTTCCTCAGCTTCAAACACAGGGAATTCAAAGTTGGGAGTTGGTATAGGATCATTGTTTTCAATGGATTTATCAATCAATCTGCACAATTATTTTATTTTTATTTTAGAGTATGAACAAAAGTGCAAACATTATGCAGATAAACAATTATTATTATTTTGGCTTTTTTTATGTTACCATTTTTTAGAATAAAGCAAAAAGGAAAAACACATATGGAAATAACAAAATAGCATTTTATTGATGATGATAAAATTTGAAACAAAGCCCGACAAACATTACTTTCACCTTGGACAGAGTGAAAGGATTTTTGAAAGAAAATAAAACAAATTACTTTGAAGCATGAACAATAAAAGGAACATCAACAGCAATCCAGTTCTTGCAAATCTTTCCGTGTGTAACAAAGTTAGGCATTTCTTCATCTTCATCATCTTCAATGATGGCAGCAGCGAAATGATCATTGATAAACCCAGTACTTCAGAATCCTTCCTGAATAGTCTTTGGGTCATTGAGAACCACACCTGGTGTAAAGCCGATACCAAATCCTTCCTTGTTGTTGACAGCATCAATAACTCGTCCCCAACCGTCAGATTGACCAGTTTCAAGCATACACAAAGCATCCTTGAAAGAAGACATAGACATGACATTCTTCTTAGCAACATTATAAACAACAGAAAGAGCTTGAAATGAAGTTCCCACTTCTTCTTCAGCACCAATATAAGAGAAAGATGACAAATTGCTCACAAGCATCGCCCTTTCACCGCCAATAGTCACTAATTTCCCCTTTTTCACAAACTTCAGCTTCTGATGAAGAGTGGATGTCACAGCTCCTGCTTCATGAATCCAGGGTCTTCCAAGGAGACAACTGTAAGCGGGACGTATATCCATTACTTGAAAATTAATTTGGAATATAAACGGTCCAATAAGAATAGGAAGACCCACTTCACCAATCACTGTCTTCTTCGATCCGTCAAAAGCTTTCACAATAATCCCACTATGTCTCATGGGAGCACCTTGGTACGCAAGCCTTGACAAGGTCGACTTCGGCATCACATTCAGAGAAGACCCAATATCAACCAGCACCTTAGGCATAGCATCTTCCTAACAGTTTACTGAAATATGCAAAGCCAAGTTATAATTCCTTCCTTCTTTAGGCAAATCATCATCACAGAAACTTAAATTGTTGCACGATGTGATATTAGCCACAATACTATCAAATTGATCAACAATCACATCATGGTCAACATAAGCTTGATCAAGAATCTTCTGCAAAGACTGCCTATGAGCCTCAGAGCACATCAAGAGTGATAAAACTGATATCTTCGACGGATTATGCAACACCTGCTCAGTAACGTTGTACTCACTTTTCTTTATCAATTTTAACACCTCATCTTCACTATCACCAAATTGGCCTGATCGGGCAACAACATCCATAATCTGTTTACTCACACTTGTATCTTCAACTCTCTTCGGAGGATCTGAAGCATAAACTTTACCACTTCGAGTAACCTTTGTCACATCAGCAATGCTAACCACAAACTTTGGAGAAGGAAAAGGAACTTCCCTACCATTTTCTATCATCGTAGCATTATACCGGTACGAAACAGCTTTATCAGACTCATATGGCATTGGACCAGGCAAATTGATCACCAATGGAGTAACAACATATTTGCGGCTATCAAAAGAAATAACCACCTTCTCAGGAACAACCTTTTCAGGAATATTGAACTGAGGCATAATAACGTTCACTTCATTTTCATACTCATCTCTTTTTGCTGTCAGTTCAATCAACTTATCATCGATCATCTTTTGAATGTCTCTCTTAACAATCACGCAACCACGAGGATTCACCGAGCAGATGCAACATCCAACATAATCATGATCAATATCGTGATATTCACTTAAGAAAGCCTGCATCTCAACCAAAGACCTTCGAATATGGCAGACCTCATAAATCTTGAACAAACCAGGACAACCATCCACCATATTCACAGACGTATTACCATGCTTTGGCAGCGGATTTGTCTTCACATTTGGATTAACATCATTGAAAAACAGAACATTGTTCCTTATCAATTTCTGTACTTCAAACTTCAATGGATAACAGTTCTCAACATCATGCCCTGGGGCACCTTGATGAAAAGCACAGTGAGCCTCTGGTTTATACCATCATGGGATAGTCTCTGGAACTGGAGATGGAGAACGTGTTTGCACAAGATTATTCGCAATCAAAGATGGAAGCAAATCCACATACAACATTGGAACAAGATCAAAACTCGGCTTAGCCCGAACCTGTTGATTACCACCTTGTTACACAGAAGGTTGTTGATAACGAGACTGATACTTTGGAGTTGTTGGCACAGTGGGAGTCACATTAATCATCGGAGTTACAGAAGCTACATGCTGCGGATGGTGATTCTCACGACCACGGTGTATTCTGTAACTTTCACGAGACACAACATTAGTCTCACCTTCTTTCTTCTTACCAAAATTGAACTTTCTAGAGCTTGAGCCATTACTATTCTCCTGACTCAACCGTCCCTCACGGACACCTTCTTCTAAACGCATCCCCATACTCACCATTTCAGTGAAATCAGAAGGAGCACTTGCTATCATCTTCTCATAGTAGAAAGAACCTAAAGTCTTCAAGAAGATCTTCGTCATTTCTTTCTCTTTCAGAGGAGAAACAATCTGAGCTGCTAGCTCGCGATTCTCTTGTTGTAGGGTTTCCAACATCTTCTTCCGATTAGCTCGAGTATCAAATCGGTGAGTCAGCTTGACGGGAGAACTGAATGAAGACCAAGAAACAACATAAGATCCCTGGAGAACACTCAAAAAGCAAGACAAATGCGGGTATGATGCATGGTATGCGTATGAAAATGCAAAGATTTCAAAGGACTATAAGATAACTTGCAATATTCATAAAGAAACGCTTTTTGAAGTACTTAAAAACTCATTCTCATTAAAATCAAAGTAAGTATTACAAGTGAAGTACAAGCATCAACAATCCTAATACATGAAAGAAAAGTAAATTAGGCCTAGGGGATCATATCCGAAGAAGATCTGAATCCTGGCTGGTACTTCATGCGAATCCTCTCAATCTCTTTCTTGTACCGATCCTCCATGTCTTCCTTATCCTTCACCAACTGGTCAACAATAGCCTTCCAAGCACTGGATGTAGGAGGAATGGTAGATGGAGTACTAGGGGAAAATAAATCCTCTCTCGGCCTCTTCGTAACACGCCGCTCAAGTAACTCAATGAGATCATCCTTCTCCTTCAGTTGCTCTTGCATCGTAGTCTTCTCAAGTAGCCATTCTTCTTTCTCTTTCTTCATCTTGTCCAACTCTTCTTGAAGAGAAATCTTCTCATCAATAGGAGGAAGAAAAGCGGACAATGGTAGTATAGGAAACAAAGGTTCCTCGGGTGGATAAGGCATCTTGAGCTTGGAAGCCCTATATCGAACCCACTGGATGTAACACTCGGAAGGAGCAAGGTGTTGTCTTCCCAATTGACCCTTCTCTTTCCGATGAACCGCATGCCAAGAATGAGCAATCCTTTTCTTCATTTCTACATGATCTGCACCATTAAGAAAGAAGAAACGTGATAAGGAAAGGTTGTTTGGTATGTCCTTCAAACAATATCCCAACTGTCGCCTAGCAAGAATAGGGTTGTAACTAATTCCCCCACGTGTACCAAGAAGAGGTACATTAGGAAATTCTTCACAACTATCAATAAGCACTCCAGTATCATAATGAGAACAATACCAAGTCATATCCTTATGAGAAAGAGACATAATCCTTTGAGACCATCTCCGCTTCTATCTATTATCCTTGAAGACGTCGGACTTTGGTAGGTGCGAAATAAACCACCTGTAGAGAAGAGGCGCACAACACACAATCTCTCCATCACCTTTGAATGTCCTATAATGAAAGGCATGATACATGTCTCCAAGCAAAGTAGGTACCAGATTCTTCTTCAAGAAAATCTGAATGGCATTCTCATCCACAATACTATCTAAGTTAGGAAACAAAACAATCCCATAAATGAGAAAAGCAAGAATAGCCTCAAATGCATCCTTATGACCTAAAGTAAGTGAAGTAGAAGCTTTCCCCATCAAGAACTTAGCATTAATACCACGGACATTCCCTTTTGGAAGAAACTTTCCATTAAGATCGGACTCCTTGAGAAAAAGGGCTTTGGCGATGACTTTGATAGTAAGCTCCTTCTCTAAACCACTGAAAAGAAATTCCTTGTCCAAAATAGGTAGACCTATCCAATGAGAGTACTCCTCCAAGGTTGGCACAAGCTGATAATCAGGAAAGGTGAAACAATCATGCAACGGATCATAGAACTGAGCTAAAGTAGGGAGAATCCCCTCTGGTACATCGGTATCCAAAATAAACAAGAGCTTTCCATAACATTTCCGGAACTCCTGGGTATCAACCACCAATGATCCTAGCCTTCTCAACTCCACTATATTAGGATTCTTGAAGGTGTACTTCTTTGTGTTCCTCCTTTCAAAATTCATAACCATAGACATCTGAAATTTTGCAAAAGTTCCTTATGAGTCCCTTGAAATCTCAAAAACAATTCTCATGAATGCATGATGGCATGTATGCAACAACCACAAACAAGATCACACAAAGCACATGGGTTTAGGTTCCGAGTCACGAGCATGAAGTCAAGGTAACAGAACACCAACCCACATAGGTAAGTACTAAGGTTTCGTCTTCATTGTACCTGCAGAAAACCAAAAGGGTGCTAACAGAGGTGCCCGGAGTTAGCAACCATCTTTAGAATATCATTGGTACGTTGGATTACTCCCCAACCGATAACATTCTTAAAATAGACCTCGTCTGAGTGTAGTATCACGTGACAACCACCTTAGGTTTACACCCAGACAGTTTCCGCACTACGTTCCTAAATTGGCTTGGATGGGTTAAGGGTTCTACGGTCCTCAGTATGATCAGCTCAAGGTCGGAAAATAATGCCACGTATGACTACTCATCATGACATTGATAATCCAAGAGAGCCTAACCGAGTGGATATTATCAAATTGATATAGCTTTGGACTACTCCATCACTTATCTCTTCGAATATCGTCGTCCTATCATAAGTTCAACTCAGATCCGGGTTAGAATCTATCTCACTCACAGAGGATCACCAAAACCGAAACAAAACAAACAAATAACAAACAAATCAAACCAAACCAAAGCAGTAAATAAATCAAAGTAGGCCGAATCCACTTAGAGATTACTCCCCAGCAGAGTCGCCACTTTTCTGTAGCGGTAAAATCATGAGTGTAAGTTATTAGCTAACTTAACTCAAGGTAAACAGAGTCGCCTCCGCGCTTTTATTTTATTCCCAGAGGAAAAGGAAAAAAGAGCGAATAAATCCTAATGAATCTAAAAGCAAGAAAGCTAAAGAAACACATCAGAGAAACAGGTAAGGGGATAGGTTACACAATGGGAAGGTTTTACGCACCCAAAATGTCCGTGGTACTCCACGGGAGCCCTTTGAAAAATTTACCGCTTTTGGTTTGAAAATGGTTTGTAAATGTGAGTGGAGGGATGAGAAAATAATTATTTTTTTAAATTTTTTTGTGTTTGAAGAGACGATTGTCTCATGCCTACGTACCCACAAAGTGCAATGCAAGATCAAAACCTCGTAGTTCGTGGTTTAAATAGTGAAATGGGTGGGTTATGATTCATTTTATTAAGTGAAGAGAATTTGTCATCTTCAAGTGGATAGCCAAACAAATCTACCATGAGAATGAAGGCATGGACTCATACATCATTATGGGGAGGGAGCCAACTCGGATAAAATCGACGAGTATGCCACTAAACCCCCACAAATGACAAGAGACTCAATTACATCAAACTACAACCATGGAGATTGAGAGACTTGCACCCGACTAAAGAATAATGACTCATAATCGACACTCTTTAAAAGAAAATAAACAAAAAGTGCACAAAGGCACAAAACAAATTGAATGGGTTTGGTTCTTTTTATTTTTGAATTAAGGTCAACATGATTAGATTCATTGATTTTTCAAGAGAAAAGAAAGAGGTAAAAGCCACTTGACAAAAGTCAATGTTTTTATTATTATTATTAAAGAGGTGATGATTTAAAGAGAAGGAATCCTTTGAAAAAGGGAGAAGGTTTTGAAAATTGAAGAATGGAAGGCGATGAAGGGACTATCCTAAAAAAGAAAATAAAGAGATAAGGGAAGAAAGATCTAACCAAACTTAATGACATTCCAAATTATGAGCATAAGAGTTCCATCCTTATAAGCTAGCAAATGGCCAAATAAAGGCTAAATCCAACTTTTCGAAGATCAAGGCAAAATAGTTGTCCTAAGAATCTAAGTCCAAATCTCCACTCCAAATGCTAAGGATAGTAACCAAAAGTCCACAAATTAAAGTCACAAGTTTTTTAAGGGTTTAATCCTTTATTAATGTTTTTGTGTCCAAATGGACAAATAGAAAATCAATCAACAATAATAAGAGCAAATAATAAACATGATATGGAAGAGTAAAGAAAAATAGAATAAAGGCAATAAAAGTGCAAGAAATTAAATGTTAGTAACAAAAGAAATAAAAATGCAAGAATCTAAAATATTAATAGTAATAATAATATAATAATATTTACATAATAACGGTATGGTGAACTTAATCAATCACAACCAAAAAAGGAAAGAGTAACCAAAATCGAAGGCAACCGGATCTGCTTAGCATCTTACACTATAGCGATTAATCAAGGCAAACCGAACCGAATTCAATGAAATTTGAAAGGAGATTGGGAGACCCAAAGCAACTACGCATCAAACATTCATAAGTCTCGATTCTTTATGCAATATGATTAACCACTTTGGGATTACGCGATCAACAAGAGATTCGGTCCATGAAAGTGCAAGTACCCAATTAGATTTTTATTCCGAAGTCGGGACAGATTTAGGTCTATGTTAAGCAATCGCCGAGTAATTTACGAAGTAATTACCCTGCAAATGAGGCCGGCAGCCACCAATTAAGGTGCATAATGTTAGTGCTAATGCATGCGAGATAAACGATATGTAAATCGTTATCCGAACGCGTTACCGCACAAAACTAAAGATGGTACTCTTACATCTTTAAGTTCAATCACTCATTTTGGTGGATTCAAGCATGAAAATGTATCACTAATGCAAAGTACCTTAAATGGATTAAATAATTCACTTAAAGGTAGTTTTGAATTAATGAACATTAACTACTCTAATCAAC
Source organism: Lathyrus aphaca (assembly GCA_963966055.1). Lineage (NCBI taxonomy): Eukaryota > Viridiplantae > Streptophyta > Magnoliopsida > Fabales > Fabaceae > Lathyrus > Lathyrus aphaca. The sequence goes on from OZ014523.1 coordinate 143,857,504, forward strand.
ACCCAAAGTCCATTGAATTTAAAGAGAAATTTCTCCCAAAAATGCTTCCCAAGGTAAAAATAAAAAGGGGGAAGAAGAAGAATAAAGAGGAACCAAAAAGGGCTTGAAACAAGCCAAAAATTCAAATATAACTTGCGTTAACCGGTTAACCCATATGGTTAATCGGTTAACGCTGAAGCAACAACAGAAAAAATGCAGAAAATCAGCATTGATCCATTTTCAAAATTCTCTCAAAACGTTTAATGATCATGATCTGAATTTGCACGAATTTTAAAACCAAAATACAATGGAATCCCTGCAATCAAACAACAAATAAAGATCCAAAGGATCTAGAATCAAAGGAACCAAAGATCTACTTCTTGAATGGTTGATGGTGAGTATGGGTTTGTGGAAGGAGAGGAATTACCAAAGTCACTTCTTCAAATTGAACCAAACCAAGCTAGATCTACTACAATTGATGAACAAGAGAATGAAAGGATGAAGGTTTAGCTCAAGTTAATCAAGAATTCAATATGAATTTTTGATAACTTCAAAAGAAAGAGAGTGAGCTTTTGAGAATTTTTGTGTTGGGGAAGTAATTTGCAAGAGGTTTTGTGGCTATCAAAAAATTGTAGAAATTTTTGCAAGGTGAATTTGGCTCTCTAAAGCTTGTCAATTGAATGAAATTGTGGTCCTATTTAAAGGCCTTAGGTATGGAAATTTGGTGGAATGGAGCTTGCTTTGGTAATTTGAATTTAGGTTTGGTAATTGGAATTTTGGTGGGAAATGGAAAAGAGTGGTGATTAATGAGGGTTTATGGTAGGAAATGATCAAAGTGATGTAGGGAAATCAGAAACCAATGGATCTAGAATATTATAATTAAATCAATGATCAAAGGGTGCTGAATTTGAATGAAATATTCAAATTTCGCACTGGTTAACCGGTTAACGCATATGGTTAACTGGTTAACCAAGTCAAAATTTGAATATTTTATTCAAAGGTGATTGCTTGGTTGTTGTGGCCCGATTCTTGTAGTTCGTCGAAGAAATGAACACATGATCCTTGGAAATTCTTTAAATGAATCAATTAACTCGGGAAATCCTTGATCAGATAAAAATTTGAATTATTTGCGGATCAACTTCGACTTTTTTCTGTGAAATTTCGTTCGAGCTGCAGGACTGCTATTTTTGGTATTTTCAATGGTTCATTTTCCTGAAAAAAAAGTTAGCAAAAGAAAACAAATTTTTTTTAATTAATGGTTAATGGTTAGTAAACATAAACAAATAAAGTAATTAAAGACAACGGTGATCCCCTGCGAGGCATAATCCTAACCCGAGAAGAACCGTGCAACCAGTGTGATCTTGTTTGTATGCGAGATGCAAATGAAATGCGAAGAGAGCTTAGGGCAAAAATTAGGGTGCAACAGATGGGAGGTGTGAGATGCATGTCGGTGTGTCGTTGGCATTTGTCGCATTTTTTGACGTGCTCTTTGGAGTCATGCTGCATAGTCGGCCAATAGTAGCCTGCTCATAGGGCCTTGCGCGCCAGTGACCTTCCGCCAGGATGTTGGGCGTTGATTCCCCGATGCATTTCCCCCAATATGTCGGGGACTTTTTCCTCCTCGACGCATTTGAGTAACGGGATGAAGAGTCCCCTTCGGTAGAGTTTTCCCTTGAGGAGGACATATGAGCATGCCCTTCTCTTGGTCACGGGTTGTGCGTCATTTCTGCAACAAAGTCAGCCAGGGCCTGAGCTTTTAGAGCTTTCCTATTCTCGTATTGGATGTCAAATTCAGAGAGTTCCAGTGACCACTTCAGCATTCGACCGACCATATCTGGTCTTCCGAGGAGCTGTTTTATCGGTTGATCGATTCTCACTTTGATCGTATGGGCGAGGAAGTAGTGACGTAGTCTCCTCGCGACATTAATGAGGGCTAACACGACCTTTTCGATTTGTTGGTATCTGAGCTCGGGGCCTTGGAATGCCTTGCTCGTGAAGTATATATGCTTTTTCCCTTCGTCAGTTTCTCTGATGAGAGTGGCGCTGACGGCCTCGGTCGCTACGGACAGGTATAGGTATAGGGTTTCCCTTTCTAGTGGTTAGAACAGGACCAAGGGCTCAGAGAGTGCTTTCTTTAGATGGAGTAGTGCCTGTTCGCATTCGTCGGTCCACTCAAAGGTGTCTTCTTTTCGGAGGAGTTTGAAGAAAGGTAAGGCATGCTGGGCGGATTTGGAGACGAAGCGGGAAAGTGAGGCGAGCACCCTGTTGAGGATTGAATGGATTTTTTCGACTTCGGGGTCGGGAATTCCGAGAACGCCCGACATTTGTCGGGGTTGGCCTTGATCCCCCGCTCGGTGAGATATAAGCCTAGGAACTTTCCTGCCCGAACACCGAACGTGCACTTTTAAGGGTTAAACCTCATTTTGCATTGCCTCGCCTGCTCATTTTGAATGGTCGGTCTCCTCGTGTGATTTGACGATCATGTTGTCCATATATACTTCAAGCATGTCCCCGATTTCTCCTTGGAAGACTTTGTTCATCATGCGTTGGTACGTGGCCCCAACAATTTTTAGCCCGAAGGGCATTACATTGTAATAGTAATTGCCTGTCGAGGTCATGAACGCCGTGTGTCTTTTGTCCGTGTCCGACATAGGGATTTGGTTGTACCCACTATATGTGTCCATGAAGGACAAGAGTTTGAAGCCTGCAGAGTTGTCGACCAGTTTATCTATGTTAGGGAGAGGAAAAGCATCTTTGGGACAAGCCCTATCAAGATTGGTATAATCAACACACATACGCCATTTTCCATTATTTTTCTTAACAAGGACTACATTAGAGTGCCAGGTTGTGTACTGAGCTTCAAAAATAAAATTTGCCTCTAAGAGGTCTTTTACAGCTCGCTCGGGAGCCTCCGCTTTCTAGGGAGATTGTTTGCGCCTACGCTGTGCTATGGGCTTAACCGCCCGGTCTAAAGCTAACTGGTGACAAGCGACCTCAGGGTCGAGGCCCAGCATCTCCGCAACGTTCCACGTGAAAAGGTCAACGTTATCCTTGAAACAAATCACGAGTTGCTTCCTCGTCGCCCAGTGGGACGAGCTCAAACTCTCCGTCCGGGACCTGGCGGAATGGGTGCCTGGGGGCTTGCCCCTCGACGGGTCCCTTCTCTTCAGTTTCGTCCTTGCTGATGCGGCAGTCGAGATTGATGGTGTGTATTCCCTGGGGGGAGGGTCTTCGACCTTGGGTTTCTTGTTGTTCTTGGTGTTGAATGTGGCCTGCCCTTTTACTGCAGCGTCGTAACATCTTTGAGCGGCCTCGATGTCGCCGTGGATTGTGACTATGCAGCCCAGTTAGGTGTTGTCGCTCCCACAAAATGAGGCTAAGCCAAATGGGGTACAGACGCGAACGGTCGGCGAAAGAGAGAGAGAGTGCACACAAGGGTGAACTCAGAAAGAAAAGAGTCGCCAGCTAGGCATTTTTATCCCAGAGGAAAGGTAATGCTGCATAGACCTGAGAAAAGATATGGATAAGACGGTTGCGAACTAGAGAGACTGAGAAAGGGGGTTGGTTACAACCTGGGAAGGTATTAGCACCCAGATTGTCCGCCGTACTCGACGGGATCCACGCTTTGAGGATTTGTGTTTTAATGGGGTAGTGTCAGTGCAATTTGTGTATCAAAGCTGGAAAGAATGCAAGTGTCAGTGTAAAAGAAATGTGAAGTGTATAAGAGAAGTGTCAGTGTAAGAACAAGAGTGAAATGCTCAAGACTATGAGGCTAGAAGAATAACACTGGAGGAGGGGGAATATAGAGAGACTTTTGTTCGATAACTGTTAAGTTATGCCTACGTATCCTCTCGTGCAATGAGGAAGTCAGAACACCGTAGTTTGACCCAAAGAGACTGAAAGATGAATTGACTTGTGAACTGCTTACTTGTCTATGCTCAAGTGTATGACCTGTCTGGCTCAGGTACAAACTGTCTTGCATTAGACGGAAGAAGCGAGTTCTCGTTTGTGAGTGAATGAGATGAGAAAAAGAATCCCGGAGGAGACGATTATTGTTTGTTTTTGAGTTTTCAATCTTTTATTGCTTTTGGATTTGTCATAAGTTAATGAGCTTAAGCCTAAACCAAGGGTTAGTAAACTCATCACATCCTCCCTCTGATTAGGGGTAATGAGAATGCCTTAAGTATGAAGTAAGCACCTCACACTTAATCACCATGATGTAGGATTAAGATCATTAACCTACTTGTATTTATTTAGATGTTTTTTTTGTTTTTGTTTAGTGTTGAGTAATGAGTTTAAGCCATAATCAAGGATTTAATGGGCTCATTACACCATCCTAATAGAAGGATAATAGATGAGAACATTTAAGGTGAGGAAGGCTCCTCAACTTAATCCATGATTAGGGATTAACCTCATGACAAAACGAAACCTTTTATTTAATGGATTTTAATTAATGATAAGATGAAGAAATGGATTTTATGATTTGTAAGACAACTTGAGGGGGACTTGTCCATTAACACTAGGGTTAGTCCTTCTTAACCAGTTAAGGAAGAATTAGAACCCTAATGTAAGGACCAAGTTACAAGCTTGATGTCTTGATGATTGTTAGATAAATTGATTAAAGGATTTAAACACATTAAGGGTTTAACACTTAGGATTAAAATTATACACTCCATCCTAATAGAAGGATACAGGCATAAGCTTAATCACAAAGCCTTAAAACCTTGAGGGTTTAGTCCTTGATTATGAGGTGAGAAGAGAAGACTCAAAGATGACACAAAGGTAAAACTAATTAGGGGACTAATCAAACCCTAATTATTATCATACTTGGAGATCCTAGGGTTTGTGAGGCTTAAGAAAGAAATCTTCAAAGAGCCACCAGGGAGAGGAGCAGATGAAAGGAGGAAGAAGCAAAGAGAAGCAAGACAACTTGCTTCACTTAAGAAGACAAGTTGCATGAAGAAAGAAAGTAAGAGATGGACATGAATGAGCAAGCTCACTCTAATACACATACAAAATGCAGCAAAGAAGGTATGAAAGAGATGAAAAGAGATTGTGAGAAGTGAAGGCAAATTCACTTCTCAAACAACTTACCACCTGAAAAGTTAGCCAAAAGAAATGAAATGCAATGAGAATGGGATGAAATGCCATGGTGCAAACCAAAACCAGAAGCATGAACATGATGTTAATGATGCTAAGGGATGATTCCAACACAAGACAAGAGATGAGAGTGATCAAACAAGCATAAGAATGCAAATGAAGCATGCCTTGAACCATAAGGATTCATGAATGTTTATGAAATGAAATGAACATGTAACATGGCAAAGGAATGATGCAATGATCTAAAATGATTCTAATATGTCCTAAGATGTATTATGAATCATGTGGATGCACAAAATGTCATGGCAAGTCATTGAATGCAAGCAAATGAGAGATGGATGCAAAGGAAAGCACAAATTAGGGTTTACATACAACATGCATCACAAAAATCCAAAACCAGAAGCAAATGACATGACAAAAAATTGAAAATGGGATCAAAGGAACCCTAAACCTACACAAGTTCACTGCCCAAAGGAGGGGATCCAACTCTTAACCTAGTGCAAGTTATGAATTTCCTAAGTTGGTTAGGGTTTTGGGGTGCCTAACAATGAAAAATGAAAAAAAAAATTAAAAATGGAAAATCAATTCAAACCAATTTTATCCTATAAACTACATGCTATGAAGGATGCAATGCAAGAAGAACCATCATCAAACTCTCAAGGGTTAGGCAGAATAGATTTTTCAACTTTGAACCAAAATATTGCCTTAAAATGAATTTAATTCCAACAAAATTTGTCAAAATGTATCAAGAACAAAAAAGAAATTTGGTTTGAGAGTTTGATGATGTTTCTAAATGTTTTGAAATGTAATATGATTTTTTTTGTGATTTTTAAATACCTAAATGTATTTTTAATTAATTAATTATCATTAACTAATTAAAAATAAACATTTAAATGATTTAAAAATAATTTTAAATGCAAAAAATAAAAATAAAATTATATTCAGAATGAGAAAAATATTTTAAGTCAGCATGCAATAAAAATGAATTTTAAATATGAATTAATGAAGGTAATCCAATCCAGTGGCTGAGATTCAAACAAAAAGGGGAGGGAATTGACCTGCGCGCGCGAATGAACGGTCCAAATTCAAACTTGCCTAATTATGTCATTAGCCCTAATCCTAACCCTAATCACTTTCAGATGACCGGAACAGTGTTCCGGTCATCTTCTCCGGCCAATCAATTTCTCAATCTCACTCAAAACGCATCAAAACCTTACTAAACTCTCCAGAATCAATCTATGAACATCATTAAACATAAACCCTATAACAAACATCATTTATTTTTCGTGAATCAAGAGAAACAAACAAAATCATTTTTACGGGCAAACTTTCAGACAGTCAATACATGCTTGTTTCTTGACCATTTCCAAAACCAAACACATCCAAATGATCAGTGCAACTCATAGAATCATTTTATAACAAGAAATTAAAGTTCTGGAAAAAATGTTCTTGAGATCACCTGAACTGGAGCTTTCGAAACAAGGACTTTATGGCTGCTTCTTTGGTCCAAACAAGCTCCAATGATCCTCCCCAGAAGTTTGTGATGCTTAGCTGGAGTTTATATGGTCTCTAGAGGAAGTTTGCAGAAGCTCAGGTCAATGGAGGAGGGAAATCGTGTTTTTGATGTGGGAGGTTTCAGGCCAAAACAATGGTTGGGAAATGATCAGAGGATCATGGTGAGTGATTTGGTGAAGTTTGTTTTGATGTTTGAAGGTTGTGTTTTGAGATTCGAAGCAAAATGCATAAGAGGTCAGTTTTGGGAACTATGGCTTGTGGGATGTTTCAGGCTGTGTTATGTTATGTGTTGAGTCTCTTTTGGTACACATATCAATCCTTGATAGGTCAGAGAGTTGTTGTGAAGCAGTGTGATTGGTATGGAGCGAAATGCATAAAGTCAACTTTTTGTGTAAGAGAGGTATGGGCCATTTCAGTCAAGGTACAAGGCATGGCTTGGCTGTAGCTTGAATCAAGGAGAACCATGGAAGTGAATTTGACGCAATGCAGCAAGTGGATTAGGGTTTATGTGATGTTTTGCAATTTTCACAAAGTTTGGCCCTTTTGAAGTTTCTTAATGCACAAGTCATGAAAATGGACAATTCTTTGGTGCATTCTGATTTTTAGGTCATGGTTCATGTTTGTGCAGAGGTTAGAAGTCACATTGAAGTCACATTTTGCCTTGGCAAGAGGTTTTGCAACTTTGTCTCTTTGGTGTAAAACTTGAAATTATGTGATTTTGTCCAACTTTGACAAGCCATAACTTTTGATCCATAATGAATTAGAATGAGTTCTTGTACTTTTTGAAAAGGGAATGATCCATTCTACAACTTTTATGACCAAAGTTTTCTCATTTGAAGCATTTTTGAATCAATTTGAGGAGGTTGAAAAACTTTCCCAAAATGGCAAGTTTACATTACAAGTCACTTTCCCAAAAAGGCAATTTTGCAAATGGCTTGAAATTCTTCAATTTTGTGAACTTCTAACATCTTCTATGATCAAATAAATATCATACACATTCAAAATGATGAAGAACACCCTTTGGTTGGGTCATTGGGGGCCTCAGATGCCCTGATTTTGCACTGACTTGCTCAAGAAGTCAACTCTTGATTAGATGCCTTCCCCATGGAATTTCTTCATGAAACTTGATATGCATGATACTTATAACATATAGAGAATAATAGAAACAAGAATGACCAAAAAATTTTGAGTTATGGCTTTTGAAACCAAAACCCTAATTCTAGGTCATCTGTGCAGTTAAGCCTGGCTCTGCTTCCATGCCTTTCTCAGTTCTTGTGATTCTTTGACTTCCTTGACCTTGTGAGGATATAAGATGATTCTTGAACACACATGGACCCCTTTGAAGTGATTGATGACCTTTGGAGTGGCTCAAATGGCTCAGGGATAGCTCAGATCACAAACCCTATATGCAGATGACTTAGAAGCAATGCAGTGAAACAAAAATGTAACATGAGATGCTATGATTGAACTTATGCACATGTAAAGATCACAAGCCATGGTGAAATGGGTGAGGGCAAATTTGGGGTGTTTACAGCTGCCCCTATTCAAGCATGAGTTAGCTGTGCAGGATGTAAGCAACGGCTTAACAGTCAAACAAGATAACTTGTGGTTGAATACCAAAGACAGTCCAAAATTTGCACTCACAGAATGAAGAAGAAAGGGATATAGATTGTAAAATAAAAATAAAGTATAATTATAAAGTGCGGGCGACGGAGGACAACCTTCGAGCAGAGGACGACTGCTGGGGATGAAGCAATGACGGGGACGACCGACATGCTGGGGATATAAGAGATTTTGATGGGGACGGCCATCGGGTAAAGCTATAAGACTCTCTGGGGATTTATAGGTAAATGATGGGGACAACCATGAAGTTCAAGGCGTGAATGAAATAACCGATGAGGTACGGTCATCAAAGGTGAAGGACGATCACCTAGCAGGGGACGACTGCTCTATTGGGGATAAGATGAGGGACGATCATCTAAGGTGAAGGACGATCATCGTGCAGGGTACGGCTGCTGAACATATCACGGCATAGGACGAATGCCGAATAGAAAAGGTCGACGATGGGGACGGCCATCGGATGAGCATGATGAAGGACGCTCATCAGGAGGTGAAGGATGATCACCTAGCAGGGTACGGCTGCTCTCAGGGTCTATCATGACGTAGGACGAATGCCAGATAACAAGGTCAACGATGGGGACGACCATCGGATAAAATGATGAAGGACGATCATCAAGAGGCGAAGGACGATCACCTAGCAGGGTACAGCTGCTGAAGATATCATGACATAGGACGAATGTCGGATAGAAAAGAAGTTTTGCTGGGGACTTCGTTGGGGAATAGTAAACACGGACGAGCGTTTACATCCAAGAAATGAAAGGTATAAGTGTTTGGCACTGTGTATAGATTAAATATGTGGATGAGCATCCTTAAGACTATGATACGGACGAGTATCAGGTAGAAACAAACGCTTGACGCATGTTCAGAGATGATGATACGGACGAGTATCAATCTAATTAACAAAGAAACCTGACGAGTGTTGATTCTGAGGGGATTTAAGTGGTATACACAAGATACGAACGAGTATCTGTATGAGTAAACATGAGTGGGACACATATGAGTGTTCAACTTGCTGTGGAGAACACGACACAGACGGGTGTCGGGAGAAGTGTATTATAAACAATGTATTTGGTTCTCAAAGTGTTTAGGCAACTATGCTGGGGAAGGTGACATGGACGGGTGTCAGGGAATTGTATAAATATGTACACATGTGTTGTGAGTGCAAAGGGGACGCTTTGGCTTTCTGCTGGGAATATGACACGGACGGGTGTCGAAAAAGTCTGTTTCTATTTTTGTAAGGGAAATGCTTTGGTTCTCTGGTGGGGAATTGGAAAAATATTCTGTATATTATTGATGGATTGTCAGTATTCGCAAATGTTTGATTTACACATGGCTTATGATTATGCAATAAGTTTGATTTTTGCCGCAATGCTCCACATAAGACGGAATGCTACACTTTATGGGGAAAATATGATGTGAATGCTATGATTGTGCAAAGATACCGATCCGGGATTCGGATCCCGTTGCTGTGAAGATCTCTGACTGATCTGCTTGAAGTGGACATCCCAGCTGGGGATAAGATCATAGGTAGATCTGATAAGATGTATCTGCATGGGGGAACAGATCACTGATAGACTTATCTCAGCAATGGGGGACCCAGCTGGGGTCTGTAGAAGCTTTCTTCACTCTGTTGTGAGTTCTTCATGTGTTGCTCTTCTGGATAGAGGTTGAAACTCTGTGGGTGATGGTTCCCTGTCTAGCACTTGGCTGGGGAAGGAGAGAGATCACTGATAGATCTTCCTAAAGATCTCTGTGGGGATCCCTCTGAGGATGACGCTTGACAACTCGGCTGGGGATATGAACGCTTTCAGATGCTGCTCTTTGCTGGAGATGTGATGACTGGCAACTCTGATGGGGAGAAAGCACCTTCGATGCTTAATCGGAAGGTAGACTGAGTAGATAATGATTTGACAGCTTGCTGGGGAGAAACTTTCATGCCCCATGTTGCGCTTTGAATTCCTGCAATCCTGAAGATACAGAGAAGCGCACAAGTATCCCGAGGTATCCCTTACCGGATTCCATCAAAGGAGTTTAGACACTCCCGAGAGTAAGTATATTTCCTGCAAGCACGTATTTTTTAGAAGAGAAGCATCTGTATTTATGCAATCAATATATCAAGGACATCGGACATTTTGCAAATGAAAATAAAATGTACGAGACTAAACATGGCTGAAAATCTGATTTTATTAATTTATGCCACCTGAATTGGCAAGATACAGTCAAAGAAACGGATCCCCTGAAATGAGGAAATCGTTACAAACTGAGAAACAAAAAGATGCTGGCAATGTTGATGACGCTTCAAGGAGATTTCCTTTTTGCTATGACTCGTATGATCTTGACGTTCTTCTCGTCTTGCTTTCTAAAGAAGGTTGATTCTGACCGACGCTCGAACCTTTCAAAGCTTACCATGTTGTAAACGATACAGATGAATTCGGAATGCAGTTGTTCGCTTATTCCCTTATTTTGCATGGATCGCCCTTTCGGGTTTTCAATCCATCGGGATACCCTTTCTTGCCTGAGTCGTCCGATGCGGCTTTTCGACTCAGCGGGTGTACATTTTTTATTTTAATTTCCCTTATTTTTGCCCGAGTCTTTTATTCTGTTTTTGACTCGCCGGGATGCCCTATTTTTGCCTGGACTTACATTCTGTTTTTATGTCAAGCGGGTCATTTTATGCGAAGTATTTTTTAACTGCATCTGAATTCACAGGGGACAGGAAGTCTTCACCGTCCATAGTGCTGAGTATCAGCGCTCCACCAGAAAAAACTTTGTTTACTACGAATGACCCTTCATAATTCGGAGTCCACTTACCCCTGTGGTCTGTATGAGGAGGGAGAAGTCTTTTCAGCACAAGATCTCCTACCTGGTATTCTTGGAGCCTAACTTTCTGATCGAAGGCTTTCTTCATTCTCTTCTGATATAACTGCCCATGACAGATTGCAGCTAATCTCTTTTCTTCAATCAGATTCAGTTGTTCGTATCGGGATCGGACCCATTCTGCTTTGTTCAATTTGATATCCATCAGTACCCGTAGGGAGGGTAATTCAACTTCAACAGGTAGGACTGCTTCCATACCATACACAAGCTGATATGGTGTTGCCCCAGTGGATGTTCTGATTGACGTTCGGTACCCATGTAAGGCAAACGGTAGCATTTCATGCCAATCTTTATAGGTAACCACCATCTTCTGCACAATCTTTTTGATGTTCTTGTTAGCTGCCTCAACAAAGCCATTCATCTTTGGCCTGTAAGGAGAAGAATTGTGATGTTGGATCTTGAAGTCCCGACATAGTTCTGCCATCATTTTATTGTTCAAGTTGGAACCATTGTCAGTAATGATTCGCTCGGGCACTCCATACCGACAGATGATGTCTCTTTTCAGAAATCGGGCTACCACTTGCCTGGTAACATTTGCATAAGAAGCTGCTTCAACCCACTTGGTAAAATAGTCAATGGCTACCAGGATGAATCTGTGGCCATTTGAAGCAGTCGGTTCAATTTTGCCAATCATATCAATGCCCCACATGGCAAAGGGCCAGGGTGAAGACATCACATTCAGAGGATTTGGAGGTACATGCACTTTATCCGCGTAAATCTGGCATTTATGGCATTTCCTGGCATAAGCACAACAGTCTGCATCCATTGTGATCCAATAATAGCCTGATCTTAACAACTTTTTAGCCATTGCATGCCCTCCTGCATGGGTACCAAATGATCCTTCGTGCACTTCGTGCATCAACAAGTCTGCTTCTATCTTATCAACGCATCTGAGGAGTACCATATCAAAGTTTCTCTTGTACTGGGAACCGTCAGTATTCAGGAAGAAACTACCAGCTAGCCTTCTTAATGTCTTCTTGTCATTGGAAGATGCCCCAGGTGGGTATGTTTGATCTTCCAAGAAGCATTTGATATCATGGAACCAAGGCTTATCATCTTTAACAACGTCTGCTGAGAACACATAGGCTGGTCTGTCAAGTCTGGATACTGAAATTCGAGGTACAAAGTTGGCAGCTTGAACTTTGATCATAGATGAAATGGTAGCCAGAGCATCTGCAAAATGATTCTCGTCTTGAGGGATATACTCAAGCTTGACCGTTGTGAAGAAAGTCAATAGCCTCCTTGTATAATCCCGATAAGGTATCAGATGATCCTGGTGGGTGTACCATTTGCCATTGGTTTGATTAACTACCAGAGCTGAATCTCCGAACACAGTCAAAGTTTTGATCCTGAGGTCTATAGCTTCCTCAAGACCCTTAATGCAAGCTTCGTATTCAGCTTCGTTGTTAGTGCAGTTAAAGGTGAGCTTTGCCGATAAAGGCATGTGGACTCCCTTAGGTGTAATGAGTACTGCACCAACACCACGACCATTCATGTTAACAGCCCCATCAAACATCATAGTCCATTCTTCTTCTGGGTCAGGTCCTTCAGTGTGAATAGGCTCTTCATGATCTTTTGCTTTTATGAACATGATGTCTTCATCAGGGAAGTCAAATCTCATAGGCTGGTAATCATCAATGGGTTGCTCAGCAAGATAATCGGACAATACACTGCCCTTGATGGCTTTTTGAGATGTGTACTGAATGTCATATTCTGTGAGGATCATTTGCCATCTTGCAACCCGTCCGGTAAGTGTTGGCTTCTCAAAAATGTACTTAATTGGGTCCATCTTTGAGATCAATAAAGTAGTGTGGGTCAACATATACTTCCTTAGTCGGCGAGCAGCCCACGCTAAAGCACAACAAGTTTTCTCGAGCAGTGAATAACGTTGTTCACAGTCGGTAAACTTTTTTCTTAGGTAGTAAATTGCATACTCTTTTCGACCAGACTCGTCATGATGGCCCAGCACACACCCCATTGACTCTTCTAATACTGTCAAGTACATTATCAGAGGTCTTCCTTCAACTGGAGGCATAAGGATCGGGGGCTCTTGTAAGTATTCCTTGATTTTGTCAAAAGCCCTCTGGCAGTCTTCGTTCCACCTGACCGTTTGTTCTTTTCTTAATAGTTTGAACAAAGGTTCACAGGTCGCAGTAAGGTGAGATATGAACCGTTAAATGTAGTTCAATCTACCTAAGAACCCCCGAACTTCTTTTTCTGACTTCGGTGCAGGAATTTCTTGAATGGCCTTGACTTTATCAGGGTCAACTTCAATCCCTTTCTCACTTACAATAAACCCCAGCAGCTTACCAGATTGCACCCCGAATGTGCACTTGTTGGGGTTTAACTTCAGTTGGTACTTCCTCAGACGCTTGAATAGCTTCATTAGGTTCACCAAGTGGTCCTCTTCTGTAAGGGACTTGGCAATCATGTCATCCACATAACATTCAATTTCTTTGTGGATCATGTCGTGGAATAATGTTACCATAGCCCGTTGATAAGATGCACCAGCATTCTTCAGTCTGAATGGCATCACCTTATAACAAAATGAGCCCCAGGGTGTGATGAAAGTTGTCTTTTCCATGTCTTCAGGTGACATCTTGATCTGATTGTATCCTGAAAATCCATCCATGAAGGAGAACACCGAGAACTGAGCCGTATTATCCACCAATACATCAATGTGAGGTAAAGGGAAGTCATCTTTCGAGCTGGCTCTGTTCAGATCCCAGTAATCCACACATATCCTCACCTTGCCGTCTTTCTTAGGTACAGGTACAATATTAGCAACCCACGGCGGATAGCTAGTCACAGCAAGGAAACCGGCGTCCCACTGCTTTTGTACCTCTTCTTTAATCTTCATTGCCATATCTGGGCGAGTACGGCGCAGCTTCTGTTTTACTGGCGGGCAGTTTTCTTTCAAAGGCAGCTTGTGCATGACAATATCGGTGTCCAACCCTGGCATATCCTGATAAGACCAAGCGAAAACATCTACATACTCCCGAAGCATATCAATCAGTTGCTCTTTTACTGAATCTTGTAGGCAGGCCCCGATCTTAACTTCTTTCACGTCTTCTTCCGTACCAAGATTAACCGTTTCAATCTCCTCCTGATGAGGAGTGATAAACTTCTCCTCTTGCCTTAACAACCTGGCTAGCTCTTCAGGTAGCTCATAATCTTCTTCAACCCCTTCATCAGCTTGATTGATTGGATTGTCAAATTCATACGAAGTCATAGCTGTGTTGTTGTCGGTGCAATCTGAGAGGCACTCTCTGCAAGGGTTTAGATTGTTTATTTTAGTGATCAATTTTAATCTTGTTTAGGAAAAAAGTGAAAACGAAGTTATCATTTTGGAAAACATTGCCATTTTATTTTTGTACAAAAAGAAAAATGAAAAACAGTGAGCGAAAAAGAAAAAGACTCATTTGCAAAAGATGTCCGATATTCATTGATTAATCCATTTGCACAAAATTACAAGATGGCCCGATTACAAAATGAGTATTGTCATCTTGGGCAAGATGCAAGACTTGATGCATGCTTTAAAATACAAGAAATAATAATTACTCTGCAGGAGTAACACTTATAATTTCCTGGGAAGACCAGTTAAGGACTTGGCTCCCCGGGATCCTTGGATGTATCCAGCTCTCCAGGTTGCGGTCACTTTCCTCCTCGTCTTCCAAGTTGTTCACAGCATCCGGGGTGAGTATTCCCCCGCTGACAAAACTGGGCTTTCTGGCAGCCTCTGATTGATCTTGTTGAGTTGGTCTGTAACCCAACCCAAATCTGTCTTCTTTCTTTTCCATGGGCAGCAACTTGCCCCAGCCTTGGGCAATACCCTCTTCAACAACCTTCCGGGCTTGCTGATAAGATGTCATGGAAGTCCCCAGTACAGCAGATGCCTCATTAATGTTCAGGGCCTCAAACCCCTGGCTCATGGTTTCATGGATTTCTCCATCCATTTCTATGTACTTATACGTAGCCAGATGGCTAACAAAGATGTCTTCTTCCCCACAGATGGTGATTATCTGACCTTCCCACTCGAATTTCAGCTTCTGGTGAAGGGTAGACGTAACAGCGCCAGCGGCATGGATCCAGGGTATACCCAACAAATAGCTGTAGGCCGGCTGAATGTCCATCACATAGAAGGTAGCTTTAAAAGTCTGCGGGCCAATCATCACAGGAAGATCAATCTCCCCAAGCACTGATCTTTTAGAGCCATCAAATGCTCTCACCACCAAATTACTCGGACGCAGTGCCAAGCCATCATACTCTAGCTTCACTAAGGCTTTCTTTGGTAGAACATTGAGTGATGACCCAATGTCCACCAGTACATGAGATAGAACAACACCTTTGCATTCCAAGGTGATATGTAAAGCCTTGTTGTGGTTACGTCCCTCTGTTGTTAAGTCAGCATTGGTAAAGCCCAGTCCATGACTGGTGTTGACATTTGCCACCACAGTTTCTAGCTGGTTAACAGTAATCTCCTCTGGCACGTATGCTGCGTGCAGGACTTTCAATAATGCATTCCTGTGAGCTTCAGAACACATCAACAGGGATAATATGGAGATTTTTGAGGGAGTTTGGTGAAGCTGGTCCACCACCTTGTAATCACTTCTCTTTATGATTCTCATGAACTCGTCTACATCTTGCTCAAAAGATGTCTTCTGAGTTTCTTTGATAGCCGGCTCTTCAAATACCACACTCTTTCCTTTTGCTCTGGCAGCAGCTTCTGCTTCAGCAGTAGGTCTTTGCAATTGTGAGGCAAAAAGGCGTCCGCTTCTGGTGAAGCCTCCGCCTCCCCCAACATTATCAATTTGTGGAGAAGAGGTTGAAGAATCCAAAGTGATTTTCTCCCCGTTGTAGTATAGGTCAGAGCCATAATGCCAAGGTATGGCATTACTGCTTTCATAAGGAACTGGTCCAGGCACCGTGATGGTAACTGGACTGACTGCTGTAGAGGAGGGTGTTGTAATGGTGTGCGGATCGTAGTAAATTGTGACTGGTGACCTGGCAGGAGGTGCCCCTGCTTGTTGTTGGAAATTGTTGCTTGGAGGAACATTTGATGGATCATAGTAGATGGTGACTGCTGAGACATCTTCATTAATTTTTGTTGGCGTTGTAGATGTTTCTGCTGATAAAATGGATGTTGATGTTGTAGAAGAAATAGTTGTTGAAATCTGATTTGTTGAAGTGATGGACGGAGCCATTGCTGATGATATTGATGAATCGGTAGGAATGATTGTTGCTGCTGTTGTAGAAGAATCAGGAATTGTTGTCAAAGGAATTGTTGGATTTGTAGGCACCGTTGTTGAGATTTGAAGGATAATATCTTTGATAAGACCATCTATTCCGGTTCTCAAATTATCACACCCGTTGACTGCAATGTTGCAATACCCACAACC
Organism: Lathyrus aphaca; assembly: GCA_963966055.1. Lineage (NCBI taxonomy): Eukaryota > Viridiplantae > Streptophyta > Magnoliopsida > Fabales > Fabaceae > Lathyrus > Lathyrus aphaca. Next base: position 143,873,994 of record OZ014523.1, read on the forward strand.
GAGTTCACACCCGGGGAACACCCGGCACTCTAGAAGCTGAGCTTTAATTTCGACCAGAGGTGTTCGAATTTGTGCAACACTGGTGATTAGAGTAGATGGTTTGTCTTCCTCGATGGCATTAATCCTCGGCCCACCGTGATTAGGCATAGGATTCCTGTTGACATTTGGAGGCGGTGCGAAGTTGAGGGCTTTAGAATCCACCAGATCTTGAACTTTCATTTGCAATGCCCTGCACTTCTCCGTATTGTGGCCAGGTGCATTAGAGTGGAAATCACATCTGGCATTGACATCGTAATTCTTCGGGAGATTGGAGGGATCTGGGGGTGCCAATGTCCTTAACTCAACCAAGTTAAGCTTCAGGAGTTATGGCAACAAGGCAGCATAAGGCATAGGGATAGGATCAATCACCGTATTTTCCTGTGATGGTCTTTGCTGGAAGGGTCTTTGTTGTTGATTGTTATTATTGTTGTTGTATGTTCTCTGTGGCGGATACTGGACTTGCTGTTGATAATGTGGTTGTTGTGGTTGTTGATATGTTGGTTGCTGAGGAATCGGAGCTGGAATAGTGACAGCTGCTACTGATCTATGGACATACTGAGGTCTGCCCCTGCTGGCATGAATGACATTTGTCTCACCGGTCCTCCGAGGTCCCACAAAAGGCTTTCTGGGATTACTGGACGAACTTGCACCATTATCAGAAATTTTGCCCATTTTTAGCAGGCTTTCAATTCTTTCACCGACTATAACCACGTCTGCGAAGCTAGTAGAAGAAAAGGTAGCCAATCTATCGATGTATGTTCCTTGCAAAGTATTCATGAACATGTCGGCCATTTCTCTTTCCGACATGGGTGGTTGGACAGAAGCAGCAAGCTGTCTCCACCTTTGGGCATATTCCCTGAAGCTTTCCCTGGAGGATTGAGACATTCCCATCAAGAGGGTCCTGTTAGGAGCCATGTTCAGATTGTATTGGTACTGCCTGATGAAGGCTTCAGCTAGGTCCTTCCAGCATCTGATAGTAGCTCTGGTTAAGTGTGAATACCACTCCCTTGAAGCCCCAGTCAAGCTGTCTTCAAAATAGAACATCCACAGTTTTATATCCATGGTATATGCTTTAAGTCTCCCCAAAAAGGACTGCAGGTGAGTTCGTGGACATGAGGTTCCATTGTATTTCTCGAAGCACGGGGGCTTGAACTTGTGGGGAATTCTCACCCCGTCTACTAACCCCATATCCATTACATCAAAACCCAGGGAATTTTGAGACTCCAGAGATCTCAACTTCTCAGCAATTTCATCAAACCTCCTATCATAGACTTCATCCCCAGCTCCCATGACAGTAAATTGTTCCTCTTGGGGGTCTTCTTGTAAGATCCTCCCCCCAGTAGTATTTCCTTGCACATTACCCGGGATATTGACTTTCGGATCTAGATGAGGTCCAAACACAGGTGGATTAACATGAGGCTGTCCCATCTCATTGTTACTTGTTCCTCCAGTTCCAGGATGGGGTTCCTCGGGAGTTTGCCTTTCTACCAATGCCCTTAACCTTTCTTGGCTCTGAGCCAAGCCAATCATCACAGTCATGAATTGGGCCATTTGGTTTCTCATCTCCACCCTTTCATTAGCCATCTGGGTTCTGACCTCGGTCAGGTCTTGCTATACTTGCTCCATTATAATACCCGGAAGGTTGTTGCGATTAGGATACCGGTATGCACGGTTAACAGGGAACACTCTTCTGCGAGCAATATTTCCTGAACCACAACAGAGTTAAAAACAGACAAAATAATAACAAAACCTACAAAACAAAACAAAAGTTAGTATGCAATGCAGTATGCTTATTTGTTTTCCAAGGTATCCGGCTTGGTTCTTGGTTTTGACCTTTCCAGACCTCAAGGAAGATGCTTTGATGTTGTTGGGAAAAGAAAAACCCAAATGAAAACAAACTAAGATATATTACAAATGATGAATAGTACATAGGCTGTTTTTACAACATATGCCCCTGAAGGGTCAAAATACAACACAAAAGAAAAGTACATCAAATGAAAACAACAACAATCAAAAAGTCAGACATCTAGCCCAAACTCATCCTCCTTAACTTCCTTCAGAAGTGCCTCAGTCACTGGACCAGCTGGATGCTCTGTAATGGTCCTGATGAGGAGGTTTCTGGTGGCAATGGCAGTGGTCAGCTTCTTGTGCCTATCTTGGTCCTTTGACCTCTTCAAACCAGCCCTAAGCTTCAACTCTGAAATCTCCTTTTGGGCTGCTAGCAAAGCTTCCTGCTGCTTCTTTTCATTGGCCTCTAATTGCTCAATCCTGGCTTGAGTTCTCTTATCTTCTTGTGCCCGGGCTTCAATGATCCTGACCCACCTAGCCTGACTTTCTTGTAGATAGAGATCAGTCCTAGCCTTCTGAAGCTTGGCCTCTTTACAGGCATTCTTCAATATTTGCCCCCAGCTCTTGCTTTTTTAATGTAGTCCTCTGTTTTCTCAATCTTGGCCAGATGCTCCACCCTAAGCTTCTCCAACCTCTCAATGTCCAGAAGACCATCACTCCTCTCCCAGAGGGTCTTCTTCAGAGCTTGAGACAAATTCTCATTCCTTTCCTTCAGCTTCTCAAACTCTTCCATGCTGACAGTGGCTGCATGGCTGTACTGTAGAGTGCCCAGGTGTGTCCTCCAAAGTGAAGGGCATCCTAGTAATCTGAGCTCTAGCATGAGACCAGTCATAGTACTGAGCTGAAGCAACATTATTACACCTCCCAAGAATAGCCATCCCTTTTGTCTGGATGTTGTCCCAAGCCCATGATGCTTGCCTGACAACAGCTAGATTAGGTTTTATCTCACAATACAGAGTCTCAGCTAGATCTTGCATTCTAGGAGGGTGAACCAAAGCATAGCCCAGTTGTCTTTTAAACAGCGAAGGATTGTAGTTGATGCAACCCTTTACTCCTATCAGAGGTACATTTGGGTATTGCCCACAGCTAGTGATGATGTCCTTGCCTTTGGTGCTTTGGGTGCACCATCTGATGTCATCTGAAGTCAAAGCAATGAGCCTCTTAGCCCAATTCTTCTGTTGGTGGGGATTCAGGAATGCATCTGACTTAGGCAGGTGTCTGAGAAGCCAAGTGTGGAACAGAGGAGCACAACATCTCACCAACTTTCCTCTTTGATTCTCATTCCTCTGATGAATGGAGTAATAGAAATCTCCCAGTAATGTGGGTACTGGGTTCCTCAGAAGGAAAAGATGAATGGCATTCTTGCTGATAAATTTGGGCTCATCAGCAAATAGTATAACCCCATATATGCTGAGGGCTAACAATGCACAAACTGCCCTCCATTCTCCCAAAGAGGCCTTCAGGATGGCCTGAGAAATCAAGAAATCCAAGTGCAAACCAGGGATCCCAGCATTTGTTGTCATATTCTGCTCAATCAAAATAGGCTCCAGGTACAGTGCTTTTTCCACCTCTCCATTGGTGGGAGAAGTCATCTCTGGGTTGAAGGGGACACCACCCCTGACAGGTACTCCAATCAATGATGAAAACTCCTCCAGCAGAGATCCTAGCTGAAAGTCTGGGAAAGTGAAGCATCTCAAGGGAGGGTCATAAAACTGTAGGCAGGTGTGGATCATACTCCTCTGAGAAGGGTCTAGGTCCATGACCATATCCAGGATACCTCCATAATGCTCTCTGAATAATGGGATGTGGTCAGGGGTGATAAGTGACTGGACCTGCCTGATACCAGTCAACACAGGCTCAAAGAAATGGTATGAAATGTTGCTCTTCCTGGGTGCAGACATGAGTGCTGATGAAGAGCTGAAGACAAGTGCTGATAGGGATCAAGACTGATACTGGGGATGGGCCACTGATAGGCTGGTGCTGGTGAGGATGAAGGTAGCTGAAGCAGATAACTGATGAAGCAAAGGCCTATGCAGATGAAGGGGTCAAAACCAAGCCAAATATAATGTGGATACCCTGAAAAACAAATAAACAAATGTTAAATGATGCAAATGATGAGTATGCAAATGATATGCAAGGTTTTGTGATCAAGCCGGATCTGATTTATCTGCCTTGATATAAAGTCCATGTATGTCCAAGAAGTCCAGATGAGGGTTCAGAAATCCAGTAACCAAGGTGGGGGACTCAAATAAAGAGTCACATATCCATGGTTAAATCACAAGAACTGCCCAAAGTGAGGTACTCTTAATTAAAACAAGTAACAGGGTATGATGTGGCCAATGTTACCTGCAAACCTGTAAACAGCCCAACCCCCTCATAGGTGGTGTTCTAAAACAAGGATCCTCAGACTTGGACCAGTTAAGAGAAGTGTAAACACTTCTAACCCGGAGGTACATTGTTTACAATAACCATAAAAGGTCCTCCTCTAATTCACCCCAATTTCTGAAGGTCATAATAAAGGTCATCCAGACTTAGCAGGCTTCCCAGATAGCCCTAGCACTACAGGAAATCTGTAGCACAGAGTTCTCAAGAAGAAACCCATATCTGAACCGTGTTTCATATTCCCGCACCAGACCGAAATGGAATGGGAAAGAACATGAACCACTCTAGCCTAGGTGTCACTCAGGTCCCAGGTATAGAACCTTAAACTCTCAGTAGAACCCCACCCATCAAAACAACAAACCAGATCCAGCAAGATGATAGTATGACAGTATGATGTATAAAACTGTAAGGAAAGCAGTAAATAAAATTGTACATAAAGCAATAAATAAAGCAAACATGTAAACACAATTAGCACATAACACCCCAGTAAACACAAATCAAACAAACGCTAGGAGGAACCCACAAAAAGAACCAGAAGCCCTGGTTACAACATCATTTTCCCCAGCAGAGTCGCCAAGCTGTCGCTCCCACCAAATAAGGCTAAGCCAAATGGGGTACAAACACGAACGGTCGGCGAAAGAGAGAGAGAGAGTGCACACAAGGGTGAACTCAGAAAGAAAAGAGTCGCCAGCTAGGCATTTTTATCCCGGAGGAAAGGTAATGCTGCATAGACCTGAGAAAAGATATGGATAAGACGGTTGCGAACCAGAGAGACTGCGAAAGGGGGTTGGTTACAACCTGGGAAGGTATTAGCACCCAGATTGTCCGCCGTACTCGACGGGATCCACGCTTAGAGGATTTGTGTTTTAATGGGGTAGTGTCAGTGCAATTTGTGTATCAAAGCTGGAAAGAATGCAAGTGTCAGTGTAAAAGAAATGTGAAGTGTATAAGAGAAGTGTCAGTGTAAGAACAAGAGTGAAATGCTCAAGACTATGAGGCTAGAAGAATAACACTGGAGGAGGGGGAATATACAGAGACTTTTGTTCGATAACTGTTAAGTTATGCCTACGTATTCTCTCGTGCAATGAGGAAGTCAGAACACCGTAGTTCGACCCAAAGAGACTGAAACATGAATTGACTTGTGAACTGCTTACTTGTCTATGCTCAAGTGTATGACCTGTCTGGCTCAGGTGCAAACTGTCTTGCATTAGACGGAAGAAGCGAGTTCTCGTTTGTGAGTGAATGAGATGAGAAAAAGAATCCCGGAGGAGACGATTATTGTTTGTTTTTGAGTTTTCAATCTTTTATTGCTTTTGGATTTGTCATAAGTTAATGAGCTTAAGCCTAAACCAAGGGTTAGTAAACTCACCACATACTCCCTCTGATTAGGGGTAATGAGAATGCCTTAAGTATGAAGTAAGCACCTCACACTTAATCACCATGATGTAGGATTAAGATCATTAACCTACTTGTATTTATTTAGATGTTTTTGTTGTTTTTGTTTAGTGTTTAGTAATGAGTTTAAGCCATAATCAAGGATTTAATGGGCTTATTACACCATCCTAATAGAAGGATAATAGATGAGAACATTTAAGCTGAGGAAGGCTCCTCAACTTAATCCATGATTAGGGATTAACCTCATGACAAAACAAAACCTTTTATTTAATGGATTTTAATTAATGATAAGATGAAGAAATGGATTTTATGATTTGTAAGACAACTTGAGGGGGACTTGTCCATTAACACTAGGGTTAGTCATTCTTAACCAGTTAAGGAAGAATTAGAACCCTAATGTAAGGCCCAAGTTACAAGCTTGATGTCTTGATGATTGTTAGATGAATTTATTAAAGGATTTAAACACATTAAGGGTTTAACACTTAGGATTAAAATTATACACTCCATCCTAATAGAAGGATACATGCATAAGCTTAATCACAAAGCCTTAAAACCTTGAGGGTTTAGTCCTTGATTATGAGGTGAGAAGAGAAGACTCAAAGATGACACAAAGGTAAAACTAATGAGGGGACTAATCAAACCCTAATTATTATCATACTTGGAGATCCTAGGGTTTGTGAGGCTTAAGAAAGAAATCTTCAAAGAGCCACCAGGGAGAGGAGTAGATGAAAGGAGGAAGAAGCAAAGAGAAGCAAGACAACTTGCTTCACTTAAGAAGACAAGTTGCCTGAAGAAAGAAAGTAAGAGATGGACATGAATGAGCAAGCTCACTCTAATACACATACAAAATGCAACAAAGAAGGTATGAAATAGATGAAAAGAGATTGTGAGAAGTGAAGGCAAATTCACTTCTCAAACAACTTACCACCTGAAAAGTTAGCCAAAAGAAATGAAATGCAATGAGAATGGGATGAAATGCCATGGTGCAAACCAAAACCAGAAGCATGAACATGATGTTAATTATGCTAAGGGATGATGACAACACAAGACAAGAGATGAGAGTGATCAAACAAGCATAAGAATGCAAATGAAGCATGCCTTGAACCATAAGGATTCATGAATGTTTATGAAATGAAATGAACATGTAACATGGCAAAGGAATGATGCAATGATCAAACATGATTCTAATATGTCCTAAGATGTATTATGAATCATGTGGATGCACAAAATGTCATGGCAAGTCATTGAATGCAAGCAAATGAGAGATGGATGCAAAGGAAAGCACAAATTAGGGTATACATACAACATGCATCACAAAAATCCAAAACCAGAAGCAAATGACATGACAAAAAATTGAAAATGGGATCAAAGGAACCCTAAACCTACACAAGTTCACTGCCCAAAGGAGGGGATCCAACTCTTAACCTAGTGCAAGTTATGAATTTCCTAAGTTGGTTAGGGTTTTGGGGTGCCTTACAATGAAAAATGCAAAACAAAATTAAAAATGGAAAATCAATTCAAACCAATTTTATCCTATAAACTACATGCTATGAAGGATGAAATGCAAGAAGAACCATCATCAAACTCTCAAGGGTTAGGCATAATGGATTTTTCAAAGTTTGAACCAAAATATTGCCTTAAAATGAATTTAATTCCAACAAAAATTGTCAAAATGTATCAAGAACAAAAAAGAAATTTGGTTTGAGAGTTTGATGATGTTTCTAAATGTTTTGAAATGTAATATGAATTTTTTTGTGATTTTTAAATACCTAAATGTATTTTTAATTAATTAATTTTCATTAACTAATTAAAAATAAACATTTAAATGATTTAAAAATAATTTTAAATGAAAAAAATAAAAATAAAATTATATTCAGAATGAGAAAAATATTTTAAGTCAGCATGCAAAAAATAAATTTTTTATAATGTGTTTTGCTATTTTAAAATAAATGAGAAAGAAAATGCAATAAAAATGAATTTTAAATATGAATTAATGAAGGTAATCCAATCCAGTGGCTGAGATTCAAACAAAAAGGGGAGGGAATTGACCTGCGCGCGCGAATGAACGGTCCAAATTCCAACTTGCCTAATTATGTCATTAGCCCTAATCCTAACCCTAATCACTTTCAGATGACCGGAACAGTGTTCCGGTCATCTTCTCCGGCCAATCAATTTCTCAATCTCACTCAAAACGCATCAAAAACTTACTAAACTCTCCAGAATCAATCTATGAACATCATTAAACATAAACCCTATAACAAACATCATTTATTTTTCGTGAATCAAGAGAAACAAACAAAATCATTTTTACGGGCAAACTTTCAGACAGTCAATACATGCTTGTTTCTTGACCATTTCCAAAACCAAACACATCCAAATGATCAGTGCAACTCATAGAATCATTTTATAACAAGAAATTAAAGTTCTGTAAAAAATGTTCTTGAGCTCACCTGAACTGGAGCTTTCGAAACAAGGACTTTCTGGCTGCTTCTTTGGTCCAAATAAGCTCCAATGATCCTCCCCAGAAGTTTGTGATGCTTAGCTGGAGTTTATATGGTCTCTAGAGGAAGTTTGCAGAAGCTCAGGTCAATGGAGGAGGGAAATCGTGTTTTTGATGTGGGAGGTTTCAGGCCAAAACAATGGTTGGGAAATGATCAGAGGATCATGGTGAGTGATTTGGTGAAGTTTGTTTTGATGTTTGAAGGCTGTGTTTTGAGATTCGAAGCAAAATGCATAAGAGGTCAGTTTTGGGAACTATGGCTTGTGGGATGTTTCAGGCTGTGTTATGTTATGTGTTGAGTCTCTTTTGGTACACATATCAATCCTTGATAGGTCAGAGAGTTGTTGTGGAGCAGTGTGATTGGTATGGAGCAAAATGCATAAAGTCAACTTTTTGTGTAAGAGAGGTATGGGCCATTTCAGTCAAGGTACAAGGCATGGCTTGGCTGCAACGTGAATCAAGGAGAACCATGGAAGTGAATTTGAGGCAATGCAGCAAGTGGATTAGGGTTTATGTGATGTTTTGCAATTTTCACAAAGTTTGGCCCTTTTGAAGTTTCTTAATGCACAAGTCATGAAAATGGACAATTCTTTGGTGCATTCTGATTTTTAGGTCATGGTTCATGTTTGTGCAAAGGTTAGAAGTCACATTGAAGTCACATTTTGCCTTGGCAAGAGGTTTTGCAACTCATTCTCTTTGGTGTAAAACTTGAAATTATGTGATTTTGTCCAACTTTGACAAGCCATAACTTTTGATCCATAATGAATTAGAATGAGTTCTTGTACTTTTTGAAAAGGGAATGATCCATTCTACAAATTTTATGACCAAAGTTTTCTCATTTGAAGCATTTTTGAATCAATTTGAGGAGGTTGAAAAACTTTCCCAAAATGGCAAGTTTACATTACAAATCACTTTCCCAAAAAGGAAATTTTGCAAATGGCTTGAAATTCTTCAATTTTGTGAACTTCTAACATCTTCTATGATCAAATAAAGATCATAAACATTCAAAATGATTAAGAACACCCTTTGGTTGGGTCATTGGGGGCCTCAGATGCCCTGATTTTGCACTGACTTGCTCAAGAAGTCAACTCTTGATTAGATGCCTTCCCCATGGAATTTCTTCATGAAACTTGATATGCATGATCCTTATAACATATAGAGACCAATAGACACAAGAATTACCAAAAAATTTGGAGTTATGGCTTTTGAAACCAAAACCCTAATTCTAGGTCATCTGTGCAGTTAAGCCTGACTCTGCTTCCATGCCTTTCTCAGTTCTTGTGATTCTTTGACTTCCTTGACCTTGTGAGGATATAAGATGATGATTGAACACACATGGTCCCCTTTTAAGTGATTGATTACCTTTGGAGTGGCTCAAATGGCTCAGGGATAGCTCAGATCACAAACCCTATATGCAGATGACTTAGAAGCAATGCAGTGAAACAAAAATGTAACATGAGATGCTATGATTGAACTTATGCACATGTAAAGATCACAAGCCATGGTGAAATGGGCGAGGGCAAATTTGGGGTGTTTACAGGTGTAGTATTTCATCTTCAGGTGAACGGTGGACGGGACCGCCGTCAATTCAACCTGGGTTGGGCGACCGAGGGTGCAGTTGTAGAGGGAGGGGCTCTATTACCAGGAACTGGATCTTGACTTCTTTGGCCGTTTATTACTCTCTGAAGGTGATGAGGAGCTCGACGTAACCCCACAACTTTGTTGTTTCCCCATTGAACCCACAGAGGTCGGATCCGACGTATGGAGATAGGTTGGTCTTGTCCAGCTTTAGGGTCTTGAATAGGTGGACGTACATGATGTCCACCGAACTGCCCTGGTCGACCAAGATGCGTCGAACATCAAACTGTGCCATCTTAGCTCTTATTAGTTGTGGGATGCCCAAGTTGGGGGAACCACCCGGAAGTTCCTCTAGGAAAAAGGATATCGGATTGAACTTGCCTTGGTACTTTGTCAATGTTTCCTTTTGCTCGGGCGTAGTTAGCAGGAGTTCGTTGAACTTGCGTTTTACTAAAAGGGCAATTCTCTTCTCGTTCATCCCTTCCCCTGATATGACAAGAGCGATTATGAAGTCTTCCTAGGGGCTGAGGGCAGTGATTCGCCCTTTTGGTGATGAGTCAGGGAGGATGAAGTCCTCCGGGCGTGATATGCATAGGGCCACTTGATAAGAAGAGTCGTCGGGGGGTGTATCCTCGCGAGGACTTTTCTTTTCTTTCTCTTCGTGCCTATGAGTTTCGTTCTTCCTAGTGTACTGTTTGCGATGGCCCTCTTGGATCAAGATTTCTATTGCATCCTTCAGGTGGACATAGTCTTCAGTCACGTGCCCATGGCTTCTGTGAAACCTACAGTATTTGTATTTTTCCTTGTGGGGCTTCGGCGCATAAGGTTTGGGAAACCTCGCCCTGCCCTGTTTGAAGTCGGAGTTGATGCATTCAGCGAGGATGTGCTTGCGGGGAGCTGTCAACAATGTATGCTCGCTATATCGGCCCGCTGGTCCTCTTCTCTCGCGAGGCTTCTCCTCCCTTCACCTATCTCCGTTGCGACGGGGAATGTTGGGGTCCTCGCGCTTGGGATGGTCGGTCTCCCCGGCGTTGCGACGGCTTTGAGTGTTGTGGGCGACCTGTTTTTCTTCATATCTAATGTAAGCTTGGGCTTTATGCAAGAGGTCATTCAGGGTGCGGGGAGGTTCTATCCCGACTGCCCTGTGTAACACCCCAAATTTTCCCTCTCTTGTTAGCATCATCATCACATCATAATCATCATAAGCATGTCATGTCCTTAGCATTTTGCATAGAAAGATGAAGCATAACACTTGCATGTTCTAGCATAAGGCATGTGATCGGCCATCCGGGTAATTTGAAGCACTACAAGTCAAATTCAAGAGCATGGCGACTTGGCAGAAAGCTCTCAAGGCATGCTTTACAAGCTCTGTATCATGTTCAGCGCCCTAAAAGGGATTGGCGATCAAAATCAGATCAAAATGGTTGGCACCGGGTTATTATGGAAGTTTCCCACCAAATGGAGGGAAAATTCAAAATTCACTGGCGTTAACCGGTTAACACTTTTGGTTAACCGGTTAACGGCTGCGAATTTTGAATTCCAGCAACAAAATTCAACATGTATTTTTTTGCTCCAATTTTCCAATTTTTATTCATTTGAATTAAGGAGAAGGATTTAGAGCATTTATCCAAGCCTAATTCTAATGCTAGGTCCTAATCACTTTCTAAAGCTAATTCCAAACCATTTTTTGGATCCCAAACCAAAATTTTGGGCCCCAAACCTAAACCATATTTAATCCATTTCCCTCCAAACCAAGAAAGAAAACTCTCTCATAATTCACTCCTCTTCATTTTCTGAATTTTGATCTCTCTCACCATTCTCTTACTTTTTTTTCCTCTCAATTTTCCAATTCACTCAAAGTTTCTCTTTGAAATCACATAACTTTGCCTTAAAGTGTGTAGATCTTGGAACTAGACCTCCATCCATAGCTTCTTTACATCATTTTGTTGGTTTACTTGGTGGTTTAGATCTGGTTTGGAAATTAGAAGTGCTTTTGGAGCCAAAATTCTGCATCAAGACCCTTTGCTTGCATTTATTTTACATGGAGTGTGAAGCTTAGCACCGGATCTTCAAAGTTCTCCGCGAAATATCTCATCTCCAGCTCAAACAACAATTACCAAATCATACCTCAGCTTTGTAGGTTTGTTAAATTCAGATCTAGCTCTGTTTTAGCTTATTTGCATGCTTGTGCTTTAGATCCACCATGTGCTTGTGTATTCGCTTGTGTTGCTTGAATTGATTGGTTGATTTGTAGCCGGATCAGTGTGCTAATATTCATGAGCTTAATGATGTCAATTAATGTGAATTGATCCATTTATTTCATGCATAATTGATTGATGGTCTGGTGTGGAATTATTTGAATAAGTTGGATTTGAGCTGATTTTTCTGTAGGAAATTGTTGCTGTTTTTACAGTGTTAACCGGTTAACGCTTTGGGTTAACCGGTTAACGCACCTTTTTTCTGCGTATTTTGCTGCAGGTTTGAACTGGTTAACCGGTTAACGCTTTTGGTTAACTGGTTAACACTGATGCAGAATGCCTTTTTTGAGCTATTTTGAGCTTGTTTGCTTCCCTTACTTGTCTTAATTGCCATAGATCATTGTATTATCATTGAATATGCTATTTTAGGGTGATTTGCTTGTTGGTTGATGTATGCTTCCATGTTCTCGACGCGTAAATGCTTGTATGTGCAAAGTTTGGCATGTTGTTTGATCTTTGTTTAATTTGAACTTTGAGCATGCTAACTCCATGATTGTATTGATGAACATATGTTGGATTTTTGCTAACACTTGCAAGGGCTCATGGTAAGAGAAATGTGGATGTTTATTCACATTTCAACTCTTTCCCTTTCCTTTTTAAGTTGCTTTCTCTTTGTGGTTTTTGATGTGCCTTATGCCATCATGTGATGCAACTCTTTTCTTCCCCCTTTAGGAGCAACTTATCTCCTTTAGAGGAGTAAGTTGCTTGCTAGCTTTCTTTGCCTCTCTTTTGCTCCTCTCTGGTTCTTCTTTTCTCTTAGGATAGTTGAAACCTCACTAACTTTAGGACCACTTTTTGCATGCTAATATTAGGATTAGTCTTGTGTAATAGCCTTATCCCATGGGGCATATGTATTCATTCCATCTTGGAATAGTGCATTTTTCTAGCATGATGCACAAGTCGGATCATGAGGTCATCTTCATCAAGAAAAACCCTAAAAAATACTTCTTCATTTTTAATCACTAAAACATCTAATAAATTCAACAAGTCAATGAATTTAGGCCATTGCCCTTGGAAACAAGTCTTGGATAAGTTCTCCTTACTTGGTGTGCTTGTTCTATTATTCCATCTTGGAATGTAGTAACAAGTACACATTCCATGGAAAAGAGCTTGAGTTCATTATCTTGTGCCACACCAAATAAAAGCTCATAAAAAACACAAACAAACAATAAGCGTCTCCTTTGGGATTTCTTTTCTCATCACCTTCGCTCCGTACGCGAACTAACTCCTACTTGTCATTTTGCAAGACGGTTACACACTCGTCGTCCGAGCCTGCAACACCTGAGCATTGACATAGGCAGTTCAAGCCTTAATTCACAAGAAATATTTTCTACCCCTAGTTAGGGGAACTACGGCGACTCTGATCCTCATGTCCAGTGAGGTACGTAGGCAGCGGGGTAGGGCCCCTTCGAGCACAATCTTTATTTTCCCTACATTTTTCCTTTTTGTTTCCTTTTTTCAGTTCCTTTCACATTCCAGTTTCTTTCCAGTTTTGCAGCAGCTTTCATTTCTTCACCCTTTGAAACAATTTTCTTTGCAAGCGTGGATCCCGTTGGGTACGACGGACAATTTGGGGTGCTAATACCTTCCCAGGTCGTAACCGACTCCCGAACATAGTCTTTTTGGTTCGCAGGACCTTTGTCCTTCCTCTCTTTTCTTAGGTTTGTACAACATTACCATTCCCGTTCATTCGGGATAAAAATGTCTGGCTGGCGACTCTACCCTTTTCTGCGCCACTTTCGCGTTTGTTCCAGGATGGAAATCCGGGGAGCGACAGCTGGCGACTCTGCTGGGGAGGTCCTAACCAGAGTATCTCTTTGTCCCCTTGAGAGTCTATCCTAGCGCTTGCGTGTTTCTGTTTTGTTGGGTGTTGATTGTTTGTTGTTGCGTGTTTATTTTACTTTGTTTATTTATAGTTTTATTTACAGCTTTATTTACAATTTTCAGTATTTATTTTCATGCATCATTTTATACTGGACTGTCTAGCTATGCAGGTTTCCTTTTTTCTGTGGGATTGGGAAATGTTACTGAGAGATGAGCTCGTAACCGGGGCTCGAGTGCACCATAGGACTTAGAGTTGACAGTCACTTTGGCTTCATGGCATCTTGCTATGTTGGTAGTAGTGAGTTCCACACCCAGACTTACGACCGTCTTGGAAATGTATTTATGCCGAAATCTTCCTGGGATAATACATGACCTCGATAGTTATGTGCATCTGGGGACCGATCATTGGGGACCTTTGTGGAAACATCCCTCTCCAGTGGTGACAGTGGCATACCACATTTTGTGGCATACCACATTTTGTGGCAAACCCATTCGCACCCGAGGGCCCACTGGGAACTCGCATATGATGGCCTGGTTCTTTTATAGGAACTCAGTCAAAGCATCTAGTCGTATGACGATATTATTGTACCCTTTGGGATGAATGTACTATTGTTTCTCGATTCCAGCGCTTGAGGCTGGGAACTTATAAAGGATGTTTGTTTTTCCCAGACTCACGCTGAGACCTTCCTGAGTAGTACATAATGCCAAACCAATTCCATGATTTGGTCATGAGCCATTTATCGAAAATGGTGAACGTATTATTGCTATTCGGCTTTGAGAGTCCGTGATGTTTGACCCGGAGCACACACATGAGATTGGGAGGGGTTTACAGGTTTGTAGGAACCCTTGACCTCATCATACCTCATTGTCAGTATAGTTCTATGATTCGATAAGGTTACATGGATTTTGGAGTTCTTAAGTCATCAGATATCTGATTTTGGGGCTTTTGAGACTGAATTCTTGTTCATGGGGCTTTATTCAGAGGATCTTGGTTCTTGGTCACTTGGGTCTAGTGTTCTGTATCCAGACAGTCCCGTTCGTTGATCATATGCCTGCATTGCATTTTGCATCGCATCATACTTGCATTAACTATTTGTGTTTCCATTTCATGTTAGCATTTAGTCTTTATACCCAGTTCTGGTATTCATTGTTCCTCCAGATGACAAAAGTCCAAGAGATACCCAGAAAAAAGAATGCTCATTACACTTTACCACAACCAGAAATCGAGGATATTCAGAAACTGGCGGGCTTGATGAGTTACAAGGTTTCAGATGATTTCAGAAGCCGGTATGGGAAGATCTTAGGTTACATGAACAAACCTACTGTCGATCAGAGAGATAGTCTTCATTATTTGTTGCAGTTTTACGATCCTCAGTTGAGAGTTTTCGTGTTTGTTGATTACGTCTTAGCTCTCACTATGGAAGATATTTCTGACATCCTGAAGATTCCTATCAAGAATGGTGTTCCCTATTATGCTGCGGAGAAGTGTCCCCGTACAAGGACATTGCAGGTGCTTGTCATTTGAGTATGCTTAGAGTGAAGATGGAGTTGGAAGCCAGTAAGGGGAAGGGATTTACTCTAAATTTTCTTATCACGGAAGCTCATGTGTTTGCCTTAGGAGGGAAGTGGTTAGAATTCAGTGTGTTGTTAGAATTAATGGTCTATGGGATAAGTCTGTTCCCAGGAGAAAAAGGATGGGTAAACGTGGATGCTATCACCCTTTTCATTAAAGGGAACCCGGTGCCTACGTTGTTGGGAGACTTTTACTTCGGTGTCCATCATAGAAATGAGAAGAGAAAGGGGTATGTAAATTGTTGTGCTCCATTGTTCGCCGAGTGGTTTGCTAAGAAGCTTCCGAAGTAAGGACCGTTCAAAGATCTTAAGCAAGAATGGAAGTGGGATAGAAGATTGATGGGGTTAACATCTGACGACATAGCCTGGGGATGTAGCAGAAACTTAGTAGGGAAGGAGTTTATTACAAGGTGTGGTGAGTTTCCCTATGTGTCTTTGTTAAGTAGGAAGGGAGTGATAAGTCATAACCCTGTGCTGTCTAGAAAGCAATTTGGTTATCCACTGAAGGATCCTCCGTCAGATGAAGAAAAAGCTAAGACTCTGTATTTTCCGACTGAAGATAATGAGCAGTTGGTTATTCAAGTATCTCAAGCTTGGGAAACATATGTTAGAGAGGGTAAGAAAGAATTCGGAAAGGTAGAACCTAAGACTTATCCCTCTTTTGCTGCTTGGATACAAGGGAGGGTTGATACCTTCTTCCTTCCATTTTCGGTTGAGGCTCCACTATATCCAAAAGAGGTACCGATACAAACCACTATTTCTCTTGAAGATTACAAGAAGTTGGAAGCTCAGTTGCACAAGGTTTGGGTAGAGAATTCCGAGACGGCTAGCTTGTATCACCGTGCCAATCATGCTAAGTAAGAAGCAGAAGGAAAACTACAGAAGATGTAGACTACCTTAGAAGCTAAAGAAAAAGAGTTTGTTGGAAGAGAAACTCATTTTCAGATATTGGGTTTAACAGAGTCGAAAAGATAAGCGGAGCATAAGATGATTGTGAAGACTCTCATAGAAGCTCGTCAATCCATTACTTGGATACAGGGCCAAAGAGAACAGGAGCAGAAGAAGTACAAAGAAAAGGAAGAGTTCTTTGAAGCGCAGATGGCATTCAAGAAAGAAGAGGTCGAACAAGTTCACAAGATACGAAGGGAAAAGACTCAGCAATTGGAACAAAGCCAGCTAGCCTTGAAGGAAGCAATGAAGGAGATTGCAGATCTTAAGCTGAGAGCATGCGTCAAGAAAAGCTGGACGGAGGTGGCGAATGCAGAAGAGGAGCCTGGATCTTCCTTTTAGCCTAGGGTTTTAGTTTATTGTTGATTGTATCCAGACTACCTACAGGCTGGTTGTAGGAGTCTTGCCCTATCTTTCTGTCTTTTGCATTGAATTGTAACCTTTTTGGGAATTCTGTTTATATCTATGACTCTGTCTGTTGGTGGGTTGTTCACATAACGCAATGATACTTTCCAACTACCATTTCTGAATGAGAAAAGTTGTTGGTCCTAAGACACCAGGGTCTGAATACTCCTCAAAAGAGTTTGAAAAACTAGTTTCCAAAATGACATCTGAAGTATTTTCTGTCAAAGAATACCAGAGCTGGGCCATATTAATGCCTGAACGTGGAAACATGAATAGTTACATTACATGCATATAACATGTTTGTTGTTTCGCAGGTATTTCTCCATTGTTCTAATGTTCATGTCACTTTCAGGTACTATAGCTCCCAAGAAGGTTCAGAGACAATCAACGGTGCACAAATACCCTACAAAGGTGAACAGAGAAAGAGCAATAGAGTAGATGCAAGCAGATCTGGCTAATTTAAGGACGAGAATGGAAAATTTCATGACACTCATGGCTGGGATGGGTCAAACTCAAGAGCCTTTGTGCGAAATGGTGGAGAACAATCAAGCCAGGAACAATGGGATAACAGACGGAGGTAATCGCAATGGGGCTGATTCCCGTCATGTTGAAATCCCTATGGTTCAGCCAGGGATCACTATTATCAATGATGGAGTGAATAACATGCAGATGGATGGGCAGAACGAGCAGATCACCTTGCTGGATGAGGAGGAAGGCCAAGGGGTTGACATGAATAGGAGATTTGAAGAAATGGCTGAGCAGATTCGTGCCATTCAGTCTCAGTTCTCTAGGGTTCGACATCACTGATATGGGCTTGGTGCCAGGGGTAAGAATTTCCTACAAGTTCAAGGTCCCTACTTTTGATAAGTACAACGAAACAACTTGCCCGAAAACTCACCTTCAGTCGTTTGTGGGAAGGATTGCTGCGCATACAGATGATGAAAAGCTGTGGTTGTATTACTTCCAGGATAGTCTTGTATGAGCTTCTTTGGAATGGTACATGAAGCATAGCCGAGTCAATATTTGAAGCTGGAAGGATTTAGCTGAGGCATTTGTGAAGCAGTATCAGTATAATTTGGATATGGCTCCAAATCTTACCCAGTTGCAGACGATGTCTCAGAGTGCTAAAGAAGGGTTCAAAGAGTACGCCCAGAGGTGGCGTCAGCTTGCTGCTCGAGTGCAACCTCCCTTGTTAGAGAATGAAATGGCAGACATGTTTATCGGAATGCTGTAGGGGGTGTTTATTGATAGACCGGAGTCTTGTTCAGCGACCAAGTTTAATGACATCATGATAGCTGGAGAGAGGGTTGAAACTCTTCTGAAAATGGGGAAGATCCAAGACAGTGATGTAGGTAGCTCAAGCGGTGTTTGAAAAGCTTTCAGTGGACCTCCAAGAAGAATGGTGGGAGAGACTAATGCTATGTACGGCCGAGGTCGGGGCCGCAGATACAAAGGATATTACGAGCATGTGGCAGATGTCACCATCCCCACGGGTCTTGTGCAACAACATTAACAGCCGCAATGCAATAACTATCAACAAAGACCCTATCAACAGAGACAAGCTTGTCCAGCTAACAGGGTGCTTGAGGCAATCTCGACGACGTACACAAATCTGCTCCATAGACTGTTAGACTTGAATTTAATTCAGTTGAGGACATTAGCACCACCTCCACCTGGAGAGCTTCCAGTGGGGTATGATGCTAATGCAAGATGCGCATTTCATTCAGGAGCTCCCGGGCACTCAACGGAGAAGTGCATGTCATTACACCATAAAGTCCAAGACTTGATTGATTCAAAAGAAATTAACTTTGCACCACCTCCAATTGTTACATCAAACCCCATTCCAAATCATGGAGGGGCTAGGATAAACTCTGTCGACAGCGGCGAGAGGTTGAACCTGATCTTGAATGTGGACAAAGTGAAGACTTCGTTGTTAGTGGTAAAAGACAAATTTTTGAAAGGGAAGGTATTTCCAGGTTGTAATTTTGACTGTGAGGGTTGTTTGAATTCAATTAATGGTTGCGGGTATTTGAAAGCTGGGCTGCAGTGTTTGATTGACGAGGGGTCTCTACAGTTCGACAGGGTTGACCATAAAGGCGATTGTGTGTCTACGGTAACAATTTACTTTGATCCTGCCGAAGTTCCTGCCCAAAGAGAGCCGATGACTATCTATGTTCCAGAGGTGAGTCCAGTGACCATTACTGTTTCGGGACCAGTTCCCTATGTTGATGACAAAGCCATCCCTTGGCACTATGGCTCAGACGTGTATGTAGAAGGCCATAAGGTGGAAAGTAAAGCAGTAACAATTGACCCGACTGTTGTGAATGTCGGAGGAGTTGGGGGATTTACACGGAGTGGGCGTCTCTTTGCTCCTCAAGCTCTTAGAGGTGATCTAGAAGCTGAGGTTGTTGCAAAGGCTAAGGGTAAGCAGATAGCAACTGAAGAGGTGACAACTCCTACTGCTAGTCAGAGCACTTTTGAAAAAGAAGTCGAGGAATTCATGAGAATAATTAAGAAAAGTGATTATAAGGTGGTTGAACAGCTGAATTAGACTCCGTCCAAGATATCCATTATGTCGTTGCTGATGTGTTCTCAAGCTCATCGGGAAGCTTTGCTAAAAGTTTTGCAAATGGCATATGTACCATAAGAGATAACTGTCAACCAGTTGGAGGCCGTGGTAGGTAGCATAAACGCTAGGCATGGGTTGGGATTCACAGATAGAGATCTCACTTTCGAGGGGCGCAATCACAACAAGGCTTTACACATCACCATGGAGTGTAAGAGTGTTGTTCTATCACACATCCTGGTAGATATAGGCTCTTCTCTTAATGTACTCCCTAAGAAGGCCTTAATGAAGCTGGATATTGATGGCATCATTTTGTGACCCAGTGACTTGATTGTGAAAGCCTTTGATGGGTCACGAAGATCTGTGTTTGGGGAGGTGGAGCTACCGGCGAAGAATGGGTCTCATGTGTTCAAGAGCACATTCTATGTTATGGATATTCAACCCGCTTATAGCTGTTTGCTGGGACGTCCTTGGATTCACGTTGCTGGCGTAGTAACATCCACGTTGCATCAGAAGTTGAAGTATGTGGTAGATGGCCAAGTTGTTACTGTATGCGGAGAAGAGGATATTTTCGTAAGCCATCTGTCGACCTTCAAGTATTTGGAAATGGACAGGGAGATCCATGAGACACTTTGGCAAGCTTTTGAGACGGTTAATGTCAGTACCTTGTCTCCGGTCGCTGTAGTTCAGAGCAATGAGAAGGAAGGGACTCCTATCTACTCCTACAAGCAAGATAAGGAGGTAGTTCAATCTGCAAGCGCCCAGGGTTGGGGCAAGCTGCTGGAAATGGAAAAGAAAGATGACAAGTTTGGTCTCGGATATCAACCTGGTCAGTCTAGCTAGTCTCATGGTAGTAAGCCCATAACATTCACAAGCACTAGAATGCTCGACTACAACAACGTTTGTGCAATAGATGTAGATGGGGATAGTGACTACGACTTGGATAACTAGATTCACCCATGCGTACCTGGGGAGGAGCTCCGGAACTGGTTTGCTGAAGATTTTGTTCAAGTTACTTGGCAGTCAAAGTAATTTTCTTTGTTTCCATTTTTATCATACTGCATGTCAAATCCTGCACTCTGCCCAAGGTGCATGGATCTATATGTAGGGCCACCATGTTTTAATGCATTTTGCTTTTTCCATGACATAAAGGACATTTTTCAAGAAAATTGTGTTCTCTTTCTTTCGTTTTTAAATTTTTTCACAAAGAACAAATAAAATGGCAATGTTTTCTTTCCAGTGTTTTTGTGTGTTTGCGTCTCCTTTGAAAGAACAAATTATGAAATAAGCACATCATTTGTGCACTGTTGATCATTCAGATTCTTGTGATAACATTCCTACTATGACCATG
Organism: Lathyrus aphaca; assembly: GCA_963966055.1. Lineage (NCBI taxonomy): Eukaryota > Viridiplantae > Streptophyta > Magnoliopsida > Fabales > Fabaceae > Lathyrus > Lathyrus aphaca. The sequence continues at coordinate 143,894,660 of OZ014523.1, forward strand.
CATAATTTCGATAGTCCTATCAACCAAGCTGATGAAAGGGTTGAGGAAGACTGTGAACTCCCGGAAGAATTGGCTAGGTTGTTGAAACAAGAAGAAAGGGTCATTCAGCCTCATCAGGAAGAAATAGAAATCATCAACATCGGGTCTGAGGATGTAAGGAAAGAGATAAAGATTGGGGCTAGTCTGCAGGCCGAGGTAAAGAGAAAATTTATTGGTATGCTACGTGAATATGTGGATATCTTCGCCCGGTCGTATCAGGATATGCCAGGGTTGGATACTGACATTGTTGTGCACAAGCTACCACTAAAGGAAGACTGTCCTTCGGTAAAGCAAAAGCTGAGAAGAACTAGCCCCGATATGGCTATGAAGATTAAGGAAGAAGTTCAAAAGCAGTGGGATGTCGGGTTCCTGGCTGTAACTAGTTACCCACCTTGGGTAGCTAACATTGTGCATGTACCAAATAAAGACGGCAAGGTCCGGATGTGCGTCGATTATCGAGATCTATACAGAGCAAGTCCAAAGGATGATTTTCCATTACCTCACATTGATGTGATGGTAGATAACACCGCTCAGTTCTCGGTATTTTCTTTCATGGATGGCTTCTCTGGGTATAATCAGATCAAGATGGCATTGGAAGACATGGAGAAAACGATGTTCATTAACCCGTGGGGTACATTTTGTTACAAGGTCATGCCCTTCGGATTGAAAAATGTCGGGGTAACGTATCAACGGGCTATGGTAATCCTTTTCCATGATATGATACACAAAGAAATTGAATGCTATGTGGACTATATGATTGCCAAGTCCCAGGACGAAGAAGAGCATCTGGTCAATCTCAAAACGTTGTTTGATAGATTGATAAAGTACAAATTGAGGTTGAACCCAAACAAGTGTACATTCGGAGTGTGTTCCGGTAAATTGTTGGGTTTCATTATTAGTCAGAGGGGGATTTAGGTAGATCCTGCAAAAGTAAAAGCAATACAAGACATGCCTGCACCAAAAACAGAAAAAGAAGTGTGTGGGTTTTTAGGGAGATTGAACTACATTTCGCGGTTTATATCTCACCTAACTGCTACATGCGAGCCAATATTCAAACTGTTAAGAAAAGAACAAACGGTCAGGTGGAATGAAAACTGTCAAAGAGCCTTCAAAAAGATAAAAGAATATTTGCAGGAGCCTCCAATTCTAATTCCTCCAGTTCCAGGACGACCACTTATCATGTACTTGACTGTGTTAGAAGGGTCGATGGGGTGTGTGCTAGGCCAACATGACAAGTCTGGCCGAAAAGAGCATGTTATTTACTACCTTAGCAAAACTTTTATAGACTTTGAATCCCGTTACTCACTGCTCAAGAAAACTTGTTGCGCTTTGGTATGGGCTGCTCGTCGACTGAGACAGTACATGTTGACCCACATCACATTGCTAATCTAAAAAATGGACCCCGTCAAGTGTATTTTTGAGAAACCGACATTAACGGGAAGGGTTGCAAGATGGAAAATGATATTAACAGAGTATGAAATACAATATACTTCCCAGAAAGCCATCAAGAGAAGTGTATTGTCAGATTATCTTGCACAACAACCGCTCGAAGGCGACTATCAGCCAATGAAGTTTGATTTCCCTGATGAGGACATCATGTACCTCAAAGCAAGAGATTGTGAGGAACCACTTCCGGAAGAGGGGCCTGACCCTGAATCCAAATGGAATTTGATGTTTGACGGGGCAGTCAACATCAACGGACGTGGAGTTGGTGATGTTCTTATCACTTCCGAAGGTGTTCACTTTCCCTTCGCTGCCAGATTTACTTTTGTTTGCATCAACAATAAAGCGGAATACGAGGCGTGCATAATGGGAATATAGAAGGCTATTAATCTTCAAATTAAGACTCTCGATATATTTGGAGATTCAGCCCTCGTTATCAACCAGATTACCGGCAAGTGGTATACACATCAAGAACACTTAATTCTTTATAGGGATTATGCCAGAAGACTATTGATGTTCTTCACAACGGTTAAGCTTCATTATATACCACGAGATGAGAATCAATTTGCCGATGCATTGGCTCCTCTTTCTTCGTCCATCAAAGTCTTGTGTTGGAACTATGTTCCCAGGATTGACATTTCCAGGCTTGACGCACCAGCTTATGCTATCTCTGTAGGCGCGGTGTCTGATGAAAAACCTTGGTACTTTGATATTAAGATTTTCCTGGAAAAACAAGAATACCTAGCTGGGGCATCATCCAATGACAAGAAAACATTGAGACAAATTGCTGCTAGTTTCTTCTTGAATGCAGACGGAGTTCTGTACATGAGGAACTTTGACATGGTCTTGCTCAGATGCGTGGATAGACACGAAGTAGACTTGTTAGTGCAGGAAGTCCATGAGAGATCCTTCGGTACTCATGCAAGGGGGCATGTAATGGCTAAGAAGTTATTAAGATTAGGGTACTATTGGATAACAATGGATGCAGACTGTTGTTCGTATACCCGTAAGTGCCACAAATGCCAGATTTATGCAAACAAGGTGAATGTTCCTCCAAGCCCGCTCAACGTCATGTCATCTCCTTGGCCCTTTTCTATGTGGGGCGTTGACATGATCAGGAAGATAGAGCCTACTACTTCGAATGGTCATCACTTCATCTTGGTCGCGATTGATTACTTCACCAAATGGGTTGAAGCAGCATCTTATGCCAATGTCACTCGTCAAGTGGTAGCCAGATTTCTAAAAAGAGACATCATTTGCAGATACGGAGTGCCCGAGCGAATCATTACTGATAATGGTTCCAACTTAAACAACAAGACGATGGCAGAGCTGTGCTGGGACTTCAAGATTCAACATCACAATTCTTCTCCTTACCGACCAAAGATGAATGGCACAGTAGAGGAAGCTAACAAGAATATTAAGAAGATTGTGCAGAAGATGGTTGTCACTTACAAAGATTGGCATGAGATGTTACCATTTGCACTGCATGGGTACCGAACGTCGGTCAGGACGTCAACTGGGGCAACTCCTTTCTCCTTGGTGTATGGCATGGAGGTTGTCTTGCCTGTTGAGGTAGATATTCCTTCATTGCATGTGATGATGGATGTGAAGCTTGATGAGGCTGAGTGGGTACGTGCCCGATATAATCATTTGTGTCTAATTGAGGAAAAGAGATTAAAGGCTATCTGTCATGGTCAGCTTTATCAAAGGAGAATGAAGCGAGCATTTGCCAACGAGTATGTACTCAAGAGTATCAACTAGGCGAGCTTGTGCTCAAGAGGATCATTCCTCGAGGTTCAGATCACAGGGGCAGGTGGATTCCAAACTACGAAGACCCATTCATAGTAAAGAAAGTTTTCTTGGGTGGGGCACTGATGCTCATTACTATGGATGGAGGAGATTTCCAGTCTCCTGTTAGCTCGGACGCAGTTAAAAAATACTTCGCATAAAAGACCCACTGGACACAAAAACAGAATTAAAGTCCAGGCAAGAAAAGAGCATCCCGGCGAGCTAAAAACAGAATAAAAAGCTCGGGAAAAAGTTAGGGAAAATAAATGAAAAAATGTACACCCGCTGAGTTGAAAAGCCACATCGGACAGCTCAGACAAAAAAGGGTATCCCGGTGGATTGAAAACCCGAAAGGGCGATCCACGCAAAACAAGGGAATAAGCGAACAACTGCGATCCGGGTAATCTGAACCAAATCACCGTTTCATGCAGTCTGACAATATTAGAAGGATAGGAATCAGTCCCCTCATCTTCTTCAGAAAGCAAAGGGAAGAACAGAAAGTCTTGAAGACATGCTGGTCATAGCAGGAAGGAAACTCATTGGAATGTCGTGTACATTTCCATTAGGATAGTTTCTTTTCTCAATTTTATGGTAGCCACCTCTTTCCAGGTAGTTGCTTCCTGATGTAAAACTTTTCCTATTTAGAGGCCATTCATTGAATGAATATTCAGTCATAAAGCCGTGTTGTGTTGTGTTGTGTTTACTTCGTTTGCAAAAATGTTATGAATGTTTGGCAAAAAGAGCATTGCATATGAAACATGTTGATTTTTCTATAAAAAAAAGTTGACATTGTAGGGAAACAATTAAAACTGTCTTTAAGTGTCGGGTGACAATGGATGGACATATCATACCATGCAAGTCCCCGGGGCACATGGGTGTATACTGTTGTTGCAAGTTTTGCAGAGGGATATTGTATTTCCCCAAACAGAGAGTGCTCCCCAGCTGAGCTATAGCAGTGAGATCCCTAGCCGAACTTCAAACCTAATCAAAGAGGTGTCCTCCCCAAGTGGTGGTTGTTCTTCACAAGAAAGAGTCAGAGTAGGGTGGTATCCCCAACAGAACTTCAAACCCGATCGAAGAGGTTTGTCCCCAATCGGTGTCTTTGTGTCAGAATGGGCTATTCCCCGCGAGCAGCTGAATGCCTATTTCCCCGCAGAGTTGTAACAGTCAGAAATCTTTCCCTAGCGAAGGTGATTTGACCGGGTACCCCCCCAGCCGGGTCGGAAGATCGTGTTTTCTCGTATTTTGCTCGTCTGCATCCCCAACACTCGTCTGTGTTTGATGTTTGATATCTACTAGATGTTCGTCTGCATTCCCAGCACTAGCTCGTTTGTGAATAATTATTAGCCTGATTCTACCCAGCAGAGTTGTGATGCTTATCAGAAATCTATTTATTGCTCGTCTGCATCGCCCCAACACTCGTCTGTGTTCACACTTTGTCGTTGCTCGTCTTCAATTCTTGGCACTCGTCGGTGTTTGATGCTCATTTGATGCTCGTATGCTTCCTTCATCACTCGTATGTGTTTGATACCTGCTTGATGCTCGTCTGCATCCTGGGCACTCGTCTGTGTGATATCTGTTTGTTGCTCGTCTGCATTCCTTGGCACTCATCTCTGTGACATCTGTTTGTTGCTCGTCTGCATCCCCCAACACTCGTCTGTTTTCACACTTTGTTGTTGCTCGTCTGCACTCCCCGGCATTCGGCTGTGTTTAGCATCTACTTGACGCTCGTTCGTGTTTCCCCAACATTCGTCTGTGTTTGATACTCATTTGATGCTCGTATGCTTTCCCCAGCAGTCGCCTATGGGTGATAGATGTTGTTGCTCGTATGCACGTCCCAACACTCGTCTGTGTTTGAAACCTGTTTGATGATCGTCTGCAATTCTTGGCACCCGTCTGTGTTTGATGCTCATATGCACTCCTCAGCACCCGTCTGTGTTTGATACCTGCTTGATGCTCGTCTGCATTCCCTGGCACCCGTATGTGCTTGACATCTGTTTGTTGCTCGTACGCAAGTCCTAGCACTCGTTTGTGTTTGATGTTTGATATCTGCTGGATGTTCTTCTGCATTCCAAGCACTCGCTCGTTTGTGAATTATTCTTCGCTTGATTCTCCCCGGCAGAGTTGTGATGCTTATCAGAAATCTATTTATTGCTCGTCTGCATCGCCCCAACACTCGTCTGTGTTCATACTTTGTCGTTGCTCGTCTGAAATTCTTGGCACACGTCGGTGTTTGATGCTCATTTGATGCTCGTATGCTTCCTCCATCACTCGTATGTGTTTGATACATGCTTGATGCTCGTCTGCATCCTTGTTACTCGTCTGTGTGATATCTGTTTGTTGCTCGTCTCTGTGACATCTGTTTGTTGCTCGTCTGCATCCTCCAACACTCGTTTGTGTTCACACTTTGTCTATGCTTGTCTGCACTCCCCAATATTCGTATGTGTTTAGCATCTACTTGATGCTCGTTTGTGTTTCCCCAACATTCGTCCGTGTTTGATACTCATTTGATGCTCATATGATTTCCCTAGCAGTCGCCTATGGGTGATAGATGTTGTAGCTCGTATGCACGTCCCAACACTCGTCTGTGTTTGAAAACTGTTTGATGATCGTCTGCAATCCTTGGCACCCGTCTGTGTTTGATGCTCGTATGCACTCCTCAGCACCCGTCTGTGTTTGATACATGCTTAATGCTCGTCTGCATTCCCTGGCACTCGTATGTTCTTGACATCTGTTTATTGCTCGTACGCAAGTCCTAGCACTCGTCTGTGTTTGATGTTTGATATCTGCTGGATGTTCGTCTGCATTCCCAGCACTCGCTCGTTTGTGAATTATTCTTCGCCTGATTCTCCCCAGTAGAGTTGTGATGCTTAACAGAAATCTATTTACTGCTCGTCTGCATCGCCCCAAAACTCGTCTGTGTTCACACTTTGTCGTTTCTCGTCTGTAATTCTTGGCACTCGTCGGTTCTTGATGCTCATTTGATGCTCGTATGCTTCCTCCAGCACTTGTATGTGTTTGATACCTGCTTGATGCTCATCTGCATCCTGGGAACTCGTCTGTGTGATATCTGTTTGTTGCTCGTCTGCATTCCTTGGCACTCATCTCTGTGACATCTGTTTGTTGCTCGTCTGCATCCCCCAACACTCGTTTGTGTTCACACTTTGTCGTTGCTCGTATGCACTCCCCAGCATTCGTATGTGTTTAGCATCTACTTGATGCTCGTTTGTGTTTCCCCAACATACGTCCGTGTTTGAAACTCATTTGATGCTCATATGCTTTCCCCAGCAGTCGCCTATGGGTGATAGATGTTGTAGCTCGTATCCACGTCCCAACACTCGTCTGTGTTTGAAAATTGTTTGATGTTCGTATGCAATCCTTGGCACCCGTCTTTGTTTGATGCTTGTATGCACTCCTCAGCACCCGTCTGTGTTTGATACCTGCTTAATGCTCGTTTTCATTCCCTGGCACCCGTATGTGCTTGACATCTGTTTGTTGCTTGTACGCAAGTCCTAGCACTCGTCTGTGTTTGATGTTTGATATTTGTTGGATGTTCGTCTGCATTCCCAGCACTCGCTCGTTTGTGAATTATTCTTCGCTTGATTCTCCCCACCAGAGTTGTAATGCTTATCATAAATCTATTTATTGCTCGTCTACATCTCCCCAACACTCGTCTGTGTTCACACTTTGTCGTTGCACGTCTGCAATTCTTGGCACTCGTCGGTGTTTGATGCTCATTTGATGCTCGTATGCTTCCTCCAGCACTCGTATGTGTTTGATACATGCTTGATGCTCGTCTCCATCCTGGGCACTCGTCTGTGTGATATCTGTTTGTTGCTCGTTTGTATTCCTTGGTACACGTCTCTATGACATATGTTTGTTGCTCGTCTGCATCCCCCAACACTCGTCTGTGTTCACACTTTGTCGTTGCTCGTCTGCACTCCCCGACATTCATCTGTGTTTAGCATCTACTTGATGCTCGTTTGTGTTTCCCCAACATTCGTCTGTGTTTGATACTCATTTAATGCTCGTATACTTTCCCCAGCAGTCGCCTATGGGTGATAGATGTTTGTTGCTCGTATGCACGTCCCAACACTCGTCTGTGTTTGAAACCTGTTTGATGATCGTCTGCAATTCTTGGCACCCTTCTGTGTTTGATGCTCGTATGCACTCCTTAGCACCCGTCTGTGTTTGATACCTGCTTGATGCTCATCTACATTCCCTGGCACCCGTATGTTCTTGACATTTGTTTTTTGCTCGTACGCAAGTCCTAGCACTCGTCTGTGTTTGATGTTTGATATCTGCTGGATGTTTGTCTGCATTCCCAGCACTCGCTCGTTTGTGAATTATTCTTCGCTTGATACTCCTCGGCAGAGTTGTGATGCTTATCAGAAATCTATTTATTGCTCATCTGCATCTCCCCAACGCTCGTTTGTGTTCACACTTTATCGTTGCTCGTCTGCAATTCTTAGCACTCGTCGGTGTTTGATGCTCATTTGATGTTCGTATGCTTCCTCCAGCACTCGTATGTGTTTCATACCTGCTTCATGCTCGTCTACATTCTTGGCACTCTTCCGTGTGATATCTGTTTGTTACTTGTCGGCATTCCTTGGCACTCGTTTCTGTGACATCTGTTTGTTGCTTGTCTGCATTCCCCAACACTCGTCTGTGTTCACACTTTGTCGTTGCTCGTCTGCACTCCCCGGCATTCGTCCGTGTTTAGCATCTACTTGACGCTCGTTTGTGTTTCCCCAACATTCATCAGTGTTTGATACTCATTTGATGCTCGTATGCTTTCCCCAACAGTCGCCTATGGGTGATAGATGTTGTTGCTCGTATGCACGTCCCAACACTCGTCTGTGTTTGAAACCTGTTTGATGATCGTCTGCAATTCTTGGCACCCGTCTGTGTTTGATGCTCGTATGCACTCCTCAGCACCCGTCTGTGTTTGAAACCTGCTTGATGCTCGTCTGCATTCCCTAGCACCCATATGTGCTTGACATATGTTTGTTGCACGTACGCAAGTCCTAGCACTCGTCTGTGTTTGATGTTTGATATCTGCTGGATGTTCATCTGCATTCCTAGCACTCGCTCGTTTGTGAATTATTCTTCGCTTGATTCTCCCCTGCAGAGTTGTGATGCTTATCAGAAATCAATTTATTGCTCGTCTGCATTGCCCCAACATTCGTCTGTGTTCACACTTTGTCGTTGCTCGTCTACAATTCTTGGCACTTTTCTGTGTTTGATGCTCATTTGATGCTCGTATGCTTTCTCCAGCACTCGTTTGTGTTTGATACCTACTTGATGCTCGTCTACATCCTTGGCACTCGTCTGTGTGATATCTGTTTGTTGCTTGTCTGCATTCCTTAGCACTAGTCTGTGTGACATCTGTTTGTTGCTTGTCTGCATTCCCCAACACTCGTCTGTGTTCACACTTTGTCGTTGCTCGTCTGCACTCCCCGACATTCGTCTATGTTTAGCATCTACTTGAAGCTCGTTTGCGTTTCTCCAACATTCGTCCGTGTTTGATACTCATTTGATGCTCGTGTGCTTTCCCCAGCAGTCGCCTATGGGTGATAGATGTTGTTGCGCGTATGCACGTCCCAGCACTCGTCTGTGTTTGAAACTTGTTTGATGCTCGTCTGCAATTCTTGGCACTCATATGTGTTTGAGGCTCATTTGATGCTCGTATGCACTCCTTAGCACCCGTTTGTGTTTGATACCTGCTTGATGATCGTCTGCGTTCCCTGGCACCTGTCTGTGCTTGACATCTGTTTGTTGCTCGTATGCAAGTCCCAACACTCATCTGTATTTGATATTTGTTTGATGCTCGTATGCATTCACCAGCATTCGTATGTGCTTGTTATCTGTTTGAAGCTCATTTGTTGTGTTTGGATACTCGTTTGTATCATCCCTCACACTCGTCTGTGTTAGCTTATATCCATATATATGCTGATTTGATAATCACTCTGGTACTCGTCTATATTGAGATTCCAAATGCTCGTTTGTGTTGGATTTCTGGTATTCGTCTGTATCAGTGGCTGGTATTCGTTTATATCGTCACCTGAAGCGCTCGTTTGTGTTTCTTAGATCATCGTATAGTATTCGTTTGTATCATTGACTTACGACACTCGTCTGTGTTCTTTTGATGATCATCCAATGCTCGTCTGTATTGAAGAGGTTTGAAGTCCTGACGGTGGGATTTAACGTCAAAATGGTTACCGGTCCTGGCGTAACAGGTATATCAGAAGGAGGTTCATCTGTCTCAAGCACCACTTGTCTATGCAAGATTTGTGAAGAGGTTTCTTCAAATCCTAATGTTGCACCTGGCGTAATAGGTTTTCTCAAAGAAGACTCGTATGTCTTACACCATATATCTACGGATAATATATGAAGAGGGTTCGTCTATCCTGATTATGCATGTCTATCCCACAGACATAAGTGCATCACCGGTCCTGGTGTAACAGGTTTATCCGAAGGAGGTTCGTCTGTCTCAGATCATATATTGCAAAATATATGAAGAGGGCTCGTATGTCCATTTCCTGGCGTAACAGGGTTGTTTGAAGAGGGCTCATATGTCCAGTTCCTGGCGTAACAAGTTTGCTCGAGGAAGACTTGTCTGTCTAGGTTTTTCTATTCGGCATTACAATTCAGGTTGGAAGGAGTTCATCTGCTTTGTCCCCGCTACAGTCGCCAAAGCGTTATTTGGTTGGGTTTATTTCCCATTGCTTGCATTCTCCAGCAGAGTGCAAATTTCAGGTCTTCTTAGTATTCAACCACATTTTATCTTGAACGGTCGATAGCCCGTGCTACCGTCCTCTTCAAATTAACAATTGCTTAAATAGGGGCAGCTGTAACACCCCAAATATGCCCCCTCCTGTTAGCATCATCATCATATCATAATCATCATAAGCATGTCATATCCTTAGCATTTTGCATAGAAAGATGAAGCATAATGTCGCTCCCCTGAAAAGACACTAGGTCCCAAGGTGCAGACGCGAACGGTCGACGAAATAAAAATGATGGTTGAATTGAATAGAGTTTCCAGCTAGGTATTCTATCCCGAAGGAAAGGTAATGCTGCATAAACCTGGGAAGAGATGGATAAGACGGTTGCGAACCAGAGAAACTGAGAAAGGGGGTTAGTTACGACCTGGGAAGGTATTAGCACCCAGATTGTCAGTCATACTCGACGGGATCCACGCTTACAAGATTGTGTTTAAAGGGGTAATTGTATGTGCTATATGTGAACAAAAGCTAGGAAAGAAAGTACAAGTGTCAGTATAAAAGGGTGAATTGCTCAGGAACCAAGGCTTAGAAGAGAATGCTGAAAGAGGGGGAAGACACAGAGACTTTTGTTCGATAACTGTTAAGTTATGCCTACGTATCCTTGCGTGCAATGAGGAAGTTAGAACACCGTAGTTCGACTCAAAGAGACTGAAAATAAATTGACTATGAATTGCCTTCTTGTCTATGCTCAAGTGTATGACTCGTCTGGCTCGAGTGCTAACTGTCTTGCATTAGACGAAAAAAGCAAGTTCTCGTTTGTGAATGAGTGTGATGAGAAAAGAATCTCGGAGGAGACGATTATTGTTTTTTTTTGTGTTTTTCAGTTTTTTTATTGTTTTTGGTGTTTTGCATATGATTATGAGCTTAAGCCTAAATCAAAGGTTGTAAACTCATTATATTTTCCCTGATTAGGGATAATGAGCCTACTTAAGTATGAGATAAGCATCTCAACTTAATTACCATGATGATGTAGGATTAAGATCATTAACCTACTTGTGATTATTAAGATGTTTTTGTTTTTTTGTTTAGCGTTAAGTAATGAGTTTAATCTCTAATCACAGATTAGTGAACTCATTACATCATCCTAATAGATGGATAATAGATGAGAACACTTAAGTTGAGGAAGAGACCTCAACTTAATCCATGGTTAGGGATTAAATTCATTATATAACAAACCTTTATTAAATGGATTTTAATTAAAGGGTGAGATTAAGAAATGAATTTTATGGTTTGTAAGACAACTTGAGGGGGACTTGTCCATTAAACACTAGGGTTAGTCCCTCTTAACCTTAAGGAAGAGATAGAACCCTAATGTAAGGCCCAAGTTGCAAGATAAAGTCTTAGTGATTATTAATGTGATTTGATTAAGAGGTGTAAACAAATTAAAGGTTTAACACTTAGGATTAAAGTTATACACTCCATCCTAAGAGAAGGATGCATGCATAATCCTAATTCAAAGTCCTAAAGCTTTAAGAGTTTAGCCTCTGATTATTGAGATGAGAAGAGAGACTCAAAGGTAAAAGACTAAGGGGGACTATATACAACCAAAAAGGTATCATGCTTGGGTATCCTATGGTTTGTTAGGCTTAAGAGAAAGGATCTTCAAGGCCACCAATGGGAGAAGCAGATGAAAAGAGAAGGAAGAAGAAGAATAAGTTACTTACTTCCTGAAGAAGATAAGTAACTTAAAAGAAATAAAGTAAGAAGAATGGAGCAAAAGTGAAACAAATTCACTTCAAAGACAAGTAAATATGCATATGAATGATGAGAAGAGATGGGAAGTGAAGCCAAATCCACCTCCCAAATAACTAACCAAAAGTTCTTGAAAATGTTAGTATGAATGCATAAGACATAAAGCAAAAGGAAATGAATTGAAATGAGATGTAAAGATCAAAGTTAGAAGTGAAAATGCAATATAAAAGGCATATGAGATGATGCAAAGTCATACAAGATGCATATGAATGATCATACAAAGAAAAGATGCAATGAAAGCATGCTTAGAAGCTTGAAAACACATGGATGTTCATGAAATGTAATGGATGCAAAGCATAGCAAATGAATGAAGAAATGATCAAGCAATGTTCCAGCATGTCTTAAGATGTCTAAGATGTCATACAAATGTTTGAAATGTCATGGCAAGTTTGCATGATGATGATATGCAAATATGAATGCAAATGAACATGACAAATTAGGGTTTTATGAATGTATGAGATGTAAATGACCAAAACAGAAGCATACATCTTGATAAAAAATTGAAATTGGACTCAAACAAACCCTAAACCTATACAAGATCAAACCCCAAAGGAGAAGGTCAGAAGCTTAACCTAGTGGAAGTTATGAAATTTCTAAGTTTGCTAGGGTTTTTGGGTGATTCTTAAGGGAAAATGCAAATCAAATTGAAAATGCAAGATAAATCCATGAGAAAAATAACCTAGAAACTATATGCAATATGTGAAACAATGCAAAACGAATCAAGTTCAAACTCATCATGGTTAGGCAGAAATGAATTTTTCAAGTTAGGGTTAGAAAATGTGATTTTTAAGAACCCTAATTCAAAGAAAATTGTGAAATTAGGATCAAACCTAAAAAGATATTTGTAGGATGAGTTTGAAAATGTTTCTAAATGTATTGGAATGGTTCATAAATATTTTGGTGATTTTTAGAAACCTAAATGCATTTTTAATTAATTAAAATCCATTAATTAATTAAAAATAACATTTAAATATTTTAAAAATACGTTTTTAATGCAATAAAATAAAATAAAAATCATTTTCAGGTTGAGAAAAATATTTGGATCAGAAATGCAAAATATGAGATTTTTTGAATGAGATTTGATATTTTAAATAAAATGAGAAAGAAAATGCAATAAAAATGAAAATAAAATGAAATTAAATGGAAGTATGCATATCTAAGGGCCAGGATTCAAACTGGGGTGGAGGGAGTTGACCGCACGCGTATTTCAAGGGCTGGGATCAGTCATGGCTAATTAACTGTTATTTACTTAATTAATTGGGAATTAGGGCTAACGAACTAATCTGGGCCATCCATCCGCTAATTAAAACACGCATCCAATGGTCCACATTAAATCTGGCACTTAAACCCAAATTAGAACCCTAACTACTTTCAGTTGACCGGAGCAAGCTCCATTCATCTTCTCCGGCAACACTAAACCCATATCTCTCTCTCAAGGCCATGAAAACATTCCAAAATCTCCAGAATCAATCCTCTAACATCAAATAACAAGAATCCACAAACAATAACAATTTATTTTGCCTCAAAAGAGAGAATCGAAGCCAAACGGAAAACTGGCAAAAATTTCAGAAGTTGAATACATCCCACATACGTGACCATTTTCAGTGATTCAAAGTGCATAATGATCAGAGAAACATGCTTTATCACATTGTAACTTAAAATCAAAGCTCTGAGAAAAAATTTCTTGAGCTATACCTAAGCTGGAGACCTCTTTTGATCACCCTGATGCTATTGAGAAGCTTTGCAAGTGTTTAAATGGCCTCCTTTTGAAGGTTCAGTTCTGAGAGGTGGAAAATTGTGTTTGAGTTTGAGTGAGTTTCAGGGCAAAGTGAAGGGTGGGTTTTGTTCCCTATGATGTGTGGAGATGATTGGTGGAAAAAGATTTGAGGTTTGATGTTTGTGCTGAGAGTTTCGAAGACTTGAAGTTTTTGGAAAAATTTGTTAATGCTGAGTTGTGGGAGAGTTCATGTTTGTCTGTTGTATGCTTTTGAGTGTTTGAGGTTTGTATAAAGAATTGTGATTGGTTCAGAGAGTTGGTGTGGCACAACTTGATTGGTATGGGAGGTTTTGCAAAAAAAAGTCAATTTTGTGTACTTGGAGGTATGGCACGGGTCAGAGCTGCTCAAAGGGGTGTCTTGGCCTCAGCTTGCATCAAGGATGGCCATAGGATCAGATTACATGAGCTGGCACAAGTGGATGGAAGGTTTCCAAGGTTGTAGCAACTTTCCCTCTTTGAAAATTTTGTGAAAATGCCTTGATGAATCTTGCAATCCAAGGCACAATTTTGGTTCAAATGCATTTCACTATGTTTGTATGATGTTTAGCAATCAATTAGAGGTCATGAAATGGCTTGAAACTTGAATTTGCAAAAAATCCTCTTTGGCATGAACTTGAAAATTATAGGATTTTTGCCAACTTTGAAAGGCCATATCTTGAGTTATAGGATGAATCAAGACATGTTCTAGTACTTTTTGAAAATGGGAAGACATAGTCTACAACTTTCATGTCCACGAATGTTTCATTTGAAGCATTTTTGGTCACGAAAGAATAGGTTGAAAATCTTTCCCAAAACGGAAAGTTTCCATTACAAGTCATTTCTAAAAATAACAAGTTTGCATTTGGCTTAAAATTCTTCAACTTTGTGAACTTCTAACCACTTCTAAGATCAAATAAAGATCATAGAGACTCAAAATGATGATGATGACCCTTTGGTGCTCTTGATGGAGGCCTCAGATGCCCTGATTTTGACTTTACTTGCTCAAGAAGTTACCCAATGATCAGATGACTTCCACAATGAATTTCTTCATCAAATTTGGTACACATGATCCTTATAACATATTAAGACCATTAGAAACAAGAATGAGCAAAAAAATTGGGGTTAAGGCCTCTGAAACCAAAACCTTAATTTTGGTCATCTGTGCAAGAAAACCCTAGCTCTGCCTCCATGCCTTTGCCATTCTTTGTGATCTCTTGACTTTTATGAACTTTGGGGAGCATATTACGATCATGGAACACACATGGACCCTCTTGGCAAGCTTCAAGACCTTTGGGATGGCTCAGATCACTTCTTGGATTACTCAGGTCACAAACCCTAGATGCAGATGAAATGGAACTATGCAGTGAAACAAATATGCAATATGAGATGGTATGCTTATGCTAATGAAAAGATGAAATATCACAAGCCATGGTGTGAGAAAAAGTGTGGGAAAATTTGGGGTGTTTAGAGCTGCCCCTATTCAAGCATGAGTTAGCTGTGCAGGATGTAAGCGCCTGACTTAAAAGACAAACAAGATAACTTGTGGTTGAATACCAAAGACAGTCCAAAATTTGCACTCGCTGAGGAGAAGAAGTAAAGGGATATAAATTGTAAAATATAGTACAGTATGATTATCAAACAAAAGTGACGGAGGACGATCATCGAGAAGAGGACGACTGCTGGGGATAAAACGGTAAGCAAAGAAATGACGGGGACGACCATCATGCTAGGAAATAAAGAGTCCATGATGGGGATGGCCATCGGGTAAAGAAATAAAACTCTCTAGGGATTTGAAGAAGTGAAGAAAGTAATGATGAGGACGGCCATCAAGCTGGAAAGTAACTAAACCGCGACGGGGACGACCATCGGGTAAAAGAATAAATGAAATAATGATGAGGGACGGTCATCAAAAGGTGAAGGACGATCACCTAGCAGGTGATGACTGCTGAAAATATCACGACATGGGACGAATGCCGGATAGAAAAAGATCTACGATGGGGACGACCATCGGATAAGCATGATGAAGGACGATCATCAAAAGGTGAAGGAAGATCACCTAGCAGGGTACGCTGCTCTTGGGGAATATCACGACATATTACGAATGTCGGATAACAAGATCAACGGCGGGGACGGCCATCGGATAAATGATGAGGGACTGTCATTAAAAGGTGAAGGACGATCACCTAGCAGGGGACGGCTGCTCTTTATCACGACATAGGACGAATGTCGGATAGAAGGTTCCAACAATGGGGATTCCACTGGGGAATGGATGAGGGACGATCATCCAAAGGTGAAGGACAATCACCTGGCAGGGGACGGCTGCCGAAAGTATAATAACATATGACGAATGTCGGATAGGAGAAAGTTGTTTTGTTGGTGACTTACTGAGGAATGGTAAACATGGACGAGTGCTCACGCCTTTTAAAATAAAAGATATAAGTGTTTTGACGGTGTGTATAGACTAAAGATGCGGATGAGCATCCTTAGGACCATGATACGGATGGGTATCAATAGAAACAAATGCTGATGCGTGTTTAAGGATGATGATACAGACGAGTATCAATCGATTATTCAAGGAACACAGACGAGTGTTGAATCTGTTGGGGAGGTGATATATACAAGATACAGATGAGTATCAAAGAATTGTATATGTATCTACAAGTATCAATTTGCTGGTGAAGTATGTGCAAGACACGGACGAGTGTCAAAATATTGAGCAAGGGACACAGACGGGTGTTTGACTTGCTGGAGAAGTATAACACGGATGAGACTTAGAAAGAATATGTACAAGTCATGAATAAATATCTGTATTTGAGAGTGCAGAAGGTATTCCGGCGACCTGCGGGGGATAAAATGACACAGATGAGTGCAAAAGGGGATGTCTTGTCTCTTATCTGCAGGGGAAATGAGTTTTGTATATTGCTGGTGAGGTGATGATGGTATTTGTAAGTGATTGGCTCGAACCTGGCTTATGATCATGCAAATGTTTGGTTTTTACCTTAATGTTCCGTACCAGACGGAATGCTACGCTTATTTTGGTGAATATGATGTGAATGTTATGATTATGCAAATGAGAAACCTGATCCGAGACTCGGATCCTGCGGGGATAAAGATCTTGGGCTGATCTGTCTAGAGGGGGAACTCAACTTGGGGATAGAGATCATTGATTGATCTTCCCGGAGGGAGGACTCCTAATGGGGATGAGGAAGGTTTTAGAAACTCCGCTGGGGACGTGTTTCAAGTATTGCTCTACTGGGGAGGCAACTCTGTGGGGGAACAATTCCACCAACTCTGCTAAGGATGAGAGAAATCTGGCATTTCTGATGGGGAAAAGAGTGTTCTTTGACCACTTTGTTCTGGAAGTGTTGTCAGGCATTGATTGAGAGATCCGGGAGGAGATAACTTTTGGGAAGTAGTCTGTTGAGAATTTAATGCTTGATATGCTCCATGTTGTTAAAGATTGTCTGCCTTGAGTACTTGCAACCTGTTAAGACAAGGGAAAACGCACAAGTGTCCCGAGGTATCCTTAACCGGATTTCGTCATAGGAGTTAGATTTACTTAAGAATTCATATTTCCTGCAAGCATTTTGTTAAAAACGGCCTATAAGTTTCATGCAAATGTTGTATTACGAACTCTGGACATTTTGCAAACAAAACAAAAAAGGTAAAAAACAAAGTGTAACTTGATATTCTAATTTTATTGATTTGCGTGCCCTGAATAGGCAAGTACAGTCAAAGAAGCGAATCCCCTGAAAGGAGGAAATTGCTGTAAATTGAGAAAACAAAAGTGTTGGCAATGTTGAAGATGACGCTCCAGTGAGCTTCCTTTGCTATAACCTTTATGACCTTGACGTTCTTCTCATCTTGCTTCCTGAAGAAGGCTGATTCTGACTGACGCTTTGTCCTCTCAGAGCTTGCCATGTTGTGAGTGATACAGACGAATTCAGAATTCAATTGTTCACTTATTCCCTGGTTTTGCGTGGATCGCCCTTTCAGGTTTTTAATCCACCGGGATACCCATTTTTGCCTGAGCTATCCGATGTGGCTTTTCAACTCAGCGGGTTTACATTTTTTTGATTTTTCCCTTATTTTTGCCCGAGTCTTTTATTCTATTTTTGACTCGTCGGGATGCCCTATTTTTGCCTGGACTCACATTCTGTTTTTATGTCCAGCGGGTCATTTTATGCGAAGTATTTTTTAACTGCATCTGAATTCACAGGAGACGGGAAGTCTTCACCATCCATGGTTGCGAGCATCAGTGCTCCATCCGAGAATACTTTAGTTATCACATAGGGACCTTCATAGTTTGGCGTCATTTTGCCCATGTGGTCTGTATGAGGAGGAAGGATCCTTTTCAGTACAAGCTCTCCCACTTGGTATTCCCGAGGTCTGACTTTCTGATCAAAGGCTTTCTTCATTCGTTTCTGATACAACTGCCCATGACAGATAGCTGCTAATCTTTTCTCTTCAATTAGATTCAATTGATTGTATCGAGACCGGACCCATTCTGCTTCATCCAGTTTCACATCCATCATTACCCGTAAAGAGGGTAGTTCAACTTCAACAGGCAGGAGAACTTCCATACCATACACAAGCTGATAAGGTGTTTCCCCAGTAGATGTTCTGATAGAGGTTCGGTACCCATGCAAGGAAAATGGTAGCATTTCGTGCCAGTCTTTGTAGGTGACTACCATCTTCTGGACAATCTCTTGATGTTCTTGTTAGCGGCCTCAACAAAGCCATTCATCTTTGGCCTGTAAGGAAAAGAGTTGTGATGTTCAATTTTGAAGTCCCGACAAAGTTCTTCCATCATCTTGTTGTTTAAATTGGAACCATTATCAGTACTGATTCGCTCGGGAACTCCATATCGACAGATGATATCCCTTTTCAGAAAACGAGCTACCACTTTCCTAGTGACGTTTGCATACGAAGCTGCTTTGACCCATTTGGCGAAGTAATCAATGGCTACCAGGATGAATCTATGGCCATTTGAAGCAGTCGGTTCAATCTTTCCAATCATATCAATGCCCCACATGGTGAAGGGCCAAGGTGAAGACATTACATTCAAAGGATTCAGAGGCACATGCACTTTGTCCGCGTAGATCTGGCATTTGTGGCATTTTCTGGCATATGCACAACAGTCAGCATCCATTGTGATCCAATAGTAACCCGATCTTAATAATTTCTTTGCCATTGCATGTCCTCCAGCATGGGTGCCGAAGGAACCTTCATGTACCTCGTGCATCAGTAGGTATGCTTCCTTCTTGTCAACATATCTGAGCAGGACCATGTCAAAGTTTCGCTTATATAATGAACCATCAGTATTGAGGAAGAAACTGTCGGCCAACCTTCTCAATGTCTTTTCATTATTTGACGATGCCCCAGGTGGGTATGTCTGATTCTCCAAGAAGAATTTGATGTCATGGTACCAAGGCTTGTTGTCACTAGCAGTTTCCACAGAGAACACATATGCCGATCTCTCCAGTCTGGATACCAGAATCCGAGGCACATAATTGGCAAATTGTACTTTGATCATAGATGAAATGGTAGCTAAAGCGTCTGCAAACTGATTCTCATCTCGAGGCATGTATTCAAGTTTGACGGTTGTGAAGAAAGTCAATAATCTCCTCGTATAGTCACGGTATGGAATCAGATGCTCCTGATGAGTGTACCACTTGTCGTTGGTCTTGTTGATTACCAAAGCTGAATCTCCGAATACATTCAAGGTTTTAATCTTGAGGTCAATGGCTTCCTCAAGACCCATGATACATGCTTCGTATTCTGCTTCATTGTTAGTGCAGGCAAAGGTGAGTTTTTCCTAGAAAGGCATATGAACTCCTTTAGGTGTGATAAGTAATGCACCAACTCCGCGACCGTTACAATTAACTGCCCCGTCAAACATCATAGTCCAAGCTTCTTCTGGGTCAGGCCCTTCAGTGTGAATAGGCTCTTCACAATCTTTTGCTTTTAAGTACATGATGTCTTCATTAGGGAAGTCAATCTTGATGGCTTTTTGAGAAGTGTACTGAATGTCATATTTTATTAGAATCATTTTCCATCTTGCAACCCTTCCGGTAAGTGTTGGCTTCTCAAATATGTACATGACTGGATCCATCTTTGAGATCAATAAGGTAGTATGAGTCAACATATATTGTCTTAGTCGGCGAGCAGCCCACGCTAAAACACAAAAAGTTTTCTCGAGCAGTGAATAATGTTGCTCACAGTCGGTAAACTTTTTTCTTAGGTAGTATATTGCATACTATTTTCGACCAGACTCGTCATGCTGGCCTAACACACACCCTATTGACCCTTATAATACTGTCAGGTGCATGATTAGAGGTCTTCCTTCGGTTGGAGGCATGATAATTGGAGGTTCTTGCAAATATTCCTTGATCTTGTCAAAAGCTCTCTGACATCATCGTTCCACCTGACTGTTTGTTCTTTCCTTAACAGCTTTAACAAGGGTTCGCAGGTTGCAATGAGATGAGATATGAACCTTGATATGTAGTTCAATCTACCTAAGAACCCTCGAACTTCTTTCTCAGTCTTAGGTGCAGGCATTTCCTGAATAGCTTTGACTTTGTCGGGATCAACCTCAATTCCCTTTTCACTTACAATAAACCCCAGCAGCTTACCAGAATGTACCCCGAATGTGCATTTGTTGGGGTTCAACTTCAGCTGATACTTCCTCAGACGCTTAAAACTTCAGCAGATTCACCAGATGATCTTCTTCAGTAAGGGACTTGGCAATCATATCATCCACATAGCATTCGATTTCTTTGTGGATCATATTGTGGAATAATGTTACCATAGCCCGTTGATATGTTGCACCGACATTCTTTAGTACAAACGGAATTACCTTGTAACAAAATGTGCCCCAAGGTGTGATGAAAGTTGTTTTCTCCATGTCTTCAGGTGACATCTTGATCTGATAGTATCCAGAAAATCAATCCATGAAAGAAAATACCGAGAACTGAGTTGTGTTGTCTACCAATACATCAATGTGAGGTAATGGGAAATCATCCTTCGGGCTAGCTCTGTTCAGGTTCCGGTAATCCACACACATACGCACCTTACCATCCTTCTTAGGTACGGGTACAATGTTAGCAACCCACGGCGGGTAACTAGTTACAACAAGAAAATCGGCGTCCCACTGTTTTTGTACTTCTTCCTTAATTTTCATGGCCATATCTGGGCGAGTGCAGCGCAACTTCTGTTTAACTGGTGGGCAATCTTCTTTCAATGGTAGCCTGTGCATGACAATATCTGTATCTAGACCTGTCATATCTTGATAGGACCAAGCAAAGACGTTGACATATTCCTGCAGTATACTGATAAGTTGTTCTTTCACTGGAGCTTGCAGACCGTCCCCAATCTTCACTTCCTTCACATCTTCCTTGTAACCAAGATTGATAGTTTCAACCTCCTCCTGATGAGGAGTAATCACTTTTTCTTCTTGTATCAACAACCTGGCCAACTCTTCAAGCAAATCGTAGTCTTCATCAACCTCTTCATCTGCTTGATTAATTGGATTGTCGAAGTCATACAAGGTCATAGCAGTGTTGTTGTCGGTGCAATCTGGAGGATTATCTTTGCAAGGGTTGAAATTTGTTCTTTTTAGTGATTGATTTTAATCTTGTTCAGAAAAAGTGTGAATGAAGTCATTATTTTGAGAACATTGTCATTTATTGTTTTGTGCGAAAGTAACAAAAATGAAAAGACAGTGAACGAAAAAAGAATATCGTTTGCAAAAAGATGTCCATTGTTCATTGATATTCCATTTGCACAAAATACAAATATGGCCCTATTATAAAATGAGTCCTGACACCTTGGGCAAGATGCAGGACTTGATGCATGCTTAAGCAGGAAATAATAATTACTCTGTAGGAGTAACTCTTATAATTTCCTGGGAAGACCAGTTAAGGACTTGTTGGCCTGGGACTCTTGGACGAATCCAGCTTTCCAGGTTGAAGTCGCTTTCAACCTTGTCTTCCACGTTATTGACTGCATTTAGGGTCAGCATTCCCCCACTTGCAAACTGGAGCTCTTTAGCATCCTCTACTTGATCTTGTCGGAATGGTTTGTAACCCAAATCGAATCTATCTTCTTTCTTCTCCATAGGTAGCAGCTTGCCCTAGCCTTGGGCGTTCCCATCCTCAACAACCTTCCGAGCTTGTTGGTAGGAGACAATTGAAGTACCCATCATATCCTCTTGGGATGCAGCAAATACTTCAGTTGTCGCCTTGTTGACATTTAGTGCTTCGAAACCTTGGCTCATGGTCTCGTGGATCTCACCATCCATCTCAATATATTTGTAAGTAGCCAGATGGCTAACGGAAATGTTTTCTTCCCAACAGATTGTGATAATTTGCCCTTCCCACTCGTATTTTAATTTCGGTGAAGGGTCGACGTAACTGCGCCAGCGGCGTGAATCATAGGTCAACCCAACAAACAGTTGTAGGCCGGCTGAATGTCCATCACGTAGAAAGTAGTTTGAAAGGCCTGGTGGCATATTATCACAAGCAGCTCCACTTCTCCAAGAGCAGGCCTCTTGGAACCATCAAAAGCTCTGACCACCAGATTGCTTGGTCAGAGAGCTATACCATCATATTCAAGCTTAGCAAGGGCTTTCTTTGGCAAGACATTGAGTGAGGACCCAGTGTTAACTAGAACATGTGAAAACACAACCCCTTTACACTCTAGAGTGATGTGCAAAGCTTTATTATGATGACAACCTTCCGTATTCAAATCAACATTGGTGAAGCCTAGTCCATGACTAGTATTAACATTAGAAACCATAGTCTCTAGATGATTAACCATGATCTCCTCAAGCACGTAGGTTGCGTGGAAGACTTTAAGTAATGCATCCCGATGAGCTTCGAAACACAATAGAAGTGATAGAATGGAGATCTTGGAAGGAGTCTAGTGGAGCTGATCCACAACCTTATAATCAATCCTCTTGATGATCCTCATGAACTCGTCTACGTCCTGATCAAAGGACGTCTTCTGAGCTTCTTTTGTAACTGGTTCTTCAGGCACCACATTCTTGCCTTTAGCCTTGGCAGCAACCGCTGCCTCAGTATTAAATCTCGGAACTTGTGATGCGAAGAGACGTCCGCTTCGAGTGAAGCCTCTGCCTCCCCCGACATTATCGATCTGTGATATATAAGTTGAAGAATCAAGAGCGACTCTCTTCCCGTTGCAGTAGAGATCTGAACCATAGTGCCATGGCACATCATTATCTTTTTCATACGGAATGGGTCCAGGTACCATGATGGTGACTAGACTAACTGCGGCGGAAGTAGGAATTGTTATTGTCTGTGGATTGTAATAGATGGTAACAGGATTTCTGACTGATGGTGATGGTGGAAGACTGAAGCTGGGTTGTTGTTGAGATTGTTGCTGAAAATTGTTGGAATCGGGGACCATTGCCGGGTCATAATAGATGGTGACTGTGGAGATGTCATTATTAATGGTTGTTGTTGTTGTAGAGGCGGATGCGATTGAACTAATGTCTTTTGAAGTAGTATAAGAGATGATTGTTGACTTTGTAGAAGAGTCTGTCTGAGCAATTGTTTTTGAAGTTGTAGGAGAGGCATTTGCTGATGTTGTAGGAGCAAAAGTTATTGATGTCGTAGAAGCTGAAACTGTTGATGTTATCTGCAAGATACCTTCTCTGATAAGACCATTGATGCCACATTTTAAACTTGCACAACCATTGGCGGAAACTTTGCAAGATTCACAGCAGGCCTCACAACCTGGGAACACCTGGAATTTTAAAAGCCGAGCTTTAACCTCGGCCAAAGGTGTTTGAATACTTGCAGTATCTTCAATTAGGTTCACTGGTTGATCCTCCTCAATTTCATTTATCCTGGCCCCACCATGGCTAGGCTTAGGATTCTTTGTGACATTAGGAGGAGGTGCAAAATTTAACTCCTTGGAATCAACTAAATCCTGGACCTTCATGTGCAAGGCTCTGCACTTTTCTATTGTATGGCCAGGTGCATTGGAATGGAAGGCACATCTGGCGTTGACGTCGTAATTCCTTGGAAGGTTCTGGGGATCTGGTGGAGCTAGAGTCCTAAATTCAACAAGATTGAGTTTCAAAAGTTGTGGTAGTAAAGTGGAATAGGGCATAGGGCATCGGGATATGATCGATTACCCTGTTGATTTGAGAGGGCCTTTGCTGGAAAGGACGTTGCTGTTGGTTGTTGTTGTTGTAAGACCTTTGTTGAGGAAAATGTTGTTGCTGAGGGAAATGTTGTGGTTGTGGAGTGTATTGTTGTTGAGGTGATGGAGTGGGAATAGTGACAACGACTGTTGATATCGGAAGGTACTGGGGCCTACCTCTGCCCATGTGTATTGAATTGGTTTCACCCGACCTGCGATGCCCTGCAAAAGGTTTCCTTGTGCTACTTGAGCTAGCGCCATTATCAGAAATCTTACCCATCTTTAACAAACTTTCAATTCTCTCTCCTGCTATGACCACATCAGCAAAGCTAGTGGAAGAGAAAGCAGCAAGCCTATCAATGTATGTCCCCTGTAGGGTGTTCATGAACATATCAGCCATTTCCCTTTCTGACATTGGAGGTTGAATAACAATAGCTAACTGTCTCCATCTCTGGGTATACTCTCTGAAGCTTTCTCTTGAGGATTGTGACATACCCATTAGGAGAGTTCTATTGGGAGCCATGTCTAAATTGTATTGATATTGGCGTATGAAAGCCTCGGCCAAATAGTTCCAATTTCTGACTATTGCTCTGGTCAGATGAGAGTACCATTAACGGGATGCCTCGGTCAGACTATCCTCAAAGTAGAACATCCATAATTTCTCGTCCATAGTGTAAGCCTTCAATCTTCCCAGAAAGGATTGAAGATGGGTACGAGGACAAGAGGTATCGTTATATCTTTCAAAGCAAGGAGGTTTGAATTTGTGAGGGATCCTGAATCCCTCCACTAATACCATGTCCATAACATCAAATCCTAAGAAGTTTTTGGACTCCAGAGATTTTAGCTTTTCTGCTATTTCGTCCAGACGAAGATCATAGGCTTCATCCCCAGCACTAATGACATTAATCATAAAGGATCCTCCTCTAATTCACCTCAGATGCTGAAGGTCATCTAAAAAGGTCATCCAGACTTAGCAGGCTTCCCAGATAGCCCTAGTACTACAGGAAATTCGTAGCACAGAGTTCTCTAGAAGAAACCCATGTCTGAACCGTGTTTCATATTCCCGCACCAGACCAAAATGGAATGGGAAAGAATATGAAGCCACTCTAATCCTATGTGTTACTCAGGCTCTCGATATGGAACCTTACTCACTGAGTATCCCTCCCACCAAAGTAAACAACAAATCCAACACATGATATGATGACAGTAATATGAAATGCATAAAAATAGTAAATAAAAGCGATAAATAAAGCTGTACAGAAAGCAATAAATAAAGAAATCAACAAAAGAACACATAACACATAACACCCCCATAAACATAAATCAAACAAGCGCTAGGAGAAACCCATAAAAAGAACCAGAAGCCCTGGTTGCAAGAGATAAATCCCCAGCAGAGTCACCAAGCTGTCACTCCCCTGAAAAGACACTAGGGTCCCAAGGTGCAGACGCAAATGGTCGGCGAAAGAGAAATGAGGTTGAATTGAATAGAGTCGCAGCTAGGCATTTTTATCCCGAAGGAAAGGTAATGCTGCATAAACCTGGAAAGAGATGGATAAGACGGTTGCAAACTATAGAAACTGAGAAAAGGGGTTGGTTACAACCTGGGAAGGTATTAGCACCCAGATTGTCCGTCGTACTCGAAGAGATCCACACTTACAAAATAGTGTTTAAAGGGGTAAGTGTATGTGCTATCAGTGTACAAAATCTAAAGAAGGAAAGTACAGGTGTCAGTGTAAAAAAGGGTGAATTGTTCAGGAGTTGAGGCTTTTTAAAAGAATGTTGAAATAGGGGGGGAGACACAGAGACTTTTGTTCGATAACTTTTAAGTTAAGCCTACGTATACTCTCGTGCAATGAGGAAGTCAGAACACCATAGTTCGACTCAAAGAGACTGAAAATAAATTGACTGTGAACTGCTTACTTGTCTATGCTCAAGTGTATGATTCATCTGGCTCGAGTGCTAATTGTCTTACATTAGACAGAAGAAGCGAGTTCTCGTTTGTGAATGAGTGTGATGAGAAAAGAATCCCGGAGGAGACTATTATTGTTTGTTTTGTGTTTTCAGTTTTTTATTGTTTTTGGTGTTTTGCATAGGATTATGAGCTTAAGCCTAAATCAAGGGTTGTAAACTCATTATATCCTCCCTGATTAGGGATAATGAGCATACTTAAGTGTGAGATAAACATCTTAACTTAATTACCTTGATGATGTAGGATTAAGATCATTAACCTATTTGTGATTATTTAGATGTTTTTGGGTTTTTGTTTAGTGTTAAGTAATGAGTTTAATCTCTAATCACAGATTAGTGAACTCATTACACCATCCTAATAGAAGGATGATAGATGAGAACACTTAAGTTGAGGAAGATACCTCAACTTAATCCATGGTTAGGGATTAAATTCATCATATAACAAGCCTTTATTAAATGGATTTTAAATAAAGGGGGAGATTAAGAAGTGGATTTATGGTTTGTAAGACAACTTGAGGGGGACTTTTCCATTAAACACTAGGGTTAGTCCCTTTTAACCATAAGGAAGAGATAGAACCCTAATGTAAGGCCAAAGTTACAAGATAAAGTCTTAATGATTATTAATGTGTTTTGATTAAGAGGTGTTAGCAAATTAAAGGTTTAACACTTAGGATTAAAGTTATACACTCCATCCTAAGAGAAGGATGCAGGCATAACCCTAATTCAAAGTCCTAAAGCATTAAGAGTTTAGTCTCTGATTGTTGAGATGAGAGGAGAGACTCAAGGAGACTCAAAGGTATAAGACTAATGGGGACTATACACAACCCTAAAAGTTATCATGCTTGGATATCCTATGGTTTGTTAGGCTTAAGATAAAGGATATTCAAGGCCACCAATGGAAGAAGCAGATGAAAAGAGAAGGAAGAAGAAGAACAAGTTACTTACTTCCTGAAGAAGATAAGTAACTTAAAAGAAAGAAAGTAAGAAGAAAGGAACACAAGTGAAACAATTTCAATTCAAAGACAAGTAAATATGCATATGAATGATGAGAAGAGATAGGAAGTGAAGGCAAATCCACCTCGCAAATAACTTACCAAAAGTTCCTGAAAATGTTAGTATGAATGCATAAGACATAAAGTAAAAGGAAATGAAAAGAAATGAGATGTGAAGACCAAAGTCAGAAGTAAAAATGCAATGTAAAAGGCATATGTGGTGATTCAAAGTCATACAAGATGCATATGAATGATAATACAAGTATGAGATGCAAAGGAAGCATGTTTAGAAGCTTGAAAACACATGGATGTTCATGAAATGTAATGGATGCAAAGCATGACAAATGAATGAAGAAATGATCAAGCAATGTTCAAGCATGTCTTAAGATGTCTAATATGTCATATAAATGTTTGAAATGTCATGGCAAGTTCACATGATGATGATATGCAAAGATGAATGCAAATGAACATGAGAAATTAGGGTTTTATGAATGTATGAGATGCAAATGACCAAATCAGAAGCATACATCATGATTAAAAATTGAAATTAGACTCAAACAACCCCTATACCTATATAAGATCAAACCCCAAATGAGAAGGTCAGAAGCTTAACCTAGTGAGAGTTATGAATTTTCTAAGTTTGATAGGGTTTTTGGGGGATTCTTAAGGGAAAATGAAAATCAAATTGAAAATGCAAGATAAATTCATGAGAAAAATAACCTAGAAACTATATGCAATATTTGAAACAATGCAAAAAGAATCAAGTTCAAACTCATCATGGTTAGGCAGAAATGAATTTTTCAAGTTAGGGTTAGAAAAATGTGATTTTAAGGAACCCTAATTCAAAGAAAATTGTGAAATTTTGATCAAACCTAAAAATAAATTTGTATGGTGAGTTTGAAAATGTTTCTAAATGTATTGGAATGGTTCATGAATTTTTTGGTGATTTTTAGAAACCTAAATGCATTTTTAGTTAATTAAAATCCATTAATTAATTAAAAAATAACATTTAATATTTTAAAAATATTTTTTTAATGCAAAAATAAAAATAAAAATGTTTTCTGGTTAAGAAAAATATTTGAATAAAAAATGCAAGTAATGATATTTTTTTGATGAGTTTTACTATTTTTATTAAATTATGGAAACAAAATGCAAAAAAAATGAAATAAAATAAAATAAAATGGAAATTAGGCAGATCCAAGGGCCAGGATTTGAACTGGGGTGGAGGGAATTGACCACGCGCGTTATCCAAGGGCTGAGGTTCAATTTGGGTTAATTTCATTAATTAATCCTAATTAATCTAATTAAATAGGATTAGGGTTTTAATGGAGCATATGGGTCGTCCAACACGCGCGTGAAGCAAGGATCTAAAGGCTGAAATTCAAACTAACCCTAAACCCTAATTAAACCCTAAATGACTCTCAGGTGGCCGGAGAAGACCTCCGGTCATCTTCTTCGGCTAGTCCCCTCCCCTGAAATGCTCAAAACACCATAACAATGCACCAAAAACTTCAGAAATGATCCTTGAACAACATTAAACACGAATCAAACCTCAAAAATCATTTATCACTCAAGAACATCATGAATCGAAGCAAAACAGAAAAATGCATATAACTTTCAGAAGCTAAATACATGCTCATTTTCAACTCATTTTCAAAACAAAACACATCACAATGATCAGTGAAACATATAGATTGATATTGTAACTTAAATGGCAAGTTCTAGAAATTTTGTTCTTGAGGATACCTGAGATGAAGCTTTTCAGTTTGGTGCTTTCTGGCCTCCTCTCTTGTGCAATCCTACCCCTTTGAGTCCCCTGGTGCTATTGAGAAGCTTTGCAAGAGTTTAAATGGCTTGGTTTGTGATGTTTGGTTCTGGTGTGGCAGAAATCGTGTTTTGGTTTAGGGAGCTTTTAGGCCATGGGAATGGGTGCTTTGTGATCCTTATGATATGTATGATTGAATGGTGCAAAGAGTTTTGAGGTTTGTGGCTTGTGGCTTGTGTTGAGAGAATCGAAGAGATGAAGTTTTTGCAAGTTTTTGGTAATCTAAGCTTGTGGGGGGTTTTAGGCTTGCTTGTGTTGTGTAATGAGCTCCATAATGTTTGTATGTAATGTATTGATTGGTCAGAAAGTTGGGAGTGGCATGGTTTGATTGGTATGGGCAAGTTGCAAAAAAGTCAAAAGTATTGTACCTCAAGCATGGGCCATGGCAGAGCTGGCTTTTGGGGTGTCTTTGCCTCAGCATGATTTGTGGATAGCCATAGGATCAAAGTTATGCAGCTGGCACAAGTGGATGAAGAGTTTCAAGGCATTTTGCAAATTTCCCTCTTTGAACTTTCTTGAGAAGCAAGGCATGGAAACTTGTGATTTTTGGTGCAATCTTGATCAAAATGTGTTGCATTATGTTGGTATGATGTTTAGAAGTTGATTAGAGGTCATGAAATGGCTTGAAACTTGAATTTGCAAAAAGTCCTCTTTGGCATGAACTTGAAAATTATAGGATTTTTGCCAACTTTGAAAGGCCATATCTTGAGTTCTAGGATGAATCAAGACATGTTCTAGTACTTTTACAAAATGGGTAGACATAATCTACAACTTTCATGCCCAAGAATTTTTCATTTGAAGCATTTTTGAAAATCTTTCCTAAAATGGAAAGTTTCCATTACAAGTCATTTCCAAAAATAGCAAGTTTTCATTTGGCCCAAAATTAGTCAACTTTGTGAACTTCCAACCACTTCTAAGATCAAATAAAGATCATAGAGACCCAAAATGATAATGATGATCCTTTGGTACCCTTGTTGGGGGCCTTAGATGCCCTGATTTTGACTTTACTTGCTCAAGAAGTTACCCAATGATCAGATGACTTCCATAATGAATTTCTTCATAAAATTTGGTAAAAATGATCCTTATAACATATTAAGACCATTAGAAACAAGAATGACCAAAAATATTGGGATTAAGGCCTTTGAAACCAAAACCCTAATTTTGGTCATCTGTGTAGGAAAACCTTGGCTCTGCCTCTATGCCTTTGCCATTCTTTATGATTTTTTGACTTTCATGAGCTTTGGGGAGCATATTATGATCATGGAAAACACATGGACCCTCTTGGAAAGCTTCAATACCCTAGATGCAGATGAAATGGAACTATGCAGTGAAACAAATATGCAATATGAGATGGTATGCTTATGCTAGTGCAAAAATGACAGATCACAAGCCATGGTGTGAGAAAAAGTGAGGGAAAATTTGGGGTGTTTACAGAACTCATATTCATTCCATCTTGGAATAGTATGGGATTGTCTAGTATGACGTACAATTCTAAGCATGAGGCTATTTTTCACAAACAAAAACAATCAAAACACTTCTCTAAAAGACAAACAACAAACAATAAGCGTCTTTTCCTGCGGGAACTCTTCTCTCACCTCATTCATTCTCAACGCGAACTTGCGACAACTTGTCTCATTTGCAAGATGGTAAATGCACTCTTACCAGACGAGCCTACAACACCTGAGCATAAACATAAGCAATTCAGCTATAAAAAACACAAATAAGTTACCGCCCTAGTGAGGAGAACTACGTCGACTTTGATCCTCATTTTCCCCTTTCTCATCTCAGTTCTAGTTCTAGTTAGCAATTCTTTTGTTCAGAAGCATTTTATTTTTCACCCTTTGAAACAGATAAACTAGCGTGGATCCCGTCGGATACGGCGGACGGTCTGGGGTGCTAATACCTTCCTAGGTCGTAACCGTCTCCCGGACTTAGATCTTTCGTTAGTAGGACCTTGTACTTTCCTTCTTCCTCAGGTTTGTGCAACATTACCTTTCCCATTCCTTCAGGATAAAAATTCCTGGTTGGCGACTCTGACCTTTTCCACGCCACTTTCGCGTTTGTACTAGGATGAAAATCCCGGGAGCGACAACTGGAGACTCTGCTGTGGATCGAACCCAGAATCTCTAGTTTCCCCTTTTAAGAGTCAATCCTAGCGCCTGTTTTATTTTGTTTCTTTGGGTGTTTATATGTGTGCTGCTGTGTGTTTATTTACTATTTTCATTTACAATTTACTTTACATCATTTATTTACTGTTTTTGGTATTTATTTTCCATGCATCATATATACTGGACTGTCTGGCTGTGTTGGTTTTCATTTTTCTGCGGGATGGGAGTTACTATGAGATAAGCCAAATACCCGGCTTGAGTGCAACATAGGATTAGCATGGACATACATTGTACTCGCATGGTTACGTGATGAATGTCGATGTGTTCCATACCCAGACTGTGACCTTCTTGGAACTATTATGTGTGGGGGTTCTTCCCCACATTAGGGTACGACCTTGATAGTTATGTGCATCTGGTGACCGATCTTTGAGGACCTTAGTGGAAACATCCATCTCCAGTGATGACAGTGGCATACCACATTTGTTGGAAAATCCACTCGCATCCGAGGGCCCACTGGGAACTCGCATAGGATGGCCTGGTTCTCTCATAGGAATCCAGTTAAAGAAAATTGTTTGTATGACGATAGTACTGTATCCCAAGGGCTGAATATACTATTGTTTCTCGATTTAGTGCTTGAAGCTGGGGACTTATGAGGGATGCTTGTTTCCTTGGACTCAGCTAAGACCTCCCTGAGCAGTACATAATGCCAAACTGATTCCCTGATTTGGTCATGAGCCATTTCTCGGAAATGGTGAATGTATTATTGCTATTCAGCTTTGAGAGTCTGTGATGTTGACCTGATTAGCACACCCTTGAGATGTGAGGGGTTTACAGGCTTGCAGGAACCCTAAACTTTCAACATACCCGCTTTGCGAGTATTACTTTGTGGCATGATCCAGTTTTATATGGTCCTTTGGTTTTGAATTCTGGGATTTCTACACAAAGATAATATTATTATTATTATGACTCTCCACAGACACTTGTCTTGTTGTTCAACTTCAACACCATCAGTGATTGTTATATTATGTGATTCAGTTCTACAGTTCTTAGGTTCTCAATTTTGGGGTTCTATACAAAGATGTTATTGTTGTTGTGGTTCTATATAGATAGTTGGTTCACAACTCAACACCAACATCATACCATTGATCACATGCTTGATTCATACTTGACATCATATCATTCCAGCACACATGTTCAGTTATTTCCGAGGATCACATATCTGACTCATGCCATTGGACTTTTTTCTGTGTCAAAACTTGAATCAAAGCGGATAGATTCTTGGGAAATAACCGAACATGGAATTTGCATAAATCCTTGCATTCATCACAGGTGTTCAAAGACAGATTCTTATCCTGATTCGGTCTCTCATCAAAATGGCCAACTTGAATCACAATCATCAAGGTATATATTTGAAGCAACTCCGGGAAGGGGTTACCGAAATGAAGACCCAACTAGGGCAATTCAGGCAAAGGTGCAAGCTTTATTTCAAAGTCAGAATCTGTTGAAAGAGGAAGTCAACCAGATGAAGACTCAGATGAGCTTGGTTATAGAAATCTTGAATGCAGTGTCGAGGAAACAAATATATTTTCATCCCTAGTGAGGGGAACTACGTCCCTCTGATTCTCCATTAATCAATGGAGATACGTAGGCAGGAGATCGCGTGATTCCCAAGATGTCGTTGTCCATTAAACAAAGTTATCAACCTCTTCCCTCCAGATGTCATTTTCAGCATCCAACCTCAGATTCCCAAGAGAGTCCTATGGGCAGAGCATATGGGTAAATTCCAGAGAAGCTTGAGAAGAAGTTTGATCATATTCTGACGTCGTATGTGCAACGGGTTTCCTCATTTGCTCAGATTCAAAACTGGTTGAGCTAGCCGCATCAGGACCATCTCCGATAAAGCTTCCTCTGGGGTTTCAATGCCAAGTATGATTACCATTTTGGGGTACCTATCCTTTTAATTGAAGATTTCAAGTCTTTCAGGGGTAGAGGTAAATACAAGGTCGCGAATTCGATTGTCTCTAAGACTATTATGTTCACACCAGGAAAAGGTGGGAAAATGGCACCAAAATAGTAATGGAATAAACATCCAAACTGCTGTGATGTGAAAGTCTCCAAGAGCAATAAGTTCAGACAGAGTCAAAACCCCTCAACAATGACCACTGTGATGTGAAGGCTAGATGCAAGTACCACTCAAGGGAATCTAGGCATACAATTGACAATTGTGATGTGTTCAAGTATAAGGTGCAAAATTTGACCGACTCAAAAGTCATCATGCCAGAAAGTCTGCCCATATATTGAAATCTCCTTATCAAATTTACATCCTAGTTTGCAAGGGCATCTTCATAAGAAATAAGTCCAGACGGAGTGAAGTCTCCTCAATGACGGCAATGTTCAGCTTCTTTACTGCATTTTCATTTGTAGTTTCTGTTGTTTGTTTAAACATTTGTATGCATGCATGAAACTTATTTGTTTTTGAATGATAACCATAATAAAATGCACATGTTTTTCTTTAAGTAATTCATTCTTATTCACTCATGATTTTGTGTATATGCATTACAATACCAACTGTTGTTCTTAAACTCTTTGAGGGAGGATGACGAAATGAAAACGCAAAAATCTTTAATTGTGTGCTTTTGAGTGTCGCTCCCAAAGATTTGCATCCCAATACAAGCGCGAACGGTCGGCGAAAGGAGAATGAAGGTGAAATGAATAGAGTCGCCAGCTAGGCATTTTTATCCCGAAGGAAAGGTAATGCTGCATAAACCTAGAAAGATATGGATAAGATGGTCGCGAACCAGAGAAACTGAGAAAGGGGGTTGGTTACAACCTGGGAAGGTATTAGCACCCAGATTGTTCGTCATACTCGACAGGATCCACGCTTGAAAGATTGTGTTTAAAGGGGTAATGTATGTGCTATATGTGTGAAAAAGCTGGAAAAGAATGTCAGTGCATGAAAATGAAGTGAAATGCTCAGGAATGAGGCTTAAGAAGAATGCTGAAAGAGGGGGAAGTAACATAGACTTTTGTTCGATACAGTTAAGTTATGCCTACGTATCCTCGCATGCAATGAGGAAGTCAGAACACCGTAGTTCGACTCAAAGAGACTGGAAAATAAATTGACTATGAACTGCTTACTTGTCTATGCTCAAGTGTATGACTAGTCTGGCTCAAGTGCTAACTGTCTTGCATTAGACGGAAGAAGCAAGTTCTCGTTTGTGAGTAAAGATGATGAGGAAAGAATCCCGAAGGAGACAATTATTGTTTGTTTTTTGTGTTTTCAATCTTTTATTGGTTTTGGAGTTTGTCATAAGTTAATGAGCTTAAGCCTAAACCAAGGGTTAGTAAACTCATCATATCCTCCCTTTTATTAGGGATAATGGGAATACCTTAAGTATGGGATAAACATCTCAACTTAATTACCACTATGATATAGGATTAAAATCATTAACCTACTTGTGATTATTTGGATGTTTTTGAGTTTTAGTGTTAAGTAATGAGTTTAAGCCATAATCAAGGATTAGTGAACTCATTACACCATCCTAATAGAAGGATAATAGATGAGCACACTTAAGCTGAGGAAGATACCTCAACTTAATCCATGATTAGGGATTAACCTAATGACAAAACAAACCTTTATTAAATGGATTTTAATTAAGGGTGAGATTAAGAAGTGAGTTTTAGGGTTTGTAAGACAACTTGAGGGGGACTTGTCCATTAACACTAGGGTTAGTCCTTCTTAACCAATGAAGGAAGAATTAGAACCCTAATGCAAGGCCCAAGTTACAAGTTAATGTCTTAGTGATTATTAAAATGGATTGATTAAGAGGTTTAAACAAATTAAGGGTTTAACACTTAGGATCAAAGTTATACACTCCATCCTAAGAGAAGGATGCAGGCATAACCCTAATCACAAAGTCTTAAAGCCTTAAAGGTTTAGTCTCTAATGATGAGGTGAGAAGAGAGACACAAAGAAGACACAAAGGTAAAAGCTAAAGGGGGACTAATCACAACCCTAATTATTGTCATGCTTGGATGTTCCTATGGTTTGTAATGCTTGAGAGAGATCTTCAAAGAAGGCACCAATGAAAGAAGCAGATGAAAGGAGGAGGAGCAGAAGAAACAAGTTACTTACTTCACTGAAGAGGATAAGTAACTTGGAAGAAGAAAGTGAATGATGAACATGAATGAGAAAGCTCACTCTAAACCAAATAAAAATGCAGCAAGGATGCATAAGAAAAAGATGAACAGAAATGAGAAGTAAAGGAAAATTCACTTCTCAAATTACTTACCACCTGAAAATGTTAGCATAAGGAAGGAAATGAAATGAAAAATGAAACATATGCAAAGGTAAAAACCAAAAAAAGAAGCAAACACATGATGCAAATGATGCTATGAGACTATGTGAGAGCATACAAGGTGCACATATGTGATCATACAAGAGAATGAATGCATATGAGGCATGTGGGAAGCATGAAAACACATGGATGTTTATGAAATGTAATGGATGCAAAGCATGAAAAATGTATGAATAAATGAACAAGCAATGTTCAAGCAATGTCTTAAGATGTCTAAGATGGCATACAAGTGCTTAGAATGTCATGGCAAGTTCACATGTTCATGCAATGCAATGTAAGATGCAAGTATGGATGCAAGATTAGGGTTACATGAAAGGATGAGATGCAAATGTCAAAAACAGAAGCAAATCACATGATAAAAAATTGCAAATGCACTCAAAGGAACCCTAACCCCATATGATATCACACCCCAAAGGAGAAGGTCTAACTCTTAAACTTAAGAGGAAAAATGCAAATCAAATGGAAAATGCAAGATAAATTCATGACAAAATTATCCTAAAAACTAAATTCTATATAGAAAATAATGCAAAAATAATCATTGTCAAACCCTTCATGGTTAGGCAGAAAAGAATTTTCAAAGTTAGGGTTCCAAAAAGGGAATTTTATGAAACCTAAATTCAAGAAAAATGTAAACGTTGGATCAAAACCAAAAAGAAATTTATATGAATGGTTTGACAATGTTTCAAAATGTCCTAAGATGCAATGTGAATTTTTTTGGAATTTTTAGAAACCTAAATGGTATTTTAATTAATTAATTTCCATTAATTAATTAAATTAAACATTTAAATACTTTTAAAATGATTTTTAAATGCAAAAAATAAAAATAAAAATGTTTTTGGGTGAAGAAAAATATTTGAAATTAAAATGTAGGAGAAAATATTTTTTGAACTTTTCTAGGTATTTTAAATAAAATGGTAAATAAAAATGCATTTAAATGAAAATAAAATTGAAAATGGGTGAAGTCAACTGATCCAGTGGATGAGGTTTGAATGGGCTTTGACTGCGCGCGCAGATGGAAAGCCTGGACTGAATCTGGCTTAATTAACTAATTAACCTAATTAATTAATAATTAAACTTAAGTGAAGTAATTTGAACCATTCATGCGCGCGGGAACTAAGTTTTTAGGGCTAACATTTAAACCAGGCCACTAAACCCTAATTAGGGTTCTAAAATTTTTCAGGTGATCGGAGCTAGCTCCGGTCATCTTCTCCGGCTAGCCAAACATGCTATCTCACTCAAAACATAATATAAATGCATCAAACTCTCCAGAAATGATCCTCTCCTCACTCTAAACAAGAATCAACCAACAAATTTCATTTATTTCACATGAACAGCTTGAAACGAAGCAAAACGAAAAATCAAACAGAAATTTCAGAAGCTTTTGAAATGCTTAAAACTCAACCATTTTCGAAACAAATCATATCATGGCAATCAGGGGAACACATAGAATCATTCTATAACATAAAAGAGAAGTTCTGGAAAAAGTTTTGAAGGTGGCTACCTGAGCTGAAGCTTTCACCTCTGGAGCTTTTAGACCTCTTCTTTTGTGCAAATACTCTTTATTTGACCCCCTGATGATGTTGCAGTGCTTGGATGGAGTTTAGAATAGTTGGATTGAAGGCTTGCAACTCAACTGGCCTGAAATCGGGTTTTTGTTTGGCTGGCTTTTAGGCTAGTTTGATGGTTGGGAAATGCTCTTATGGTGATGGTGAGTTGAATGGTGAAGTTTGTTTTAAGTTTGGGTGGCTGGATAAAGAGTTTCGAAAGCTTTTGCTTGAAGGTGATTTTTGTGAAACTTTGCTGATGGGATGATCTGAGCTTGTGTGTGTTATGGATTGGCTTGCTTTTAGTCAACATAACATTGTTTGATAGGTCATAAAGTGGGTGGTGGCCTGTGGTGATTGGTATGGGTAAGTTGCCAAAATGTCAACATTAGGTGTACTTGAGGTATGGGCTCATGTTGCAGTTGTTTTAAGGCATGTCCTGGTTCAGCATTGATCAAGGAGAGCCATGGAAAATTTTTTGGGGTGATGCAGCAAGTGTATGAGAGGTTTCACCCCCTTTTGCAAATTTGAAATGTTTTGGCCCCTTTTGTATGATGCTTAGAGAGTGATTAGAGGTCACAAAATGACTTGGTATGTGAAATTGCACAAAATTCTATTTGGGGAATTTTGGTCACAATGCATTGTATTATGTTTGTATGATGCTTAGAGAGTGATTAGAGGTCACAAAATGACTTGGTATGTGAAATTGCACAAAATCCTCTTTGGTGTGAAAGTGAAAATTATAGGATTTTTGCCAACTTTGTCAAGCCATAACTTGAGTTCCATAATGAATTAGGATTTGTTCTTGTACTTTTTGAAAAGGGAATGATCCAATCTACAACTTTAATGACAAAAAATTCTTCATTTGAAGCGTTTTTGGTTGAGAAAGAGGAGGTTGAAAAACTTTCCCAAAATGGAAAGTTTCCATTACAAGTCATTTCCATTTTTGGCAACTTTTGGTTTAGCTCAATTTTATTCAATTTTGTGAACTTCCAAACACTTAAATGATCAAATAAAGATCATATAACTTCAATTTGATGAAAAATCCACTTTGGTTCCATTGTTGGGGGCCTCAGATGCCCTGATTTTGCTCTGACTTGCTCAAGAAGTTACCCAGTGAACAAATGACTTCCACAATGAATTTCTTCATCAAACTTGGTACATATGATCCTTATAACATATTGAGACTATTAGAAACAAGAATGACCAAATAAATTGGAGTTATGGCCTCTGAAAACAAAACCCTAATTTCAGGTCATTTGTGTAGTGAAACCCTAGATCTGCTTCCATGCTTTCCAAGTTCTTGTGATTTCTTGTCTTCCTTGATCTTTGGGGGATATAATATGATGATAGAACACACATTGAACCTCTTTTAATGATTGGAGACCTTTGGAGGGGCTCAGATGGATCCTTGGATGGCTCAGATCACAAACCCTAGATGTAGATGAACTTGAACTAATGCAGTGAATCAAAATGCAATATGAGATGGTATACTTATTCTAATGCAAAGATGAAACATCACAAGCCATGGTGTGAAATTAGTGAGGTAAAATTCTGGGTGTTTATAGCTGCCCCTATTCAAACATGAGTTAGTTGTGCAGGATGTAAGCGATGGGCTTAACAGACAAACGAGATAACTTGTGGTTGAATACCAAAGACAGTCCAACATTTGCACTCCTTGGGGAGAAGAAGAAAAGGGATATAAATTGTAAAAGAATGTATAGCATGATTATCAAAACGGGGGCGATGGAGAACAACCATCGAGCAGAGGACAACTGCTGGGGATAAAGCAATGACGGGGACAACTGCCATGCTGGGGAAATAAAGAGACCACGACGGGAACGACCATCGGGTAAATAAACAAGATTCTCTGTGGGATTAAAGGTAAAGTCAATGATGGGGAAGACCATCAGGTTTGCAAAGTAAGGTAAACAACGATGGGGACGGCCATCGGTTCAAAGAATAAATGAAATAAATAATGAGGGACGGTCATCAACGGTGAAGGACGATCACCTAGCAGGGGATGGCTGCTCCTTATCGCGACATAGGACGAATTTCAGATAGAAAAAGGTCGACGATGGGGAAGGCCATCAGATAAGTATGATGAAGGACGATCATCAAGAGGTGAAGGACGATCACCTAGCAGGGTACGGCTGCTCTCGGGGTTTATCATGACATAGGACGAATGTTAGTTAACAAGATCAACGATGGGGACGGCCATCAGATGAAAATAATGAAGGACAATCATCAAAAGGTGAAGGACAATCACCTGGAAGGGTACGGCTTCTAAATATCACGACATAGGACGAATACCGGATAAAAAAGGGTTCCAATAATGGAGACTCCGCTGGGGGAAAGGGATGAGGGACGGTCATTCAGAGATGATGATACGGACGAGTACCGACTAGTTAACAAAGAACACGGACGAGTGTCAAATCTGTGGGGAAAAAAGTGTATATACAAGATACGAACGAGTATCTGTATAGGTATTGTGAGGTATGAGCAGGACACAGACGAGTGTTTAACTTTGCTGGGAAAAGTTTGACACGGACGGGTGTCGGAAGAGAAAGTGTGTAAGTTATGAACTTATGAGTGTAAAAGGTATTTTGGCGACCTGTGAGGATAGGATGACACGGACGGTGTCAATGAGAGTGTATTATAAATAAGTGTTTGGTTTGCAACAAGTGTTTAGGATACTATGCTAGGGAGGGGTGACACGGACGGGTGTCAAGAAAGTGTATGGGTATTTGTAATCACAGAGGAACGTTTGTGGTTTATATCTGCAGGGGAATAAAATGACACGGACGAGTGTCAGGAAAATATATGAACATGTATTTATGTTGGAGAGTGCAAAGGGGACGCTTTGGCTTTTATTGTAGGGGATGCGAGCTTTTATATACATTGCTGGTGGAATATTGGCTATATTTACAGGTGGCTGGTTCGAACCTGGCTTGTGATCATGCAAATGTTTGATTTTTGTCGTAATGCTCCGTATTAGACGGAATGCTACGCTTTGTGGGGAGAGAATGATGCGAATGCTATGATTATGCAAAAAGAAACTGATCCGGGATTCGGATCCCGCTGCTGTGAAGATCTCTGGCTGATCTGCTTGGAAGGATATCCTAGTTGGGGGAGAACATTGGTAGATCTTGACAAGATATATGGCTTTGCTTGGGGAAATAGATCACCGATAAACCTATCCGGTAAGGAGAGAACCCAGGTGGGGATGAGGAAGCTTCCGTCACTTTGTTGTGTTAGAGCTTCAGGCAGTGCTCTTCTGGGGAGAGGCTGGAATTCTGCGG
This sequence comes from Lathyrus aphaca, assembly GCA_963966055.1. NCBI lineage: Eukaryota > Viridiplantae > Streptophyta > Magnoliopsida > Fabales > Fabaceae > Lathyrus > Lathyrus aphaca. The sequence continues at coordinate 143,934,493 of OZ014523.1, forward strand.
GGAGATGATTCTTTTGTCTTCGAGAGACCTGGTACTCTGTTTGGGGGAGGAAAGATCACCGAACAATCTTCCTAGAGATATCTGTGGGGATCCCGGCTGGGGAAGAGGAAGCCTTGATAACTTCTCTGGGAAAAGCATTCCAGACACTGCTTGGAGGAGGTATGCTGGGGGAAGTGATGCTTGGCATGCCCCATGTCGCATATTTGAATACCTGCAATCCTGTTAAGACAAAGAAATGCACAAGTATCCCGAGGTATCCCCTACCGGATTCCGTCATAGGAGTTAGATATTCCTGAAAGTAAATATATTTCCCGCAAGCATTTTATTAAGAATGGCTCATTTGATTTATGCAAGTATCATATCATGAATACTGGACATTTTTGCAAACGAAATAAAAATGTACAAAAAGAAGTGTGACTGAAAATCTGATTTTATTAATCTGGGTGCCCTGAATTGGCAAATAAAGTCAAAGAAACAGATCCCCTAGAATGAGGAGATTGTTACAAATTGAAAAAGTAAAAGTGTTGGCAATGTTGATGACGCTCTGGTGAGCTTCCTTTGCTATGACCTGTATGACCTTGACGTTCTTCTCATCTTGCTTTCTGAAGAAGGTTGATTCTGACCAATGCTTTAACTTGCGAAGCTTGCCATGCTGTAAGTGATACAGACGAATTCAGAATGCAGTTGTTCGCTTATTCCCTTATTTTGCGTGGATCGCCCTTTCAGGTTTTCAATCCACCGGGATACCCATTTTTTGCCTGAGCTGTCCAATGTGGCATTTCAACTCAGCGGGTGTACATTTTTTTCAATTTTCCCTTATTTTTGCCCGAGTCTTGTATTCTGTTTTCGACTCGCTAGGATGCCCTATTTTTTCCCGGACTTACATTCTGTTTTTATGTCCAACGAGTCTTTTTATGCGAAATATTTTTTAACTACATCTGAATTCACAGGGGATAAGAAGTTTTCACCATCCATAGTAGTGAGCATCAGTGCTCCACCAGAGAAAACCTTCTTTACTATGAATGGACCATCGTAGTTTGAAGTCCACTTGCCCCTGTGGTCTGTATGAGGAGGAAGAATTCTTTTCAGCACGAGATCTTCCACTTGGTATTCCCGAAGCCTGACTTTCTGATCGAAGGCTTTCTTCATTCTTTTCTGATATAACTTCCCATGACAGATTGAAGCTAATCTCTTTTCTTCGATCAGATTCAATTGATTGTACCAAGATCAGACCCATTCTGCTTCATTCAGCTTGACATCCATTAGTACCCGTAAGGAGGGTAATTCAACTTCAACAGGTAGGACTGCCTCCATACCATACACAAGCTGATACGGTGTTGCCCCAGTAGATGTTCTAATTGAGGTGTGGTACCCATGTAAAGAAAATTGTAGCATCTCATGCTAGTCTTTGTATGTAACCACCATCTTCTAAACAATCTTCTTAATGTTCTTATTAGTTGCCTCAACAGTGCCATTCATCTTTGGCCTGTAAGGAGAAGAGTTGTGGTGTTGGATTTTGAAGTCCCGACACAGTTCTGCCATCATTTTGTTGTTCAAATTGGAACCATTATCAATAATGATTCGCTCGGGTACTCCATACTGACAGATGATATCTCTCTTTAGGAATCTGGCTACCACTTGTCTGGTGACGTTTGCATACAAAGCTTCTTCAACCCACTTGGTGAAATAATCAATGGCTACCAGGATGAATCTGTGGCCATTTGAAGCAGTCGGTTCGATCTTTCCAATCATGTCAATGCCCCACATGGAAAAGGGCCAAGGTGAAGACATCACGTTAAAAGGATTTGGAGGCACATGCACTTTATCTGCATAGATTTGGCATTTATGACACTTCCTGGCATAGGCACAAAAATCTGCATCCATTGTGATCCAGTAGTAACCCGACCTTAACAATTTCTTAGCCATGGAATGTCCTCCGGCATGGGTACTGAAAGATCCTTCATGCACCTCGTGCATCAGCAAGTTTTCTTCTTTCTTGTCAACACATCTGAGAAGAACCATGTCAAAGTTTCTCTTGTACAATGAACCATCATCATTAAGGAAGAAACTACCGGCTAGTCTTCTTAATGTCTTCTTATCATTGGATGATGCCCCAGGTGGGTATGTCTGATCCTCTAAAAAGCATTTGATGTCATGGAACCAAGGCTTGTCATCCTTAGCAACATCTACAGAGAATACCTATGCTGGTCGGTCAAGTCTGGATACAGAAATCCGAGGCACATAATTGGCAGTTTGAACTTTGATCATGGAGGAAATGGTAGCTAAAGCATCTGCGAACTGATTTTCGTCTCGAGGGATATACTCAAGTTTGACTGTTGTGAAGAAAGTCAATAATCTCCTCGTATAGTCACGATATAGGATCAGATGCTCTTGGTGAGTGTACCATTTGCCGTTGGTCTGATTGATTACCAGAGCTGAATCTCCGAATACAGTTAGAGTTTTGATCCTGAGGTCAATGGCTTCCTCAAGACCCATGATACAAGCTTCGTATTTAGCTTCGTTGTTAGTGCATACAAAGGTGATTTTTGCCGAAAAAGGCATGTGAACTCCTTTAGGTGTAATGAGCACTGCACCAACTCCACGACCATTCATATTGACAGCCCCATCAAACATCATTGTCCATTCTTCTTCTGGGTCAGGCCCTTCGGTGTGAATAGGCTCTTCATGATCTTTTGCTTTTAGGAACATGATATCTTAATCAGGGAAGTTAAATCTCATTGGTTGGTAATCATCAATGGGTTGCTCAGTCAGATAATCAGACAATACACTGCCTTTGATGGCCTTTTGAGATGTGTACTGAATGTCATACTCTGTCAGGATCATTTGCCATCTTGCAACCCTTCCGGTAAGTGTTGGCTCCTCAAATATGTACTTGAGTGGATCCATCTTCGAAATCAACAAAGTAGTGTGAGTCAACATATACTATCTTAGTCGGCGAGCAGCCCACGCTAAAGCACAACAAGTTTTCTCGAGCAATGAATAACGTTGTTCACAGTCGGTAAACTGTTTGCTTAGGTAGTATATTGCATACTCTTTTCAACCAGACTTGTCATGCTGGCCCAACACACACCCCATTGATTCTTCGAATACTGTCAGGTACATTATTAGAGGTCTTCCTTCAACTGGAGGCATAAGAATTGGTGGTTCTAATAAGTACTCCTTGATTTTGTCAAAAGCCTTCTGACAATCTTCGTTCCACCTGACCGTTTGTTCCTTTCTTAGCAATTTGAATAGGGGTTCACAAGTTGCAGTAAGATGAGATATGAACCTTGATATGTAGTTCAATATTTCTAAGAACCCCCAAACTTCCTTTTCAGTCCTAGGTGCAGGCATCTCCTGAATGGCTTTGACTTTGTCAGGATCAACTTCAATTCCTTTTTCACTTACAATGAATCCCAACAGTTTACCGGAACACACCCCGAATGTGCATTTGTTGGGTTTTAACTTCAACTAATACTTTCTCAGACGCTTGAACAACTTCAGCAGATTTACCAGATGGTCTTCTTCAGTGAGGGACATGGCAATCATGTCATCCACGTAGCATTCAATTTCTTTGTGGATCATGTCATGGAACAACGTTACCATAGCCCGTTGATAAGTAGCACCAACATTCTTCAGTCCAAAAGGCATTACCTTGTAACAAAATGTTCCCCAAGGTGTAATGAAGGTTGTTTTCTCCATGTCTTCAGGTGACATTTTGATCTGATTATACCCAGAAAAACCATCCATGAAAGAGAACACCGAGAACTGAGCTGTGTTACGGCAAGGAATCCGGCGTCCCATTGTTTTTGTACTTCCTCCTTTATCTTCATGGCCATATCTGGACGAGTACGATGCAACTTTTGCTTCACTGAAGGGAAATCTTCCTTCAAAGGCATCTTGTGCATAACAATATCAGTATCCAGACCCGGCATATCTTGATAGGACCAAGCAAAGACATCGACGTATTCTCGAAGCATGTCAATGAGTTGTTCGTTTGCTGAAGCTTGCAGGCCGACTCCAATCTTCACTTCTTTCAAATCCTCTTCGGTACCAAGATTAACTGTTTCAACCTCCTCTTGATGAGGAGTGATCACTTTCTCTTCTTGCCTCAAAAACCTGGCTAGCTCTTCAGGTAACTCATAGTCTTCTTCAACCCCTTCATCAGCTTGATTAATTGGATTATCGAAGTCATACAAGGTCATAGCAGTGCTATTGTTAGTGCAATCTGGAGGATAATCTCTGCAAGGGTTGAGATTTGTTCGTTTTAGTGATCAGTTTTAATCTTGTTTAGAAAAAGAATGAAGTTATTTATTTTGAAAACATTGCCATTTTATTGTTTTGTACAAAAGTGAAAAATGAAAAGACAGTGAGCGAAAAAAGAGACTTGTTTGCAAAAAATGTCTGATATTCATTGATTAATCATTTGCACAAAATTACAATATGGACCTATTACAAAATGAGTCCTGACACCTTGGGAAAGATGCAGGACTTGATGCATGCTAAAAAGACAGGAAATAATAATTACTCTGTAGGAGTAACCCTTATAATTTCCTGGGAAGACCAGTTAAGGACTTGGTTCCCCGGGATCCTTGGACGTATCCAGCTCTCCAGGTTGCGGTCGCTTTCCGCCTCGTCTTCCAGGTTGTTAACAGCATCTGGGGTGAGCATCCCCCCACTGATGAACTTGGGCTCTTTAGCAGCCTCTGATTGATCTTGTCGGAATAGTCTGTAACCCAAACCGAATCTATCTTCTTTCTTTTCCACTGGCAGCAGCTTTCCCCAGCCTTGAGCATTACCATCTTCAACAACCTTCCGAGCTTGCTGATAAGAAACAATTGAAGTACCTATCTTGTCTTCCTGGGATGCAGCAAATACTTCAGTCGCCTTATTGACATTCAGGGCCTCGAACCCTTGGCTCATTGTCTCATGGATTTCACCATCCATCTCAATATACTTATATGTAGCCAGATGGCTAACAAATATGTCTTCCTCACCACAGATGGTGATAATCTGTCCTTCCCATTCATACTTCAGTTTCTGGTGAAGGGTCGACGTTACTGCGCCTGCGGCGTGAATCCATGGTCGACCTAGCAAACAACTGTAAGCAGGCTGTATGTCCATCACATAGAAAATGGTTTTAAAGACTTGTGGAACGATTATCACTGGCAGTTCCACCTCTCCAAGAACAGATCTTTTGGAGCCATCAAAAGCCCTGACCACAAGATTACTTGGCCGGAGAGCTATCCCGTCTTACTCGAGCTTGACAAGGGCTTTCTTGGGTAAGACATTGAGTGAGGACCCAGAGTCTACAAGAACATGAGATAATACAGCTCCTTTGCACTCTAGGGTTATATGCAAGGCTTTGTTGTGGAGACGTCCTTCTAATGTTAAATCATTATCAGTGAAACCTAGCCCATGGCTAGTATTGACATTTGATACCACTGTTTCCAGCTGATTTACAGTGATCTCTTCTGGCACGTAGGCAACATGCAGAACTTTGAGTAGTGCATCTCGATGGGCTTTGGAACACAACAGCAGAGATAGTATTGAGATCTTTGAAGGAGTCTGGTGGAGCTAGTCCACAACTTTATAGTCACTTCTTTTAATAATTCTCATTAACTCATCCACATCTTGATCGAAGGATGATTTATGAGTTTCTTTCGGCGTAAATTCTTCCGGTATCACACTCTTCCCTTTGGCTTTGGCAACAGCCTCTGCCTCAGTGTTGGTTCTAGGGACTTGTGATGCGAAGAGACGTCCGCTTCGGGTGAAGCCTCCGCCTCCCCCAACATTGTCCACTTGGGGAGTGAGAACTGGAGAATCTAGAAGGACTCTCTCTCTGTTGCAGTGCAGATCAGCACCATAATGCCATGGTATAGCACTGTCTTTATCATATGGGATTGGCCCGGGCACCGTGATAGTGATTGGGCTCACTGAAGCAGATGTTGGTACTGTAATAGTCTGTGGATCATAGAATATAGTAACAGGACCTCTGGTGGGTGTTGGTAGAGCTGAATTGAAGCTTGGTTGAAATTGTTGTTGAGATTGTTGAAAGTTGCTGGAATTCGGGACCGTTGTCGGGTCATAATAAATTGTAATAGTGGAAACATCATTACTGGTAGTTAATGAAGTTGTAGTAGCTGGTGCAAATGAATTGTCGTGTGTTAAAGTGACAGATGGAATGATTGCTGAAGTTGTAGCCGAATCAGTTGGAACAATGGTTGCTGTAGTTGTAGAAGAATCACTAGGAAATATGGTTGTTGCATTTGTAGAAGAATCACTTGTTGTTGACAAAAGGGTTGCTGGTGTTGTAGAAGTTATGGTTGTGATTTGCAGAATGCCTTCATTGATCAAGCCATTAATTCCACTCCTCAAGCTAGCACACCCATTTTTAGAAAGTTTGCATAATTCACAACAGGCCTCACAACCTGGAAACACTTGGCACTTTAAAATTTGGGCTTTAACCTCTGCCAGAGGTGTCTGAATACAAGCAATGTCTTCTATCGAACTCGTGGGTGAACCATCCTCTATAGCATTAATCCTTGGCCCACTATGGCTTGGCATAGGATTTTTCATTACATTGGGAGGAGGTGCAAAGTTCAGGGCTTTTGAATCTACCAGATCCTGAACCTTCATGTGCAGAGCCCTGCACTTTTCCGTAGAATGACCAGGTGCGTTAGAGTGAAAAGCACACCTAGCGTTGACATCATAGTTTCTTGGAAGGTTTTGAGGATCAGGTGGAACCAATGTCCTCAACTCAACAAGATTGAGCTTTAGGAGTTGTGGCAGCAGTGTAGCATATGGCATTGGGATGGGGTCAATCACCCGGTTGACCTGAGATGGCTGCTGTTGAAACGAGCATTGTTGCTGATTATTGTTATTATTGTTGTATGATCTCTGTTGCGGAAACTGTTGCGGTTGTTGAGTATATTGAGGAGGTGGAGCAGGGATAGTAATAGCAGCAACTGTTCTGGGCAAGTATTGGGATCTCCCTCTTCCCATGTGTACAGAGTTTGTCTCATCAGATCTACGGGGCCCAACAAATTGTTTCCTTGTACTGCTTGAACTGGCACGTTATCGGAGATCTTTCCCATCTTCAATAGGCTCTCTATTCTTTCCCAAGCTATCACCACATCTGCAAAGCTGGTAGAAGAAAATGCAGCCAATCTGTCAATATATGTTCCTTGAGGAGTATTTATGAACATATCCGCCATTTCCCTTTCAGACATGGGGGGTTGAACTACAGCAGCAAGTTTCCTCCACCTTTGGGCATATTCTCTGAAGCTTTCATGGGAAGATTGAGACATTCCCATTAGGAGGGTCCTGTTTGGAGCCATGTCCAAGTTATACTGATACTGATGGATAAAAGCCTTAGCCAAGTCCTTCTAGTTTCTTACTGTGGCTTTGGTCAAATGGGAGTACAAGTCACGGGATGCCCATGTCAGACTATCCTCTAAGTAAAACATCCACTTCTTTTCGTCCATGGTGTATGCTTTTAATCTTCCCAAGAATGATTGAAGGTGGGTGTCGCTCCTACCAAATGAGGTCAGGTCAAAATGGGGTACAGACGCGAACGGTCGGCGAAAAGGGGATGTGAGAACACACAGGAGGGAACTCACAAGAAGAGAAAAGAGTCTCCAGCTAGGCATTTTTATCCCGGAGGAAAGGTAATGCTGCATAGACCTAGAAAGATATGGATAAGACGGTTGCGAACCAGAGAGACTGAGAAAGGGGGTTGGTTACAACCTGGGAAGGTATTAGCACCCAGATTGTCCGCCGTACTCGATGGGATCCACGCTTAAAAGATTCGTGTTTTAAAGGATTAGTGTCAGTGCAATCTGTGTATAAAAGCTGGAAAGAATGCAAGTGTCAGTGTAAGAGAAGTGAGGTGTATAAGTGAAGTGTCAGTCTAAGGAAAGAGTGAAATGCTCAAGATCATGAGGCTTAAAGAATAATTCTGGAAGGAGGGGGAATATACAGAGACTTTTGTTCGATATCTGTTAAGTTATGCCTACGGATTCCTCTCGTGCAATGAGGAAGTCAGAACACCGTAGTTCGACCCAAAGAGACTGAAATATGAATTGACTTGTGAATTGCTTATTTGTCTATGCTCAAGTGCATGACCTGTCTGGCTCAGGTGCAAACTGTCTTGCATTAGACGGAAGAAGCAAGTTCTCGTTTGTGAGTGAAGGTTATGAGAAAAGAATCCCGGAGGAGACGATTATTGTTTGTTTTTGACTTTTCAGTCTTTTATTGCTTTTGAAAGTGTGTCATAAGTTAATGAGCTTAAGCCTAAACCAATGGGTTAGTAAACTCATCACATCTTCCCTCTGATTAGGGGTAATGAGAATACCTTAAGTGTGAAGTCAGCATCTCACACTTAATCACCATGGTGTGGGATTAAGATCATTAACCTACTTGTGATTAGTTAAATGTTTTTCTTGTTTTTGTTTAGTGTTGAGTAATGAGATTAAGCCATAATCAAGGATTAAACAGACTCATTACACCATCCTAATAGAAGGATAATAGATGAGAATGTTTAAGCTGAGGAAGACTCCTCAACTTAATCCATGATTAGGGATTAAACCCATGACAAAACAAAGCCTTTATTAAGTGGATTTTAGTTAATGATATGATGAATAAGTGATTTTTATGATTTGCAAGACAACTTGAGGGGGACTTGTCCATTACCACTAGGGTTAGTCCTTCTTAACCAATTAAGGAAGAATTAGAACCCTGATGCAAGGCCCAAGTTACAAGCTTGATGTCTTAATGATTATTAAGTGAATTGATTAAAGGATTTAAACACATTAAGGGTTTAACACTTAGGATTAAAGTTATACACTCCATCCTAATAGAAGGATACAGGCATAAGCTTAATCACAAAGCCTTAAAGCCTTTAGGGTTTAGTCCCTGATTATGAGATGAGAAGAGAAGACTCAAAGGGACACAAAGATAAAAGCTAAGTGGGGGACTAATCAACCCTAATTATTATCATGCTTGGAAGTCCTAGGGTTTGTGAGGTTTACAAGAAAGATCTTCAGAGAAACCACCAGGGAGCAGATGAAAGGAGCAAAGAGAAGCAAAGTAACTTGCTTCAATTAAGAAGACAAGTCACTTGAAGAAAGAAAGTGAGATTAACAAGAATGAACAAGCTCAATCCAAAGCACAAGACAAAATGCAGCAATGATGCATAAGAGTGATGAAAAAGAGATTATGAGAAGTGAAGGCAAATTCACTTCCCAAAGTAACTTACCACCTGAAAAGTTAGTGAAAGAAATGCAATGCAATGCAAATGAGATGAAATGACATGATGCAAACCAAAACCAGAAGCATGAGTATGATGTTAATGATGCTAAGAGATTATACAAACATTAAACAAGGCATGAGGATGATCATACAAACATATGGAATGCAAGAGAAACATGCTTAGAAACATGAACATACATGAAAGGTTATGAAATGCAAATGACATACAACATGGCAAATGAAGGATGCAATGATCAAACATGATTCTAATATGTCCTAAGATGTGTAATGAATCAAATGAATGCATAAAATATCATGGCAAGTCATGGTATGCAAGCAAATGTAAGATGAATGCAAAAGAAAGCCCAAATTAGGGTTCATGATCAATGCACAAAACAAAATTCAAAACCAGAAGCAAACATCATGATAAAATATTTGAAAGTGCATTCAAAGGAACCCTAAACCCATACAAACTCACTGCCCAAAGGAGAGGATCAAATTCTTAACCTAGTGTAAGTTATGGATTTCCTAAGTTGGCTAGGGTTCTAAGGTACCTTGTCAAGAAAAATGTCAAACAAATTGAAAATGCAAGATCAATTCATGCCAATTTAATCCTATAAACTAAATGTTATACAAGATGCAATGCAAAAAGAATCATTGTCCAACTCTTAAAGGCTAGGCAGAAATGAATTTTTGAAGATTGAATCAAAATAATGCCTTGAAATGAAATTAATTCCATTGAAAATTGTCAAAAGGCATCAAGATCAAAAAAGAAATTTGGTTTGAAAGTTGGACAATGTTTCTAAATGATTTTAAATGTCTCATGAATTTTTTTGGGGTTTTTAAATACCTAAAAGTATTTTTTATTAATTAATTCTCATTAATCAATTAAAAATAAACTTTTAAATGATTTAAAAATAATTTTCAATGCAAAAAATAAAAATAAAGATATTTTTGGTTTCTGAAAATTAATAAAAGGTTTGATAAAAATTTTCAGAATTTTTTGATGATTTTTACTATTTTTAAATAAATGTACAAAAGAAATGAAATGAAATGAAAATAAAATTGAATTTAAACTGAAAATGAGAAAGTATGCAAATCAGAGGGCCATCATTCAAACTTGGACACGCGCGAATTGACTTGGCGCGCATCTGGACGGCCAGCATTCAAATTCACGTAATTAAGACTAAACCCTAATTAACTAACCCTAATCACTTTCAGATGACCGGAACAGTGTTCCGGTCATCTTCTCCGGCCAACCCCCTCCCCTGAATCCCTCAAAACGCCATGAAATTTCACCAAAAGCTCCAGAAACAATCAATGATCAACAACAAAACATAATCCAGCAACAAATCCCATTTATTTCTACTCAAAATAAAGATACGAATCAAACATCAAAAACTGCAAAAATTTCAGAAACACGATACAAGCTCATTTCTCAATAATTTTCAAAAGTAAAAGGTTCAGTGAACTCAGGGAAGCATGCTTTATCATTTAGAAACAAGAAATAAAGGTTCTGGAAAAATGAATTTCCATGGCTACCTGAATCGAAGCTTTGATTTCTGGAACTTTCTGGTTGGCCCTTTGATCCAAAACAACTCTAATGGACCTCCTGAGAAGCTTGCAATACTTGTTTGGAGTTTAAAATGGCTGGTTTGAAAGATTGTTGAAGTTCTGTTCAAAGATGGGCAGAAATCGTGTTTTGATTTCAGTGAGTTTCAGGCTATGGTGATGGGTGGTTTGTGATCAGTGAGGCATGTTGAGATTGTTTGTGAAGTTTGTTTGTGTGTTTTATGTTTGTGGATAGTGTTTCGAATGGTTTTGCAAAATGGAGCAATTTTGATAACTATGGATTGGAGTGTGTTTCAGCATGAAGTGTGTGGTGTGTTATGCTGGCTTTGGTCCATGTATCAAGTGGTGATAGGTCAGAGAGTTGTTGGTGGCCTATGGTGATTGGTATGGGCAAGTTGCCAAAATGTCAAACTTTGTGTAAGAGAGGTATGGGCAATGGTACAACTTGCTTTTTGGCTTGCTTTGGCTCAGCTTGAATCAAGGAAAGCTATGGAAAAGGTCTAGAGGCAATGCAGCAAGTGGTTTGTGGTTTGTGATAGGTTTTGCAATTTTCACAAAGTTTGGTTCCTTTGGAATTTCTTGAGGTTCAAGGCATGAAATGAGATGATTCTTGGGCCAATTCTGATTTTTAGGAGTCATATGATCATGTTGTAATGAGTTTGTACACTTTTGAAGCCTTTAGAACACTTGATCATACCATTTTGCAAAATGCCTCTTTGGTAGAAAACTTCAAATTATGTGATTTTTCCCAACTTTGACAAGCCATAACTTTTGATCAAAAATGAATTAGGTCATGTTTTTGTACTTTTTGAAAAGGGAATGATCCATTCTACAACTTTCATGACCAAAGTTTTTCTATTTGAAGCATTTTTGAATCAAAAAGCAAGGGTTGAAAAAGTTTCCCAAAATGGCAATTTTCAATATAAGTCAACTTTCCCAAAAAGTCAACTTTGCAAAAGGCTTGAAATTCTTCAATTTTGTGAACTTATAACATATTCTATGATCAAATGAAGATCATACACAATCAAAATGATGAAGAACACCCTTTGGTTGGGTCATTGATGGCCTCAGATACCCTGATTTTGCACTGACTTGCTCAAAAAGTCAACTCTTGATCAGATGACTTCCCCATTGAATTTCTCCATGAAAATTGATATGCATGATACCTATACCATATGGAGACCAATAGAAACAAGAATGACCAAAAAATTTGGAGTTATGGCCTTTGAAACCAAAACCCTAATTCTAGGTCATCTGTGCAGTTAAACCTGGCTCTGCTTCCATGCCAATCTCAGTTCTTGTGATTTTTGACATTCTTGTCTTTGAGAGGATATAATATGATGCTTGAACATACATGGGCCCCTTTTAAATGATTGATGACCTTTGGAGTGGTTCAAGTGGCTCTTGGATTGCTCAGATCACAAACCCTAGATGCAGATGACTTAGAAACAATGCAGTGAATCACAAATGTGATATGAGATGCTATGATTGAAATTATGCATATGAGGATATCACAAGCCATGGTGTGAAGGGGTTAGGGAAAATTTGGGGTGTTTACAGCTGTCCCTATTCAAACATGAGTTAGTTGTGCAGGATGTAAGCAACGGCTTATCAGGCAAACAAAGATAACTTGTGGTTGAATACTAAAGACAGTCCAAAATTTGCACTCACAGAATGAAGAAGAAAAGGGATATAGATTGTAAAAGAAAATAAAGTATATTGTAAAGTGTGGACGACGGAGGACGACCGTCGAGCAGAGGACGACTGCTGGGGAAAGAGCAATGACGGGGACGGCCGACATGCTGGGGAAGATGCAGGAAATAAAGCAATGACGGGGACGGCCGACATGCTAGGGATATAAGAGATTATGGTGGGGACGGCCATCAGGTAAAGCTATAAGATCTTCTGGGGATTAGAAAAAGAATGATGGGGACGACCATCAGGTTCATGAAGTAATGCAAACAACGATGGGGACGGCCATCGGGCTAAACTGATGAAGTGATCGTCAGGAAAAGGAAAAGGGACCACAACAGGGACGGCCATCGGGTTAAAGAATAAATGAAATAATGATGAGGGACGGTCATCAAAGGTGAAGGACGATCACCTAGCAGGGGACGACTGCTCTGTTGGGGATAAGATGAGGGACGATCATCTAAGGTGAAGGACGATCACCTAGCAGGGGACGGCTGCTCTGAGGTTTATCATGACAAAGGACGAATGTCAGATAACAAGATCAACGATGGGGACGGCCATCGGATAAAATGATGAAGGACGATCATCAAAAAGGTGAAGGACGATCACCTAGCAGGGTACGACTGCTAAAAATCACGACATAGGACGAATGCCGGATAAAAGGTCGACGATGGGGACGACCATCGGACGAGCATGATGAAGGACGATCATCAAGAGGTGAAGGACGATCACCTAGCAGGGGACGACTGCTCTCAAGGTTTATCATGACATAGGACGAATGTCAGATAAAAAAAAAAGGTTGCTTTGCTGGCGACCTAAATGGGGAATAGTAAACACGGACGAGTGTTCACATCCAAGAAATAAAAGGTATAAGTGTTTTGACGTTGTGTATAGATTAAAGATGCGGACGAGCATCCTTAAGACTACAATACGGACGAGTATCGGGTAGAAACAAATACTGACGCGTGTGTCGCTCCCGATAAATGGGGAATTGGCCCAAATAAAGGTACAGACGCGAACGGTCGGCGAGAGGAACAATGAGAACACACAGGAGTGAACTCACTGGAGATGAATAGAGTCGCCAACTAGGCATTTTTATCCCGGAGGAAAGGCAATGCTGCATAAGCCTAGAAAGATATGGATAAGACGGTCGCGAACCAGAGAGACTAAGAAAGGGGGTTGGTTACAACCTAGGAAGGTATTAGCACCCAGATTGTCCGTCGTACTCGACGGGATCCACGCTTAAAAGATTTGTGTTTTAAAGAGGTAGTGTTAGTGCAATCTGTGTATAAAAGGGCTCGAAAAAGGATGTACAGGTGTCAGTGTAAAAAAGGAATGTGAAGTGAAATATGTGAAGTGTCAGTGTAAGAACAAAAATGAAATGCTCATGATAATGAGGCTAAAGAATGATACTGGAAAGAGGGGGAATATACAGAGACTTTTGTTCGATAACTGTTAAGTTATGCCTACGTATCCTCTCGTGCAATGAGGAAGTCAGAACACCGTAGTTCGACCCAAAGAGACTGAAAGATGAATTGACTTGTGAACTGCTTACTTGTCCATGCTCAAGTGTATGACCTGTCTAGCTCAGGTGCAAACTGTCTTGCATTAGACGGAAGAAGCGAGTCCTCGTTTGTGAATGAATGAGATGAGAAAAGAATCCCGAAGGAGACGATTGTTGTTTGTTTTTGTGTTTTCAGTCTTTTATTGCTTTTGAAAGTTTGTCATAAGTTAATGAGCTTAAGCCTAAACCAATGGGTTAGCAAACTCATCACATCTTCCCTCTGATTAGGGGTAATGAGAGTACCTTAAGTGTGAAGTCAGATTCTCACACTTAATCACCTTTGGTGTAGGATTAAGATCATTGACCTACTTGTGATTATTTAGATGTTTTTGTTGTTTTTGTTTAGTGTTAAGTAATGAGATTAAGCCATAATCAGGGATTAAACAGACTCATTACACCATCCTAATAGAAGGATAATAGATGAGAATGTTTAAGCTGAGGAAAGCTCCTCAACTTAATCCATGATTAGGGATTAAACTCATGACAAAACAAGCCTTTGATTAAGTGGATTTTACTTAATGGTATGATGATGAAGTGGTTTTTATGGTTTGTAAGACAACTTGAAGGGGACTTGTCCATTAACACTAGGGTTAGTCCTTCTTAACCAGTTAAGGAAGAATTAGAACCCTAATGCAAGGCCCAAGTTACAAGCTTGATGTCTTAGTGATTATTAAGTGAATTAATTAAAGGATTTAAACACATTAAGGGTTTAACACTTAGGATTAAAGTTATACACTCCATCCTAATAGAAGGATGCAGGCATAAGCTTAATCACAAAGCCTTAAAGCCTTTAGGGTTTAGTCCCTGATTATGAGGTGAGGAGAGAGGACTCAAAAGAGACACAAAGGTAAAACTAAGTGGGGAGACTAATCAAAAACCTAATCATTGTCATGCTTGGTTGTTCCTAAGGTTTGTGAGGTTTAAGAAAGAAGATCTTCAATGGAACCACCAGGGAGCAGATGAAAGGATCAAGAGAAGCAAAGTAACTTGCTTCATTCAAGAAGTCAAGTCACTTGAGGAAAGAAAGGTAAGAAGAAGAAGAATGAGCAAGCTCAATCTCAAACACAAAGCAAAATGCAGCAAGGATGCATAAAAGAGATGAAGAGAAGTTATGAGAAGTGAAGGCAAATTCACTTCTCAAAGTCACTTACCACCTGAAAGGTTAGAAAAGAAATGCAATGCAATGCAAAATGGGATGGAATGACATGATGCAAGCCAAAACCAGAAGCACATTCATGATGTTAATGATGCTATGAGACACTACAAACATGAGACAACAAATGGAGATGATCATACAAGCTCATGGATGCAAATGGAGCAAGTTAAAACACATGAACATTCATGAAAAGTTATGAAATGCATATGGCATACAACATGACAAATGCAAGATGCAATGATCAAACATGCTTTCAATATGTCTTAAGATGTTCAATGAATCAAATGGAGGCATGGAATGTCATGGCAAGTCATGTTATGCAAGTAAATGCAAGGTGGATGCATATGGAAGCCCAAATTAGGGTTTATGATCAAAGCATCAAACACAAACCAAAATCAGAAGCAAACAACACTATAAAAAATTGAAAATGCACTCAAAGGACCCCTAATCCTATACTAACCCAATGCCCAAAGGAGGGGTTTCAACTCTTAACCTAATTCAAGATATTATTTTCCTAAGTTTTCTAGGGTTTTAGGGTTCCTTAACAAGAAAATTATCAAACAAAAGGAAAATGAAAGATCAAATCATGGCCATTTAATCTCATAAACTACATGCTAAACACAATTCAATGCAAAAGGAATCAAGGTCCAACTCTTTAGGGTTAGGCAGAAATGATTTTTTGAAGTTTGGATCAAAATAATGCATCAAAATGATTTTAATTCCATGGAAAATTCTTAAAATGCATCAAGATCAAAAAAGAAATTTGGTTTGAAGGTTGGACAATGTTTCTAAATGTTTTTAAATGCTTCATGAATTTTTTGGTGATTTTTAAATACCTAAAAGTATTTTTAATTAATTAATTCTCATTAATTAATTAAAGAGAAACTTTTAAATATTTAAAAATACTTTTTTAATGCTAAAAATAAAAATAAAAAATATTTTTGTGTTCTGAAATTAAATAATAACTTGTACAAAAATTTTCAGATTTTTTGAATGAATTTTACTATTTTTAATAAATTGTAGAAGTTAAATGGAAAGAAAAATAAAATAAACAAAATAAAATGAAAAGTAATTCAATCTAGAGGCTGAGATTCAAAGCTGGGAGGAGACAATTGACTTGGCGCGTGAATCAAAGGACAGGATGCATTCTGACTTAATTAGGTTTTACAAATTAATTAAATGGATTTAATTAAACTAATGGTGATTAGGGCTAATGAGGATACATCTGGGCCACTCACACACGCGTGAAGTCAACAAAGTCAGACAATCCAACGCATGAGATTCAAATGGACTTAATGACTGGGATTAGGGCTAAGTACTTTCAGGTGACCGGAGGGGAGCTCCGGTCATCTTCTCCGGCAATGTCAAAACCCTAGATCATGATTCAGGCCACCACACTTCAAATTAAACACAGCAAAATGATCCTCTAACATCCTAGAATACAAATCCACCCTCAAACATCATTTAAACTCCAAGAATCATGCAAATCGAAGGAAACAAATCTCACGGGTGAAATTTCAGAGCATCAGTACAAACTCATTTTCCACTCATTTTCGATTCTAAGAACATCCCCATGACCAGCAAGACATAAGCTATCAATTTATAACTTAAAAAGCAAGCTCTGAGAGAAAAAGTTCACGGCCATACCTGAGATGGAAGCTTCTGTTTCTGGGCTTTCTGGGCTACTCTTTGGTGCAGACTCACTCCAATGGGTCCCCTGGTGCTAATGGCAAGCTTGGATGGAGCTTAAACAAGCTATTTTGAGAGATTCAAAACTGATATATCAGAAAATGAGGTCTGTGTGTATGATGTTTTAAGCTCTAGCAATGGTTGATTCTGGTTCCTTTTAGGGTGTTTGGCTTGTTGGTGAAGAGAAATGGGATGTGTGATGGCTGAAAAATGAGTTTCGAAGGAGGGAAGCTTCTTGACAGTTTTTGTGGGGACTGAGTTCTGGCTTGCTTCAAGGGCCAATGCTGTGCTATATCATTCCCACAATGTGTGAATAGGCTAAGGGCAGGTCAGTAGGGGTGGCTGTTTACTATTCCATGAGTATGGGAGTTTTGGCCAAAAAGTCAATGTGATTGGTACTTGCAGCATGGGCTATGGCAGCAGCTGTGTTAGGGCATGTCTTGCTTCAACTTGAGTCAAGGATGACCATTGGATTGCTTATGAATGACTGCAACATGTGGATCATGAATTGAGAGTGATTTTGCAAGTTGTCCACTTGTGTTTTCTCATGATTTTTGCTTATGCACATGTGATTCTTCTTGCTGAATTTTGTCACATGATGTCTCAATTGGTCATGGCAATGCATAGAAAGTAACTAGTGATCACATAACTCCTTGGAGAATGATTTTGTCACACATCCCTCTTTTGCACTTGTAATGAGAAATGACTTAGAGATCTTTGAAAACCAAAGCAAACAATGCAAAATCCCTTGGGCCAATTCTGTTTTTTAGGTCATGTATGATCATGTGATGAAGTTTTGAAACCATTTTGAAGTCACTAGAATGCTTGGTACATGAATTTACAAGTTTTCCATTTGGTGCATAACTTGAATTTTAGTGATTTTTGCTAACTTTGATGAACCATAACTTTTGATCCAAAATGAATTAGGTCATGTTCTTATACTTTTTGAAAAGGGAAAGATCTATTCTACAACTTTCATGACCAAAGTTTTCCCATTTGAAGCATTTTTGGATCAAAAAGTGAGGGTTGAAAAGTTGCCTAAAATGTCACATTCTTTAAAAGTCAAACTTACCCCAAAAAGTCAACTTTACAAAAACTTAAAATTCTTGAATTTTGTGAACTTTAAACTTCTTCCATGATAAAATAAAGATCAAATACACTCAAAATGATGGAGATCACCCCTTGGTTGGGTCATTGGGGGCCTCAGATGCCCTGATTTTGCACTGACTTGTCCAGAAAGTCAACTCTTGACCAGATGACTTCCCCATGGAATTTCTTCATGAAAATTGATATGCATACTCCCTATACCATATAGAGACCAATAGAAACAAGAATGACCAAAAAATTTGAAGTTATGGCCTCTGAAACCAAAACCCTAATTTTAGGTCATCTGTGTAGTTAAACCTAGCTCTGCTTCCATACCAATCCCAGTTCTTGTAATTCTTTAGCATTCTTGACTTTGAGAGGGTGCAATGTGATACTTGAACACACATAGACCCCTTTGAAGTGATTGATGGCCTTTGGAGTGGCTCAAGAAGCTCTTGGATTGCTCAGGTCACAAACCCTAGATTGCAGATGACTTAGAATCTATGTAGTGAATCAAAAATGTGGTATGATGTGTTATGATTGTGTTTATGCATATGAAATGATCACAAGCCATGGTGTTAATGGGTGAGGGCAAATTTGGGGTGTTTACAGCTGCCCCTATTCAAACATGAGTTAGCTGTGCAGGATGTAAGCAACGGCTTAACAGGCAAACAAGATAACTTGTGGTTGAATACCAAAGACAGTCCAAAATTTGCACTCACAGAATGAAGAAGAAAAGGGATATAGATTGTAAAGGAAAATAAAGTATATTGTAAAGTGTGGGCGACGGAAGACAACCGTCGAGCAGAGGACGACTGCTGGGTAAAGAGCAATGACGGGGACGGCCGACATGCTGGGGAAAGTGTGGGAAATAAAGCGATGACGGGGACGGCCGACATGCTGGGGATAAAAGGTAAAGCAAAGACGGGGACGGCCGACTAGCTGGGAAAAATAAGATACTATGATGGGGACGGCCATCAAGTAAAGCTGCGAGATTCTCTGGGGATCGAATGAAACATGACGGGGACGGCCATCAAGTTCATAAAGTAAAGTAACCGACGATGGGGACGGCCATCGAGCTAAAAAGAAAAGGGACCACGACGGGGACGGCCATCGGGTTAAGAAATAAATGAAATAAACAGATGATGAGGTACGGTCATCAAAGGTGAAGGACGATCACCTAGCAGGGGACGACTGCTTTGTTGGGGTTAAGATGAGGGACGGTCATCTAAGGTGGAGGACGACCACCTGGCAGGGTACGGCTGCCGAAAATATCGCGACATAGGACGAATGCCGGATAAAAGGGTCAACGATGGGGACGGCCATCGGACGAGCATGATGGAGGACGACCATCAAGAGGTGGACGACGACCACCTAACAGGGGACGGCTGCTCTCAAGGTTTATCATAACGTAGGACGAACGCCAGATAACCAAAATCAACAATGGGGACGGCCATTGGATAAAATGATGAAGGACGATCATCAAAAGGTGGAGGACGACCACCTAGAAGGGGACGGCTGCTAAATATCAACGATGGGGACGGCCATCGGATGAGCATGATGGAGGACGACCATCAAGAGGTGGAGGACGACCACCTAACAGGGTACGGCTGTTCTCAGGGTTTATCATGACATAGGACGAATGTCAGATAAAAGGAAAATTTGCTTTGTTGTCGATCTACTGGGGAATAGTAAACACGGACGAGTGTTTATATCCAAGAAACAAAAGGTATAAGTGTTTAGATGTTGTGTATAGAGTAAAGATGCGGACGAGCATCCTCAAGACTATGATACGGACGAGTATCAGGTAGAAACAAGTACTAACACATGCTCAGAGATGATGATACGGACGAGTATCAACGGGTTAACAAAGAACACGGACGAGTGCTGAATCTGAAAGAATTCTTCTGGGGAATAGTAGACACAGACGAGTATCTATATTCAAGAAGACACAAGTGTTTGACCCAGTGTATGGATTAAAGATGCGGACGAGCATCCTTAAGATTATGATACGGACGAGTATCATGTAGAAACAAACGCTTGACGCATGCTCTGAGATGATGATACGAACGAGTACCAACTGGTTAACAAAGAACACGGACGAGTGTCGAATCTGCGGGGATGTAAATGGTGTATACAAGATACGGACGAGTATCTGTATAAGTAGTAACATGAGTGGTGAGTACGAGTGATGTATAGATGAGTGTTTACTTGCTGGGGAGAGTGACACGGACGAGTGTCAAAAGATGAAAAGTATAATATAAACAAGTATCTGGTATACAAAGTGTTTATGTTACTGTGCTGGGGAAAATGACATGGACGGATGTCAAGGGAATATAAATATACAAGTATATGTGAGTGCAAAAGAGGATGTCTTTGGCTTTCTGCTGGGGGATATGACACGGACGGGTGTCAGGAAGTATCTGTAATACGGGTGGTCTTGTTTGTAAAGAGTATTCAGGCGACTTTACTGGGGAATGATGACACGGACGGGTGTCAAAATGAGTATATACTGGTGTTTGGGAATGCGAGGCAACTGTTTTTGCTGGGGAATCTGGGGGGTATTCTGTATACTGCTGATTGTCATTATTCACAAGTGCTTGATTCAAAACATGGCTTACGATTATGCAATATGTTTGACTTCTGCCGTAATGCTCCGTATTAAACGGAATGCTACGCTTTGTGGGTGAATATGATGCGAATGCTATGATTGTGCAAGGAAACCGATCCGGGATTTGGATCCCATTGCTGCGAAGATCTCTGGACGATCTGCTTGAAGTGTACATCCCAGCTGGGGTTGAGATCATTGGTAGATCTGAGGAAATGATTCTGTCTTGGGGAAATGGGTCAATGATAGACCTATTCCTGTAAATTGGAGGACCCAGCTGGGGTTTGTAGGAGCTTTCGTCACTCTGTTGTGACTCCTTCATGCGTTGCTCTTCTGAATAGAGGTTGAGGATTCTGTGGGGAGATGGTTCTCTGACTTTGGTATCCTGCTGAGGAAGAATGATTGGCACCTCGGCTGGGAGGAGTGACAAGTGGCAACTTAACTGGGGGAAGCTATCAGTGGCAACTCAGCTGGGGAGAAAGCACCTTGAGTGCTATGACTGAGTGTTGATCTGCCAGCTTGCTGGGGTGAAGCCTACATGCCCCAATTTGTGTTTTGGATACCGGCAATCCTGCAAAGATAGGAACGCACAAATATTCCCGAGGTATCCCTTACTGGATTCTGCCATAGGAATTTAGACACTCCTGAGAGTAAGTATATTTCCTGCAAGCATGTAGATTTTTCTGAAAATAAGCATCTGTATTTATGCAATCATTTTTTAAGACATCAGACATTCTTTTTTTGCAAATAAAAATGTACAATACGAGACGTGACTGAAAATCTGATTTTATTAATTTATGTGCCTTGAATTGGCGAGATACAGTCAAAGAAACAAATCTCCTAAAATGAGGAGACTGTTATAAATTGAGAAACAAAATGCTGGCGATGTTGACAACGCTTTCAAAGGAGCTTCCTCTTTCGCTATGACTCGTATGACCTTTGACGTTCTTCTCGTCTTGCTTTCTGGAGAAGGTTGATTCTGATTGAAGCTTGATCCTTTCGAGGCTTGCCAAGTTGCAGGTGATACAGACGAATTCAGAATGCACTTGTTTGCTTATTCCCTTATTTTGCATGGATCGCCCTTTCGGGTTTTCAATCCATCGGGATACCCATTTTTGCCTGAATTGTCCAATGCGGCTTTTCAACTCAGCGGGTGTACATTTTTTATTTTTCCCTTATTTTTGCCCGAGTCTTTTATTCTGTTTTTGACTCGCCGGGATGCCCTATTTTTGCCTGGACTTACATTCTGTTTTTATGTCCAGCGGGTCATTTCTTATGCGAAGTATTTTTTAACTGCATCTGAATTCACAGGGGACGGGAAGTCTTCACCATCCATGGTGCTGAGCATCAGTGCTCCACCAGAGAAAACTTTCTTTACCACGAATGGTCCTTCATAATTTGGAGTCCATTTGCCCCTGTGGTCTGTATGTGGAGGGAGGATTCTCTTCAGCACAAGATCTCCTACTTGGTACTCTCGGTGCCTGACTTTCTGATCGAAGGCTCTCTTCATTCTTTTCTGATATAGCTGCCCATGACAGATTGCAGCCAATCTTTTCTCTTCAATCAGACTCAGTTGTTCGAACCGGGATCGAACCCATTCTGCTCCGTTCAGCTTAACATCCATCAATACTCGCAAGGAGGGTAATTCAACTTCAACAGGTATGACTGCTTCCATACCATACACAAGCTGATACGGTGTTGCCCCAGTGGATGTCCTGATTGACGTGCGATACCCATGCAAGGCAAACGGTAGCATTTCATGCCAGTCTTTGTAGGTGACTACCATCTTTTGCACAATCTTCTTGATATTCTTATTAGCTGCCTCAACAGCGCCGTTCATCTTTGGCCTGTACGGAGAAGAATTGTGGTGTTGGATCTTGAAGTCCCGGCATAGCTCTGCCATCATTTTGTTGTTCAAGTTGGAACCATTATCAGTAATGATTCGCTCAGGAACTCCGTATCGACAGATGATATCTCTCTTCAGGAATCGGGCTACCACTTGTCTTGTAACATTTGCATATGAGGCTGCTTCAACCCACTTGGTGAAATAATCAATGGCGACCAAGATGAATCTGTGGCCATTTGAAGCAGTTGGCTCAATCTTGCCAATCATATCAATGCCCCACATGGCAAAGGGCCATGGTGAAGACATGATGTTCAAAGGATTGGAAGGCACATGTACTTTATCCGCATAGATCTGACATTTATGGCATTTTCTGGCGTAGGCACAACAGTCTGCATCCATTGTGATCCAGTAATAGCCTGATCTTAGCAATTTATTAGCCATAGCATGCCCTCCAGCATGGGTACCAAAAGATCCTTCGTGCACTTCATGCATCAACAAATCTGCTTCCGTCTTATCAACACATCGGAGGAGTACCATATCAAAGTTCCTTTTGTATAAAGACCCATCAGTGTTCAGAAAGAAACTACCAGTAAGTCTTCTCAGAGTCTTCTTATCATTGGAAGATGCCCCAGGTGGGTATGTTTGATCCTCCAAGAAGCACTTAATGTCATGGAACCAAGGCTTATCATCTTTGACAATATCTGTTGCAAACACATATGTTGGTCTGTCAAGTCGGGACACTGAGATTTGAGGCACAAAGTTAGCAGCTTGAACTTTGATCATGGATGAAATGGTAGCAAGAGCATCTGCAAACTGGTTCTCGTCCCGAGGGATATACTCAAGCTTGACTGTTGTGAAGAAAGTCAATAACCTCCTTGTATAATCCCTGTAAGGTATCAGATGATCCTGGTGTGTGTACCATTTGCCATTGGTTTGATTAACTACCAAAGCTGAATCTCCGAATACAGTTAAAGTCTTAATCCTGAGGTCAATGGCTTCCTCAAGACCCATAATGCAAGCTTCGTATTCAGCTTCGTTATTAGTGCAGTTGAAAGTGAGTTTTGCCGAGAAAGGCATGTGAACTCCCTTAGGTGTAACGAGTACTGTACCAACACCACGACCATTCATATTAATAGCCCCGTCAAACATCATAGTCCATTCTTCTTCTGGGTCAGGCCCTTCAGTGTGAACAGGCTCTTCATGATCTTTCACTTTTATGAACATGATGTCTTCATCGGGGAAGTCAAATCTCATAGGCTGGTAGTCATCAATAGGTTGCTCAGCAAGATATTCAGATAGTACACTGCCCTTGATGGCTTTCCGAGAGGTGTACTGAATGTCATATTCCGTGAGGATCATCTGCCATCTTGCAACCCGTCCGGTAAGAGCTGGCTTCTCAAAAATGTACTTAACTGGATCCATCTTTGAGATCAACAAAGTAGTGTTGGTCAACATATATTGTCTCAGTCGGCGAGCAGCCCACGCTAAAGCACAGCAAGTTTTCTCGAGCAGTGAATAACGTTGTTCACAGTCGGTAAAATTTTTGCTCAGGTAGTATATTGCATACTCTTTTCGACCAGACTCGTCATGCTGGCCCAGCACACACCCCATCGACTCTTCTAATACAGTCAAATACATGATTAGAGGTCTTCCTTCAACTGGAGGCATAAGGATTGGAGGTTCTTGCAGGTATTCCTTGATCTTGTCAAAAGCCCTCTGGCAGTCTTCATTCCACCTGACCGTTTGTTCTTTTCTCAACAGCTTGAACAAAGTTTCACAGGTTGCTGTAAGGTGAGATATGAACCGTGAAATGTAGTTCAATCGACCTAAGAACCCCCGAACTTCTTTCTCAGTTTTCGGTGCAGGCATCTCTTGAATAGCTTTGACTTTATCAGGGTCAACTTCAATCCCTTTCTCGCTTACAATAAAGCCCAACAGCTTACCAGATCGCACCCCGAATGTGCACTTGTTGGGGTTTAACTTCAATTGGTACTTCCTCAGGCGCTTGAACAGCTTCAGCAGATTCACTAGGTGGTCTTCTTCAGTAAGGGACTTGGCGATCATGTCATCCACATAACATTCTATTTCCTTATGAATCATATCGTGGAATAATGTCACCATAGCCCGTTGATATGTTGCACCAGCATTCTTCAGTCCGAATGGCATCACTTTGTAACAGAACGTGCCCCAAGGTGTGATGAAGGTTGTCTTCTCCATGTCTTCAGGTGACATCTTGATCTGATTGTATCCTGAAAATCCATCCATGAAGGAGAATACCGAGAACTGAGCCGTGTTATCCACTAATACATCGATGTGAGGTAATGGGAAGTTGTCTTTCGGGCTGGCTCTGTTCAGATCCCGGTAGTCAACACACATCCTTACTTTTCCGTCTTTCTTAGGCACAGGTACTATATTAGCAACCCACGGCGGATAGCTAGTTACAGCAAGGAACCCGGCGTCCCACTGCTTTTGTACCTCTTCTTTGATCTTCATTGCCATGTCTGGGCGAGTACGGCGCAGTTTCTGTTTAACCGGTGGGCATTCTTCTCTCAAAGGCAGCTTGTGCACAACAATGTCGGTGTCCAACCCTGGCATATCTTGATACGACCAAGCAAACACATCCACATATTCTTGAAGCAGATCAATCAGTTGTCTCTTCACTGAGTCTTGCAGGCAGGCCCCGATTTTAACCTCTTTCACGTATTCATCTGTACCAAGATTAATCGTTTCGACTTCCTCCTGATGAGGAGTGATGACCTTTTCCTCTTGTCTCAACAATCTGGCTAGCTCTTCAGGAAGCTCATACTCCTCTTCAACCCCTTCATCAGCTTGATTGATTGGATTGTCAAAGTCATACGAAGTCATAGCCGTGCTGTTGTCGGTGCTGTCTGGAAGGCACCCTCTGCAAGGGTTCAGTTTGTTCATTTTAGTGATTGATTTTAATCTTGTTTAGCAAAGTGAAATAAGGTTGTCATTTTGAAAACATCGCCATTTATTTTTTTGTACAAAAAGAAAAATGGAAAAACAGTGAGCGAAAAAGAAAAAGACTCATTTGCAAAAAGATGTCTGATATTTCATTGATTAATATTGTTGCACAAAAAAGTACAGATGGCCCGATTACAAAATGAGTCTTGTCATCTTGGGCAAGATGCAAGACTTTGATGCATGCTATAAAATACAGGAAATAATAATTACTCTGCATGAGTAACTCTTATAATTTCCTGGGAAGACCAGTTTGAGATACTGCTCCCCGGGATCTTTGGACGAATCCAGCTTTCCAGGTTGCGTTCTTCTTCCAGCTCGTCTTCCAAATTGTTGATAGCATCAGGGGTGAGCATTCCCCCACTGACAAAACCAGGCTTCCCAGCAGTCTCTGCTTGACTTTGTTGAGTTGGTCTGTAACCCAACCCAAATTTGTCCTTCTTCTCTTCCACAGATAAAACCTTGCCCCAGCCTTGGGCAGTTCCTTCTTCAACAACCTTCCGGGCTTGTTGATAAGATGCCATGGAGATCCCAGGCACAACAGAGGTTTCATTAATGTTCAAGGCGTCAAACCCTTGACTCATCGTCTCGTGGATCTCCCCATCCATCTCAATATACTTATAAGTAGCCAGATGGCTAACAAATATATCCTCCTCTCCGCAGATAGTAACGACTTGACCTTCCCACTCAAATTTCAACTTCTGGTCAAGGGTAGATGTTACTGCGCCAGCGGCATGAATCCATGGTCTACCCAACAAACAGCTGTAGGCAGGCTGAATGTCCATCACGTAGAAGATCGTTTTAAAAGTTTGTGGGCCAATCGTTACAGGCAACTCAATTTCCCCCAGAACTGATCTCTTAGAGCCGTCAAAAGCTCTTACTACCAAGTTACTGGGTCGCAATGCCAATCCTTCATACTCTAGCTTCACAAGGGCCTTTTTAGGTAAGACATTGAGGGATGATCCTGTGTCTACCAGCACATGGGAAAGGACTGCACCTTTACATTCCATAGTGATGTGCAGGGCCTTGTTATGGTTGCGGCCCTCCGTAGTCAAATCAGTATTGGTGAACCCTAGCCCATTGCTAGCAGTAACATTTCCAACCACAGTTTCCAACTGATTGACGGTGATCTCTTCAGGCACGTAAGCTGCGTGCAGGACTTTGAGTAGTGCATTCCGATGGGCTTCGGAGCACATAAGCAATGATAGAATGGAGATCTTGGAAGGCGTCTGATGAAGCTGATCCACTATTTTGTAATCACTCTTTTTGATGATTCTCATGAACTCATCAACTTCTTGATCAAAGGGCGTTTTCAAAGCTTCCTTAACAGCTGGATCTTCCTGCACCAGGCTCTTTCCTTTGCCTTGGCAGCAGCTTCTGCTTCGGCCGTGGGTCTTTGAATTTGTGGAGCAAAGAGACGTCCGCTTCGAGTGAAGCCTCTGCCTCCTCCCACATTATCTATTTGTGGTGCAGGTGTTGATGGTTCAAGAGTGATTTTCTGTCCTTCGCAGTATACGTCAGAGCCGTAATGCCAAGGGATGGCCTTACTGCTTTCGTAAGGTACTGGCCCAGGCACTGTGACAATGACTGGACTGATGGTAGCTGCAGAAGGGACTGTGATAGTCTGTGGATCATAATATATTGTGACTGGTGCTCTGATGGGAGTAACACTTTGTGAATTGTAAGCAGAATCATTTTCAGGATCATAATAAATCGTAACTGTTGAGACATTTTCATGGTTTGCTGCTGATGTTGTAGGAGACATTGTTGGAAGGATGGATGTTATTGTTGTAGGAGATTCGAAATGAAGTGGTGCTGAAGTTGTAGAAGGAATGTTTGTTGATATTTGGTCAGTTGAAATGACAGATGAAGCATTTGTTGATAAAACCGAAGAGTTGTTGGGAATAATGGTTGTTGCAGTTGTAGGAGATGCTGGAATTGTTGCCGATGAGATTGCTGGATTTGTTGGAAATGAAGTTGTAATTTGAAGTAGGCCACTCTGGATGAGACCATCTATGCCATCCCTCAAGTTATCACAACCATTCACTGAGATGTTGCAGTAAGCACACCCTAGCTCACATCCCGGGAACATTTGACATTCGAGGAGTTGAGCTTTAATTTCTACCAACGGTGTCCGAATCTGACCCACACTGGTTATCAAATAAGACGGCTTGTCTTCTTCAATAGCATTGATTCTGGGACCTCCGTGGTGTGGCATAGGATTTTTGTTGACATTCGGTGGTGGTGCAAAGTTCAGAGCCTTAGAGTCTACCAGGTCTTGTACCTTCATGTGCAAGGCTCTGCACTTCTCTGTACTATGACCAGGTGCATTTGAGTGAAAAGCACATCTGGCGCTGGCGTCGTAATTTCTGGGCAGACTGTTAGGATCTGGAGGTGCCAACATCCTTAGCTCAACTAGGTTGAGTTTCAAGAGCTGTGGCAGTAATGTGGCATAGGGCATAGGGATCGGATCGATCACCCTATTGGCCTGAGAGGGCCTCTGTTGGAATGGTCTCTGCTGATTGTTGTTGTTGGAGTTGCTGTTGTTGTAATTTCTTGGAGGATACTGGGTTTGTTGCTGGTACTGAGGTTGTTGCTGATAATTTTGTTCCGGTGGTTGATAAGCTGGTTTTGGATGAGCTGGAGCGGGAATGGTGACTGCTGCCACAGACCTATGAACATATTGGGGCCTGCCCCTGTTGGTGTGGATAGCATTGGTTTCACCAGTTCTTCTTGGGCCTGCAAAAGGCTTTCTTGCATTACTGGATGAGCTTGCACCGTTGTCTGAGATCTTACCCATCTTTAATAGGCTTTCAATTCTCTCCCCGGCTATGACTACATCTGCAAAGCTGGTAGATGAGAAGGCAGCTAGCCTATCAATGTAAGTCCCCTGGAGGGTGTTCATGAACATATCAGCCATCTCCCTCTCTGACATAGGTGGCTGGACAGCAACAGCCAATTGCCTCCATCTTTGGGCATACTCTCGGAAACTTTCTCTAGACGACTGTGACATTCCTATTAGGAGGGTCCTGTTGGGGGCCATATCCAGGTTATACTGATACTGTCTGATAAAGGCCTCTGCCAGGTCCTTCCAGCATCTAATGGTTGCTCTTGTCAAGTGGGAGTACCACTCCCTCGATGCTCTAGTTAAGCTATCCTCGAAATAAAACATCCATAACTTTTCGTCCATGGTATAGGCCTTCAGCCTCCCCAGAAAAGATTGTAGATGGGTCCGGGGATAGGAAGTCCCATTATACTTCTCAAAGCATGGTGGCTTAAATTTGTGGGGAATCCTGAC
Source organism: Lathyrus aphaca (assembly GCA_963966055.1). NCBI lineage: Eukaryota > Viridiplantae > Streptophyta > Magnoliopsida > Fabales > Fabaceae > Lathyrus > Lathyrus aphaca. The sequence continues at coordinate 143,963,238 of OZ014523.1, forward strand.
CCCGTCTACCAAGCCCATATCCATAACATCAAAACCCAAAGAGTTTTGAGACTCTAAGGATCTTAATTTCTCAGCTATCTCATCCAGCCTTCTATCATAGGCTTCCTCCCCAGCTCCCATCACTGTGAACTGGTCCTCCTGGGGGTCTTCCTGCAGTACTCTCCCTGTTGTGGCATTCCCTTGTATATTGACAGGGATGTTGATCTCTGGATGCTGGTGGGGTCAAAGACTGGGGGATTGACATGAGGTTGGACTCTTTCATTGTTGCTTGTCCTAGCAGTCCCTGGCTGATGGTCTTCCTGGTTTCTCCCTTCTACCAGTGCCCTCAACCTCTCCTGGCTTTGAGCCATATTGTTCATCACCTCCATGAATTGGGTCATCTGATTCCTCATTTCCAACCTCTCGTTGGTCATTTGATTTCTGACCTCTGTAAGGTCCTGCTGCATTTGATCCATCTGTATGCCTGGAAGGTTGTTACGGGTTGGATATCTATGTGGACGGTTGAGTGGAAACACATGTCGTCGAGCAATAATTCCTGAAATCACAACAGAGTTAGCAACAGCAACAAAACAAACCTACAAAACAAAACAAAAGGTTAGTATGCAATGCAGTTTGTCTATTTGTTCCCAAGGTATCCGGCTTGGTACTTGGTTTTGACCTTTCCAGAGGGTTGTAATTGATGCACCCTTTCACTCCAACCAGAGGCACATTGGGAAATTGTCCACAACTTGTAATGATGTCTCTGCCCTTAGTACTCTGTGTACACCATCTGATATCATCTGAGGTTAGAGCAACCAGCCTCCTAGCCCAGTTCTTCTGCTGGTGAGGGTTCAAGAATGCATCAGTCTTTGGCAGATGCTTGAGCAGCCAAGTGTGGAACAAAGGAGCACAGCATCTCACTAATCTTCCCCTTTGATTTTCATTCCTTTGATGGACAGAGTAGTAAAGATCTCCCAGTAAGGTGGGCACTGGGTTTCTCAGGATGAAAAGATGGATTGCATTCTTGCTAACAAACCTAGGCTCATCTGCAAAAAGTATGACCCCATATATGCTAAGGGCCAACAGAGCACAGACTGCCTTCCACTCCCCTAGGGAGGCCTTCAGACTAGCCTGAGAAGTCAAGAAATCCAGGTGAAAACCTGGGATTCCAGCTTTAGATGTCAGGTTCTGCCCTATCAAAACTGGTTCCAGATGTAATGCTTTGGCTATCTCCTCATTACTTGGGAAGGCCATCTCAGGGTTGAAAGGGATTCCACCCCTGATGGGTACACCAACCAATGATGAATACTCCTCCAGCAAAGGTCCCAACTGAAAATTCTGAAATGTGAAGCACCTCAGAGGGGGATCATAGAATTGCAGGCAAGTATGTATCAGGCTCCTCTGTGAAGGGTCCAAATCCAATACCATATCAAGGATTCCTCCATAATGTTCTCTGAAATATGGTATGTGGTCTGGAGTAATCAGGTTCTGAATTCTCCTGATGCTAGCTAGCTCAGGCTCAAAGAAGTGGTAGGAGATGTTACTTTTCTTAGGTGCCATGTTGCTGAAGAAGAAAATAGGACAAATGCTGATGATGGAGAATAAAATTTGATGATGGACCTCTGACAGGCTGAGACTGATGATGCAGATAGCTGATAACTGGAGTGGATACTGAAAGGTCTATGCTGATGATGGGGTCAAAACCAAGCCAAAGTGATAGGATGGATACCCTGAAAAACAAATAAACACATGTTAGAATGATGCAATGAGGATGTATGCAAATGATATGCAAGGGTTTGTGACTGAGCTGGATCTGATCAAGTGCTCTGATATAGGTCCAAGTGTGTTCAAGAAATCCAGATGGAGGTTTATAGGTCCAGTAACCAAGGTGGGGGACTCAAATAAAGAGTCACATGTCCAGGGTTAAAAAAAATCACAAGAAATGTTCCAAAATGGAGTACTCTTAATCAATGCAAAGTAATAGGGTATGCTGAGGTCAAGGGTACCTGCAAACCTGTAAACAGCCCAACCCCCTCACAGGTGGTGTTCTAAAACAAGGATCCTCAGACTTGGATCAATTATGAGAAGTGTAAACACTTCTAACCCGGAGGTACAGTGTTCACAATAACCATAAAAGTTCCTCCTCTAATTCACCTCAGTTTCTGAAGGTCAAAACTAAAGGTCATCCAGACTTAGCAGGCTTCCCAGATAGCCCTAGTACTGCAGGAAATCTGCAACACAGAGTTCTCAAGAAGAAACCCATATCTGAACTGTGTTTCATATTCCCGCACCAGACCGAGATGGAATGGGAAAGAATATGAACCACTCTAGCCTAGGTGTCACTCAGGTCCCAGGTATAGGACCTTATCTCTCAATAGAACCCCACCCACCAAAGCAAAACCAGATCCAGCCAGGCAGCATGACAGTATGATATATACAAAAGCTATAAAGAAAACAATAAAGCAACTGTACATAAAGCAATAAACAAAAATAAATATACAAGCACAGGTAGCACATAACACCCCAGTAAACACAAATCAATCAAGCGCTAGGAGGAACCCACAAAAAGAACCAGAAGCCCTGGTTACAGTATAAGGGTCCCCAGCAGAGTCGCCAAGCTGTCGCTCCCGATAAATGGGGAATTGGCCCAAATAAAGGTACAGACGCGAACGGTCGGCGAGAGGAACAATGAGAACACACAGGAGTGAACTCACTGGAGATGAATAGAGTCGCCAGCTAGGCATTTTTATCCCGGAGGAAAGGCAATGCTGCATAAGCCTAGAAAGATATGGATAAGACGGTCGCGAACCAGAGAGACTGAGAAAGGGGGTTGGTTACAACCTGGGAAGGTATTAGCACCCAGATTGTCCGTCGTACTCGACGGGATCCACGCTTAAAAGATTTGTGTTTTAAAGGGGTAGTGTTAGTGCAATCTGTGTATAAAAGGGCTCGAAAAAGGATGTACAGGTGTCAGTGTAAAAAAGGAATGTGAAGTGAAATATGTGAAGTGTCAGTGTAAGAACAAAAATGAAATGCTCATGATAATGAGGCTAAAGAATGATACTGGAAAGAGGGGGAATATACAGAGACTTTTGTTCGATAACTGTTAAGTTATGCCTACGTATCCTCTCGTGCAATGAGGAAGTCAGAACACCGTAGTTCGACCCAAAGAGACTGAAAGATGAATTGACTTGTGAACTGCTTACTTGTCCATGCTCAAGTGTATGACCTGTCTGGCTCAGGTGCAAACTGTCTTGCATTAGACGGAAGAAGCGAGTCCTCGTTTGTGAATGAATGAGATGAGAAAAGAATCCCGAAGGAGACGATTGTTGTTTGTTTTTGTGTTTTCAGTCTTTTATTGCTTTTGAAAGTTTGTCATAAGTTAATGAGCTTAAGCCTAAACCAATGGGTTAGCAAACTCATCACATCTTCCCTCTGATTAGGGGTAATGAGAGTACCTTAAGTGTGAAGTCAGATTCTCACACTTAATCACCTTTGGTGTAGGATTAAGATCATTGACCTACTTGTGATTATTTAGATGTTTTTGTTGTTTTTGTTTAGTGTTAAGTAATGAGATTAAGCCATAATCAGGGATTAAACAGACTCATTACACCATCCTAATAGAAGGATAATAGATGAGAATGTTTAAGCTGAGGAAAGCTCCTCAACTTAATCCATGATTAGGGATTAAACTCATGACAAAACAAGCCTTTGATTAAGTGGATTTTACTTAATGGTATGATGATGAAGTGGTTTTTATGGTTTGTAAGACAACTTGAAGGGGACTTGTCCATTAACACTAGGGTTAGTCCTTCTTAACCAGTTAAGGAAGAATTAGAACCCTAATGCAAGGCCCAAGTTACAAGCTTGATGTCTTAGTGATTATTAAGTGAATTAATTAAAGGAAGTAAACACATTAAGGGTTTAACACTTAGGATTAAAGTTATACACTCCATCCTAATAGAAGGATGCAGGCATAAGCTTAATCACAAAGCCTTAAAGCCTTTAGGGTTTAGTCCCTGATTATGAGGTGAGGAGAGAGGACTCAAAAGAGACACAAAGGTAAAACTAAGTGGGGAGACTAATCAAAACCCTAATCATTGTCATGCTTGGTTGTTCCTAAGGTTTGTGAGGTTTAAGAAAGAAGATCTTCAATGGAACCACCAGGGAGCAGATGAAAGGATCAAGAGAAGCAAAGTAACTTGCTTCATTCAAGAAGTCAAGTCACTTGAGGAAAGAAAGGTAAGAAGAAGAAGAATGATCAAGCTCAATCTCAAACACAAAGCAAAATGCAGCAAGGATGCATAAAAGAGATGAAGAGAAGTTATGAGAAGTGAAGGCAAATTCACTTCTCAAAGTCACTTACCACCTGAAAGGTTAGAAAAGAAATGCAATGCAATGCAAAATGGGATGGAATGACATGATGCAAGCCAAAAACAGAAGCACATTCATGATGTTAATGATGCTATGAGACACTACAAACATGAGACAACAAATGGAGATGATCATACAAGCTCATGGATGCAAATGGAGCAAGTTAAAACACATGAACATTCATGAAAAGTTATGAAATGCATATGGCATACAACATGACAAATGCAAGATGCAATGATCAAACATGCTTTCAATATGTCTTAAGATGTTCAATGAATCAAATGGAGGCATGGAATGTCATGGCAAGTCATGTTATGCAAGTAAATGCAAGGTGGATGCATATGGAAGCCCAAATTAGGGTTTATGATCAAAGCATCAAACACAAACCAAAATCAGAAGCAAACAACACTATAAAAAATTGAAAATGCACTCAAAGGACCCCTAATCCTATACTAACCCAATGCCCAAAGGAGGGGTTTCAACTCTTAACCTAATTCAAGATATGATTTTCCTAAGTTTTATAGGGTTTTAGGGTTCCTTAACAAGAAAATTATCAAACAAAAGGAAAATGAAAGATAAAATCATGGCCATTTAATCTCATAAACTACATGCTAAACACAATGCAATGCAAAAGGAATCAAGGTCCAACTCTTTAGGGTTAGGCAGAAATGATTTTTTGAAGTTTGGATCAAAATAATGCATCAAAATGATTTTAATTCCATGGAAAATTCTTAAAATGCATCAAGATCAAAAAAGAAATTTGGTTTGAAGGTTGGACAATGTTTGTAAATGTTTTTAAATGCTTCATGAATTTTTTGGTGATTTTTAAATACCTAAAAGTATTTTTAATTAATTAATTCTCATTAATTAATTAAAGAGAAACTTTTAAATATTTAAAAATACTTTTTTAATGCTAAAAATAAAAATAAAAAATATTTTTGTGTTCTGAAATTAAATAATAACTTGTACAAAAATTTTCAGATTTTTTGAATGAATTTTACTATTTTTAATAAATTGTAGAAGTTAAATGGAAAGAAAAATAAAATAAACAAAATAAAATGAAAAGTAATTCAATCTAGAGGCTGAGATTCAAAGCTGGGAGGAGACCATTGACTTGGCGCGTGAATCAAAGGACAGGATGCATTCTGACTTAATTAGGTTTTACAAATTAATTAAATGGATTTAATTAAACTAATGGTGATTAGGGCTAATGAGGATACATCTGGGCCACTCACACACGCGCGAAGTCAACAAAGTCAGACAATCCAACGCATGAGATTCAAATGGACTTAATGACTAGGATTAGGGCTAAGTACTTTCAGGTGACCGGAGGGGAGCTCCGGTCATCTTCTCCAGCAATGTCAAAACCCTAGATCATGATTCAGGCCACCACACTTCAAATTAAACACAACAAAATGATCCTCTAACATCCTAGAATACAAATCCACCCTCAAACATCATTTAAACTCCAAGAATCATGCAAATCGAAGGAAACAAATCTCACGGGTGAAATTTCAGAGCATCAGTACAAACTCATTTTCCACTCATTTTCGATTCTAAGAACATCCCCATGACCAGCAAGACATAAGCTATCAATTTATAACTTAAAAAGCAAGCTCTGAGAGAAAAAGTTCACGGCCATACCTGAGATGGAAGCTTCTGTTTCTGGGCTTTCTGGGCTACTCTTTGGTGCAGACTCACTCCAATGGGTCCCCTGGTGCTAATGGCAAGCTTGGATGGAGCTTAAACAAGCTATTTTGAGAGATTCAAAACTGATATATCAGAAAATGAGGTCTGTGTGTATGATGTTTTAAGCTCTAGCAATGGTTGATTCTGGTTCCTTTTAGGGTGTTTGGCTTGTTGGTGAAGAGAAATGGGATGTGTGATGGCTGAAAAATGAGTTTCGAAGGAGGGAAGCTTCTTGACAGTTTTTGTGGGGACTGAGTTCTGGCTTGCTTCAAGGGCCAATGCTGTGCTATATCATTCCCACAATGTGTGAATAGGCTGAGGGCAGGTCAGTAGGGGTGGCTGTTTACTATTCCATGAGTATGGGAGTTTTGGCCAAAAAGTCAATGTGATTGGTACTTGCAGCATGGGCTATGGCAGCAGCTGTGTTAGGGCATGTCTTGCTTCAGCTTGAGTCAAGGATGACCATTGGATTGCTTATGAATGACTGCAACATGTGGATCATGAATTGAGAGTGATTTTGCAAGTTGTCCACTTGTGTTTTCTCATGATTTTTGCTTATGCACATGTGATTCTTCTTGCTGAATTTTGTCACATGATGTCTCAATTGGTCATGGCAATGCATAGAAAGTAACTAGTGATCACATAACTCCTTGGAGAATGATTTTGTCACACATCCCTCTTTTGCACTTGTAATGAGAAATGACTTAGAGATCTTTGAAAACCAAAGCAAACAATGCAAAATCCCTTGGGCCAATTATGTTTTTTAGGTCATGTATGATCATGTGATGAAGTTTTGAAACCATTTTGAAGTCACTAGAATGCTTGGTACATGAATTTACAAGTTTTCCATTTGGTGCATAACTTGAATTTTAGTGATTTTTGCTAACTTTGATGAACCATAACTTTTGATCCAAAATGAATTAGGTCATGTTCTTGTACTTTTTGAAAAGGGAAAGATCTATTCTACAACTTTCATGACCAAAGTTTTCCCATTTGAAGCATTTTTGGATCAAAAAGTGAGGGTTGAAAAGTTGCCTAAAATGTCACATTCTTTAAAAGTCAAACTTACCCCAAAAAGTCAACTTTACAAAAACTTCAAATTCTTGAATTTTGTGAACTTTAAACTTCTTCCATGATCAAATAAAGATCATATACACTCAAAATGATGGAGATCACCCCTTGGTTGGGTCATTGGGGGCCTCAGATGCCCTGATTTTGCACTGACTTGTCCAGAAAGTCAACTCTTGACCAGATGACTTCCCCATGGAATTTCTTCATGAAAATTTATATGCATACTCCCTATACCATATAGAGACCAATAGAAACAAGAATGACCAAAAAATTTGAAGTTATGGCCTCTGAAACCAAAACCCTAATTTTAGGTCATCTGTGCAGTTAAACCTGGCTCTGCTTCCATACCAATCCCAGTTCTTGTGATTCTTTAGCATTCTTGACTTTGAGAGGGTGCAATGTGATACTTGAACACACATAGACCCCTTTTAAGTGATTGATGGCCTTTGGAGTGGCTCAAGAAGCTCTTGGATTGCTCAGGTCACAAACCCTAGATGCAGATGACTTAGAATCTATGTAGTGAATCAAAAATGTGGTATGATGTGTTATGATTGTGTTTATGCATATGAAATTATCACAAGCCATGGTGTGAATGGGTTAGGGCAAATTTGGGGTTTGTGAGGTTTACAAGAAATATCTTCAGAGAAACCACCAGGGAGCAGATGAAAGGAGCAAAGAGAAGCAAAGTAACTTGCTTCAATTAAGAAGACAAGTCACTTGAAGAAAGAAAGTGAGATTAACAAGAATGAACAAGCTCAATCCAAAGCACAAGACAAAATGCAGCAATGATGCATAAGAGTGATGAAAAAGAGATTATGAGAAGTGAAGGCAAATTCACTTCCCAAAGTAACTTACCACCTGAAAAGTTAGTGAAAGAAATGCAATGCAATGCAAATGAGATGAAATGACATGATGAAAACCAAAACCAGAAGCATGAGTATGATGTTAATGATGCTAAGAGATGATACAAACATTAAACAAGGCATGAGGATGATCATACAAACATATGGAATGCAAGAGAAACATGCTTAGAAACATGAACATACATGAAAGGTTATGAAATGCAAATGACATACAACATGGCAAATGAAGGATGCAATGATCAAACATGATTCTAATATGTCCTAAGATGTGTAATGAATCAAATGAAAGCATAAAATATCATGGCAAGTCATGGTATGCAAGCAAATGTAAGATGAATGCAAAAGAAAGCCCAAATTAGGGTTCATGATCAATGCACAAAACAAAATTCAAAACCAGAAGCAAACATCATGATAAAAATTTGAAAGTGCATTCAAAGGAACCCTAAACCCATACAAACTCACTGCCCAAAGGAGAGGATCAAATTCTTAACCTAGTGTAAGTTATGAATTTCCTAAGTTGGCTAGGGTTCTAAGGTACCTTGTCAAGAAAAATGTCAAACAAATTGAAAATGCAAGATCAATTCATGCCAATTTAATCCTATAAACTAAATGTTATACAAGATGCAATGCAAAAAGAATCATTGTCCAACTCTTAAAGGCTAGGCAGAAATGAATTTTTGAAGATTGAATCAAAATAATGCCTTGAAATGAAATTAATTCCATTGAAAATTGTCAAAAGGCATCAAGATCAAAAAAGAAATTTGGTTTGAAAGTTGGACAATGTTTCTAAATGATTTTAAATGTCTCATGAATTTTTTTGGGGTTTTTAAATACCTAAAAGTATTTTTTATTAATTAATTCTCATTAATCAATTAAAAATAAACTTTTAAATGATTTAAAAATAATTTTCAATGCAAAAAATAAAAATAAAGATATTTTTGGTTTCTGAAAATTAATAAAAGGTTTGATAAAAATTTTCAGAATTTTTTGATGATTTTTACTATTTTTAAATAAATGTACAAAAGAAATGAAATGAAATGAAAATAAAATTGAATTTAAACTGAAAATGAGAAAGTATGCAAATCAAAGGGCCAGCATTCAAACTTGGACACGCGCGAATTGACTTGGCGCGCATCTGGACGGCCAGCATTCAAATTTACGTAATTAAGACTAAACCCTAATTAACTAACCCTAATCACTTTCAGATGACCGGAACAGTGTTCCGGTCATCTTCTCCGGCCAACCCCCTCCCCTGAATCCCTCAAAACGCCATGAAATTTCACCAAAAGCTCCAGAAACAATCAATGATCAACAACAAAACATAATCCAGCAACAAATCCCATTTATTTCTACTCAAAATCAAGATACGAATCAAACATCAAAAACTGCAAAAATTTCAGAAACACGATACAAGCTCATTTCTCAATAATTTTCAAAAGTAAAAGGTTCAGTGAACTCAGGGAAGCATGCTTTATCATTTAGAAACAAGAAATAAAGGTTCTGGAAAAATGAATTTCCATGGCTACCTGAATCGAAGCTTTGATTTCTGGAACTTTCTGGTTGGCCCTTTGATCCAAAACAACTCTAATGGACCTCCTGAGAAGCTTGCAATACTTGTTTGGAGTTTAAAATGGCTGGTTTGAAAGATTGCTGAAGTTCTGTTCAAAGATGGGAAGAAACCGTGTTTTGATTTCAGTGAGTTTCAGGCTATGGTGATGGGTGGTTTGTGATCAGTGAGGCATGTTGAGATTGTTTGTGAAGTTTGTTTGTGTGTTTTATGCTTGTGGAGAGTGTTTCGAATGGTTTTGCAAAATGGAGCAACTTTGATAACTATGGCTTGGAGTGTGTTTCAGCATGAAGTGTGTGGTGTGTTATGCTGGCTTTGGTCCATGTATCAAGTGGTGATAGGTCAGAGAGTTGTTGGTGGCCTATGGTGATTGGTATGGGCAAGTTGCCAAAATGTCAAACTTTGTGTAAGAGAGGTATGGGCAATGGTAAAACTTGCTTTTTGGCTTGCTTTGGCTCAGCTTGAATCAAGGAAAGCTATGGAAAAGGTCTAGAGGCAATGCAGCAAGTGGTTTGTGGTTTGTGATAGGTTTTGCAATTTTCACAAAGTTTGGTTCCTTTGGAATTTCTTGAGGTTCAAGGCATGAAATGAGATGATTCTTGGGCCAATTCTGATTTTTAGGAGTCATATGATCATGTTGTAATGAGTTTGTACACTTTTGAAGCCTTTAGAACACTTGATCATACCATTTTGCAAAATGCCACTTTGGTAGAAAACTTCAAATTATGTGATTTTTCCCAACTTTGACAAGCCATAACTTTTGATCAAAAATGAATTAGGTCATGTTTTTGTACTTTTTGAAAATGGAATGATCCATTCTACAACTTTCATGACCAAAGTTTTTCTATTTGAAGCATTTTTGAATCAAAAAGCAAGGGTTGAAAAAGTTTCCCAAAATGGCAATTTTCAATATAAGTCAACTTTCCCAAAAAGTCAACTTTGCAAAAGGCTTGAAATTCTTCAATTTTGTGAACTTATAACATCTTCTATGATCAAATGAAGATCATACACAATCAAAATGATGAAGAACACCCTTTGGTTGGGTCATTGATGGCCTCAGATACCCTGATTTTGCACTGACTTGCTCAAAAAGTCAACTCTTGATCAGATGACTTCCCCATTTAATTTCTCCATGAAAATTGATATGCATTATCCCTATACCATATGGAGACCAATAGAAACAAGAATGACCAAAAAATTTGGAGTTATGGCCTTTGAAACCAAAACCCTAATTCTAGGTCATCTGTGCAGTTAAACCTAGCTCTGCTTCCATGCCAATCTCAGTTCTTGTGATTTTTGACATTATTGACTTTGAGAGGATATAATATGATGCTTGAACATACATGGGCCCATTTGAAATGATTGATGACCTTTGGAGTGGTTCAAGTGGCTCTTGGATTGCTCAGATCACAAACCCTAGATGCAGATGACTTAGAAACAATGCAGTGAATCACAAATGTGATATGAGATGCTATGATTGAAATTATGCATATGAGGATATCACAAGCCATGGTGTGAAGGGGTGAGGGCAAATTTGGGGTGTTTACAGCTGCCCCTATTCAAACATGAGTTAGCTGTGCAGGATGTAAGCAACGGCTTATCAGGCAAACAAAGATAACTTGTGGTTGAATACTAAAGACAGTCCAAAATTTGCACTCACAGAATGAAGAAGAAAAGGGATATAGATTGTAAAAGAAAATAAAGTATATTATAAAGTGTGGACGACGGAGGACGACCATCGAGCAGAGGACGACTGCTGGGGAAAGAGCAATGACGGGGACGGCCGACATGCTGGGGAAGATGCAGGAAATAAAGCAATGACGAGGACGGCCGACATGCTAGGGATATAAGAGATTATGGTGGGGACGACCATCAGGTAAAGCTATAAGATCTTCTGGGGATTAGAAAAAGAATGATGGGGACGGCCATCAGGTTCATGAAGTAATGCAAACAACGATGGGGACGGCCATCGGGCTAAACTGATGAAGTGATCGTCAGGAAAAGGAAAAGGGACCACAACGGAGACGACCATCGGGTTAAAGAATAAATGAAATAATGATGAGGGACGGTCATCAAAGGTGAAGGACGATCACCTAACAGGGGACGGCTGCTCTGTTGGGGATAAGATGTGGGACGATCATCTAAGGTGAAGGACGATCACCTAGCAGGGGACGGCTGCTCTGAGGTTTATCATGACATAGGACGAATGTCAGATAACAAGATCAACGATGGGGACGGCCATCGGATAAAATGATGAAGGACGATCATCAAAAAGGTGAAGGACGATCACCTAGCAGGGTACGGCTGCTAAAAATCACGACATAGGACGAATGCCGGATAAAAGGTCGACGATGGGGACGGCCATCGGACGAGCATGATGAAGGACGATCATCAAGAGGTGAAGGACGATCACCTAGCAGGGGACGGCTGCTCTCAAGGTTTATCATGACATAGGACGAATGTCAGATAAAAAAAAAAGGTTGCTTTGCTGGCGACCTAAATGGGGAATAGTAAACACGGACGAGTGTTCACATCCAAGAAATAAAAGGTATAAGTGTTTTGACATTGTGTATAGATTAAAGATGCGGACGAGCATCCTTAAGACTACGATACGGACGAGTATCGGGTAGAAACAAATACTGACGCGTGTTCAGAGATGATGATACGGACGAGTGTCAACTGGTTAACAAGGAACACGGACGAGCGTTGATTCTGAGGGGACTCTTCTGGGGAAAAGTAGACACAGACGAGTGTCTAAATTCAAGAAGACATAAGTTTTTGACACGTGTATGGATTAAAGATGCGGGCGAGCATCCTTAAGACTACGATACGGACGAGTATCGGGTAGAAACAACGCTTGACGCATGCTCTGAGATGATGATACGGACGAGTATCAACTGGTTAACAAAGAACACGGACGAGTGTCGAATCTGAGGGGGTTTAAGTTGTATATACAAGATACGGACGAGCATCTATATGAGTGACATAAGTATGAGTGGTGTATAGGAGAGTGTTTAACCTGCTGGGGAGAGTGACACGGACAAGTGTCAAAAGGAAGTATAATATAAACAAGTATATGTTTTACAAAGTTTTTAGGTAACTGTGCTGGGGAAGACGACACGGACGGGTGTCAAGGAATCTGTACAAAGATGTATCTGTGAGTGCAAAGAGGAAGCCTTGGCTTTCTACTGGGGATATGACACGGAAGGGTGCCAAGAAGTATATGTAATATATAAGTGTCTGCTTGCAAAGGAGGCTCGGGCGACTTTACTGGGGAATGATGACACGGACGGGTGCCACAAGGAGTGTGTATCTGTATTTGTGAGCATAAGGCCGATGTTTTAGCTTTAGCTCTCCGCTAGGGATATGACACGGACGGATGTCAGGACGTATCTGTATCTTTAGGGAAAGTGTCTGGGCTCTCTTCCGGGGATATGGGGAATCTTTTGATGGTTTGTCAGTATTCACAAGTGTTTGATTCAGAACATGGCTTATGATTATGCAATATGTTTGATTTTTGCCGTAATGCTCCGTATTAGACGGAATGCTACGCTTTGTGGGGAGAATATGATGCGAATGCTATGATTATGCAAAGATACCGATCCGGGATTCGGATCCCGCTGCTAAGAAGATCTCTGGTTGATCTGCTTGAAGTGGACATCCCAGCTGGGGATGAAGTTACCGGTAGATCTGACATATGGGACTCTGCTTGGGGAAATAGGTCACTGATAGACCCATCCTTGGTAATGAGGGACCCAACTGGGGTTTGTTGAAGCTTTCTTCACTCTGTTGTGGGATCTTCAGACGTTGCTCTTCTGGATAGAGGCTGCAACTCTGCGGGGGGATGGTTCCCTGGCTTTTGCACTTGGCTGAGGAGGAAGTAAATGGCAACTCGGCTGGGGAGAAATGATGAATGGCAACTCAGCTGGGGAGAAAGCACCTACGGTGCTAATTGGGAGATAGACTGAGTAGATAATGATTTGCCAGCTTGCTGGGGTGAAGCTTCCATGCCCCATATTGTGCTTTGAATACCTGCAATCCTGAAAAGACAGAGAAATGCACAAGTAATCCCGAGGTATCCCTTACCGGATTCCATCATAGGAGTTTAGGCACTCCTGGGAGTAAGCATATTTTCCGCAAGCACGTATTTTTAGAAAGGAAACATCTGTATTTATGCAATCAATATCTTAAGGACATCAGACATTTTGCAAATGAAAAATAAATGTACGAGACAAAGTATGACTGAAAATCTGATTTTATTAATCTATGCGCCCTGAATTGGCAAGATACAGTCAAAGAAATGGATCCCCTAAAATGAGGAGACTGTTACAAGTTGAGAAACAAGAGATGTTGGCAATGTTGACGACGCTTCAAGGAGCTTCCCTTTGTTATGACTCGTATGACATTCGACGTTCTTCTCCTCCTGCTTTCTGAAGAAGGCTTATTCTGACCGGCGTTTGAACCTTTCGAAGCTTACCAAGTTGTAAGTAATACAGATGAATCCAGAGTACAGTCATTTGCTTATTCCCTTATTTTGCATGGATCGCCCTTTCGGGTTTTCAATCCATCGGGATACCCTTTTTTGCCTGAGTTGTCCAATGCGGCTTTTCAACTTAGCGGGCGTACATTTTTTTGTTTATTTCCCTTATTTTTGCCCGAGTCTTTTGTTCTGTTTTAGACTCGCCGGGATGCCCTATTTTTGCCTGGACTTACATTCTGTTTTTATGTCCAGCGGGTCATTTTATGCGAAGTATTTTTTAACTGCATCTGAATTCACAGGGGATGGGAAGTCTTCACCATCCATAATACTGAGCATGAGTGCCCCATCGGAGAAAACTTTCTTTACTACGAATGGCCCTTCATAGTTCGGAGTCCATTTGCCCCTGCGGTCTGTATGAGGAGGGAGGAGTCTTTTCAGCACAAGATCTCCTACTTGGTATTCTCGGAGCCTGACTTTCTGATCGAAGGCTTTCTTCATCCTTTTCTGATACAGCTGCCCATGACAGATTGCAGCTAATCTCTTTTCTTCAATCAGACTCAGTTGTTCGTATCGGGATCGGATCCATTCTGCTTCGTTCAGCTTAACATCCATTAATACCCGTAAGGAGGGTAACTCAACTTCCACAGGTAGGATTGCCTCCATACCATACACAAGCTGATACGGTGTTGCCCCAGTGGATGTCCTGATTGACGTACGGTACCCATGTAAGGAAAATGGTAACATTTCATGCCAGTCTTTGTAGGTGACTACCATCTTTTTCACAATCTTCTTGATATTCTTATTAGCTGCCTCAACAGCGCCATTCATCTTCGGCCTGTAAGGAGAAGAATTGTGGTGTTAGATCTTGAAGTCCCGACATAGTTCTGCCATCATTTTGTTGTTTAGATTGGAACCATTATCAGTAATGATTCGCTCGGGCACTCCATACCGACAGATGATGTCCCTCTTCAGAAATCGGGCTACCACTTGCCTTGTAACATTTGCATAAGAAGCTACTTCAACCCATTTGGTGAAATAGTCAATGGCAACCAGGATGAACCTGTGGCCATTTGAAGCATTCGGTTCAATCTTGCCAATCATATCAATGCCCCACATGGCAAAGGGCCAGGGTGAAGACATCACATTCAAAGGATTGGGAGGCACATGCACCTTATCCGCATAAATCTGGCATTTATGACACTTCCTGGCATAAGCGCAACAGTCGGCATCCATTGTGATCCAGTAATAGCCTGATCTTAGCAACTTTTTAGCCATGGCATGCCCTCTTGTATAGGTACCAAATGATCCTTCATGCACCTCGTGCATCAACAAGTCTGCTTCTGTTCTATCAACACATCTGAGGAGTACCATATCAAAGTTTCTCTTGTATAGGGAACCATCAGTATTCAGGAAGAAACTACCAGCAAGCCTTCTTAAAGTCTTCTTATCATTGGAAGATGCCCCAGGTGGGTATGTTTGATCCTCCAAGAAGCACTTAATGTCGTGGAACCAAGGCTTATCATCTTTAACAACATCTGCTGCAAATACATATGCTGGTCTGTCAAGTCTGGATACTGAGATCCGAGATACGAAGTTGGCAGCTTGAACTTTGATCATTGATGAAATGGTAGCCAGAGCATCTGCAAACTGATTCTCGTCCCGAGGGATATATTCAAGCTTGACTGTTGTGAAGAAAGTCAATAACCTCCTTGTATAATCCCTGTAAGGTATCAGATGATCCTGGTGCGTGTACCATTTTCCATTGGTTTGATTAATTACCAGAGCTGAATCTCCGAATACAGTTAAAGTTTTGATCCTGAGGTCAATGGCTTCCTCAAGACCCATAATGCAAGCTTCGTATTCAGCTTCGTTGTTAGTGCAGTTAAAGGTGAGTTTTGCCGAGAAAGGCAGGTGAACTCCTTTAGGTGTAATGAGTACTGCACCAACACCACGACCATTCATATTAACAGCCTCATTAAACATCATAGTCCATTCTTCTTCTGGGTCAGGTCCTTCAGTGTGAACAGGCTCTTCGTGATCTTTTGCTTTAATGAACATGATGTATTCATCAGGGAAGTCAAATCTCATAGGCTGGTAATCATCAATGGGTTGCTCAGCAAGATAGTCAGACAATACACTGCCCTTGATGGCTTTCTGAGATGTGTACTGGATGTCATATTCTATGAGGATCATTTGCCATCTTGCAACCTGTCCGGTAAGTGCTGGCTTCTCAAAAATGTACTTAACTGGATCCATTTTGGAGATCAATAAAGTAGTGTGGGTCAACATATACTGTCTCAGTCGGCGAGCAGCCCACGCTAAAGCACAACAAGTTTTCTCGAGCAGTGAATAACGTTGTTCACATTTGGTAAACTTTTTGCTCAGGTAGTATATTGCATACTCTTTTCAACCAGACTCGTCATGCTGGCCCAGCACACACCCCATTGACTCTTCTAATACTGTCAAGTACATGATTAGAGGTCTTCCTTCAACTGGAGGCATAAGGATTGGAGGTTCTTGCAAGTACTCCTTGATTTTGTCAAAAGCCCTCTAGCAGTCTTCGTTCCACCTGACCGTTTGTTCTTTTCTTAACAGCTTGAACAAAGGTTCACAGGTTGCTGTAAGGTGAGATATGAACCGTGAAATGTAGTTCAATGTACCTAAAAAACCCCGAACTTCCTTTTCTCTCTTTGGCGCAGGCATTCCTTGAATGGCTTTGACTTTATTAGGGTCAACTTCAATCCCTTTCTCACTTACAATAAATCCCAGCAGTTTACCGGATCGCACCCCGAATGTGCATTTGTTGGGGTTCAATTTCAGTTGGTACTTCCTCAGACGCTTGAATAACTTCAACAGATTTACCAGGTGGTCCTCTTCTGTGAGGGACTTGGCAATCATGTCATCCACATAACATTCGATTTCTTTATGGATCATGTCGTGGAATAATGTCACCATAGCCCGTTGATAGGTTGCACCAGCATTCTTCAGTCCGAATGGCATCACCTTGTAACAGAACGTGCCCCAGGGTGTGATAAAAGTTGTCTTCTCCATGTCTTCAGGTGACATTTTGATCTGATTGTATCCTGAAAATCCGTCCATGAAGGAGAACACCAAGAACTGAGCCATATTATCAACCAATACATCAATGTGAGGTAAAGGGAAATCATCTTTTGGGCTGGCTCTATTCAGATCCCGGTAATCCACACACATTCTCACTTTGCCATCTTTCTTAGGCACCGGTACAATATTAGCAACCCACGGCGGATAGCTAGTCACAGCAAGGAACCCGGCGTCCCACTGCTTTTGTACCTCTTCTTTGATTTTCATTGCCATATCTGGGCGAGTACAGCGCAGCTTCTGTTTCACTGGCGGGCAGTCTTCTCTTAAAGGCAGCTTGTGCATAACAATATCGGTGTCCAACCCTGGCATATCCTGATACGACCAAGCAAACACATCCACATATTCACGAAGTAGGTCAATCAGTTGTTCTTTTACTGAGTCTTGTAAGCAGGCCCCGATCTTAACCTCTTTCACATCTTCATCCGTACCAAGATTAACCGCTTCGACCTCCTCCTGATGAGGAGTGATAAACTTCTCCTCTTGCCTTAACAACCTGGCTAGCTCTTCAGGAAGCTCATAATCTTCTTCAACCCCTTCATCAGCTTGATTGATTGGATTGTCAAAGTCATACGAAGCCATAGCTGTGCTGTTGTCGGTGCAGTCTGAAAGGAACTCTCTGCAAGGGTTTAGATTGTTCATTTTAGTGATTGATTTTAATCTTGTTTAGAAAAGTGAAATAAAGTTGTCATTTTGAAAACATTGCCATTTTATTTTTGTACAAAAAGAAAAATGGAAAAAACAGTGAGCGGAAAAGAAAAAGACTAATTTGCAAAAGATGTCCGATATTCATTGATTAATCTGTTTGCACAAAATTACAGATGGCCCGATTACAAAATGAGTCTTGTCATCTTGGACAAGATGCAAGACTTGATGCATGCTTAAAATATACAGGAAATAATAATTACTCTGCAGGAGTAACCCTTATAATTTCCTGGGAAGACCAGTTTGAGACACGGCTCCCTGGGATCCTTGGACGTATCCAGCTCTCTAGGTTGCGCTCATCTTCCGACTCATCTTCCAAGTTGTTCACTGCATCCGGGGTGAGCATTCCCCCGCTGACAAAATTGGGCTTCTTAGCAGCCTCTGATTGATCTTGTTGAGTTGGTTTGTAACCCAACCCAAATCTGTCCTCCTTCTTCTCTACGGGCAGCAACTTGCCCCAGCCTTGGGCAGTCCCCTCTTCAACAACCTTCCTGGCTTGCTGATAAGATGTCATGGAGGTTCCCAGTACAGCAGATGCTTCATTTATGTTCAGGGCCTCAAATCCTTGGCTCATGGTTTCATGGATCTCTCCATCCATCTCAATGTATTTGTATGTAGCCAGGTGGCTAACAAAGATATCTTCTTCGCCACAGATGGTGATGATCTGGTCTTCCCACTAGAATTTCAGCTTCTGGTGAAGGGTAGACGTAACTGCGCCAGCGGCATGGATCCAAGGTCTACCCAACAAACAGCTGTAGGCCGGCTGAATGTCCATCACATAAAAGTTAATTTTGAAGGTCTGCGGGCCAATCATCACAGGCAGATCAATCTCCCCTAGGACTGATCTTTTGGAGCCATCAAACGCTCTCACTACTAAATTACTCGGACGCAAAGCCAAGCCATCATATTCCAGCTTCACCAAGGCTTTCTTTGGTAGAACATTGAGTGATGACCCAGTGTCCACCAGTACATGGGATAGAACAGCACCCTTGCATTCTAAAGTGATGTGCAAAGCCTTGTTGTGGTTGCGTCCCTCAGTTGTTAAATCAGCATTGGTAAAACCCAATCCATGGCTGGTATTGACATTTGATACCACGGTTTCCAACTGATTAACGGTGATCTCTTCTGGCACATATGCTGCGTGCAAGACTTTCAGTAATGCATTCCGGTGAGCTTCGGAACACATCAGCAGGGATAATATGGAGATCTTTGAGGGAGTTTGGTGAAGCTGATCCACCACCTTGTAATCACTTCTCTTTATAATTCTCATAAAATCGTCTACATCTTGCTCAAAAGATGTCTTCTGAGTTTCTTTGACAGCCGGCTCTTCAAATACCACACTCTTTCCTTTTGCTTTGGCAGCAGCTTCTGCTTCGGCATTAGGTCTTTGTAATTGTGAGGCAAAAAGGCGTCCGCTTCTGGTGAAGCCTCCGCCTCCCCCAACATTATCAATCTGTGGAGAAGAAGTTGAAGAGTCCAAAGTGATTTTCTCCCCATTGCAGTAGAGGTCAGAGCCATAATGCCAAGGGATGGCATTACTGCTTTCATATGGAACAGGTCCAGGTACCGTGATGGTAACTGGACTGACTGCTGCAGAGGAGGGTGTTGAAATGGTGTGCGGATCGTAGTAGATGGTGACTGGTGACCTGGAAGGAGATGCCACTGCTTGTTGTTGAAAGTTGTTGTTTGGAGGAACATATGATGGATCATAATAAATGGTGACTGCTGAGATATCTGTTGGCGTTGTAGAAGATTCTGTTGAATGAAGGGGTGCTGATGTTGTAGAAGAAATGGTTGTTAACATCTGGCTTGCTGAAGTGATGGATGGAGCCATTGTTGATGATATTGATGAATTGGTTGGAATGACTGTCGTTGCAGTTGTAGAGGATTCATGAATTGTTGTCAGAGGGATTGCTGGATTTGTAGGTACTGATGTTGTGATCTGAAGGATACCACTTTTGATAAGATCATCTATGCTGCTTCTCAAATTATCGCACCCGTTGACCGAAATGTTGCAATAACCACAACCGAGCTCACACCCGGGGAACATCTGGCATTCTAGGAGCTGAGCTTTAATTTCTACCAGAGGTGTTCGAATCTGCCCAACACTGGTGGTTAAGAAAGATGGCTTGTCTTCCTCAATAGCATTAATTCTTGGTCCTCCATGGTTGGGCATGGGATTCTTGTTGACATTTGGCGGGGGTGCGAAATTGAGGGCTTTGGAATCCACTAGATCCTGTACCTTCATTTGTAAAGCCCTGCATTTCTCTGTACTGTGGCCAGGTGCATTTGAATGAAAAGCACACCGGGCATTGACATCATAGTTTCTTTGAAGACTGGTAGGATCCGGTGGGGCCAATGTCCTTAACTCAACCAAGTTGAGCTTCAGGAGTTGTGGCAATAAAGCGGCATAAGGCATAGGAATAGGGTCAATCACCCTATTTGCCTGTGATGGTCTTTGTTGGAAGGGTCTTTGCTGTTGATTGCTGTTGTTGTTGTTGTTGTTGTCGTTGTAGTTTCTCCGAGGCGGATACTGAACTTGTTGCTGGTAGTGGGGTTGTTGTTGTGGTTGATATGCTGGTTGCTGAGGAATCGGAGCTGGAATAGTGACAGCTGCCACTGACCTATGAACGTACTGAGGTCTGCCCCTGTTGGCATGAATAGCATTAGTCTCACCGGTTCTTCTAGGTCCCACGAAAGGCTTCCTAGGATTGCTTGACGAACTTGCACTATTATCAGTAATTTTGCCCATCTTCAGAAGGCTTTCAATTCTTTCTCCAGCTATGACTACGTCAGTGAAGCTGGTGGAAGAAAAGGCAGCTAGCCTATCAATATATGTCCCTTGCAGGGTATTCATAAACATGTCGGCCATTTCTCTTTCCGACATGGGTGGCTGGACAGCAGCAGCAAGCTGTCTCCACCTCTGGGCATATTCCCGGAAGCTTTCTCTGGATGATTGAGACATCCCCATCAAGAGGGTTCTGTTAGGAGCCATGTCCAGGTTATATTAATACTACCTGATGAAAGCCTCAGCTAGGTCTTTCCAGCATCTGATTGCAGCTCTGGTCAAATGAGAGTACCACTCCCTTGAGGCCCCAGTCAAACTATCTTCAAAATAAAACATCCACAGTTTTTCATCCATGGTGTACGCCTTAAGTCTTCCCAGAAAGGATTGCAAGTGGGTTCGCGGACAGGAAGTTCCGTTGTACTTCTCGAAGCACGGGGGTTTAAACTTGTGAGGGATCCTTACCCCGTCCACTAAGCCCATATCCATGACATCAAAACCCAAGGAGTTTTGAGACTCCGGGGATCTCAACTTCTCAGCAATTTCATCAAGCCTCCTATCATAGGCTTCATCCCCAGCTCCCATCACAGTGAATTGATCCTCTTGGGGGTCTTCTTGTAATACTCTGCCCGCAGTAGCATTCCCTTGCACATTAGCAGGGATGTTGATCTCTGGATGAAGATGAGGCCCATACACTGGTGGATTAACATGAGGTTGAACCCTCTCATTGTTACTCGTTCCTCCAGTCCTTAGATGGGGTTCTTCCTGGGTCTGCCTTTCTACCAATGCCCTTAATCTTTCTTGGCTTTGAGCCAAGCCATTCATCACTTCCATGAACTGGGTCATCTGGTTTCTCATTTCTAGCCTCTCATTGGCCATTTGAGTCCTGACTTCTGTAAGATCCTGCTGTACTTGGTCCATTTGTATACCTGGAAGGTTGTTGCGAGTAGGATATTTGTGTGGACGGTTGAGAGGGAACACCCTACGGCGAGCAATAATTCCTGAACCACAACAGAGTTAGTAACAAACAAAACAAAAACCTACAAAACAAAACAAAAGTTAGCATGCAATGCAGTATGCTTATTTGTTTCCAAGGTATCCGACTTGGCATTTGATTTTGACCTTTCCAGACCCTGAGGAAGATGTTTTGATGTTGCTTGAGAGAAAGAGAACTCAATAAAACAAACTAACAAATATATTACAAATGGTGACTCATACATGGTTTGTTTTTACAACATATGCCCCTGAGGGACCAAAAAACTACAACACAAAAAGAAAAGTACATGAAATGGAAACAACAACAAGCAAATAAGTCAAACATCTAAGCCAAACTCATCTTCCTTAACTTCCTTCAGAAGTGCTTCAGTTACAGGATCAGCCGGATGCTCTGTAATGCTTCTGATAAGGAGGTTCCTGGTGGCAATAGCAGCAGTCAGCTTCTTGTGCCTGTCTTGGTCCTTTGTCCTCTTCACACTAGCCCTAAGCTTCAATTCTGAGATTTCCATCTGGGCTGCTAGCAAAGCCTCCTGTTGCTTCTTTTCATTTGCCTCCAACTGCTCAATTCTGTCCTGAGTTCTCTTATCTTCTTGAGTGAGAGCTTCGGTGATCCTGACCCACCTAGCTTGACTTTCTTTCAGATAGAGATCAGTCCTAGCTTTCTGAAACTGGGCCTCTTTACAGGCATTCTTCAAAATTTGCTCTCCTACTCTTGATTTCTTGATGTAGTCCTCTGATTTCTCAATCCTGGCTAGATGCTCCATCTTTAGCTTTTCTAACCTCTCAATGTCTAGACGACCATCACTCCTCTCCCAGAGGGTCTTCTGCAGAGCTCGAGTCAAATTCTCATTCCTCTCTTTCAGTTTCTCAAATTCCTCTAGGATGACAGTAGCTGGAGGGGGTGTTGTGGATGGTCCAGGTGCATCCTCAATGGTGAAAGGCATCCCAGAAGTTTGAGCCCTAGCACGAGACCATTCATAATACTGTATTGAAGCCACATTGTTGCATTTCCCAAGAATGGCCATTCCTTTGGTCTGAATGTTGTCCCAAGCCCAGGATGCTTGTCTGACAACAGCTAGATTAGGCTTTATCTCACAATATAGGGTTTCAGCCAAGTCTTACACCTTAGGAGGGTGAACCAGAGCATAGCCCAACTGTCTTTTGAATTGCAAAGGGTTGTAGTTGATGAAACCCTTCACTCCTATCAGAGGTACATTGGGGAACTGCCCACAGCTAGTAATTATGTCTCTGCCCTTGGTGCTCTGGGTGCACCATCTGATGTCATCTGAAGTCAAAGTAGTGAGTCTTCTAGCCCAATTCTTTTGTTGGTGAGGGTTCAAGAAAGCATCAGTCTTGGGTAAGTGTTTAAGCATCCAGGTATGAAACAGACGAGCACAACATCTTACCAATCTCCCTCTCCGCTTCTCATTCCTTTGGTGAACAGAATAATAGAAATCTCCCAGCAAGGTGGGTACTGGGTTCCTCAAAAGGAAGATATGAATAGCATTCTTGCTGATAAACTTGGGCTCATCTGCAAAAAGTATAACCCCATATATACTGAGAGCTAACAATGCACAAACTGCCCTCCATTCTCCCAAGGAGGCCTTCAGGATGGCCTGAGAAGTCAAGAAATCCAAGTGCAGACCAGGAATTCCAGCTTTTGTAGTCATGTTCTGCTCAATCAGAATAGGTTCCAAACACAGAGCCTTTGCCACCTCTTCACTGCTGGGAGAAGGCATCTCTGGGTTGAAGGGGATACCACCCCTGACAGGCACTTCAATCAGTGATGAATACTCCTCCAACAGGGGTCCCAACTGAAAATTCTGGAAGGTGAAGCATCTCAAAGGAGGATCATAGAACTGTAGGCAAGTGTGAATCAAACTCCTCTGAGAAGGGTCCAAGTCCATAACCATATCAAGGATGCTTCCATAATGTTCTCTGAATAAAGGGATATGGTCTGGAGTAATGAGTGCTTTGACCTGCCTGATGCCAGCCAGCACAGGCTCAAAGAAGTGATATGAAATGTTGCTCTCTTAGGTTCCATGACTACTGATGAAGAGCTGAGAACAGATG
The DNA here is from genome assembly GCA_963966055.1 of Lathyrus aphaca. Classification (NCBI taxonomy): domain Eukaryota; kingdom Viridiplantae; phylum Streptophyta; class Magnoliopsida; order Fabales; family Fabaceae; genus Lathyrus; species Lathyrus aphaca. The sequence goes on from OZ014523.1 coordinate 143,986,937, forward strand.
CTGATGATGAAGACTGATACTGGAAGATGAACTACTGATAAGCTGAGACTAGTGATAATAGTAGCTGAAGCAGGCAACTGATGAAGATGGCTGAAGCAGATAGCTGATGAGCAGGGGTCTAATCAGATAAAGGGGGACAAAACCAAGCCAAAATATAATGTGGATACCCTGAAAAACAAATAAGCAAATGTTAAATGATGCAATGATGATGTATGCAAATGATATGCAAGGGTTTGGGATCAAGCTGGATCTGATTACTGCCTTGATATAAGCCCATGTATGTTCAAGAAGTCCAGATGGAGGTTCAGAAATCCAGTCACCAAGGTGGGGGACTCAAATAAAGAGTCACATGTCCTTAGGTTAAATCACAAGAACTGTCCAAAGTGAAGCATTCTTAAACACAATAAGAAACAGGGTATGATGTGGCCAAAGGGTTCCTGCAAACCTGTAAACAGCCCAACCCCCTCACAGGTGATGTTCTAAAACAAGGATCCTCAGACTTGGATCAGTTATGAGAAGTGTAAACACTTCTAATCCGGAGGCACAGTGTTTACAATAACCATAAAAGATCCTCCTCTAATTCACCTCAGTTTCTGAAGGTCATAATAAAGGTCATCCAGACTTAGCAGGCTTCCCAGATAGCCCTAGCACTACAGGAGATCTGTAGCACATAGTTCTCAAGAAGAAACCCATATCTGAACCGTGTTTCATATTCCCGCACCAGACCGAAATGGAATGGGAAAGAACATGAACCACTCTAGCCTAGGTGTCACTCAGGTCCCAGGTATAGGACCTTAAACTCTCAATGAAACCCCACCCACCAAGACAAAAAACAGATCCAGCCAGATAACAGTTATTACAGTATGATGCATATAAGGCTGTAAAGAAAGCGATAAATAACTGTACATAAAGCAATAAATAAAAGCAACTATATAAACACAATTAGCACATAACACCCCAGTAAACACAAATCAAACAAGCGCTAGGAGGAACCCACAAAAACAACCAGAAGCCCTGGTTACAATATAAGGGTCCCCAGCAGAGTCGCCAAGCTGTCGCTCCCACCAAATGAGGCCAGGTCAAAATGGGGTACAGACGCGAACGGTCGGCGAAAAGGGGATGTGAGAACACACAGGAGGGAACTCACAAGAAGAGAAAAGAGTCGCCAGCTAGGCATTTTTATCCCGTAGGAAAGGTAATGCTGCATAGACCTAGAAAGATATGGATAAGACGGTTGCGAACCAGAGAGACTGAGAAAGGGGGTTTGTTACAACCTGGGAAGGTATTAGCACCCAGATTGTCCGCCGTACTCGACGGGATCCACGCTTAAAAGATTTGTGTTTTAAAGGGGTAGTGTCAGTGCAATCTGTGTATAAAAGCTGGAAAGAATGCAAGTGTCAGTGTAAGAGAAGTGAGGTGTATAAGTGAAGTGTCAGTGTAAGGAAAGAGTGAAATGCTCAAGATCATGAGGCTTAAAGAATAATGCTGGAAGGAGGGGGAATATACATAGACTTTTGTTCGATAACTGTTAAGTTATGCCTACGTATCCTCTCGTGCAATGAGGAAGTCAGAACACCGTAGTTCGACCCAAAGAGACTGAAAGATGAATTGACTTGTGAATTGCTTATTTGTCTATGCTCAAGTGCATGACCTGTCTGGCTCAGGTGCAAACTGTCTTGCATTAGACGGAAGAAGCAAGTTCTCGTTTGTGAGTGAAGGTGATGAGAAAAGAATCCCGGAGGAGACGATTATTGTTTGTTTTTGAGTTTTCAGTCTTTTATTGCTTTTGAAAGTGTGTCATAAGTTAATGAGCTTAAGCCTAAACCAATGGGTTGGTAAACTCATCACATCTTCCCTCTAATTAGGGGTAATGAGAATACCTTAAGTGTGAAGTCAGCATCTCACACTTAATCACCATGGTGTGGGATTAAGATCATTAACCTACTTGTGATTAGTTAAATGTTTTTGTTGTTTTTGTTTAGTGTTGAGTAATGAGATTAAGCCATAATCAGGGATTAAACAGACTCATTACACCATCATAATAGAAGGATAATAGATGAGAATGTTTAAGCTGAGGAAGACTCCTCAACTTAATCCATGATTAGGGATTAAACCCATGACAAAACAAAGCCTTTATTAAGTGGATTTTAGGTAATGATATGATGAAGAAGTGATTTTTATGATTTGCAAGACAACGTGAGGGGGACTTGTCCATTAACACTAGGGTTAGTCCTTCTTAACCAATTAAGGAAGAATTAGAACCCTGATGCAAGGCCCAAGTTACAAGCTTGATGTCTTAATGATTATTAAGTGAATTGATTAAAGGATTTAAACACATTAAGGGTTTAACACTTAGGATTAAAGTTATACACTCCATCCTGATAGAAGGATGCAGGCATAAGCTTAATCACAAAGCCTTAAAGCCTTTAGGGTTTAGTCCCTGATTATGAGATGAGAAGAGAAGACTCAAAGGGACACAAAGATAAAAGCTAAGTGGGGGACTAATCAACCCTAATTATTATCATGCTTGGAAGTCCTAGGGTTTGTGAGGTTTACAAGAAAGATCTTCAGAGAAACCACCAGGGAGCAGATGAAATGAGCAAAGAGAAGCAAAGTAACTTGCTTCAATTAAGAAGACAAGTCACTTGAAGAAAGAAAGTGAGATGAACAAGAATGAACAAGCTCAATCCAAAGCACAAGACAAAATGCAGCAATGATGCATAAGAGTGATGAAAAAGAGATTATGAGAAGTGAAGGCAAATTCACTTCCCAAAGTAACTTACCACCTGAAAAGTTAGTGAAAGAAATGAAATGCAATGCAAATGAGTTGAAATGACATGATGCAAACCAAAACCAGAAGCATGAGTATGATGTTAATGATGCTAAGAGATGATACAAACATGAAACAAGGCATGAGGATGATCATACAAACATATGGAATGTAAGAGAAACATGCTTAGAAACATGAACATACATGAAAGGTTATGAAATGCAAATGACATACAACATGGCAAATGAAGGATGCAATGATCAAACATGATTCTAATATGTCCTAAGATGTGTAATGAATCAAATGAATGCATAAAATATCATGGCAAGTCATGGTATGCAAGCAAATGTAAGATGAATGCAAAAGAAAGCCCAAATTAGGGTTCATGATCAATGCACAAAACAAAATTCAAAACCAGAAGAAAACATCATGATAAAAATTTGAAAGTGCATTCAAAGGAACCCTAAACCCATACAAACTCACTGCCCAAAGGAGAGGATCAAATTCTTAACCTAGTGTAAGTTATGAATTTCCTAAGTTGGCTAGGGTTCTAAGGTACCTTGTCAAGAAAAATGTCAAACAAATTGAAAATGCAAGATCAATTCATGCCAATTTAATCCTATAAACTAAATGTTATACAAGATGCAATGCAAAAAGAATCATTGTCCAACTCTTAAAGGCTAGGCAGAAATGAATTTTTGAAGATTGAATCAAAATAATGCCTTGAAATGAAATTAATTCCATTGAAAATTGTCAAAAGGCATCAAGATCAAAAAAGAAATTTGTTTTGAAAGTTGGACAATGTTTCTAAATGATTTTAAATGTCTCATGAATTTTTTTGGGTTTTTAAATACCTAAAAGTATTTTTTATTAATTAATTCTCATTAATCAATTAAAAATAAACTCTTAAATGATTTAAAAATAATTTTCAATGCAAAAAATAAAAATAAAGATATTTTTGGTTTCTGAAAATTAATAAAAGGTTTGATAAAAATTTTCAGAATGTTTTGATGATTTTTACTATTTTTAAATAAATGTACAAAAGAAATGAAATTAAATGAAAATAAAATTGATTTAAACTGAAAATGAGAAAGTATGCAAATCAGAGGGCCAACATTCAAACTTGTACACGCGCGAATTGACTTGGCGCGCATCTGGACGGCCAGCATTCAAATTCACATAATTAAGACTAAACCCTAATTAACTAACCCTAATCACTTTCAGATGACCGGAACAGTGTTCCGGTCATCTTCTCCGGCCAACCCCCTCCCCTGAATCCCTCAAAACGCCATGAAATTTCACCAAAAGCTCCAGAAACAATCAATGATCAACAACAAAACATAATCCAGCAACAAATCCCATTTATTTCTACTCAAAATCAAGATACGAATCAAACATCAAAAACTGCAAAAATTTCAGAAACACGATACAAGCTCATTTCTCAATAATTTTCAAAAGTAAAAGGTTCAGTGAACTCAGGGAAGCATGCTTTATCATTTAGAAACAAGAAATAAAGGTTCTGGAAAAATGAATATCCATGGCTACCTGAATCGAAGCTTTGATTTCTGGAACTTTCTAGCTGGCCCTTTGATCCACAACAACTCTAATGGACCTCCTGAGAAGCTTGCAATACTTGTTTGGAGTTTAAAATGGCTGGTTTGAAAGATTGCTGAAGTTCTGTTCAAAGAGGGGCAGAAATCGTGTTTTGATTTCAGTGAGTTTCAGGCTATGGTGATGGGTGGTTTGTGATCAGTGAGGCATGTTGAGATTGTTTGTGAAGTTTGTTTGTGTGTTTTATGCTTGTGGAGAGTGTTTCGAATGGTTTTGCAAAATGGAGCATTTTTGATAACTATGGCTTGGAGTGTGTTTCAACATGAAGTGTGTGGTGTGTTATGCTGGCTTTGGTCCATGTATCAAGTGGTGAAAGGTCAGAGAGTTGTTGGTGGCCTATGGTGATTGGTATGGGCAAGTTGCCAAAATGTCAAACTTTGTGTAAGAGAGGTATGGGCAATGGTACAACTTGATTTTTGGCTTGCTTTGGCTCAGCTTGAATCAAGGAAAGCTATGGAAAAGGTCTAGAGGCAATGCAGCAAGTGGTTTGTGGTTTGTGATAGGTTTTGCAATTTTCACAAAGTTTGGTTCCTTTGGAATTTCTTGAGGTTCAAGGCATGAAATGAGATGATTCTTGGGCCAATTCTGATTTTTAGGAGTCATATGATCATGTTGTAATGAGTTTGTACACTTTTGAAGCCTTTAGAACACTTGATCATACCATTTTGCAAAATGCCTCTTTGGTAGAAAACTTCAAATTATGTGATTTTTCCTAACTTTGACAAGCCATAACTTTTGATCAAAAATGAATTAGGTCATGTTCTTGTACTTTTTGAAAAGGGAATGATCCATTCTACAACTTTCATGACCAAAGTTTTTCTATTTGAAGCATTTTTGAATCAAAAAGCAAGGGTTGAAAAAGTTTCCCAAAATGGCAATTTTCAATATAAGTCAACTTTCCCAAAAAGTCAACTTTGCAAAAGGCTTGAAATTATTCAATTTTGTGAACTTCTAACATCTTCTATGATCAAATGAAGATCATACACAATCAAAATGATGAAGAACACCCTTTGGTTGGGTCATTGAGGGCCTCAGATACCCTGATTTTGCACTGACTTGCTCAAAAAGTCAACTCTTGATCAGATGACTTCCCCATTGAATTTCTTCATGAAAATTGATATGCATGATCCCTATACCATATGGAGACCAATATAAACAAGAATGACCAAAAAATTTGGAGTTATGGCCTTTGAAACCAAAACCCTAATTCTAGGTCATCTGTGCAGTTAAACCTGGCTCTTCTTCCATGCCAATCTCAGTTCTTGTGATTTTTGACATTCTTGACTTTGAGAGGATATAATATGATGCTTGAACATACATGGGCCCATTTGAAATGATTGATGACCTTTGGAGTGGTTCAAGTGGCTCTTGGATTGCTCAGATCACAAACCCTAGATGCAGATGACTTAGAAACAATGAAGTGAATCACAAATGTAATATGAGATGATATGATTGAACTTATGCATATGAGGATATCACAAGCCATGGTGTGAAGGGGTGAGGGCAAATTTGGGGTGTTTACAGTGGGTGTGTGGGCAGGATGTGCCATTATACTTTTCAAAACACGGGGGTTTGAATTTGTGAGGAATTCCCACCCCTTCCACCAGTCCCATGTCCATGACATCAAAGCCTAGGGAGTTTGGGAATTCAAGAATCCTCAGCTTCTCTGCAATCTCATCCAATCGACGGTCGTAAACCTCATCTCCAGCCCCAACAACTGTGAACTGCTCTTCTTGAGGATCCTCTTGAAAGACCCTTCCTCCAGCAGTGTTACCCTGAGTATTCCTTATGGCATTGATCTCTGGGTTTAGATGAGGCCCAAACTCTGGTGGATCAGTGCGAGGCTGCACGTGATTGTTGTTACTGGTACCTCCTGTACCTGGATGGTGTTCCTCAGGAGTTTGTCTCTCAACCAACTCCATCAGCCTTTCCTCGCTTTGAGCTAAACAAGTCATTACTGTCATGAATTGGGTCATCTGATTCCTCATCTCAACCCTCTCATTGGCCATTTGGGTCCTCACTTCATTCAAGTCTTGCTGAACTTGATCCATTTGGAGTCCCGGAAGGTTGTTTCTTGTCGGGTACCGGTGTATTCTGTTGACATGGAACACTCTTCTGCGAGCCATGTTTCCTGAAACCATAACAAAGTGAGAAACAACAATAAAACAAAAACCTACAAAACAAAAAAAATGTTAGTATGCATTGCAATATGCCTATTTGTCTTCCAAGGGTATCCTGTTTGGTTCTTTGGTTTTGACCTTTCCAGACCTCGAGGAAATGCTGACGATGAAGAGAGATTAAGCCCACCAAAAAAAATAATACAAACTGATATATTACAAAGCGGTGAAAATACATAGTTTGATTACAATACATTCATATGGTGGGTCGAAATACAAAAGCAAAATCAAAAGTACAACAAAAGAAAAGTACAAGCCAAATAGTCAAACATCTAATCCAAAGTCATCCTCTCTGACTTCCTTCAGGAGGGCCTCAGTCACTGGACCTACTGGGTGCTCTGTAATAGTCCTGATGAGGAGGTTCCTGGTAGCAATGGCACTGGTTAACTTCTTATGCCTGTCTTGATCCTTTGATCTCTTCAACCCCGCCCGGAGTTTCAATTCAGATATCTCTCTCTGAGCTGCCAATAATGCCTCCTGATGCTTCTTCTCACTAGCCTCTAGTTGCTCTATCTTAGCTTGAGTTCTCTGATCTTCTTGTGCACGGGCTTCAGTGATCCTGATCCACCTAGCCTGGATCTCCTCTAGATAATGATCTGCCCTAGCCTTCTGAGTTTTTTCTTCCTTGCAAGCATTCTTCAGTACTAACTCCCCTGCTCTTGCCTTCTTGATGTAGTCATTCGTCTTTTCAATCTTGGTCAAGTGCTCAATCCTGAGCCTTTCCAATCTCTCATTATCTAGATGGCTGTCATTTCTCTCCTAGAGAGTCTTCTTCAAGGCTTCAGACAACTGAGTATTCTTTTCCTTCAGCTTTTCAAACTCTTCCAAACTGACAGTAGCTGCAGGTTGTATTGTAGAAGGTCCAGGTATATCTTCTAAGGTGAACGGCATCTGGGTGATCTGAGTTCTGGTACGAGACCAATCAGAATATTGTGCTGAAGAAATGTTGTTGCACTTTCCAAGGATGGTTGTCCCTTTAGTCTGGATGTTGTCCCAAGCCCAGGTAGCTTGTCTGACAACAACAGAGTTGGGCTGGATTTCACAGTAGAGGGTCTCAGCCAAGTCTTGACCTCTGGGAGGATGAAATAAAGCATACCCTAATTGTCTCTTGAAGAGTAAAGGGTTGTGATTGATGCAACCTTTCACTCCTATCAAAGGCACATTAGGATACTGCCCACAGCTAGTAATGATGTCCTTGCCTTTGGTGCTCTGAGTGCACCATCTGATGTCTTCTGATGTCAAGGCAATAAATCTCTTAGGCTAGTTATTTTGCTGATGAGGGTTCAAGAAGGTATCCGACTTTGGCAAATGTCTCAGCAGCCAAGAGTAATAGAGAGGAGCACAACATCTGACCAGTCTTCCTCTTTGCTTCTCATTCCTCTGGTGTACTGAGTAGTAGAAGTATCCAAGGAAGGTAGGAACTGGGTTCCTCAATAAGAATAAGTGAATGGCATTCTTGCTCACAAACTTTGGCTCATCTGCAAACATGATAACCCCATATATACTGAGGGCTAGAAGTGCACAGACAGCCTTCTATTCCCCTATTGCAGCCTGCAGGGTGGCCTAGGAGATCAAAAAGTCTAGGTGGAGGCCTGGAACCCCAGCCTTGGTTATCATGTTCTGATCAATAAGGGCAGGCTCCAAATGAAATGCCCTAGATATGTCTTCATTTCTGGGAGCAATCATCTCTGGGTTGAAAGGAATCCCTCTCCTGATAGGAACTCCTAACAAAATGGAAAATTATTCTAGAAACGGTCCCAATTGGAAATCAGGGAATGTGAAGCATCTGAGTGGAGGATCATAGAACTGCAAGCAAGTATGGATCATGCTCCTCTGAGATGCATCTAAGTTCATGACCATGTCCAGTATGCCTCCATAATGCTCTCTGAATAGTGGGACATGATTAGGAGTAATTAGGGACTGGATCTTCCTGATGCCAGTCAGGGTGGGCTCAAAGAAGTGGTAAGTGATGTTGCTCTTTCTTGAAGTGTGCATGGATACTGGTGAAGAAGCTGAGAGCAACTGCTGATGAAGGTCACTGAATGAGATGCTGGAGATGGGTCTCTGATGAAGATAGCTGGAGGAGAATCACTGACAAACTGAAGAAGATAACTGAAGGAGTCTGAGCAGCAGAAGGGGTCAAAACCAAACCAAAGATAATATGATGGATACCTTGTAAAACAAATAAGCAAATGTTAAATGATGCAGAAATGATGTATGCAAAATGATATGCAAAGGGTTTGTGATCAAGTGCTGGATCTGTTTATCTGCCTTGGTAAAAGTCCATGTATGTTCATAAGTCCGGATGGAGGCTTAGAAATCCAGTAACCAGGTGGGGGACTAAAATAAAGAGCCACAAGTCCAGGGTAATCACAAGAACTGTCCAAAGTGATGCATTCTTAAAACAAAACTAGTATCAGGGTATGATGAGGCCAAAGGTTCCTGCAAACCTGTAAACATCCCAATCCCCTCACATGTAATGTTCTAGAACAAGGATCCTCAGACTCAGATCAGTTATGAGAAGTGTAAACACTTCTAACCCGGAGGTACAGTGTTTACAATAACTATAAAAAATCCTCCTCTAATTCACCTCAGATGCTGAAGGTCATAAAAAGGTCATCCAGACTTAGCAGGCTTCCCAGATAGCCCTAGTACTACAGGAAATCTGTAGCACGGAGTTCTCAAGAAGAAACCCATGTCTGAACCGTGTTTCATATTCCCGCACCAGAACGAAATGGAATGGGAAAGAATATGAAGCCACTCTAGCCTATGTGTCACTCAAGTCCCAGGTATAGGACCTTAATCACTCAATGAACCCCACCCACCAAGGAAAACATAGATCCAGCACATGATAATGACAGTATGAAATGCACAAAGCTGTAAAAGAAAGCAATAAATAAAGTTGTACATAAAGCAATAAATAAAGCAAATAAATAAGCACAAGTAGCACATAATACCCCCGTAAACACAAATCAAACAAGTGCTAGGAGGAACCCACAAAAAGAACCAGAAGCCCTGGTTGCAGTATAAGGGTCTCCAGCAGAGTCGCCAAGCTGTTGCTCCCAAAGATTTGCATCCCAGTACAAGCGCGAATGGTCGGCGAAAGGAGAATGAAGGTGAAATGAATAGAGTCGCCAGCTAGGCATTTTTATCCCGAAGGAAAGGTAATGCTGCATAAACCTAGAAAGATATGGATAAGACGGTCGCGAACCAGAGAAACTGAGAAAGGGGGTTGGTTACAACCTGGGAAGGTATTAGCACCCAGATTGTCCATCGTACTCGACTGGATCCACGCTTGAAAGATTGTGTTTAAAGGGGTAGTGTATGTGTTATCTGTGTTCAAAAGCTGGAAAAGAATGTACAAGTGTCAGTGCAAGAAAATGAAGTGAAATGCTCAGGAATGAGGCTTAAGAAGAATGCTGAAAGAGGGGGAACACACAAAGACTTTTGTTTGATAACAATTAAGTTATGCCTACGTATCCTCGCGGGTAATGAGGAAGTCAGAACACCGTAGTTCGACTCAAAGAGACTGGAAACTAAATTGACTATGAACTGCTTACTTGTCTATGCTCAAGTGTATGACTTGTCTGGCTCAAGTGCTAACTGTCTTGCATTAGACGGAAGAAGCAAGTTCTCGTTTGTGAGTGAAGATGATGAGGAAAGAATCCCAAAGGAGACGATTTTTTATCTGTGTGTGTTTTCAATCTTTTATTGTTTTTTGGAGTTTGTCATAAGTTAATGGGCTTAAGTCTAAACCACGGGTTAGTAAACTCATCATATCCTCCCTTTGATTAGGGATAATGAGAATACCTTAAGTATGAGATAAACATCTCAACTTAATTACCATTATGATATAGGATTAAAATCATTAACCTACTTGTGATTATTTAGATGTTTTGAGTTTTAGTGTTAAGTAATGAGTTTAAACAATAATCAAGGATTAGTGAACTCATTACACCATCCTAATAGAAGGATAATAGATGAGCACACTTAAGCTGAGGAAGATACCTCAACTTAATCCATGATTAGGGATTAACCTCATGACAAAACAAACCTTTATTAAATGGATTTTAATTAAGGGTGAGATTAAGAAGCGAGTTTTATGGTTTGTAAGACAACTTGAGCGGGACTTGTCCATTAACACTAGGGTTAGTCCTTCTTAACCAATGAAGGAAGAATTAGAACCCTAATGCAAGGCCCAAGTTACAAGTTAATGTCTTAGTGATTATTAAAATGGATTGATTAAGAGGTTTAAACAAATTAAGGGTTTAACACTTAGGATCAAATTTATACACTCCATCCTAAGAGAAGGATGCAGGCATAACCCTAATCACAAAGTCTTAAAGCCTTAAAGGTTTAGTCTCTAATGATGAGGTGAGAAGAGAGACACAAAGAAGACACAAAGGTAAAAGCTAAAGGGGGACTAATCACAACCCTAATTATTGTCATGCTTGGATTTTCCTATGGTTTGTAAGGCTTGAGAGAGATCTTCAAAGAAGGCACCAATTGAAGAAGCAGATGAAAGGAGGAGGAGAAAAAGAAACAAGTTACTTACTTCACTGAAGAAGATAAGTAACTTGGAAGAAGAAAAAGAATGATGAACATGAATGAGCAAGCTCACTCTAAGACAAATAAAAATTCAGCAAGGATGCATAAGAAAAAGATGAAGAGAAATGAGAAGTAAAGGCAAATTCACTTCTCAAATTACTTACCACCTGAAAATGTTAGCATAAGGAAGGAAATGAAATGAAAAATGAAACATATGTAAAGGTAAAAACCAAAACCAGAAGAAAACACATGATGCAAATGATGCTATGAGATGATGTGAGAGCATACAAGGTGCACATATGTGATCATACAAGAAAATGAATGCATATGAGGCATGTGGGGAGCATGAAAACACATGGATGTTTATGAAATGAAATGGATGAAAAGCATGGAAAATGTATGAATAAATGACCAATAAATGTTCAAGCAATGTCTTAAGATGTCTAATATGGAATACAAGTGCTTAGAATGTCATGGAAATTTCACATGCTCATGCAATGCAATGTAAGATGCAAGTATGGATGCAAGATTAGGGTTACATGAAAGGATGAGATGCAAATGTCAAAAACAGAAGCAAATCACATGATAAAAAATTGCAAATGAACTCAAAGGAACCCTAACCCCATATGATATCACACCCCAAAGGAGAAGGTCTAACTCTTAACCTAAAGAAAGTTGTGATTTTTCTAAGTTAACTAGGGTTTTTGGGTACCTTAAGAGGAAAAATGAAAATCAAATGGAAAATGCAAGATAAATTCATGACAAAATTATCCTAGAAACTACATGTTATATAGAAAACAATGAAAAAAGAATCATTGTCAAAGTTAGGGTTCCAAAAAGGGAATTTTATGAACCCTAAATTCAAGAAAAATGTCAAATTTGGATCAAAACCAAAAATAAATTTGTATGAATGGTTTGACAATGTTTCTAAATGTCCTAAGATGCAATGTGATTATTTTTGGAATTCTTAGAAACCTAAATGGTATTTTAATTAATTAATTTCCATTAATTAATTAAAATAAACATTTAAATACTTTTAAAATGATTTTTAAATGCAAAAAATAAAAATAAAAATGTTTTTGGGTGAAGAAAAATATTTGAAATTAAAATACAGAAGAAACTATTTTTTGAACTTTTCTAAGTATTTTAAATAAAATGGTAAAGAAAAATGCATTTAAATGAAAAAAAAATTGAAAATGGGTGAAGTCAACTGATCTAGTGGATGAGGTTTGAATGAGTTTGACTTCGCGCGCAGATGGAAGGCCTGGACTGAATCTGGCTTAATTAATTAATTAACCTAATTAATTAATAATTAAACTTAAGTGAAGTGATATGAACCATTCATGCGCGTGGGAACTAAGATCCTAGGGCTGACATTTAAACCTGGCCACTAAACCCTAATTAGGGTTTTAAACATTTTCAGGTGACCGGAGCTACCTCCGGTCATCTTCTCCAGCTAGCCAAACATGCTATCTCACTTAAAACGTAATATAAATGCATCAAACTCTCCAGAAATGATCCTCTCCTCACTCTAAACTAGAATCAACCAACAAATTTCATTTATTTCACATGAACAGCTTGAATCGAAGCAAAACGAAAAATCAAACAGAAATTTCAGAAGCTTGTGAAATGCTTAAAACTCAACCATTTTTGAAACAAATCATATCATGGTAATCAGGGGAACACATAGAATCATTCTATAACATAAAAGAGAAGTTCTAGAAAAACTTTTGAAGGTGGATACCTGAGCTGAAGCTTTCACCTCTAGAGCTTTTAGACCTCTTCTTTTGTGCAAATCCTCTTTATTTGACCACCTGATGATGTTGCAGTGCTTGGATGGAGTTTAGAATGGCTGGATTGAAGGCTTGCAACTCAACTGGCCTGAAATCGTGTTTTTGTTTGGATGGCATTCAGGCTAGTTTGATGGTTGGGAAATGCTCTAATGGTGATGGTGAGTTGAATGGTGAAGTTTGTTTTATGTTTGGGTGGCTGGACAGAGTGTTTCGAAAGCTTTTGATTGAAGGTGATTTTTGTGAAACTTTGCTTATGGGATGATCTGAGCTTGTGTGTGTTATGGATTGGCTTGCTTTTAGTCCACATAACATTGTTTGATAGGTCAGAAAGTGGGTGGTGGCCTGTGGTGATTGGTATGGGCAAGTTGCCAAAATGTCAACTTGAGGTGTATTTGAGGTATGGGCTCATGTTGCGGCTGTTTTAGGGCATGTCCTAGTTCAAGATTGATCAAGGAGAGCCATGGAAAATGTTTTGGGGTGATGCAGCAAGTGTATGAGAAGTTTCATCCCCTTTTGCAAATTTGAAAAGTGTTGGCCCCTTTTGAATTACTTGAAGTTCAAGGCATGAAATGGAATGATTCTTTGGGCAATTTTGGTCACAATTCATTGTATTATGTTTTTATGATTCTTAGAGAGTGATTAGAGGTCACAAAATGACTTGTTATGTGAAATTGCACAAAATCCTCTTTGGTGTGAAAGTGAAAATTAAAGGATTATTGCCAACTTTGCCAAGGCATAACTTGAGTTCCATAATGAATTAGGACTTGTTCTTAAACTTTTTGAAAAGGGAATGATCCAATCTACAACTTTCATGACCATTAATTTTTCATTTGAAGCATTTTTGGTTGAGAAAGAGGAGGTTGAAAAACTTTCCCAAAATGGAAAGTTTCCATTACAAGTCATTTCCATTTTTGGCAAATTTTGGTTTAGCTCAATTTTATTCAATTTTGTGAACTTCCAAGCACTTCAATGATCAAATAAAGATCATATAACTTCAATTTGATGAAAAATCCACTTTGGTTCCATTGTTGGGGGCCTCAGATGCCCTGATTTTGCTCTGACTTGCTTAAGAAGTTACCCAGTGAACAAATGACTTACACAATGAATTTCTTCATTAAATTTGGTACATATGATCCTTATAACATATTGAGACTATTATAAACAAGAATGACCAAAAAAATTGGAGTTATGGCCTCTGAAACCAAATACCTAATTTCAGGTCATCTGTGCAGTGAAACCCCAGCTCTACTTCCATGCTTTCCAAGTTCTTGTGATTTCTTGACTTCCTTGATCTTTGGGGGATATAATATGATGATAGAACACACATGGACCCTCTTTGAATGATTGGAGACCTTTGGAGTGGCTCAGATGGATCCTTGGATTGCTCAGATCACAAACCCTAGATGCAGATGAACTTGAACTAATGCAGTGAAACAAAATGCAATACGAGATGGTATACTTATACTAATGCAAAGATGAAAGATCACAAGCCATGGTGTGAAATTAGTGAGGGCAAGTTTGGGGTGTTTACATTGAGAAAGACCTTGTTGACGATGTACATGCATTGTTTCAAATCCTAAACACCGGAGATATAAGGGAGATAAACCCTCGCCAACCCATTTGAGCCTTGAAGTAGAAGTTTCTTTTCGAATGAAAAAAACCCTTGCATTTAACCTAGGGGCAGGGTAGGTATCATTTAGTTTGACCGAGATTTCAAATTTCAAAATGGAGTGCACATATGAGGATCCATTACCTTTCTTTGTACCAAATCAAGAGGTCCAAGGACCAGAAACCACAATGGTTATCCCTCATCAACTGAAAAGTGAGACAATCACAACCCTCACGGAGCAATCAAGACAACCAGTGTCGCACGATTTGTTCAAAAACGAGAATCGAAAAAAATGAAGGAGCCCTCTAAGTTGAAACTTAAAAACAAGCGACTTAGGCAAAATTTAGGGCATCCCGCTGGATGTCACAATCCAAGATTCACAAGAATCAGTCCAGGAAAAAGTTAGGGACTAGCAAAAGAATGCAAAAAGCGAAAGACCAAAAAGGATTACACAAGAAAGATCCTTAAACAAAAACAAGTCGTGTGATACAGACACATAAGACAAAAAAGGGGTGACTGACTCCAAATGACTACCTAATTGGTGCTTAAAACGTTAGTGTCATTGATTTCTCAACCATCACAAAACCCTTACGAAAGGTGAGAGCTTGTGCCGAGCTAGCTAAACATAGGAATGGAGAAAATTACGAAGATGGGTGGGCACCAATAAAATTCGAGCCTATATCCTTTATTTCTATAACAGTGAACCAGACCACGATACAACCCTCAAAAGTCCTAACTGAAACAGGGTTATTTTGATAGCGTACTACCACAAGACCGTGTTCCTTACTCCTTTGAGTTGTGCTAAAAGATCTGTTTTGGTGTTGCATATACATGCTTTCTTTTATCAAAAATAAATGTTGTATCTTAACCAGTGATTCGCTCACAAAGGTTTGCGATATCTTTTTCAGTAAAACTTCAAGATTAACATGTGTGTTGCATTAGAATTTTCATTCTCAGAATAAACATTTTCTACTTGCATACATTTGTTTGACATCATAAGAGGTTCACATGTGGAACCTCAGTCCAGAAGCTTAATCTTGCCAAGTTGAGAAGTCTGAAACTTCCGAAGGACAATTATATCGAGGAGCACTTTTCAAGAAACTCCATTGAGTAGGGACATTCCAAACAGTCGTGGTAAGAACCAACTAATCTCAGGCAATCACGTCGAGCAATCTCTTCAAAATTAAGCCAAGCTGGGGAAATCACTTCTAGATTCAAATCTCTCAAAGAGCCATTAGTCTGAGGCATGCATTCAAATTTCAGCCAAACTGGGGCAATAACTTCGAGATCAAATCTCTCAAAGAATAATTAATCTGGGTGTTTTCTTCAAAACCCAGTCAGTCATAGGTGATCACTTCAAGGCTCGTATTGGGGCAGGCCACCCCAAGATATGAGAAGTTACCCTCACCCGAAGACGGTCAATCGGAGACACCTACCCAAGGTTCAAAATACTGGGGCAGAATATCTCACAATGATATGAGGTTTTTTATGAATCCTCGAGAGGAAAAATTCTTGCATAGACCATGCAGACTGGGGCAGTTATTTCGAGATCCGATGAATCTCTCCAAGAGTTTGAAGACACTGAGGCATATCGGATGTCAGGTTTTCTGTAAAATCCTCTTGAGACAATTTCTTTAGATAGATCCTAGTATGAGGCGAGTTGAAAATTGCAAAGAACCATTGTTCACTCGTGATACGTAGGCAATCTATCAACCCAGAAGCTGGAAGTAAAGCCATTGTCAACACAG
Organism: Lathyrus aphaca; assembly: GCA_963966055.1. NCBI lineage: Eukaryota > Viridiplantae > Streptophyta > Magnoliopsida > Fabales > Fabaceae > Lathyrus > Lathyrus aphaca. The sequence goes on from OZ014523.1 coordinate 144,003,193, forward strand.
TCAAGAGTTGTTTTATCAACAGGCTTCATTGATCAGAATTCAATAGCAAGTCTGATTAGACAATCCCTTCACCAACAGAGCAGCAAAGGGAATGATACTTCTCGAGCAGAAGGGTATCATCATCTCTCATCCCCAACATGAGACATTTTATATTCGCTCATCCCCAACATGAGACGCTTCATATCTTTTATCCCCAGTAAGGGGTAACTTAAACTCTTATCTTCAACAGGAAGCATTATTATTGACATCCTCCATTATCCCCAGTAGAGTCAGAATTGGGAAGAGGCGAGCATTCTCCCCAAGAAGAGATCCCTCTTTCACCAAAGGAATATTCCCCAATCTGAGTCTTATTATCCCCAGTAGCACGGCATAATTCATCACTTCCTAGCAGAGATGAAGATGTAGAAGAGCCCGAGAGTTCTCTTTCTTATCCGATAGTGGTCGCCATTTCCCCAGCAGACTCGCCAAATAAAGTCGAATCCTCATTGGCACCTCTTTCCCAAGCGGAAGGAGGTGTATTTGAGGAGTCCCCAACAGATCTCTTCCCCAAGCTGAAGATTATGTATTTGAGGGATTCCCCAGCAGGTTACTTCCTCAATAGAGCACTCACACATCTAGTTCCCCAACCGAGTCAGAAAAGTATCACTTCCCCAACAGAGTTCAATGGGTAGTGTATTCCCCACATCAAGTTCATCCCCAACAGGGTCTTGGCTATCCAATCTTAAAGCCCAATTTATTTTTGGCAATGGAGGCAGTTTAGAGATAGTGTATCATTAACATTATTCCCTGCAGAGATGCTTTTCCACACAGGGATTCATTACATAAATTCAGTGATCATTTCTCCTTATCAGGAGATCATCTTTACATTTGCATTTAGTAATCATCATTACATTTGAATCCTCAAAAAGCATAGCATTTCCATCATTGTGGAGCATTACGCAATGAAAAAGTTCAAACATATGCATATGAAGCATAAGTCAGTTTTGGTACTTTGCACAAAAGTCCGAAACCTTATGTCCTCAAACAATCCGAAGTATCCCCACAGAATGCCAAGTTCATTTTCCAATGTGGTTATTTCTACCAGGTCTTGTTTGACATTCCCAATCGAGTCTCCGTTTACGTACAATAGTCCCTCATCTTTTTCGCGTCTCCATTTAAGTACAACGGTCGCGTTTCAGGTAATCATTTAAGTATAATGATCCCGGTTTCTATGATTTCATATAAGTAAGATGATTTCATTTCTTTGATTCCATTTAAGTACAATGGTTTCGTCTTTGAGTCTTGTTTCAGTACAACAGTCTCATCTTCCCGTGTCTCCGTTTAAGTACAATGGTCACGTGTCGGGTAATCATTTAAGTACAATAATCTCGTTCTTTTCGATTCCATTTAAGGAAAATGGTTTCGTCGTTAAGTCTTGTTTCAGTACAGAAATATCATTTTTTACGTCTCCGTTTAAGTACAATGGTTGCGTCTCAGGCTCTCGTATAAGTACAACGATCCCGTTCCTTTCGAGTTTCCGTTTAAGTACAATGGTCTTGTCTTTGAGTCCTGTTTAAGTACAACAGTCTCATTTCTTCATGTCTCCGTTTAAGTACAACGGTCACGTCTCAGGCTCTCGTTTAAGTACAATGATCTCGTTCTTTCGAGTTTCCATTTAAGTATAATGGTCTCGTCTTTGGGTCTTGTTTCAGTACAACAATCTCATTTTTTCACGTTCCCATTTCAGTACAACAGTCACGTGTTGGGTAATCATTTAAGTACAATGATCCTCTTCTTTTCGATTCTGTTGAAGTAAAATGGTTTTGTATCTTTGAGTCTCGTTTAATTACAACGATCTCATTCTTTCTGTGTCTCCGTTTAAGTATAACGGTCACGTGTCGGGTCGTCTTTTAAGTACAACGACCCCGTTCCTTCTTATTCCATTTCAGTACAATGGTTTCATTTTCGATTCCGTCTAAGTACGGTGGTCTCGTTTCCTTTGAGTTGTCATATAAGTACGATGAGCTTGTTCCTTTTTGTCCTGCCAAAGGCCAGTTTTGTTGTTTGAGTTATCATTCATGCTATGATAGTCTCTTTTCAGGTTTTATCTCCCATGTGGGATAAATACTTGTCAATTCCGTTACGTTCAGTCTCGTCTGTTCAAGTTATCATCAACACTATGATAGTCTCTTTTTAGGTTTTATCTCCCATGTGGGATAAATTCTTCTCGATTCCTCCACGTTCGGTCTCGTCTGTTCGAGTTATCATCCACGTTATGATAGTCTCTTTTCAGGTTTTATCTCCCATGTGGGATAAATTCATGTCAATTCCGCCATGTTCGGTATCCTCTATTCGAGTTATCATCCACGTTATGATAGTTTCTTTTCAGGTTTTATCTCCCACGTGGTATAAATTCTTGTCAATTCTGCCACATTCGATCTCGTTTGTTCGAGTTATCATCCATGTTATGATAGTATCTTTTTAGGTTTTATCTCCCACGTGGGATAAATTCTTGTCGATTTCGTCACGTTCGGTCTCATCTGTTCGAGTTATCATCCACGTTATGATTGTCTCTTTTCAGGTTTTATCTCCCACGTGGGATAAATTCATGTAAATTCTGCCATGTTCGGTATCTTCTATTCGAGTTATCATCCATGTTATGATAGTCACCTTTCCAGTTTTATCTCCCACGTGGCATAAATACTTTTCGATTCCGCCAAGTTCGGTTTCGTTCCTTTAAGTTATCATCTAAGTACGATGAGCTCGTTCCTTTTGATTATATATGTGGTCAGTTTCGTATTTTGTGAGTTGTCATTCGAGGATGGCATTCTCTTCTTCAAGTCGTTCTGAGGTTGGTCTTATTGTTGGTTATCATTCAAGGATGATAGATCTTTTTGAGCTTATTGATTGAGGTCAGTTTGTCTCTTTTGCAAAGTCTGTCTGAAGTCAGTCTTTGTGTTTCTGGTTATCGAATGAGGCCGGTGTACCATTGCTCTCCATTTGAGGATGGTTTTGTGTTAGATCCGTGGATCTTTTTTTGAGTTTTAATTCAAGGATGGAATTCTCTTCTTCAAGTCCTTCTGAGGTTGGTCTTGTTGTTGGCTATCATTCGAGGATGATAGACCAATTTGAGCTTATTGATTGAGGTCAGTTTGTCTCTTTTGCAAAGTCTGTCTGAGGTCATTCTTTTTGTTTCTAGTTATCGACTTAGGCCGATATACCATTGCATCTCCATTCGAGGATGGTTTCATGTTTGATCTGAGGATCTTTTGTGAGTTGTCATTCGAGGATGGCATTCTCTTCTTCGAGTCCTTCTAAGGTTGGTCTTATTGTTGTGGCTATCATTTGAGGATGATAGACCATTTTGATCCTATTGATCGAGGTCAGTATGTCTCTTTTGCAAAGTCTGTCTTAGGTCAGTCTTTGTGTTTCTGGTTATTGACTGAGGCTAGTATACCATTGTGTTTCCATTCGAGGATGGTTTCGTGTTAGATCCGAGTATCATTTTGTGTGTTGTCATCCAAAAATGGCATTATTCCCAGCATATTTTATCATCCACCGAGTGCAAATTTTCCGGTTTATTCGAGTATTCAATCACTCCATACCTTGAAAGTCTGAAAACCATTGCTATCATCCATCCAGGTCTACAGTTGATTGAATAGGGGCAGTTGTAACACCCCAAAATTTTCCCTCTTATTTATTACCTTAACTGGATTTTTCGGTTCGCATTCATTTGCATTTCCCATTAGGTCATAACATTCAATCATACATTGAATGAGCTCCTAAGGCATAGGACCAAGGCCTTATGAAGTTAGGGTTTCATCCCTTATCTATAATTATCAGATGAATTCAAAGCTTTGATCATGTGACCATCAACAACATCCTCTTCATATGCTCTTTCCACTTCGTTAAGATTTTATTTCCTTGATTAAGTGGTCTTCAAGGATTGTAATTGCAAATACTAGTCACCGGTGCATCAGGCTTATTGTCAAGGGGGGATTAGAGCTTTTATTCATGTTTAAGCTCGAGGGAATCTCGCCAAGTGATGTTAAGTGGATTAGGGTTCTCGCGTTGAGGTTTTTGTCATACATTACTTCATATTTCAAGACTTATTTTCATCAGAGGAGTCATTGTAATCGAAGCCCTTTATTTGGTGCCCGCAAGTGATTTCAAGCATGTGATTTCCAAGGGAGTCAAGAAACATGGTTTGGGGTATTGGTTTTGGGATTCATCATGGCATCAAAGTTTTTGTTTTAAAGAATTTAATTCGAATTAAGGGTAAAAGGTGCATGGTTATGGTTATGGTTTATTTGGAAGACATCGTTCAAGCTCAAATTCAAGTTCTCAATATCCAGTTCATATACAAGCCATTACCAATTTCCACATCCATTTTCCGATTCGATTTAATTCATATTAAATCATTTTAAGTTTGTTTTTACCATCCGATTCAAGCCTAATTCAAATGTTGTGACTTCCAAAACCAATGGTCATTTTTGTTAAGCTTTAGGCGTCTTCTTATGTCCAAGGCCTAGTTATATTTCACTTTTTTTCTCACATGCAAGTTCAAGCCATGTGCCACCAATGTCATGTGAATTCATGGGTCATGTCCTTTTTAAATTTATTATTTAAAGTTAATATCATGTATGAAGGTGATTCAAATGATAACCCATAGAGACAGAGTAATTATAAAATTCATTTTATAATGATGGAAAAACGACAACAAAATTTTGGATGGTGATGACAAACGTTTTCCAGCCCTTGCAATTCATTCACAAATTTTTGTACATGTTTGAATTAAGACAGACAAAAACAGAGAAAAGCTCTTCTCTCCCATTTTTCATTCCCTCCTCCGTTCAATCTTATTCTTCAATTTTCAGAAGAAAAATGTAGTTACAAAATCTAACAGAAATTACAGAGAAATAAAAGGAATGCTCATAATAGAATAACACCACAAAAAAATAATATAAAAATTGGTTGCAAAATTTGGATCAAGAAAACAGTTACATAAACCTCAGAAAACTGAGTTAAAAAATTCACCACCATCCTCTATCTCTCTCTCTTGATTCATCAACAACCTTCTTCTGATCTCTCTTCACCTAAAGCTTCAGACTCTTCAACACTTCTCCATCATCTTCATTCAGCCAACACCAAGCATACCACAACTACAAAAAAAACTACCAAAAATCAGTTACGAAAAACTACCAGAAATCAGTTACGTGAAACCACCATAAAATAGTTACAAAAACCTCTTAACAAAAACTAACAAAGGGGGATTCAGTTAGAGGGGGATTGATACCAGAACAAAAATTAGTGGGAAAAAATGGTATCATGGGATAAAAGAAAAACAAAATTGGAAAAACTTCACCTTTAATTCCAATCTCCAAGCTCTCGGTCAGAAGGCTCTCTCTCTCTCTCTCTCTCTCTCTCTCTCTCTCTCTCTCTCTCTCTTCAATATGAAGCCATCATCAATATCTTCTACCTTCTTCATTGTCTACAAAAAGAGAACTCATAAACTCTTCAGAAGATACTTCTCCTCATTATTCAACATCTTCATCCTCTTCTTCTTCATGATCAGAGGAAATTCCAACGAAATCGATCATTTTTCATCTTCATCGAACTTTCGTTCATCTTTATTGATCTCATCGATCTTAATCAATCAAATAGAACATCTTCGATCTTCAATCTCAATATTCGTCATCCTTAAATCATCATCATCATCTATTTACAATGTCTGCAGAGATCGATTCAAGAAATCAAAACATTCAACAACAACTTCAGATACGCAGAATTACAAGAAATAAGAAGAAGAAGTTCAAGATCGGTACAATGGTGGAGAAAGGGGATTGGAACCTTACCGATGTCTTTTTTCTTGCATCAAATCTTCGTATAAGGTGCATCAATTCCGATGAGACACCGTTGTTGTGTAAGGCCGGTTTCTTCTCCATTTTGAATCCTATTTCCATGCGATTTGGAGTCATGGTGAGGAATCAGAGGAAACTGAAGATGGATTTGGAAAGGAAATACATAAACGAATATGAATTGGGTGTTTTGAATCTTTGCCACTGCCGGTAGCGAGTTCCGTTGAAACGAATGAATGATAATGATGGTGTGGCAGACGGTGTGAAGATATAGGGACGAAGAACACGTCTTTCGGTTTTATTTCTGATACTTTGTGGTTTTAGGTTAGAAAGATATCAATAATCTAAATTGGGCTTGGGTCATTCCTCCTTGGATTCTATTGGCACCCCGTTTTTCCGGCCCTCACCCATCCTGTGATTCACTTATGTGAATTGGGCCTGAGGCCATTAAAATGCCTATTCGAACCTTTGTTCAACTACAACATCCCTCCCTGCAGGACTCATGCGATTTTGGCTCAGCGCCTGCAAAAATCCTATTTGCACCCAACTTCTTTCAATTCGGTACCCCTCTGCACATAAGGATATGAGGAAATGGGCCTCAGGCCATGTAATTGTTATCTGCATCATAAATCTTCTTATTACACACCCTGTTTTTCTTTACTTTGTTTTAGAAATTTCTAGTTATTTTTCTTGTAAAACAATTTGTATATTAATTTTCTTGTTAATTTTTTTTTGTGAATTTATCCATTGATTAATTTCTTGTTAATTTTTAAATCAAATTTTTTGACATTAATTCTAATCAATGTGGTGAACTAATTTCGATGTGAGTATTCATGTTTTTTATCGATATGGATCGATTTCAATTATGGTAGATCTTCATGAAGTGATTATTGAAGATAAGCATTTATTTTGCTTATGGGATATTACGAGACCTTGCATGAAGTTCTTGGGTTTTTCTTATATGAAGAATCGTCACTTCGATCAAGTAAGTAATCCCGACTTTTTCCACTTTAATGCATCATTCTAGTGGTATGAGGCTTAGGATCATATAACTTAAGGTGTATATTGAACCCTTCCACCTGATGCACTGGATTTATTTGTGATTTATGTTGATGTGTATCGATATCGGAGCTTAGGGATTAGTTTACAGATTATAGAATTCATTTCCGCTCGCTTTCCCTTAAAACACTGTTTTTGCCCGTTTTGTCGCAATTATTAAAAATAGTTTCGGGTGTGATAAAATTCTGGAAAACTTCATGATTGATCCTTATCCTCTTTATTAGTTTTGTATATTTTTTATTCCATATTTGGATGGTTTTAGTAATTATATTGAAATTTTCATTCCAAGCTATCCCAAAATGAATGGTTTTGACATAAGGGACCAAAGACATTTTTTTCCAATAGGTGTGAGACCTATTTTTTGTGTGTGCTTAACCACTAGAATTTGTGACATTTTCATGCTACTTAGGCATTTTTTTCATAATTTTTGGTGCCTTTTTTATCCACTTTGTGGAGTTGTTTTTCGGCGATCATTCCTTGTTATCTTAATCGTCAAGTGAAATGTTTTTGCACTTTGGTGCATAATTTTGTGAAATCGTTTTAGAAAATGTAATTTACTGACTTCATTAATATAGGATTTAATTTCATAATTTTTCAAGTCTTTTTGTTATTTTTCATGTCACCTAGATCATAGGTCCGATTATGTGATTATTTGCTCCATATCCTAGATGTTAGGTAGGCATTCATGCCATTTTCTTGAGACACCTATTGGTAACTTTTAGGAGTTAATTATAGGCCACTTTTAGGTCCTTAATTCCAGTTATAGGTCAATTCTTGAACCATATTCATTTGGTTTGTTTTGGTGTTTCAAAGTGTATACTTATTTGAACATGTTTAACCTAAACTTGTTTCTCTTCTTCTCTAAATGTTAACAGTGAGGTTGTAATTAGTAGCAGGTTTTGGAAATTAGTCACAGACAGTGTAGCTTAAATGTAACAGAGGCATAATAAAGACCTTAGTACCAAGTAGAAATAATAGGATTTTTAGCCGATAATTAATTAACCGGTCTTAGTTGAAAGTTGTAGGAATAATAATGTGGTTGATTGCAGTATAATCGGTTGATTCTTTGTGTTGTGTTCCTTGTTGGAAGTTGTGAATCTGTTTGAGTTGTCTTATTAGTGGCAAGAATTAAGTTGTAGTCCTATGGCCAATGTTGACCTGTTGTTGTGGTTAAGTTGTATGCATATGGCCAACGTTGATTTTTTTTTTATTAAGTTGTTGTGGTATGTTGATGTTACTAAGTTGTGATAGTATGTTGTTGTTGTATGGTCATATGACTATTATTGTTGTTGTTCTGATAATTATGTTGTTGCATACATAGCATATCAAGTTGGAGTTGATGTTAGGTAAGTTAAACCTTGTTGTTGATGCCTCTATTAATTGGAAAATTTTCAAGTTGGGAGTTCTGCTCCAATGGTACCACATGTATGTGCATATTTTAAGTTGCGTTTCAAAATTGCATGATTAAGTTGTGGTGATGTATCTTATGTTGATTGATGTTGTTTGTGAGTTGTGAAGTGGTGACTTTATAAGCTAATATAATATGTTATTTATCATATATTCGATTATATTGTTCGATATCTCACCCTTTATGTTTGAATGTTGCCATCTGTTGGTAACATGCAGGTAATTCATAATAGAGTTGTTTCCCTTTATTTATTTTGAGTTGGTGTCGTCACTCTGATACGTAACACTCGAGGGGTTGAATGCTCATTGCTTTAATGTTGTTTATATTCCATTTCTGAATTTTTAAGTTGAACTCGAAAGATTACCTGTATTTAGAAAGTTGTTTTAAGTGGAATAAAAATGTTGTGTCATTAAAGTTGAATATTGTGAATCTGTTGCTTAGTAATAAAGTTGTTTTGTTTTAAAGACTAATTGTAGTTGTTATTTTCCACCCAATATTTTAAGTGTTATGTATCCGTTTATATGACATAAATGTTGTTGCTATAAGTTGTAAGTGTGACATACTATTTAAATTTTGGAAATTTTGTAACTCTGATTTTATTAACTTTGTTGGGTTGAAATGAGGTGTTACACTAGTGGTTGTCAGAGCAGGTCGGTTTGTCCTGCCAAGTTGTCTAATGTTGTTTATTCCTTTGTACACGACATGTGTGTGAAACATTGTCGATACTTTCTTGTAGGTTTTCTAACCGTTTGTCTCGAGGAGTTGGTTTGAAATAGGTGGGGGATAAGTTTACTTATTATAGATGTTTGTGGTATATGAAGTTGGTTCAAGGTGGTATTGATTGCAAGAGTGCAAGTGTTGACGGAACTGTGTTGTTGCGAATCAACGAGATTATGGACTCATGATTTTATCTGTCGGTCAAGTTTGAGATGTTGTTGAAGAAAGACAAGTCAATATGGTTGATGTTTGCTTCTCAGAGAAGAGAGGGAAATTGGAAGAATGGTGATATGTAAGTGGAGTATAACTATTGAGGTCTCTTGAAGATGATTGCAACTTGCCTCTTAAGTATGAATTGGAGTTAGAGTCGGTTGAGGAATGGTGTTTATCCACTAAGAAAGTAAGATAAATCGTAGAGGATGAAGCTTATATGAGTGCATCTGTATGATGACGATTATATGAGATGTTCTCGGATTATTAACGGTGGGTTAAGAATATCATTAGGAATAAGAATCTATTACAAAATAATTGTCGATTTGTTGGATCAACTGATATACTTGTATGCCTTGATTATAGTTGGTTTAAATTCAGATGATTTTTAGAGTTGGATGTAAAGCAAGGATGGTTGGAAGAGTTTGGAAGCAAGAGAAAGAGGTAGAACTCGTGTTCATTAATTTCGGTTTTAATTTTCGTATTTATGGAACTACCTTCAGTAAAGAGAAATAACGTTTTATTCGTATGCCTGATGGAAGCGATTCCGAAATTTTCAGAAAGCTTACAAAATTCCCTATAGTTTGCATATAAATTTTGTCTTCGGCGTGTTTTTGAAGAGAGAGTAAAATGCGTTTGAATATTTGGATCTGATGATGATTTTGATGGAAGTTTGTATACGGGATTTCTTGACCAGTCCCATTGCAAGGACGATAACTTTTTACTCGTAATTAAAATTTGAGCGATTCTTGAATTTCTGGAATCTATATGAAATTCCCTTCAATTTTGAATATAATTTTGTGTATCAGAGATCTATGTTGAAGGGGATAATTGTGTTTGAAGTTGAGATAAAATGTGTAGTAATATGGAGAAGGAAAGAGTATCAGAGGAGCATATGGGAGTGCGGCGTATGCCAGTTGTGAATGATTATACTATAGAAATATTTGAAGAATTTTAAATAGTAAAGTGGATTGTGTGTTATCGATGTTACGGTGTGGACATGTGTCGGGAAAAATTTGGAAGTTTCTATCACCAACCAGATGATGAGACGGTATTGTTGAGAGTGTGATTTGAATGAGAATCAAGTGTGAGACTATACAGATCATCGAGGTTATGAGATTAAAAAGAAAGACGAAAGATTTGTTAGTATTGTTAAAGCTCTTAACTTGGATAAATGTTTCGATTGAAGTGGACCAATTTGGATGGTACTTGATGTGGCATCAATTCTGGTATTAGAAGGATATTTAATTATTGTGTTGTGCGACTAGCTTGTATAAGAGAATATGTGTTGAATTTTGGACGTTGTGTAAGCCTTAGAGGAACAGTAGAACAGTATGCTTAGGTAACCTTGAGCACAAGGTAAATGACGCTATTGTAGTTGGGTAATGATGATTTATGACACCATTATGGTCGTCGGCTGTCTATTGAAAAATTGATGAATTGATCACCCTTAATCTCTTGTTGATAGTAGACAGAAACATGTTGGATGGAATAGACGTGTCTTGCCAACTAGAATTGTATGCATAATGAATTGTTTTGATTTGTCGATGCAAATTCCTATATAGGGAAATGAGGCGGACTCGAGAGTGTTAGTATAATGTTGCGAGTTGATTATTGAGTAGTATGGAAACTCACAATTGTGTTCTAGATAACTTTAGTTTTCATTTTTGATGGATTGATAATTCGATTGACATGAGATTTGAAGCATTGTAGAGATGATCCAAGGAGGAAGTAAATGGAAATGTAAGACCATTATTTGACCAAGGATGTTGGATATATAATAGTCGGTGTTAGTATGCCTTAAAGTATATATAGGGAATATGAATTGTATTTTCCATACTTGTTTTGTTAAGTTAGAACTGGTGTTCGTTGTGGATGTTCTCATATATTATAAAATTAGAAGGAGAGCTTGTAGAGTATTTGAGAATTGAGTTAGAAGTATTGAAAGGAGTGAAGTTATATGTAAGTTATCAAAGTGTGATTTTTTTGTTAATAGAAATGAGTTTACTTTGTTGTGGTAATTCAGATAAGGGTATTATGGTGGATCCATCTAAAGTAGATGTAGTTCTATAATTAGGAGGCTCTGAAGTGGGTTAATCGGAGTATAGTATTCTTGGACTTAGTTGGTTATTATCACGGAGTTTTGTAGTTGAAATCGCGAAGGGCTCTCAGCGTCGTTGAGTGCGCTTATTGTAACACCCCATTTTTAATCTTTAATCGTCAAGTATTTTTGGTGTTATGTTGCCCTTGTTTAAGGCGTATATTTTGTCGTTTTGGTGTTGTGTCCTAGTGGGACTGATAGAATCGGGTGCGCTTAGTAATAGTGAGTGCGCGAATAATGATAAGACCATTTAATTTATTATTTTTATTATTACCATTATTATTATTATAATTGTATTCATAAAACAATATTAGTAATATTAGTAATTAAAATTAATATTATTATTATTATTTGGAATAAGGGACGGTTTAGTAAAAGGTTAAGTGAGGGTTAAAGGTGAATTAGTCAAAACAGAGAATTAGTAAAAGATTAATCCTAAAAAGTTGTTGTGAGAGAATGAAGAGGCTTGTAAGAAGAAATCAACCTAGGGCACCCAAATCTTGAAGAAATTCACAGGATTTTTGGTCTGAATTCGAGGTAAGGGGGAGAACGGATTTAAATTCAGGTGGTTTAACATTATGGGTGGTGAGGGATTCCTTCCCTCGTAGGAATTTCTGAAAATTCTGATGTTTGTGAATATTCTGTGATTATATGTTGTTTGATGCGAATCTGTGGTTTTGATGATATATTCTTGGTGAAAAATATGATGAAATATTGTTGTTGTTATTCTGGATGATATAAATTGATGCAAATATTATTATTGTTGATGAACAGAACGATTTTTAGATCTAGAACGAAAACCTGATTTGTGAATAGTAATGTAGATGAAAGAAGAATGAAAATATGAGAGTAAAACTGAACTAAACGGGGCATACGCGTATGGCACTAGGCAATACGTGTATGGATGTGCATGTTTCGTGCTTGATACGGGGCATGTTACACGTATGAGAAGTGAAAATGGGGTTTATCTTCCCATTTGCATAGGGAATGTGTATGGGGAAAGGAGATTACGCATATGTGCAGCGTATGACTTGCGTATAGGGCGTAATGGGCATGGGCAATACACGTATGGGCTTGGTGATATGCGTATGGCCAGGTTGCAAGGAAAAAGCGTGTTGTTTTGTGATTTCTGTCCCGATTTTGTGTGTTTTGTCGATTATTTTGGTGTGAGGTATTGAAATGAACCTTAATACATATTTAATCGAGAATTAAAATCGAGAATGAGTTAATTATGGATTCTAGGTGGATTAAACTAGTTAATAATCGATTAAATCGTGTGAGACTATTATTGGTGATTTTTGGTGAAAATGTTGTTGTGTTTGATCGGATGGATCATGTAGATGTATAAATGGTGAATTATACATGTTGTATGCATTTTCATGGTCATGCACACATTGTTGAATTATTGTTGGGATGATCATGTCGGATGGGTGAATACGATTATACATACTCAATTATAGAGAGTGTTGTGATAATCATTGTCGGATGGGTGTATGTGATTATCGTGTTCGATTGAATGAACAAACCTGGTACCATATGCATTGTGTGGTGTTGGGTCACATTTCATAACTATATATGTGTTGTTATTGCATAATTATTGTTGTATCTATTGTTGGATTATTGGTGTACTTGTAGTATTTGTGGTTATGTGTGAGAAACTACCCTAAAGATGTTATATGCACCGTTTATGTTTGAATTTTGTTTCTCACCCATTTGTTATTGTTGTTGTTGTTGCGTTTGTGCTTCTTTGGAAGTACAGACAATCCAGGTACTTGAAAGTGTGTAGAGTCATGTTGCTTGTTCGAGTCTAGGACGCTCTGATACGTAACACGAGATGGGGAACTTTCAGTTGTTTATTTTATTCCTGTTACATATCTGTTTTGTAAAACTGAATCTTTGAGGATATTTTGTTGAGACTGGCTTATTACCTGAGTTGAATTAATTTGTTATTTCCGCTGTTTTTAATGAAGAACTTATTTTGGTTATTGTTGTTGGAAATTCATGTGGCATTCCACTTTGAAAACTATGATTTTTGTATTATAATGTTATTTTAACTATTTTGGGTAAGTGGGGTGTTACATTTATCACGAGCTGGAACCCGCTTAGCATGGTATGTAAGTGAAAAAGATGATTTTTCTTGTTGAAATTAATTGGACACATGTATCCTTATGCTATTGTAATGATCTGAGGTGTTTAACATGGGTTTAGACAATATGTTAATATAAGATGGTAAAGTTGTAGCTTATGCTTTACGATAATTAGGGATTCATGAAAGTATCTATCCTATTCAAGATTTGGAATTGGTTGTAGTTGTAGTCGTATCGGATATTCTGAGGTATTATCTTTATGGATCTAGGTTCAAAGTATTCAGTAATCACAAGAGTGTAGAATACCTGTTGGTCAGAAGTTTTGGTGAATCAAGTCGAAAGTATTTTCTTATGTCTGCTTTGTTTGTCGGAAGTTTGATGTGAAAGTGGTAGATTTGATAGTTGCAAGTAACCAGAGTGCGCAACGAAAGAATGATGTAGCGTAGTTGTTCTTATATAGGTAACAACGATGTTGGTAGTTTGATTAAATTGATGTTGTGTTATGGTTTTTGTGTTCTTATCCTTGTTGTTTCCTTGTTACTTATGGTGATAGGTAACGATCATGTTGTGTTCTGGTTCATAGTGAACATGCATGTTCTTAACTTAGTTATTCCTGGTGTCTTGAGTTGGTCGTCGAGTGCATTACGTGAGCATTACTTCGTGTTGTCATTATCGTTGATATGATGGATTGTTGTTTTGTGTTATTAGTGGGGTTACCTTTCATGGCATGAGAGTTGATTAGTTAGGTGTGAGAACATATTTGGAGTAGTTGCATTGGGTAAATTTTCGAAGACGAAAATATTCTCAGTGGAGGAGAGTTGTAACGCCCTGTTTATTTAATTAATTATTTAATTAAATATCTTCGTATTATTGGTGTTGATTTGTGTTGATTGTCGAAATTGTGTTGTGTTGATTTGCTATGTTGGTTTTAGTCGAATTAATTTAATTAAGTTGATTTAAGTTGTGTTGTGGTTATTTGAATTCAATTAAGTTGATTAAGTCGCATAAATAATGTTGGAATGATACCTTTATATTTAGTGGGCTTGTTTGTGAATATAATAATGAGTTGTTGTAGTTGTTTGTATGTTTGTTGTATATTTGTCGTGTTTTATGTGCCTGTAGTGAGGGATGGTGACCTTAAGATTGAGTCATGAGGGTAGTAGGGATGTGTGACTAATAACGTAGAGATTAGTCATATGTGGAGTAAGGTTAATTAGATTATTTTAATTAATATTTGTTCAACCATAGTATAAAATGGATAGTTAGCGTAATTATAGGAATGATGGAAATTATATTATTATTAGTATTATTATTATTAATATTAATATTATTTTAATAATTAAAAAGTCAAATTGATTCGGTAATGGTGAGTGGAGGAAAATAAGGAAAAATAAATAGGATATATGTGGACTTAGTGGAGAGTTAAAATAAAATAATTATAGATTAATTTGATTAATTAAGATAGTTAGGTTATCAGTAGAATAGAAAGAATTTTTTGGAGAATACGTGAAGTTGTAGAGAAAAGGAAAGAGGAAATGCTAGGTTTTCAATCGAAGAGTTAAAGTCGCCTTCAATCTAAGGTAAGGGTGGGATTCTAACTCTTTAATCAGATTGATGATATATAAATAGGATATTAGATTTGTAGAATTTCTTTTGGGTAAGTAGAAGTGTTTTGTGTCTGTCTGTATGTTGATTTTGTGGTTGATTCTGAAAGTGGAAAAATTGGTTGATGTTAACGAGTTGATTGAGGAAATTGATGTAGATTAATAAGTAAAAAAATCCTAAATTATGTGTACTAAGAAGAGATAATTGAAATGTTGGCTGGTGATGGATCAAAAGAAAAACCGGGTAAATAATAGAGACAAAACAGATAAAAAAAGTGTTAAGGCATGTGACACCCGTCAGGGCATGGTGACGATTGTTTGGTCGTTGGGAAGACCATCCCATTTGTGTAACGACTGTTACACATGTGACAATGGTCAAGGAAGTGTGACGATTGTCACACGGGTCTGTGTTGTATTTTGTTCTGCGTTGTGGTTTTATGTGTGTGTCTTGTCTGTTTTCATTGCCAGAAACATAATTAAATTGTATAGAACCATATTTAAGTTGAGAATCAGTAAGTAGCAGTAGTAATTAATTAAATTGAGAATCACCCTAATTTGTATGTAACATTAGTAATTAAATATTTTTTTGACATGAATTGTTTAGCAGTAACAGTAAGGTTGTAATTAGTAGCAGGTTTTGGAAATTAGTCACTAACAATGTAGCTTAAATGTAACAGATGCATAATAAAGACCTTAGTACCAAGTAGAAATAATAGGGGTTTTTAGTCGATGATTAATTAACTAGTCTTAGTCAAAAATTGTAGGAATAATAATGTGGTTGGTTGCGGTATAATCAGTTGATTCTTTGTGTTGTATTCCTTGTTGGAAGTTGTGAATCTTGTTGTATTTCCTTATTAGTGGCAAGAATTAAGTTGTAGGCCTATGGTCAATGTTGACCTATTGTTGTGGTTAAGTTGTAGGCCTATGTCCAACGTTGATTTGTTGTTGTTTGCTTAGTTGTTGTAGTATGTTGTTGTGACTAAGTTGTTAAAATATGTTGTTGTTGTGTTGTTATATGACTATTATTGTTACTTTGATAACGATCGTTGTTGCATACACACCATATCATTAATAACACAAAAATCACTTTAGTATTTAATACTCTCTCTTCCTCAAAGATATAACTTCTCTAATAATTCTCGATTGTCTTACGTCTCATCTCCATGTGCTCATCAAATACCATTACCTCCTTTCTATTACCAAATATCTTACACCTGACCTCGTCTTACCCATTTCTAGCAAGAATTGTTCAACTTCAAACACAATTATCTCATTCAATACAGACCTCCCAGGCACAAAATTATATTCCAATATGAAGGGAATTTCATATAGATTCCTTAATTTTAAGAATCACTTATATCTGAGTTACGAGTAAAAGTTATTGTCTGTGCAATGGAGGCTGGCCAAGAAATCCCGTTACATACTTCCACCAAAATCAACATCAGACCAAAATGTTCAAACGCATTTTTCTCCCTCTTCAAAAACATGTAGAAGACAAAGTTTTTATGTAAACTATAGGGAATTTTGTAAGCTTTCCGAAAAGTCCAGAACCACTTTATATGGGGTTACGAGTGGAAAGTTATGCCCTTTTTACTGAAGGTTGTTCCATAATTGCAAAAATGAAAATTTGAAATCGATGAACATGAGTTCTACCTCTCTCTCTCTTGCTTCTAAGATCCTCCAACTATTCTTGCTTTTCACCCAACTCAGAAAATACTCCGACTCCAATTCAATTATACGCAAGGCATACTAGCCTACCAGTTGATCCATCAAATCGTCAATTTCTTTGGAGTGGATTCTTATTTTCAATCATCACCTTAACCCATCGTCAATAATTTATGCTCCTCTTATATAATTGTTATCATACACATGACCTCATATAAGCTTCATTCTCTAAGAGTTATTTTACTTGCTTAGTAGATAAAAATACCATTTATCAACTGTCTCCAAACTCAGATCTACACTCCAAAGGCAAGTCACAATTATCTTCAAGAGTCGTCAAGAATTATACATCACTTACATAACACTATTCGTCACGTTACTCTCTATTCTCCGAGAAGTAAACATCAACCATATCGGCTCGTTCTCCCTGAATACATCTCAAACTTGACCAGAAACTAAGAATTCGTGAATTAGTACTCTCATCTGTTTGCGACAATACAACTCCAACCACACTTGTACTCTTACAATAAATATCACTTTGAACCAAATCCTCACACCAGAAACATCTTCGGGAAGCAAGCTTCTCCCCCACTTGTTTCAAACTAATACCTGGAGACAAACAGTTAGAAAACCAACAAGCAAGTACCGACAGTGTTTCACACACATGTCGCATACTAAGGAACAAACAACATTAGATAACTGGGACGAACGAACCGACATTCTCTAATACCACTAATGTAACACCCTTCAAAACCCACAAAAGATACACAATAATTATAGATAATTAAATCAGAGTAAGTCACCACAAGAGTTCCATATCTACATAAGAAAACCCCTTAAGTAAAACATACGACTCCATAACACAGGTTTTCAAAATGGTTATAATAATCATTTCTTTGGTAACATCAACAATTAAATCCAGAATTTGCAGAAAAATCATTATCTCAAAATAACTTCATTTATTTAATCAAAACATCAAGAACCTTTTGGTCATTGTCAAAATTTGTCATCAAATAAAATCACTATATAGAAAACTCATAAAATACTTCTAACAAAACAACATAATATTCACTTAAGTGTTCCCCATCTGATGTTACATATTAGAGCAATACACCTTCTATCAACGAAATTAAAGTGGAATAACTCCAAAGCTAAGTCTTCAGTATCTACGAGTTAATCTTGATCACTTGTACGTTACCCACATAGAGGCAACAATCGAACAGGCGGTGAGTAATCACAATTCATTATAGAATATTTGAGTAAAAGATGTAGTAGTCACAACAACAATTACCAATAATTCATATATTTTGCACATATCCCACATATACCTACATGTCACTTCATTAAGTCATTCACAACATCCTTATCTCATCGATTAATCATCATCACCAAAATAACACTTAAGTCATAACATTGGTGTAACACCCCAAAATTTTCCCTCTCGTTTCATGGCATTTAGTATGTCATATTGCATACATGATTCCACATCCTTGCATAAAATTTGAAGCATAGCATTCAAGGCAAGAGGCAAAGTGCATGTGATCAATGACTGATGAAATTGAGGATGATCCAAATGCAATAGAAGGGTCACATGGCTTCACAACAATGTTAAAAGGGTTCACAACATCCCACGAGATCTTAAATTATACCCTAAGTCTTAGAAAGAGGTGGATTGATCAAAGAATTCAAGCAGTGCACACCTCCTAACAAAAGGGGCTAAAATTAGGGTTTTTGATTAATGAGGCTCCTCAATGAAATTTTGGTTCAAACTTGATC
The DNA here is from genome assembly GCA_963966055.1 of Lathyrus aphaca. Taxonomy (NCBI): domain Eukaryota; kingdom Viridiplantae; phylum Streptophyta; class Magnoliopsida; order Fabales; family Fabaceae; genus Lathyrus; species Lathyrus aphaca. Next base: position 144,021,654 of record OZ014523.1, read on the forward strand.
TCATTTTTTCCACATGATGTCAAGTGTCTAGGGTTTAAATATCATCCATTGAATCATTTCATAAGGTCTTCAATTGGTCAGTTACTTGAGAATCAAGAAATTGGGGAAAAGTCAACTGTGCATAGGAAAAAGTCAACTCCTGACTTTTTGAGATCAAAATCATGAAATTGATGTTACAAGGAGTCGATGGACAAAATTTTATCAAGAAATGATGTATGAATCATCAAGAATCAAGAAAATCAAAACTTACCATTTTGGGAGAATTAGGGTTTCCAAATATGGCAAGTTTTGGCTATTTTTCAGTCATGTTCAAGAGAGGCCTTCTCCCAAAATAAAAGTCAAAAAAAAATTCCACTTGGATTGTTTGAAAGAGGGAATCCTAAGCTACAAATCCATAAGTGGATCATGTTCATAGGATCATAATTGAGGAAGTTATAATCATTCAAAGTATGATGAAACTAGGGCAAAAACCTTGGCAAGGCAAGCCTCATGCGCGTGCCAGGCAAGGCATTTTGACAAACATGTGAGCGGTAACATATCAAGCCACTTTACTCCATCAAAAAGGCCTCAAATGAATTTTTTTTTAAACATGAATGTTGTTCATTGTTGCATTATCTACAACTTTCATGTTGTCAAAAAATTGATTTGATCAATGGTGTGAAAGTTATGGAGGCTCCAAGTAGTGTTCCCATCCTGATCAACCATAGGTATTTTTGTCCTAGGCATGAAAAACTTGTGCAGACCAATGATGCAGTTTTGTGACACCAGATTCATTGATCATTTTGAGTGACTTGGAAGCTTCATTTTGATTTGGTGTGAACATCAATCTTGTTGTATGAAGTTTGTCCTTCAATTTAAGCTCAAGAACTTCTCCATTTGGTACCTTGATCATGAATTTGTTCTACATTGAAGATCATGACTTGCAATCTTGTTTCTTGCTTGATGAGGCAATGATCAAGTGTGCAATCTAACCAGAGTTCATCTTGCTAGCATTAGTCAACATGTTTTGATCATTTTGCATTGCACTATATGTTTCAAATGATCACATGGCTGCATGATCACCATAACTGCCATGCATCTCATGAAGATTAAAAAAAATGAGAAGTTTCCATGGCATTTCATTCAAGCTACATTGATCAGCTTCACATTTCATCAACCTCACCATAATTATCATGAATATCATCACTTGAATCAGCTTCAGGCAAGACAAACTCAACATTGCACCTCATTGCACCACACACCCTTCAATTGGTCCATTCACTTCAAGTTAGACCTAACTCTAGTTCTAACTATTAACTAGAGTTAGTTAGAACTAACCATGGATATATAAGCCTATCATCTAACTGAATTATACTACCATCACCATTTGCTCGAAAATCTGAGAATTGCACAAAGTTTTTGCTCTTAATTCTCTATGCATTCAAGCAAGAAATCTCACTGCATCTTGCTTCAGATTGCTTCATCCTTCATCAATCATACATCAAGCATCATCAATTCATCATCTGCTCCATGATTTTCACACTTTCCATGGATTGATTCATCAAAAAACTTCAAGAATAAGCTTCTGATTTCTCTCTGCATTTTCCACAGTTTTGCCAAGAATTCAAAGCTTATAATGTTTATTCCACTCAATTGAAGATAAGGAACAAGCATAGAGTATTATTGGATCCTCACCTCTGGTTTTCCTCAACAAATTGAAGCTCTGCAATTCAAGTTTCACTTCAATTCTTCTTGCTCGATTTCATGTTTTCTTGATGGTTTTGAGGTGTGTGTGGCTTGATAGAAGCTTATGTGACTCTGGCTAGATGATAGACATAATAGAAGCTTAGATGTAGATTTTGTTCATCCTGCGCTTCTAATGTTTCCAGCACATTAATGATCCACCTGTGTCTCACGTGCATTGTAATTGAACCTGAGTCTTCATGTGTGCGTGTGTCTGTATTCTTGCCATGTGTCCATCATCTCATCCATGTGATTTGAATACTTTGACTTTTGATGCTTGCTTTGGATGAATCTGAGGGTTCCTATGGAGTCAACCATTGACCAGATTCCACTATATCCTTTGTGTTCTGCATGTTTTTGGATTGGGTTCAATGTGATATCCACACCCCCAATTTCAAAGGCCCAATCCTTTTTAACTAAAAACCATTTTTGTTTGCACCCCTTTCACAATTTCTTTCTTTTTATGTCCATTTCTTTTCATTTCCAATTTTGATTTAATAAAAATACCAAATCACTCTAAAAAATTCAAAATAAATTCAAGGACCATTTTCACAATATTCAAAAATTTCCACAATTTTTAATTTCATTTTCCTTTTATTTTCAGTCCATAATTAATATTTCCTTTTATTTCTTTTTGGATTTCCTTATTTGTGACCACTTGTCCTTCTCCATTAAATTTCTCCTAAACCAAAAATGATCTTGAGTTCATTCTTTTTGCTTTGATCAGAAGACCTCATGAGGACCCCAAAAATATTTTTCCCGTAATTTTTAGGTCACCTTTGGTCCATTGTTGAGTCATTTCTTTGAGCTTGTTTCTTCAAAACCCTAATTCTCTTAGCACAATCATTTGATGATTTAAATTTCCATTTTTTGTGAGATGTTTTAGGGGTTCATTTGTCCCTGGTTTATGACTTTGAATTCTAATTCTCACAATTTTTTCATGTCCACAAGTATTATTTTGGTGCCTATTTTTACAAGTCACATTTTGGTACTTCTTTCCTCATCCCTCAAATCTCATTTTGGCAAGGCATTTATGCCATTCATTAGAGATCCTCCTCTTGAGCTCTTAAGATCCCATTTTATATTTATAAGTCATTTGTGTGCAAATTATAGGTCCTTGGCTTATTTTTCAGGTTACTTGTTCCATAAGTTTCACTTGTATTCATATGTGTTCCATTTGACCTAATTCACATTCTCCTTTCACTTTAATACTTCTAATTCGACTTTGTGAGTCTTATATCCATGTTATATAATTCTCATACATCTTATAAAATGATCCACTTCTGATTCCACTTCATTACCAAGTCATGAGTCCATTCACTTCTTTTGTTGACTTTTTGTACATAAGAACTTCTCATTCACACTTTTTTGTCCCATAACCCTAATATGCTTCATACTTGTTCATTTGTAGTTTATTTTTTATTCTTATCTTCATTTTATCCTATCATATAGCCTCTGTTTTTTTTATGGGAGATTCACATTTGTTAGTTCACGTTTGACTTTTATTCTAAGTCATTTGACTTCTTATGACACCATGTGTTCATTTCTTCTTATTCCTTCTCCATTCAAACACTTATACTTGAATCTCTTTGCTCGCATTTTTGTATACCTTTTAAGACATTTTTAATTGATGTTAGGTTCTGACTTTAACATTCAACCTTGGTTTAATACATGTTTACCTTGTATTTTCATTCAAACTTCTTCATCTAACTTCACCTTGAACTCCTTTAGGGTTTAATACCTCATTTGGATATAGTTGTTAGGGTTTGATCTCACAACCTTAGAACACATTAATAGGGTTTAGATACTTACTTTGGAAGTATTTTATAATTTAATATCATTTACCTTTAGGACTTAGCCTTAGGGAACCCTTAGTGCTTTTCCTTAGCTAGTTTGAGCTTTACTTGTGTTTATGTTCTCAATATACATTGTAAAGCTAACCTTGGTTTTGTAGGGAGTTTGAGGTAAGCTTGTTTATATAACTTATTTCCTTATCTTCTTTAGGCTTTCAAATTGTGTTTGTCTTAGCACTTTAGGCTTTATCTTGACAACTTCATTCTTTCCCTCTTTAGAAACAACTTAACTTCTTTAGAGAAGTAAGTTGCTTTCTAGGTTCTTTTTCTTTTCCTTTTATTCTTTAGGATCAGAAGACCACACAACCCATAGGGTATCCCATGCAATAAAAAACTTAGGGTGAGTTTTATTTCCCTTAGTTTTTGTCCTTTCTCAACTTGAGTCACTCTTTCTCATCTTAAATATAAACAACAAAAACCTAATAAAGGTCGAGCTTTCTCGTGCGCCAGGAGACTTTGCCATGGGGTACTTGCACACGTCCAATTTTGGGTCGAGGTGTAAGGCATTTATCATGAGGAATAAGTCTTATCATGAAGTTTGTTTCAAAAAAAAAAAAAGAAAACACTTCTTTTAAAAGACAGTTAACAAACAACACACGTCTTTTCCTGCGAGAATTCTCTTCTCATCTCATTCACTTATAACTCGAACTCGCCTCGACTTGTTTCCTTACAAGAGAGTAAACCCACTCTTACCAGACGAGCCTGCAACACCTGAGCATAGGCATAAGCAGATCATTCATAAAAAACAAAACAAACAAGTTCCCGCCTTAGTTAGGCGAATTACGTCGACTCTGATTCTCATATTCCATGAGATACGTAGGCAATCGGGAAGGGTCCATTCGAGCAAACTCTTTATTTTCCCTACATTTTTCCATCCCCTTTTCTTTCTTTTCCAGTTCTAGTAGCAGTTCTTTTGTTCAGCAGCAGTTTATTTCTCACCCTTTGAAACAAACTGACAAGCATGGATCCCGTCGGGTACGACAGATGATCTGGGGTGTTAATACCTTCCCAGGCCGTAACCGACTCCCGAACCCAGTTCTTTGGTTCACAGGACCTTGTCCTTTCCTTTTTTTTCGGTTTGTGCAGCATTAGCTTTCCTATTCATTCGGGATAAAAATACCTGGCTGGTGACTCTAACTTTTCCGTGCCACATTCGTGTTTGTACTAGGATGAAAATCCCTAGAGCGACAAATGGCAAACAACATTTTACTCGCAAATTATGTAAGCTTAATTGGTTGTGGGAATGGATTGAACATGTATTTGAACCCCAGGGTACAGGGTTCGATTCCCATGGAAGGCAAAAACTCTACTTGAGAAGGGGTAGAGAAGATCATGAGGTGGCAATGTTGGGATTGCCTTGTCAGGGGCTCGGGATGTTACAAACGTCACATCATAACACATTATCATATCATCATGCATCATAATTATTTTAACATCACATATATTCATTATCATCACACAACTCATATAATCACACTAAGTCAATTATTTAAGTAATTAAATAATTAATCTATATTTTCAGGGTGTTATAGACTACTCCTAATATTGGTGTAGATTTTATGATTGGGTTTAGGGAAATTCTTAATCCCATTAAATTTTTCACATATGTTTCCCTTTAGATGAATGAATGATAAACATGGCATAAATTATATAATTGTATGATTATGTGTTATGTTGTGTGGTTTTCGTGCACTGTTTTTCCATACAAAATTATGTGCTCTTTTTTATGAAATCGGTATGAAAGTGTGTTCATGTGTTGTTGTGAATTTGATGAAAAAAATATGTTAAATTCCAGTATTGATTAATGATTATTTGATGTTGGGTCTGTATAATTTATGTTGGTTGTTGTATAATTGTTATATAATTATTGTGTGTTGAATTCTGAGCATTTGACTTGTTACAAAATCGAAATCATAGGTCTGAAAGGCCTCCAATGGTGAAAAAATCTGAATTATGCAGCGGTGACAAGCAACATCCTTGTGAAAAACTGTCCATCATTGCATCCAACTTTATGACGATCGTTAGCCTTGTGACGGTTCATTTGTCACGACCAGGCGGACCTTGTTCAAATACAATTTTTATCATAACTTGAGTTTCAGGACTCAGATTGAGGTGTAGTTCGAAGCGTTGGAAAGATAACACACATATATACATTATGGTTGTGCCTTGTGAGATGAATTTCCATGTTTGAATTATGTGTGAGTATATGTTGTGAAGTGTGTGTAAAATTGTAGATGTTAGATATTGGCAGAATTTTTGACAAACAAGAAGTGATGAACTTAGTTCAAGACATCAGGATGTCACACCAGATGTTGTGACATTGACAAACTAAGTAAAAGTTATGAACTTAGTTCAGGACATCAGGATGTCACACCAGATGTTGTGACATCGCAAACCTGCTATCTGACTTAAATAATGAGTGACAGAAGTGATTAAAATCAGGAGAAAATATCTGGAATTAATTGTAAAAGGATAAGCACTCCAAGTCGCATCTTTAGGAAGCTTAGTTATCTGGTTTCAGTGTAAAGGAAACAGAAAAACTAACTCACCTTGATTAAAGGAGATAACAAACTAACTCATCTTAATTCAAGGAGATATCTGTGGGATTTATCAAAGTCTGGATAATTTGCAAAAAGCCCAAAAACTAAGCATCTATTTAAGGAACTGATACACTCAAGTAAACTTCACGAATTCAAGAAGAGTGTCAAGGGTGTTTGTGAACCTAGCAGGTTTTAATTGTTTGTTAGTCACTTTATGAGCTTTTAAGCAAAAAGTGAATTGTGTCTTGATTGAAACTATTAAGTAAGATCAAGCTGGTGTGTATGAAGTGTGACTTCAATTTTATTAATCATCTTAAGTTAATGATCACTGTGTGATTGAGGGGGAGTGAGTAGGTACTCATATCTAAGTAGAGTCTTAGGTAGAAATTGCCTTGGGTAGATATTAAGTGAAGGATTAAACTGATTGGTTTAACTCCATAATTAATATTACTTATATTGGATTTCCTTCCTGGCTTGGTAGCCCCCAGATGTAAGTGTGGAGATACACTGAACTGGGTTAACAATTTCCTGTGTTATTTAATTTACTGGCTCATTAATTTTTGTTTAAGATTTCAGTGTCTAAACATCTGATTCGACATCACATATCTGATCCCAGAATTTCAATTGGCATCAGAGGAGGCACCCTGCCTGTATAACTGGGTGAGATCTACGGACTGCAAATTTTGGGAACATGGACAGAGATGTAGGATCTGTGAATCGACCACCTATCTTTGATGTATCCAACTATGATTACTGGAATCCAAGAATGGAAGCATTCTTGAAATCTCTTGATAGCATGGCTTGGAAAGCAGTTAACAAAGGATGAGAGCACCCTGTCAAAGACAATAAGGATGTGGAAAAAGTGATGAAGCCTGAAGAAGAGTGGAACAAGGAGGAAGAAGAGTCAGCACTTGGAAATTCCAAAGCCTTAAATGCCTTGTCCAATGGCATTGACAGGAACATATTTAGGCTTGTGCATCACTGTGAGCTAGCCAAGGATGTTTGGGACACCCTTAAAACTACTCGTGAAGGAACATCAAAGGTGAAGATGTCAAGACTTCAACTTCTCACCACCAAGTTTGAGAACTTGAGGATGAAGTAAGATGAGACCGTTCATGAGTTTTACATGAACATCCTGGAGATTGCTAATACTTCTGGTGCCTTGGGAGAGAAGATGAGTGATGAAAAGTTGGTAAGGAAGATTCTCAGATCACTGCCAAAGAGGTTTGACATGAAGGTCACTGCCATAGAAGAAGCTCAGGACATCTGCACAATGAAAGTTGAGGAGCTCATTGGTTCCCTTCAAACCTTTGAGATGGGAATGAATGATACTATTGTGAAGAAAAACAAAAGCATAACCCTGGTCTCAAACACTGATAAGGAAGAAGAAATTCATGAAGCAGGCTCTGAGGACAACTTATCAGAATCAATTGCTATGCTTGGGAGACAATTTAACAAAATTCTCAAAAGAATGGACAACAGGCCCAGACCAAGTGGAAAAAACTCAACCTCTGAGAATAAAAGACCCTATGACTCTAATAGAAGGTCAAACTATGATGAGAAGACTAACCAAGGAAAAGGGATCCAATGTCATGGATGTGAAGGGTATGGACACATTAGAAGTGAATGCCCAACCTATCTAAAGAAGAAAAAGAAAGGTATTTCTGTGTCCTGGTCAGATGAAGACTCAGGTAGTGAGTCAGAAGAAGAATCTGCAAAGCACGTCACTGCTCTAGCTGGAGTATGTGAAACTGAAGGGGGATCCAGTGATGAGGATCTGACATTTGAAGAGCTTGAAACATCTTACAGGATGTTGTGTGAAAGGAGCACAGAAGTATGCATGGAAAGTAAACAGCAGAAGAAGCAGATTGAGGAATTAAAGGCTGAAAAGGCAAGTCATCTAGAGATCATTGACACTTTGAAAAATGAAGTCAGCCTACTCAACTCCAAAATGGAACATATGTCCAAATATGTCAGAATGCTGAACAGTGGCTCAAACACACTGGATGCCATTCTCAACAACAACAAGCACTCAGGGGATAAGACTGGGCTGGGATTTAATAAAGCTCATAACTCTGAGGCTAGCTCCAGCCAAACAACTACAGATCCCATGAAGTCAAACAAGATGTTCAAGCAGATGTCTCAACATCATGAGAAAAACATGATGAAGAAGAAATATCAAAGGTGGAGATGCCATCACTGTGGAAGGTTTGGTCACATCAAACCTTTTTGCTACAAACTGCATGGATACCCCAATCAGAGTTCCCAGCACCTTCTTATGCAGAAGACAGAGGTCATCAGGAAAATCTAGATACCTAAAGCTAGACTTTATACTGATCAAAGCTACCAGTACATGACCAAGCAGAAGAACGAGTTCACCAGGCAACCTTGGAACTCTAGAGATGGACACTACCCAGGGCAGATGCATCAAAGGAAACCTCACAACAGGCACAAATGTGTAAACACCCCAAATTTTCCCTCACTCATTCACACCATGGCTTGTGATCCTCATATACATAGTTTCAATCATAGCATCCCATATTGCATATTTGCTTCACTGCATTGTTTCAAAGTCATCTGCATCTAGGGTTTGTGATCTGAGCAATCCAAGAGCTTCTTGAGCCACTCCAAAGGTCATCAATCACTTCAAAGGGGTCCATGTGTGTTCAAGCATCATATTGTATCTCCTCAAAGTCAAGAATGTCAAAAATCACAAGAACTGAGAATGGCATGGAAGCAGAGCCAGGTTTAACTGCAGAGATGACCTAGAATTAGGGTTTTGGTTTCAAAGGCCATAACTCCAAATTTTTTGGTCATTCTTGTTTCTATTGGTCTCTATATGGTATAGGGATCATGCATATCAATTTTCATGAATAAATTCCATGGGGAAGTCATCTGATCAAGAGTTGACTTTTTGAACAAGCCAGTGCAAAATCAGGGCATCTGAGGCCCCCAATGACCCAACCAAAGGGTGTTCTTCATCATTTTGAATGTGTATGATCTTTATTTGATCATATAAGATGTTAGAAGTTCACAAAATATAAGAATTTCAAGCCATTTGCAAAGTTGACCTTTTGGGAAAATGACTTGTAATGGAAACTTGCCATTTTGGGAAACTTTTTCAACCCTTGCTTTTTTATTCAAAAATGCTTCAAATAAGAAAACTTTGGTCATGAAAGTTGTAGAATGGATCATTACCTTTTCAAAAAGTACAAGGAATCATTCTAATTCATTTTGGATCAAAAGTTATGGCTTGTCAAAGTTGGGGAAAATCACATAATTTCAAGTTATGCACCAAAGAGGGAAACTTGCAAATTCTTGTACCAAGGCAATTTGTGACTTCTAATTGATGTCTAACCTTTACACAAACATCATACATGACTTAAAATTCAGATTGGCCCAAGAATTTCTTAAGTTCCATGCCTTAAACTTCAAGAATTACAAAAGGGGCCAAAGTTGGACAAAATTGCAAAATGATCCATAATCCTTCATCCACTTGAGCCAGCTCACAAAATCTGATTTCATGACACTCCTTGATCCTTGCTGCGCATAGCCATGCCCCTATCTGAGCCTGCCACTTGTCCATACCTCCAAGTACAACTTGCTTGACTTTTTGCAACTTGAGCCATACCAATCACACTGCTCCACAACAACTCTCTGCCCAATCAGAACCTCATATGTGGACCTCAAGCAAGCCATTACACACAACAATTCATGCTGAAACACTCTCCAAGCCATAGTTATCAAAAATCCTCCAACTTGCAAAACCATTCGAAATTGTCTCCACAAGAATCAAACCTTCAAACTTCTTTCACCATTCAACTCACCATGATCCACTGGTCATTTCCCACCCTTCATTTGGCCCTAAAACCTTCACAATCAAAAATATGATTTCCACACTTCACAAACTGAAATTCTGCCATTTTCAGATTTGAGGTCATATAAACTCCAACTAAGTATCACAAACACTTGAGGAGGATCATTGGAGCTGGTTTGAAGCAAGGAACTGGCCAGAAAGCACCATTTTCGAAAGCTTCAGTTCAGGTATCATCAAGAACTTTTTTTCCAGAAACTTGATTTTAAGTTCTTAGATTGTTCTCCATGCTTCACTGATCACACTGCACCTTTTGGTTTCGAAAATGATTAAATATTAAGCATGTATGAGGCTTCTGAAATTTCTGTGATTTTTTCCGTTTTGCTTCGAATCTCTCTGATCATGTGAAATAAATCCTGTTTGATGATTGATTCTTGTTTAAAATGGGGTGGGGAGCATTTCTGGAGAGTTAGAGAGCTTAGGGTTGTGTATTGAGTGAGATTGAAGAAATGGATGGCCGGAGAAGATGACCGGAACACTGTTCCGGTCACCTGAAAGTGATTAGGGCATCAGATTAGGGTTTAATCATAATTAGCGTAGTTTGAATGCTACCCTTGGATGACGCGCGAAGTCATCCCTCCATCCTGAGTTTGAACCTGGGCCCTTGGATTGGTTGACTTTCCTATTTTCTCATTAAATTCATTTTTATTTCATTTGTTTTATATTTAATTTCTACGAATTTTTAAAAAATAGCAAAACACTTTAAAAAATTCTGAAAATTTTTGTCAAATATTTCATTAATTTTCAGAACACAAAAATATTTTTATTTTTATTTTTTGCATTAAAAATTATTTTTAAATCATTTAAAAGTTTATTTTTAATTAATTAATGAAAATTAATTATTTAAAAATACTTTTAGGTATTTAAAAATTACAAAAAAATTCATGTAACCTTTTCAAACATTTAGAAACATTGTCCAACTCTCAAACCAAATTTCTTTTTTGATCTTGATGACCTTTTGATCATTTTTAATAGAATTAATTTCATTTCAAGGTAATATTTTGTGCCAAACTTCAAAAATTCATTTCTGCCTAACCATTGAGAGTTGGACAATGATTCTTTTTGCATTGCATCTTGCATAACATGTAGTTTATAGGATAAAATTGGCATGAATTGATCTTGCATTTTCAATTTGTTTTGCATTTTTCTTGGCAAGGTACCTTAAAACCCTAGCAATCTTAGGAAATTCATAACTTTCACTAGGTTAAGAGTTGGATCCCCTCCTTTGGGCAGTGAGTTTGTATAGGTCTAAGGTTCCTTTGTTTGCATTTTCAAATTTTTATCATGATGTTTGCTTCTTGTTTTGGATTTTTGCTTTGTATGTTGCATATAACCCTAATTCATGCCTTCCTTTGCATCCATCTTCCATTTGCTTGCATACCATGACTTGCCATGACATTTTGTGCATCCATTTGATTCATAATACATATTAGGACATATTAGAATCATGTTTGATCATTACATCTTTCATTTGCCATGTTGTATGTCATTTGCATTCCATAACTTTTCATGTGCATCCATTGTTCAAAGCATGCTTCTCTTGCATCCATATGTTTGTATGATCATTCTCATGCCTTGCCTCATGTTTGAATCATCTCTTAGCATCATTAACATCATACTCATGCTTCTGGTTTTGGTTTGCATCATGACATTGCATCTCATTTTGCATTGCATTTCATCTCTTTACTAACTTTTCAGGTGGTAAGTTGTATTGAGAAGTGAATTTGCCTTCACTTCTCACATTCTCTTTTCATCTCTCTTATGCATCATTGCTGCATTGTTGTATGTGTATGGGATTGAGCTTGCCCATTCTTGTTCATCTCACTTTCTTTCTTCAAGCAACTTGTCTTCTTAAGTGAAGCAAGTTGTTTTGCTTCTCTTTGCTTCATTCTCCTTTCATCTGCTTCTCACCTTGGTGGTTCCTTGAAGATTTCTTTCTTAAACCCCACAAACCCTAGGAATAACCAAGCATGATAATAATTAGGGTTTGATTAGTCCCCCACTTAGCTTTTACCTTTGTGTCTCTTTGAGTCTTCTCTTCTCATCTCATAATCAGGGACTAAACCCTAAAGGCTTTAAGGCTTTGTGATTAAGCTTATGCCTGCATCCTTCTATTAGGATGGAGTGTATAACTTTAATCCTAAGTGTTAAACCCTTCATGTGTTTAAATCCCTTAATCAATTCACTTAATAAACATCAAGACATCAAGCTTGTAACTTGGGACTTGCATTAGGGTTCTAATTCTTCCTTAATTGGTTAAGAAGGACTAACCCTAGTGTTAATGGACAAGTCCCCCTCAAGTTGTCTTACAAACCATAAAACTCACTTCTTCATCATATCATTAACTAAAATCCATCTAATAAAGGCTTTGTTTTGTCATGAGGTTAATCCTTAATCATGGATTAAGTTGAGGAGTTTTCCTCAGCTTAAACATTCTCATGTATTATCCTTCTATTAGGATGGTGTAATGAGTCTGTTTAATCCTTGATTATGGCTTAATCTCATTACTTAAGACTAGACGAAAACAACCAAAATATCTAAATAATCACAAGTAGGTTAATGATCTTAATCCTACATCATGGTGATTAAGTGTGAGATGCTAACTTCACACTTAAGGTATTCTCATTACCCCTAATTAGAGGGAGGATGTGATGAGTTTACTAACCCATTGGTTTAGGCTTAAGCTCATTTTCTTATGACAAACCTCAAAAAGCAATAAAAGACTGAAAACTCAAAAACAAACAATAATCGTCTCCTCCGGGATTCTTTTCTCACCTCATTCACTTATAAACGAGAACTTGCTTCTTCCGTCTAATGCAAGAAAGTTTGCACCTGAGCCAGACAGGTCATACACTTGAGCATGGACAAGTAAGCAGTTCACAAGTCAATTTATCTTTCAGTCTCTTTGAGTCGAACTACGATGTTCTGACTTCCTCATTGCACGAGAGGATACGTAGGCATAACTTAACGGTTATCGAACAAAAGTCTCTGTATATTCCCCCTCCTTCTAGCATCATTCCTTAAGCCTCGTAGTCATGAGCATTTCATTCTTGTTCCTACACTGACACTCTCTCATACACTGCACACTTCTTTTACACCGACACTTGCATTCTTTCCAGCTTTGATACACAAATTGCACTGACACTACCCCTTTAAAACACAAATCTTTTAAGTGTGGATCCCGTCGAGTACGAAGGACAATCTGGGTGCTAATACCTTCCCAGGTTGTAACCAACCCCCTTTCTCAGTCTCTCTGGTTCGCAACCGTCATATCCATATCTTTCCCAGGTCTACGCAGCATTACCTTTCCTCCGGGATAAAAATGCCTAGCTGGCGACTCTTTCTTGTCTTTTTGAGTTCACTCCTGTGTGTTCTCAGTCCTCTTTCGCCGAGCATTCGTGTCTGTACCCCTTCTGACCTTGGTTGTCATTTGGCGGGAGCGACAGCTTGGCGACTCTGCTGGGGAAACTTATACTGTAACCAGGGCTTCTGGTTCTTTTTGTGGGTTCCTCCTAGCGCTTGTTTGATTTGTGTTTACTGGGGTGTTATGTGCTAATTGTGTTTATATAGTTGCTTTATTTATTGCTTTATGTACAGTTATTTATTGCTTTCTTTACAGCTTTATATATCATACTGTCATACTGTTATCTGGCTGGATCTAGTTTTGTTTTGGTGGGTGGGGTTCTATTGAGAGTTTAAGGTCCTATACCTGGGACCTGAGTGACACCTAGGCTAGAGTGGTTCATGTTCTTTCCCATTCAATTTCGGTCTGGTGCGGGAATATGAAACACGGTTCAGATATGGGTTTCTTCTTGAGAACTCTGTGCTACAGATCTCCTGTAGTGCTAGGGCTATCTGGGAAGCCTGCTAAGTCTGGATGACCTTTACTATGACCTTCATAAAATGAGGTGAATTAGAGGAGGATCTTTTATGGTTATTGTAAACACTATACCTCCGGGTTAGAATTGTTTACACTTCTCATAACTGATCCAAGTCTGAGGATCCTTGTTCTAGAACATCACCTGTGAGGGGGTTGGGCTGTTTACAGGTTTGCAGGTACCCTTGACCACAACATACCCTATTACTTTGTTTTGATTAAGAGTACTCCATTTTGGGACAGTTCTTGTGATTTTAACCCTGGACATGTGACTCTTTATTTGAGTCCCCCACCTTGGTTACTGGACTTCTGAACCTCCATCTGGACTTCTTAGACATACATGGACTTATATCAAGGCAGTAATCAGATCCAGCTTGATCACAAACCCTTGCATATCATTTGCATACATCATCATTGCATCATTTAACATTTGCTTATTTGTTTTTCAGGTATCCATATTTGGCTTGGTTTTGACCCCTTCATCTGCATAGACCCCTGTTCATCAGCTATCTGCTTCAGCTATCCTCATCAGTTGCCTGCTTCAGCTACTACCATCATCATCCTCAGCCTATTAGTGGCTCATCTCTAGTACCATTCTTCATCATCAGCATCTGTTTTCAGCTCTTCAGCAGTCATGGCACCCAAAAAGAGCAACATCTCATATCATTTCTTTGAGCCTGTGCTAGCTGGCATCAAGCAGGTCCAGGCACTTGTCACTCCAGACCATATCCCATTATTCAGAGAACATTATGGAGGCATCCTTGATATGGTTATGGACCTAGACCCTTCTCAGAGGAGCTTGATCCACACTTGCCTACAGTTTTATGATCCTCCTTTGAGATGCTTCACCTTCCAGAATTTTTATCATTGATTGGAGTACCTGTCAGGGGTGATATCCCCTTCAACCCAGAGATGGCTTCTCCCAACAATGAAGAAGTGGCAAAGGCACTGTATTTGGAACCTATTTTGATTGAGCAGAACATGTCAACAAAGGCTGGAATTCCTGGCCTACACTTGGACTTTCTAACTTCTCAGGCCATCCTGAAGGCCTCCTTGGGAGACTGGAAGGCAGTTTGTGCATTGTTAGCCCTCAGTATATATGGGGTTATACTTTTTACAGATGAGCCCAAGTTCATCAGCAAGAATGCTATTCATCTCTTCCTTTTGAGGAACCCAGTGCCCACCTTGCTGGGAGACTTTTATTATTCTGTTCACCAAAGGAATGAGAAGCAGAGAGGGAGATTGGTGAGATGTTGTGCTCCTCTATTTCACACTTGGCTGCTTAAACACTTACCCAAGACTGATGCTTTCTTGAACCCTCACCAACAGAAGAATTGGGCTAGGAGACTTATTGCTTTAACTTCAGATGACATCAGGTGGTGCACCCAGAGCACCAAAGGAAGGGACATAATTACTAGCTGTGGGCAGTTCCCCAATGTACCTCTGGTAGGAGTGAAGGGTTGCATCAATTACAATCCTTTGTTGTTCAAGAGACAATTGGGCTATGCTTTGGTCCACCCTCCTAGAGTGCAAGACTTGGCTGAAACCCTTTATTGTGAGATAAAGCCTAATCTAGATGTTGTCAGGCAAGCATCCTGGGCTTGGGACAACATCCAAACCAAAGGGATGGCCATCCTTGGGAGATGCAACAATGTGGCTTCAGCTCAGTACTATGAATGGTCTCATGCAAGGGCTCAAATTTCTGGGATGCCCTTCACCATTGAGGATGCACCTGAACCATCCACAACACCACCTCCAGCCACTGTCAGCCTGGAAGAATTTGAGAAACTGAAGGAAAGGAATGAGAATTTGTCTCAAGCTCTGAAGAAGACCCTCTGGGAGAGGAGTGATGGTCGTCTAGACATTGAGAGGTTAGAAAAGCTTAAGGTGGAGCATCTAGCCAGGATTGAGAAAGCAGAGGACTACATCAAGAAATCAGGAGCTGGAGAGAAAATTTTGAAGAATGCCTGTAAAGAGGCCCAGTATCAGAAGGCTAGGACTGATCTCTATCTGAAATAAAGTCAAGCCAGGTGGGTCAGAATCACTGAAGCTCGCACTCAAGAAGATAAGAGAACTCAGGCCAGAATTGAGCAGTTGGAGGCAAATGAAAAGAAGCAACAGGAAGCTTTGCTGGCAGCCCAAAAGGAAATTTCAGAATTGAAGCTTAGGGCTGGTGTGAAGAGGTCAAAAGACCAAGACAGACACAAGAAGCTGACCACTGCTATTACCACCAGGAACCTTCTTATCAGAAGCATTACAGAGCATCCGGCTGGTCCTGTAACTGAAGCACTTCTGAAGGAGGTTAAGGAGGATGAGTTTGGCTTAGATGTTTGATCACTTTGTTTGTTGATATTTCCATTTCATGTACTTTTCTTTTTATGTTGTATTTTGACCCCTCAGGGGGATGTGTTGTAAAAAACAAACTATGTATGATCCACCATTTGTAATGTATTTGTCAGTTTGTTTCATTAAGTCTCTCTCTCAAGCAACATCAAAGCATCTTCCTCAGGGTCTGGAAAGGTCAAAACCAAGTACCAAGCCGGATACCTTGGAAACAAATAAGCATATTGCATTGCATACTAACTTTTGTTTTGTTTTGTAGGTTTTTGTTTTGTTTGTTACTAACTCTGTTGTGGTTCAGGAAATATTGTTCGCCGTCGGGTGTTCCCTCTCAACCGTCCACACAGATATCCTACTCGCAACAACCTTCCTGGTATCCAGATGGATCAAGTACAGCAAGAGCTGACAGAGGTCAGGACCCAGATGGTTAATGAAAGGCTGGAGATGAGAAACCAAATGACCCAGTTCATGGAAGTAATGAATGGCTTGGCTCAAAGTCAAGAAAGATTGAGGGCATTGGTAGAAAGACAAACCCCGGAAGAGCCTCCTCTGGGAACTGGAGGAACAAGTAACAATGAGAGGGGTCAGCCTCATATTAACCCACCAGTATATGGGCCTCATCTGCATCCGGAAGTCAACATCCCGGGTATTGTGCAAGGAAATACTACTGGAGGAAGAGTCTTACAAGAAGACCCCCAAGAAGAGCAGTTCACTATGATGGGAGCTGGGGATGAAGCCTATGATAGGAGGCTTGATGAGATTGCTGAGAAATTGAGATCTCTAGAGTCTCAAAATTCCCTGGGTTTTGATGTCATGGATATGGGCTTAGTGGACAGGGTAAGAATTCCTCACAAGTTTAAACCCCCGTGCTTCGAGAAGTACAACGGAACTTCCTGTCCACGAACTCACTTGCAGTCTTTTCTGGGAAAACTTAAGGCATACACCATGGATGAAAAACTGTGGATGTTTTACTTTGAAGACAGTTTGACTGGGGCTTCAAGGGAGTGGTACTCTCACTTGACCAGAGCTACTATCAGGTGCTGGAAGGACCTAGCTGAGGCTTTCATCAGGCAGTACCAATACAACCTGGACATGGCTCCTAACAGAACCCTTCTGATGGGAATGTCTCAATCCTCCAGAGAAAGCTTCAGGGAATATGCCCAGAGGTGGAGACAGCTTGCTGCTGTTGTCCAGCCACCCATGTCGGAAAGAGAAATGGCCGACATATTCATGAACACTCTGCAAGGAACATATATTGATAGGCTAGCTGCCTTTTCTTCCACCAGCTTCGCTGACGTAGTCATAGCTGGAGAAAGAATTGAGAGCCTTCTGAAGATGGGAAAAATTACTGATAATGGTGCAAGTTCGTCAAGCAATCCCAGGAAGCCTTTTGTGGGACCTAGAAGAACCGGTGAGACTAATGCTATTCATGCCAACAGGGGCAGACCTCAGTATGTTCATAGATCAGTGGCAGCTGTCACTATTCCCGCTCCGATTCCTCAGCAACCCGCATATCGACAACAACAACAACCACACTACCAACAACAAGTTCAGTATCCACCACAGAGAAACTACAACAACAACAATAACAGCAATCAACAGCAAATACCCCTCCAACAAAGACCATCACAGGCAAATAGGGTGATTGACCCAATCCCTATGCCTTATGCCGCTTTATTGCCACAACTCCTGAAACTCAACCTGGTTGAACTAAGGACATTGGCACCACCAGATCCCTCCAGTCTGCCAAGAAATTATGATGTCAACTCCAGATGTGCTTTCCACTCCAATGCACCTGGCCACAGTACGGAGAAATGTAGGGCTTTACAAATGAAGGTACAAGACCTGGTGGATTCCAAAGCCCTCAACTTTGCACCCCCGCCAAATGTCAACAAGAATCCCATGCCCAATCATGGAGGACCAAGAATTAATGCCATTGAGGAAGACAAGCCATCTTTCTTGATCACCAGTGTTGGGCAGATTCGGACACCTCTGGTAGAAATTAAAGCTCAGCTCCTAGAATGCCAGATGTTCCCCGGGTGCGAGCTCGGTTGTGGTTATTGCAACATTTCGGTCAACGGGTGTGATAACTTAAGAAGCGACATAGATGGTCTTATCAAAAGCGGTATACTTCAGATCACAACATCAGCGCCTACAAATCCAGCAATCCCTTTGACAACAATTCCTGACTCTTCTACAACTGCAACAACAATCATTCCGGCTAATTCATCAATATCATCAACAATGGCTCCGTCCATCACTTCAAATCAGATGTCAACAACCATCTCTTCTACAACATCAGCGCCCATTTATTCAGCAGGATCTTCTACAACGCCAACAAAAATTAATGAAGATATCTCTGCAGTCACCATTTACTATGATCCAGCATATGTTCCTCCAAACAGAAATTTTCAACAACAAGCAGTGGCATCTCCTGCCAGGTCACCAGTCACCATCTACTACGATCCGCACACCATTTCAGTACCCTCCTCTGCAGCAGTCAGTCCAATTACCATCACATAACCTGGACCCGTTCCATATGAAAGCAGTAATGCCATACCTTGGCATTATGGCTCTGACCTCTACCGCAACAGGGAGAAAATCACTTTGGATTCTTCAACCTCTTCTCCACAGATTGATAATGTTGGGGGAGGCGGAGGCTTCACCAGAAGCGGACGCCTTTTTGCCTCACAATTGCAAAGACCTAACGCCGAGGCAGAAGCTGCTGCCAAAGCAAAAGGAAAGAGTGTGGTAGTTGAAGAGCCAACTGTCAAAGAAACTCAGAAGACATCTTTTGAGCAAGATGTAGACGAGTTTATGAGAATTATAAAGAGAAGTTATTACAAGGTGGTGGATCAGCTTCACCAAACTCCCTCAAAGATCTCCATATTATCCCTGTTGATGTGCTCAGAAGCTCATAGGAATGCATTACTGAAAGTCTTGCACGCAGCATATGTGCCAGAAGAGATCACTGTTAATCAGCTGGAAACCGTGGTAGCAAATGTCAACACCAGTCACGGGCTGGGCTTTACCAATGCTGACTTAACAACAAAGGGACGTAACCACAACAAGGCTTTACACATCACTCTAGAATGCAAGGGTGCTGTTCTATCCCATGTACTGGTGGACACTGGATCTTCACTCAATGTTCTACCAAAGAAAGCCTTGGTGAAGATGGAGTATGATGGCTTGGCATTGCATCCGAGTAATCTGGTGGTAAGAGCATTTGATGGCTCTAAAAGATCAGTGCTAGGAGAGATTGATCTGCCTGTGATGATTGGCCCGCAGACTTTTAAAATTACCTTCTATGTGATGGACATTCAGCCGACCTACAGCTGTTTGTTGGGTAGACCTTGGATCCATGCCGCTAGCGCAGTTACGTCTACCCTTCACCAGAAGCTGAAATTCGAGTGGGAAGGTCAAATCATCACCATCTGTGGTGAAGAAGATATCTTTGTTAGCCATCTGGCTACGTATAAGTATATTGAGATGGATGGAGAAATCCATGAAACCATGAGCCAGGGGTTTGAGGCCCTGAACATAAATGAAGCATCTGCTGTACTGGGAACCTCCATGACGTCTTATCAGCAAGCCAGGAAGGTTGTTGAAGAGGGGACTGCCCAAGGCTGGGGCAAGTTGCTGCCCGTGGAGAAGAAGGAGGACAAATTTGGGTTGGGTTATAAACCAACTCAACAAGATCAATCAGAGGCTGCCAAGAAGCCCAACTTTGTCAGCAGGGGAATGCTCACCCCGGATGCAGTGAACAACTTGGAAGATGAGTCGGAAGATGACCGCAACCTGGAGAGCTGGATACGTCCAAGGATCCCGGGGAGCCGTATCTCAAACTGGTCTTCCCAGGAAATTATAAGGGTTACTCCTGCAGAGTAATTATTATTTCCTGTATTTTTAAGCATGCATCAAGTCTTGCATCTTGCCCAAGATGACAAGGCTCATTTTGTAATCGGGCCATCTTTGTAATTTTGTGCAAACAGATCAATCAATGAATATCGGACATCTTTTGCAAATGAGTCTTTTCCTTTTCCATTCACTGTTTTTCATTTTTTCTTTTTGTACAAAAAATAAAATGGCAATGTTTTCCAAAATGATAACTTCATTTCACTTTTTCTAAACAAAGATTAAAATCGATCACTAAAATGAACAATCTAAACCCTTGCAGAGAGTGCCTTTCAGACTGCAACGACAACAGCACGGCTATGGCTTCGTATGACTTTGACAATCCAATCAATCAAGCTGATGAAGGGGTTGAAGAAGATTATGAGCTTCCTGAAGAGCTAGCTAGGTTGTTAAGGCAAGAGGAGAAGGTTATCACTCCTCATCAGGAGGAGGTCGAAACAATTAATCTTGGTACAGATGAAAATGTGAAAGAGGTTAAGATCGGGGCCTGCTTACAAGACTCAGTGAAAGAACAACTGATTGACCTGCTTCGTGAATATGTGGACGTGTTTGCTTGGTCTTATCAGGATATGCCAGGGTTGGACACCGATATTGTCATGCACAAGCTGCCTTTGAAGGAAGACTGCCCACCGGTTAAACAGAAACTGCGCCGCACTCGCCCAGATATGGCAATGAAAATCAAAGAAGAGGTACAAAAGCAGTGGGACGCCGGGTTCCTTACTGTGACTAGCTATCCGCCGTGGGTTGCTAATATTGTACCAGTACCTAATAAAGACGGCAAGGTGAGGATGTGTGTGGACTACCGGGATCTGAATAGAGCCAGCCCGAAAGATGATTTCCCTTTACCTCACATTGATGTATTGGTGGATAATACGGCTCAGTTCTCAGTATTCTCCTTCATGGACGGATTTTCAGGATACAATCAGATCAAGATGTCACCTGAAGACATGGAGAAGACAACCTTTATCACACCCTGGGGCACGTTCTGTTACAAGGTGATGCCATTCGGAATGAAGAATGCTGGTGCAACGTATCAACGAGCTATGGTGACATTATTCCATGACATGATCCGTAAAGAAATTGAATGTTATGTGGATGACATGATTGCCAAGTCCCTCACAGAAGAAGACCACCTGGTAAATCTGTTGAAGCTATTCAAGCGTTTGAGGAAGTACCAACTGAGGCTGAACCCCAACAAGTGCACATTCGGGGTGCGATCTGGTAAGTTGCTGGGATTTATTGTAAGTGAGAAAGGGATTGAAGTTGACCCTGATAAAGTCAAAGTCATTCAAGAAATGCCTGCACCGAAGACAGAGAAATAAGTTCGAGGTTTCCTAGGTAGATTGAACTACATTTCAAGGTTCATATCTCACCTTACAGCAACCTGTGAGCCTTTGTTCAAGCTGTTAAGAAAGGAACAAACGGTCAGGTGGAACGAAGACTGCCAAAAGGCTTTTGACAAGATCAAGGAGTACTTACAAGAGCCTTCAATCCTTATGCCTCCAGTTGAAGGAAGACCTCTGATAATGTACTTGACAGTATTAGAAGAGTCAATGGGGTGTGTGCTGGGCCAGCATGACGAGTCTGGTCGAAAAGAGTATGCAATATACTACCTGAGCAAAAAGTTTACCGACTGTGAACAACGTTATTCACTGCTCGAGAAAACTTGCTGTGCTTTAGCATGGGCTGCTCGCCGACTAAGGCAGTATATGTTGACCCACGCTACTTTATTGATTTCCAAGATGGACCCGGTTAAGTACATTTTTGAGAAGCCAGCACTTACCGGATGGGTTGCAAGATGGCAAATGATCCTCACAGAATATGACATCCAGTACACATCTCAGAAAGCCATCAAGGGCAGTGTATTGTCTGATTATCTTGCTGAGCAACCCCTTGACGATTACCAGCCTATGAGATTTAACTTCCCTGATGAAGACATCATGTTCATAAAAGCAAAAGATCACGAAGAGCCTCTTCACACTGAAGGGCCTGACCCAGAGGAAGAATGGACTATGATGTTTGACGGGGCTGTTAATATGAATGGTCGTGGTGTTGGTGCAGTACTCATTACACCTAAAGGAGTTCACATGCCTTTCTCGGCAAAGCTCACCTTTAACTGCACTAACAACGAAGCTGAATACAAAGCTTGCATTATGGGTCTTGAGGAAGCCATTGACCTCAGGATCAAGACTTTGACTGTATTCGGAGATTCAGCTCTGGTAATTAATCAAACCAACGGCAAATGGTACACCCACCAGGATCATCTGATACCTTATAGGGACTATACAAGAAGGTTATTGACTTTCTTCACAACGGTCAAGCTTGAGTATATCCCTCGGGACGAGAATCAGTTTGCAGATGCTCTTGCCACCATTTCATCCATGATCAAAGTTCAGGCTGCCAACTTTGTGCCTCGGATTTCAGTATCCAGACTCAACAGACCAGCATATGTATTTGCAGCAGATGTTGCCAAAGATGATAAGCCTTGGTTCCATGACATTAAGTGCTTCTTGGAGGATCAAACATACCCACCTTGGGCATCTTCCAATGATAAGAAGACTTTGAGAAGGCTTGCTGGTAGTTTCTTCCTGAATACTGATGGTTCCCTATACAAGAGAAACTTTGATATGGTACTCCTCAGATGCGTCGATAGAACAGAAGCAGACTTGTTGATGCACGAGGTGCACGAAGGATCCTTTGGTACCCATGCAGGAGGGCATGCCATGGCTAAAAAGTTGCTAAGATCAGGTTATTACTGGATCACAATGGATGCTGACTGTTGTGCCTATGCTAGGAAATGCCATAAATGCCAGATTTATGCAGATAAAGTGCATGTGCCTCCAAATCCTCTGAATGTGATGTCTTCGCCCTGGCCCTTTGCCATGTGGGGCATTGATATGATTGGCAAGATTGAACCGACTGCTTCAAATGGCCACAGATTCATCCTGGTTGCTATTGACTATTTTACCAAGTGGATTGAAGCGGCTTCCTACGCAAACGTTACAAGGCAAGTGGTAGCCCGATTTCTGAAGAGAGACATCATCTGTCGGTATGGAGTGCCTGAGAGAATCATTACTGATAATGGTTCCAACTTGAATAATAAAATGATGGCAGAATTGTGTCGGGACTTCAAGATCCAACACCACAATTCTTCTCCTTACAGGCCAAAGATGAATGGCGCTGTCGAGGCAGCTAATAAGAATATCAAGAAGATTGTGCAAAAGATGATGGTCACCTATAAAGACTGGAATGAGATGCTACCGTTTTCCTTGCATGGGTACCGTACGTCAATCAGGACATCCACTGGGGCAACACCGTATCAGCTTGTGTATGGTATGGAGGCAGTCCTACCTGTTGAAGTTGAATTACCCTCCCTACGGGTACTGATGGATGTTAAGCTGAACGAAGCCGAATGGGTCTGATCCCGATACGAACAACTGAATTTGATCGAAGAAAAGAGATTAGCTGCAGTTTGTCACGGGCAGTTGTATCAGAAAAGAATGAAGAAAGCCTTCGATCAGAAAGTCAGGCTCCGAGAATACCAAGTAGGAGATCTTGTGCTGAAAAGACTCCTCCCTCCTCATACAGACCACAGGGGCAAGTGGACTCCGAACTATGAAGGACCATTCGTAGTAACGAAAGTTTTCTCCGGTGGAGCACTCATGCTCAGTACTATGGATGGTGAAGACTTCCCGTCCCCTGTGAATTCAGATGCAGTTAAAAAATACTTCGCATGAAAACGACCCGCTGGACACAAAAACAGAATGTAAGTCCAGGTAAAAATAGGGCATCCCGGGGAGTCAAAAACAGAATAAAAGACTCGGGCAAAAATAAGGGAAAATAAACACACAAAAAAATGTGTACACCCGCTGAGTTGAAAAGCCGCATTGGACAACTCAGGCAAAAAAAGGGTATCCCGATGGATTGAAAACCCGAAAGGGCGATCCATGCAAAAATAAGGGAATAAGCGAACAACTGTACTCTGAATTCATTTGTATTACTTACAACTTGGTAAGCTTCGAAAGGTTCAAGCGCCAGTCAGAATCAGCCTTCTTCAGAAAGCAAGACGAGAAGAACGTCAAATGTCATACGAGTCATAGCAAAGGTGAGCTCCCTGAAGCGTCATCAACATTGCCAATACCTTTTATTTCTCAATTTGCAACAATCTCCTCATTTTAGGGGATTTTTTTCTTTGACTGTATCTTGCCGATTCAGGGCACACGAATTAATAAAATCAGATTTTCAGTCATGTTTCGTCTCGTACACTTTACTTTCATTTGCCAAATGTCCGATGTTCTTAAGATACTGATTGCATAAATACAGATGTTTTCCTTCTAAAAATACGTGCGTGCAGGAAATATACTTACTCCCGGGAGTGTCGGAACTCCTATGACGGAATCCGGTAAGGGATACCTCAGGATTACTTGTGCGTTTCTCTATCTTTTCAGGTATTCAGAGCACAACATGAGGCATGAAAGCTTCATCCCAGCAAGCTGGCAAATCATTATCTACTCAGTCTTAGCACCAGAGGTGCTTTCTCCCCAGCCGAGTTGCCCTTTACTATTCCTCCACAGCCAAGTACAAAGGCCAGGGAACCATCTCCCCACAAGAGTTTCAGCCTCTATCCAAAAGAGCAATGTCTGAAGATCCCACAACAGAGTGGAGAAAGCTTCTTCAAACCCCAGTTGGGTCCCTCATTACAAGGATGGGTCTATCAGTGACCTATTCCCCCAAGCAGATACATCTTATCAGATCTACCAATGATCTCATCCCCAGCTGGGATGTCCACTTCAAGCAGATCAGCCAGAGATCTTCGTAACAACGGGACCCGGATCCCGGATCGGTATCTTTGCATAATCATGGCATTAGCATCATATTCTCCCCACATAGCGTAGCATTCCGTCTAATACGGAACATTACGGCAAAAATCAAACATATTGCATAATCATAAGCCATGTTCTAGATCAAAACACTTGTGAATATTGACAATCCATCAACAATATACAGAAAACTCCCCAAATTCCCCGGCAGAGAGCTAAGGCACTTTCCCTAAAGATACGGATACGTCTTGACACCCGTCCGTGTCATATCCCCAGCAGGAAGCTAAAGCTAAAGCATTTGCCTTTTACTCACAGATACAAATGCATACTCCTCTTGGCACCCGTCCGTGTCATCATTCCCCAGTAAAGCCGCCCGAGCATCTCTTTACAAACAAACACTTATATATTACAGATAATTCCCTGACACCCTTCCGTGTCACTTTCCCCAGCACAGTTGCCTAAACATTTTTGCAAACCATATACTTGTTTATATTACACCTTTCTCTTTTGACACTCGTTCGTGTCACCCTCCTCAGCAAGTTAAACACTCTCCTGTACACCACTCATACTTATTTCACTCATACAGATACTCGTCCGTATCTTGTATATACCACTCAAATCCCCTCAGATCCGACACTCGTCCGTGTTCTTTGTTAACCAGTTGATACTCGTCCGTATCCTCATCTCAAAACATGCGTCAAGCGTTTGTTTCTACCTCATACTCGTCCGTATCATAGTCTTAAGGATGCTCGTCCGCATCTTTAATCCATACACGTGTCAAACACTCATTTCTTCTTGAACATAGACACTCGTCTGTGTCTATTATTCCCCAGAAGAGTCCCCTCAGAATCAACACTCGTCCGTGTTCCTTGTTAACCAGTTGATACTCGTCCGTATCATCATCTCTGAACACGTGTCAGTATTTGTTTCTACCCGATACTCGTCCGTATTGTAGTCTTAGGGATGCTTGTCCGCATCTTTAATCTATACACAACATCAAAACACTTATACCTTCTATTTCTTGGATATAAACACTCGTCTGTGTTTACTATTCCCCAGTAGGTCGCCAGCAAAGCAACCTTTTTTCTATCCGGCATTCGTCCTATGTCGTGGTACCTCTTCGGCAGCCGTCCCCTGCTAGGTGATCGTCCTTCACCTTTTGATGATCGTCCTTCATCATTTTATCCGATGGTCGTCCCCATCGTTGATCTTGTTATATGGCATTCGTCCTATGTCGTGATTTTTAGCAGCCGTACCCTGCTAGGTGATCGTCCTTCACCTTTTGATGATCGTCCTTCATCATTTTATCCGATGGCCGTCCCCATCGTTGATCTTGTTATCTGGCATTCGTCCTATGTCGTGATTTTTAGCAGTCGTACCCTGCTAGGTGATCGTCCTTCACCTTTTAATGATCGTCCTTCATCATTTTATCCGATGGCCGTCCCCATCGTTGATCTTGTTATCCGGCATTCGTCCTATGTCGTGATTTTTAGCAGCCGTACCCTGCTAGGTGATCGTCCTTCACCTTTTGATGATCGTCCTTCATCATTTTATCCGATGGCCGTCCCCATCGTTGATTTTGTTATCTGACGTTCGTCCTATGTCATGATAAACCTTGAGAGCAGTCGTCCCCTGCTAGGTGATCGTCTTTCACCTCTTGATGATCGTCCTTCATCATGCTCATCCGATGGCCGTCCCCATCGTCGACCTTTTATCCGGTATTCGTCCTATGTCGCGATACTTTCGGCAGTCGTACCCTGCCAAGTGATCGTCCTTCACCTTAGATGACCGTCCCTCATCTTATCCCCATCAGAGCAGCCGTCCCCTGCTAGGTGATCGTCCTTCACCTTTGATGACCGTTCCTCATCATTATTTCATTTATTCTTTAACCCGATGGCCGTCCCCGTCGTGGTCCCTCTTCCTTTTCCTGGTGATCGTCCTTCACCTTTGATGACCGTTCCTCATCATTATTTCATTTATTCTTTAACCCGATGTTCGTCCCCGTCGTGGTCCCTTTTCCTTTTCCTGATGATCGTCCTTCATCAGTTTAGCCCGATGGTCGTCCCCATCGTTGTTTACATTACTTTACGAACCTGATGATCGTACCTCATCGTCGGTTTTTTACCTATAATCCCCAGAGAATCTTATAGCTTTACATGATGGCCATCCCCATCATAATCTCTTATATCCCCAGCATGTCGGCCGTCCCCGTCATTGCTTTATTTCCCGCATTTTTCCCAGCATGTCGGTCGTCCCCGTCATTGCTTTATTTCCCACATTTTTCCCAGCATGTCGGCCGTCCCCGTCATTGCTTTATTTCCCGCATTTTTTTCCAGCATGTCGGCCGTCCCCGTCATTGCTTTATTTCCCGCATTTTCCCCAGCAGTCGTCCTCTGCTCGATGGTCGTCCTCCGTCGCCTGCACTTTATAAATATACTTTATTTTCTTTTACAATCTATATCCCTTTTCCTCTTCATTCTGTGAGTGCAAATTTTGGACTGTCTTTGGTATTCAACCACAAGTTATCTTGTTTGCCTGTTAAGCCGTTGCTTACATCTTGCACAGCTAACTCATGCTTGAATAGGGGCAGCTGTAAACACTCCAAATTTGCCCTCACTCATTCACACCATGGCTTGTGATCCTCATATACATAGTTTCAATCATAGCATCACATATTGCATATTTGCTTCACTGCATTGTATCAAAGTCATCTGCATCTAGGGTTTGTGATCTGAGCAATCCAAGAGCTTCTTGAGCCACTCCAAAGGTCATCAATCACTTCAAAGGGGTCCATGTGTGTTCAAGCATCATATTGTATCTCCTCAAAGTCAAGAATGTCAAAAATCACAAGAACTGAGAATGGCATGGAAGCAGAGCCAGGTTTAACTGCACAAATGACCTAGAATTAGGGTTTTGGTTTCAAAGGCCATAACTCCAAAATTTTTGGTCATTCTTGTTTCTATTGGTCTCTATATGGTATAGGGATCATGCATATCAATTTTCATGAAGAAATTCCATGGGGAAGTCATCTGATCAAGAGTTGACTTTTTGAGATTCCATGGGGAAGTCATCTTGATTGAAACTATTAAGTAAGATCAAGCTGGTGTGTATGAAGTGTGACTTCAATTTTATTAATCATCTTAAGTTAATGATAACTGTGTGATTGAGGGGGAGTGAGTAGGTACTCATATCTAAGTAGAGTCTTAGGTAGAAATTGCCTTGGGTAGATATTAAGTGAAGGATTAAACTGATTGGTTTAACTCCATAATTAATATTACTTATATTGGATTTCCTTCCTGGCTTGGTAGCCCCCAGATGTAAGTGTGGAGATACACTGAACTGGGTTAACAATTTCCTATGTTATTTAATTTACTGGCTCATTAATTTTTGTTTAAGATTTCAGTGTCTAAGCATCTGATTCGACATCACATATCTGATCCCAGAATTTCAATTGGCATCAGAGGAGGCACCCTGCCTGTATAACTGGGTGAGATCTACGGACTGCAAATTTTGGGAACATGGACAGAGATGTAGGATCTGTGAATCGACAACCTATCTTTTATGGATCCAACTATGATTACTGGAAGCCAAGAATGGTATCATTCTTGAAATCTCTTGATAGCAGGGCTTGGAAAGCAGTTAACAAAGGATGGGAGCACCCTGTCAAAGACAATAAGGATGGGGCAAAAGTGATGAAGCCTGAAGAAGAGTGGAGCAAGGAGGAAGAAGAGTCAGCACTTGGAAATTCCAAAGCCTTAAATGCCTTGTTCAATGGCATTGACAGGAACATATTTAGGCTTGTGCATCACTGTGAGCTAGCCAAGGATGTTTGGGACACCCTTAAAACTACTCGTGAAGGAACATCAAAGGTGAAGATGTCAAGACTTCAACTTCTCACCACCAAGTTTGAGAACTTGAGGATGAAGTAAGATGAGACCGTTCATGAGTTTTACATGAACATCCTGGAGATTGCTAATACTTTTGGTGCCTTGGGAGAGAAGATGAGTGATGAAAAGTTGGTAAGGAAGATTCTCAGATCACTGCCAAAGAGGTTTGACATGAAGGTCACTGCCATAGAAGAAGCTCAGGACATCTGCACAATGAAAGTTGAGGAGCTCATTGGTTCCCTTCAAACCTTTGAGATGGGAATGAATGATACTATTGTGAAGAAAAACAAAAGCATAACCCTGGTCTCAAACACTGATAAGGAAGAAGAAAGTCATGAAGCAGGCTCTGAGGACAACTTATCAGAATCAATTGCTATGCTAGGGAGACAATTTAACAAAATTCTCAAAAGAATGGACAACAGGCCCTGACCAAGTGGAAAGAACTCAACCTCTGAGAATAAAAGACCATATGACTCTAATAGAAGGTCAAACTATGATGAGAAGACTAACCAAGGAAAAGGGATCCAATGTCATGGATGTGAAGGGTATGGACACATTAGAAGTGAATGCCCAACCTATCTAAAGAAGCAAAAGAAAGGTCTTTCTGTGTCCTGGTCAGATGAAGACTCAGGTAGTGAGTCAGAAGAAGAATCTGCAAAGCACATCACTGCTCTAGCTGGAGTATGTGAAACTGAAGGGGGATCCAGTGATGAGGATCTGACATTTGAAGAGCTTGAATCATCTTACAGGATGTTGTGTGAAAGGAGCACAGAAGTATGCATGGAAAGTAAACAGCAGAAGAAGCAGATTGAGGAATTAAAGGCTGAAAAGGCAAGTCATCTAGAGATCATTGACACTTTGAAAAATGAAGTCAGCCTACTCAACTCCAAAATGGAACATATGTCCAAATCTGTCAGAATGCTGAACAGTGGCTCAAACACACTGGATGCCATTCTCAACAAAAACAAGCACTCAGGGGATAGGACTGGGCTGGGATTTAATAAAGCTCATAACTCTGAGGCTAGCTCCAGCCAAACAACTCCAGATCCCAGGAAGTCAAACAAGATGTTCAAGCAGATGTCTCAACATCATGAGAAAAACATGATGAAGAAGAAATATCAAAGGTGGAGATGCCATCACTGTGGAAGGTTTGGTCACATCAAACCTTTTTGCTACAAACTGCATGGATACCCCAATCAGAGTTCCCAGCACCTTCTTAAGCAGAAGACAGAGGTCATCAGGAAAATCTGGATACCTAAAGCTAGACTTTATACTGATCAAAGCTACCAGTACATGACCAAGCAGAAGAACAAGTTCACCAGGCAACCTTGGAACTCTAGAGATGGACACTACCCAGGGCAGATGCATCAAAGGAAACCTCACAACAGGCAAAAATGTGTAAACACCCCAAATTTGTCCTCACTCATTCATACCATGGCTTGTGATCCTCATATACATAGTTTCAATCATAGCATCCCATATTGCATATTTGCTTCACTGCATTGTTTCAAAGTCATCTGCATCTAGGGTTTGTGATCTAAGCAATCCAAGAGCTTCTTGAGCCACTCCAAAGGTCATCAATCAATTAAAAGGGGTCCATGTGTGTTCAATCATCATATTGTATCTCCTCAAATTCAAGAATGTCAAAAATCACAAGAACTGAGAATGGCATGGAAGCAGAGCCAGGTTTAACTGCACAGATGACCTAGAATTAGGGTTTTGGTTTCAAAGGTCATAACTCCAAATGTTTTGGTCATTCTTGTTTCTATTGGTCTCTATATGGTATAGGGATCATGCATATCAATTTTCATGAAGAAATTCCATGGGGAAGTCATCTGATCAAGAGTTGACTTTTTGAACAAGCCAGTGCAAAATCAGGGCATCTGAGGCCCCCAATGACCCAACCAAAGGGTGTTCTTCATCATTTTGAATGTGTATGATCTTTATTTGATCATAGAAGATGTTAGAAGTTCACAAAATTGAAGAATTTCAAGCCATTTGCAAAGTTGACTTTTTGGGAAAATGACTTGTAATGGAAACTTGCCATTTTGGGAAACTTTTTCAACCCTTGCTTTTTGATTCAAAAATGCTTCAAATAAGAAAACTTTGGTCATGAAAGTTGTAGAATGGATCATTCCCTTTTCAAAAAGTACAAGGACTCATTCTAATTCATTTTGGATCAAAAGTTATGGCTTGTCAAAGTTGGGGAAAATCACATAATTTCAAGTTATGCACCAAAGAGGGAAACTTGCAAATTCTTGTACCAAGGCAATTTGTGACTTCTAATTGATGTCTAACCTTTACACAAACATCATACATGACTTAAAATTCAGATTGGCCCAAGAATTTCTTAAGTTCCATGCCTTAAACTTCAAGAATTACAAAAGGGGCCAAAGTTGGACAAAATTGCAAAATGATCCATAACCCTTCATCCACTTGAGCCAGCTCACAAAATCTGATTTCATGACACTCCTTGATCCTTGCTGTGCATAGCCATGCCCCTATCTCAGCCTGCCACTTGCCCATACCTCTAAGTACAACTTGCTTGACTTTTGGCAACTTGAGCCATACCAATCTCACTGCTCCACAACAACTCTCTGCCCAATCAGAACCTCATATGTGGACCTCAAGCAAGCCATTACACACAACAATTCATGCTGAAACACTCTCCAAGCCATGGTTATCAAAAATCCTCCAACTTGCAAAACCATTCGAAACTGACTCCACAAGCATCAAACCTTCAAACTTCTTTCACCATTCAACTCACCATGATCCACTGATCATTTCCCACCCTTCATTTTGCCCTAAAACCTTCACAATCAAAAATACGATTTCCACACTTCACAAACTGAACTTCTGCCATTTTCATTTTGAGGTCATATAAACTCCAACTAAGTATCACAAACACTTGAGGAGGATCATTGGAGCTGGTTTGAAGCAAGGAACTGGCCAGAAAGCACCATTTTCGAAAGCTTCAGTTCAGGTATCATCAAGAACTTTTTTTCCAGAAACTTGATTTTAAGTTCTTAGATTGTTCTCCATGCTTCACTGATCACACTGCACCTTTTGGTTTCGAAAATGATTGAATATTAAGCATGTATGAGGCTTCTGAAATTTCTGTGATTTTTTTCCGTTTTACTTCGAATCTCTCTGATCATGTGAAATAAATCCTGTTTGATGATTGATTCTTGTTTAAAATGGGGTGGGGAGCATTTATGGAGAGTTAGAGAGCTTAGGGTTGTGTATTGAGTGAGATTGAAGAAATGGATGGCCGGAGAAGATGACCGGAACACTGTTTCCGGTCACCTGGAAGTGATTAGGGCATCAGATTAGGGTTTAATCATAATTAGCGTAGTTTGAATGCTGACCCTTGGATGACGCGCGAAGTCAATTCCCTCCATCCTGAGTTTGAACCTGGGCCCTTGGATTGGCTGACTTTCCTATTTTCTCATTAAATTCATTTTTATTTCATTTGTTTTATATTTAATTTCTACGAATTTTTAAAAAATAGCAAAACACTTTAAAAAATTCTGAAAATTTTTGTCAAACATTTCATTAATTTTCAGAACACAAAAATATTTTTATTTTTATTTTTTGCATTAAAAATTATTTTTAAATCATTTAAAAATTTATTTTTAATTAATTAATTAAAATTAAGTAATTAAAAATACTTTTAGGTATTTAAAAATTACAAAAAAATTCATGTAACCTTTTCAAACATTTAGAAACATTGTCATACTCTCAAACCAAATTTCTTTTTTGATCTTGATGCCCTTTTGATCATTTTTAATAGAATTAATTTCATTTCAAGGTAATATTTTGTGCCAAACTTCAAAAATTCATTTCTGCCTAACCATTGAGAGTTGGACAATGATTCTTTTTGCATTGCATCTTGCATAACATGCAGTTTATAGGATAAAATTGGCATGAATTGATCTTGCATTTTCAATTTGTTTTGCATTTTTCTTGGCAAGGTACCTTAAAACCCTAGCAATCTTAGGAAATTCATAACTTTCACTAGGTTAAGAGTTGGATCCCCTCCTTTGGGCAGTGAGTTTGTATAGGTCTAAGGTTCCTTTGTTTGCATTTTCAAATTTTTATCATGATGTTTGCTTCTGGTTTTGGATTTTTGCTTTGTATGTTGCATATAACCCTAATTCATGCCTTCCTTTGCATCCATCTTCCATTTGCTTGCATACCATGACTTGCCATGACATTTTGTGCATCCATTTGATTCATAATACATATTAGGACATATTAGAATCATTTTTGATCATTACATCTTTCATTTGCCATGTTGTATGTCATTTTCATTCCATAACTTTTCATGTGCATCCATTGTTCAAAGCATGCTTCTCTTGCATCCATATGTTTGTATGATCATTCTCATGCCTTGCCTCATGTTTGAATCATCTCTTAGCATCATTAACATCATACTCATGCTTCTGGTTTTGGTTTGCATCATGACATTGCATCTCATTTTGCATTGCATTTCATCTCTTTACTAACTTTTCAGGTGGTAAGTTGTATTGAGAAGTGAATTTGCCTTCACTTCTCACATTCTCTTTTCATATCTCTTATGCATCATTGCTGCATTGTTGTATGTGTATGGGATTGAGCTTGCCCATTCTTGTTCATCTCACTTTCTTTCTTCAAGCAACTTGTCTTCTTAAGTGAAGCAAGTTGTTTTGCTTCTCTTTGCATCATTCTCCTTTCATCTGCTTCTCACCTTGGTGGTTCCTTGAAGATTTCTTTCTTAAACCCCACAAACCCTAGGAATAACCAAGCATGATAATAATTAGGGTTTGATTAGTCCCCCACTTAGCTTTTACCTTTGTGTCTCTTTGAGTCTTCTCTTCTCATCTCATAATCAGGGACTAAACCCTAAAGGCTTTAAGGCTTTGTGATTAAGCTTATGCCTGCATCCTTCTATTAGGATGGAGTGTATAACTTTAATCCTAAGTGTTAAACCCTTAATGTGTTTAAATCCCTTAATCAATTCACTTAATAACCATCAAGACATCAAGCTTGTAACTTGGGCCTTGCATTAGGGTTCTAATTCTTCCTTAATTGGTTAAGAAGGACTAACCCTAGTGTTAATGGACAAGTCCCCCTCAAGTTGTCTTACAAACCATAAAACTCACTTCTTCATCATATCATTAACTAAAATCCATCTAATAAAGGCTTTGTTTTGTCATGAGGTTAATCCTTAATCATGGATTAAGTTGAGGAGCTTTCCTCAGCTTAAACATTCTCATCTATTATCCTTCTATTAGGATGGTGTAATGAGTCTGTTTAATCCTTGATTATGGCTTAATCTCATTACTTAACACTAAACGAAAACAACCAAAAACATCTAAATAATCACAAGTAGGTTAAAGATCTTAATCCTACATCATGGTGATTAAGTGTGAGATGTTGACTTCACACTTAAGATATTCTCATTACCCCTAATTAGAGGGAGGATGTAATGAGTTTACTAACCCATTGGTTTAGGCTTAAGCTCATTTTCTTATGACAAACCTCAAAAAGCAATAAAAGACTGAAAACTCAAAAACAAACAATAATCGTCTCCTCCGGGATTATTTTCTCACCTCATTCACTCATAAACGAGAACTTGCTTCTTCCGTCTAATGCAAGACAGTTTGCACTTGAGCCAGACAGGTCATACACTTGAGCATGGACAAGTAAGCAGTTCACAAGTCAATTTATCTTTCAGTCTCTTTGAGTCGAACTACGATGTTCTGACTTCCTCAATGCACGAGAGGATACGTAGGCATAACTTAACGGTTATCGAACAAAAGTCTCTGTATATTCCCCCTCCTTCTAGCATCATTCCTTAAGCCTCATAGTCATGAGCATTTCATTCTTGTTCCTACACGGACACTCTCTCATACACTGCACACTTCTTTTACACCGACACTTGCATTCTTTCCAGCTTTGATACACAAATTGCACTGACACTACCCCTTTAAAATACAAATCTTTTAAGCGTGGATCCTGTTGAGTACGACGGACAATCTGGGTGCTAATACCTTCCCAGGTTGTAACCAACCCCCTTTCTCAGTCTCTCTGGTTCGCAACCGTCTTATCCATATCTTTCCCAGGTCTATGCAGCATTACCTTTCCTCTGGGATAAAAATGCCTAGCTGGCGACTCTTTCTTGTCTTTTTAAGTTCACTCCTGTGTGTTCTCAGTCCTCTTTCGCCGACCGTTCGCGTCTGTACCCCTTCTGACCTTGGTTGTCATTTGGCGGGAGCGACAAAATGGTCCAAGCAGGTTGTTGCCTCTATAGCACACACATCTCTCAGAGTATCTGCTAAGGAAGACTGGTATTTTGACAGTGGCTGCTCAAGGCACATGACTAGACTGAAGAATCTGTTGGTAGATTTAAAGTCACACTCATCCAGCTATGTAACCTTTGGAGATGGAGCAAAGGGGGAAATCAAGGGAGTTGGGACCCTAGACTGCTCAGGTGTACCAAGTCTAGATGGTGTGCTGTTGGTAAAAGGATTAACTGCTAACTTGATCAGCATAAGTCAGTTATGTGACCAAGGTTACAGTGTCAACTTCACCAAAGCTGAGTGCATAGTTTCTGATAAAGAGCAGAAAGTTGTCATGAGAGGAGCCAGATCAAAAGACAACTGCTATATGTGGGAACCCCAAGATTTCAGCCTCACATCTACTTGTTCCATAGCCAAAGAAGAAGAAGTGAAGCTGTGGCATCAAAGACTGGGTCATCTCCATCTCAGAGGAATAAAGAAGATCATTTCAATGGAAGCTGTAAGAGGGATTCCAAGACTTAAGATTGATGAAAGAAAAGTATGTGGTGATTGTCAAATAGGTAAGCAAACCAAGATGTCACACCCAAAGCTTCAACATCTGACAACCTCCAAAGTCTTGGAATTACTGCACATGGATCTTATAGGACCAATGCAGGTAGAGAGTCTTGGTGAAAAAAGATATGTCTATGTGGTTGTTGTTGATTTCTCAAGATATACCTGGATAAGCTTCATCAAAGAAAAGTCAGATGTGTTTGAGGTATTTAAAGATCTGTGCAATAGGATCCAAAGAGAAAAGGCAAGCTGTGTGGTCAGAATAATAAGTGACCATGGAAAGGAGTTTGAGAATCAAAATTTCTCAGACTTGTGTTCATCAGAAGGGATCAACCATGAGTACTCTTCTCCCATCACCCCTCAACAGAATGGGATTGTAGAAAGGAAAGACAAAACTATTCAGGAATCAACTAGAGCCATGATTCATGCCAAGAAGTTACCCCTGTACTTTTGGGCTGAAGCTATGAATACAGCATGCTACATCCACAATAGAGTCACACTAAGAAAGGGAACTCTATCCACCATCTATGATGTCTGGAAGGGTAGAAAACCTACAGTCAAATACTTTCATGTATTTGGAAGTAAGTGCTACATTCTGGCTGATAGGGATCAAAGAAGGAAGATGGACCCTAAGAGTGATGAAGGGATATTTCTTGGATACTCCATAAATAGCAGAGCTTACAGAGTATTTAACTCCAGAACCAAGGTTATAATGGAGTCAATAAATGTGATTATTGATGATACCTATGCAAAGACAGATGTTGCTGATGATGTTGGAACATCTGCTGACAATCAAACTGAAGTTGAAATAGAAAGTGATAATCTTGACTTCACTTTAACTGAGGCAAGGTCAGAGCAATCCAACAAACCTCCCTCCATCAGAATCCAAAAAGATCATCCTAAAGAACTGATAATTGGTGATCTCAACAGTGGTGTCATCACTAGATCAAGAGAGATGATCTCAGGCTCCTGCTTTGTTTCAAAGATAGAACCTAAGAACATCAAGGAAGCTCTGAATGATGAGTACTGGATCTCTGCTATGCAGGAAAAATTAGGCTAGTTTACAAGGAATGAAGTATGTGATCTTGTTCCTAGGCCTGATGACATTAATTTGATTGGCACTAAGTGGGTGTACAAAAACAAGTCTAATGATCAGGGAGTAGTTACAAAGAACAAGGCTAGGCTTGTGGCTCAAGGATATACTCAAATTGAGGGAGTAGATTTTGATGAAACTTTTTCACCAGTAGCAAGACTTGAATCCATCAGACTACTCCTAGGAATTGCTTGCATCCTAAAGTTCAAACTATTTCAGATGGATGTTAAAAGTGCCTTCCTAAATGGGTACCTTAATGAGGAAGTATATGTGGAGCAACCAAAGGGATTTGTTGATCCAAACTGTCCAGACCATGTGTATAAGCTGAGGAAGGCTCTGTATGGTCTAAAGAAAGCTCCCAAAGCATGGTATGAAAGACTGACCACCTTTCTCATTAAACATGGATACAGGAAAGGAGGAATAGACAAAACCGTGTTTGTAAAGGATGAAGAGGGAAAAGTTATGATTGCTCAGATATATATGGATGACATAGTGTTTGGTGGGATGTCAGACAGGATGGTTAAACATTTTGTGACTCAAATGGAGTCTGAGTTTGAAATGAGCCTAGTGGGAGAACTAACTTACTTCCTTGGACTGCAAATCAAACAGATGGAGGACTCCATGTTCATATCCCAAAGCAAGTATGCAAAGACCACTGTCAAGAAGTTTGGGATGGACAAGGCAAGTCACAAGAGAACACCTGCCCCCACTCATTTAAAACTGACAAAGGATGACAAAGGTGAGAGTGTGGACCAAAGCTTGTACAGAAGCATGATTGGAAGTCTACTTTATCTTACAGCTAGAATACCAAATATAGCTTTTGTAGTAGGTGTGTGTGCAAGGTATCAAGCTGAACCAAAAGTGAGCCATCTAAACCAGGTTAAGAGGATCTTGAAATATGTAAATGGTACTTGTGACTATGGGATAATATACTTTCATGGTTGTGAACCAATCCTCACTGGGTTTTGTGATGCTGACTGGGCTGGAAGTGCTGATGATAGAAAGAGTACATCAGGAGGATGCTTCTTTCTAGGGAACAATTTAATTTCTTGGTTCAGTAAGAAACAAAATTGTGCATCCTTATCCACTGCTGAAGCTGAATACATTGCAGCTGGTAGCAGTTGTTCACAACTGGTATGGATGAAACAAATGCTCACAGAATACAATGTCACACAAGATGTCATGACATTGTACTGTGACAATTTAAGTGCTATTAATATCTCCAAAAATCCTATCCAACATAGCAGGACTAAGCACATAGATATCAGACATCACTTCATCAGAGACCTTATGGAGGAGAAGGTGATCACATTGGAGCATGTAGCCACAGAACTGCAATTAGCTGACATATTCACAAAGGCTTTGGATGCTACCCAATTTGAAAACCTAAGGGGTAAATTGGGAATCTGCATATGTGACATATAGCAATTATGGAGAAGTGCCAGCATGTCTCATGACATTGTATGGCATGATCACCAGATGGCAGCACCAGTCTGGCCAATAACTGTTTGTATTCTAATTTTAAAAATTCCAATAGCAACGGGCTCTATTTATGTACAAACGTGCTTTCATCTTCTCACATTCTCATTAGCACCACTGAACCTTTTGCATGCTACAGCTGAAACTCTAAACTCATCCAAATATATCATCAAACCCTTACACATTTCCACTACAATCAAAAAAATGTCTCAACATCAGAATCCTAACTCCATTGATGAGGGTCTCATTCAGGAAGACGTTGTGAACGCCACTCCATTGTCTGTAGTACCCATGGATGCTACACCTATAAATGTGATCAGAGGAAGTATTCCCATTGCTCAAAAGCCTAGGATTCCCCATGCAAGAAGACCTAAGGAGCCAGTCTTCAGCAAAAGTAAGGGAGCTTCTTCATCTTCCAGTACTCCTAAGGCTTCTGCTTACGTGGATGCATCAATCAAACAGCTTGTAACCAGGATCCTGGCAGAACAAAGGGTTG
Source organism: Lathyrus aphaca (assembly GCA_963966055.1). NCBI lineage: Eukaryota > Viridiplantae > Streptophyta > Magnoliopsida > Fabales > Fabaceae > Lathyrus > Lathyrus aphaca. Next base: position 144,060,386 of record OZ014523.1, read on the forward strand.
TGCCTGGGGTGTCAGTTCCCCTGAGCAGTATGCCTGCTCCTCAAGATGACCCAAGCATCCAAATTGAAGAAGACATACCTGCTCCACAGGATGTCCCAAGTAATGTTGAAACAACTGAGGGCCAGGACAAAGCCCCATCTGATAATGATCAAGCTACTGATGATCAAGCTGCTGAGAATGAGGCTTCCCAACCTCCACCAGTTGAAAACCTGGATGATGATTATGACACAGAGATCATAACATCTGTTGATCCTAGCATAGCCAAGAGGCTTAGGGCTAGGAAGGATAAGAAGCCAGCTGCTCATGCAACTCCTGAGAAAAGACAGCCAACTCCCAAGAAGGACAAGGTCAAAACTGCTTTTGGACCTAGAAAGCAATGGAGTAAGGTCAGCACTCAGAAGAGGAAGGCCTCAACTCCATCTGATTCTGATGTTGAGGAGGATATCCCAACATCTCAACCCAGAAAGAGGCCAGCACCTCCTAGGACTGCCATTGTTGTCCCTGAAGCACCCCTGGACAATGTGTCGTTCCACCATGTCTCCAGTGTAAGCAAGTGGAAATATGTCTATCAAAGAAGGGTGGCTCTGGAAAGAGAGCTGGGTAGCAATGCCTTGGAATGCACTGAGGTAATTGATTTAATCTCCAATGCTGGACTGTTCAAGACTGTTTCCAAATTTTCACCTTGTTATGAACTGCTGGTAAAAGAATTCATAGTCAATTTACAAGAAGGATGTGCTGATGGGAAATCTGAGGATTTCAGGAAAGTATATGTTAGGGGAAGATGTGTAGATTTTTCTCCTAGGGTGATAAATCAGTACCTGGGGAGAGAATCAGATGGGCCAAATGAGCTTGGCAAGAATGACAATTAAGTATGTAAAATAATCATAGCTAACCAGGTCAAGTCATGGCCAGTCAAAGGCAAACTCTCTGTCAGCTTGTTAACCAGGAAGTATGCCATGCTGCACAGGATTGGAACAGTCAACTGGGTCCCAACCAACCACACCTCATATATAGCTACTGGGCTTGGGAGGTTTATCTGTGTTGTAGGCACCCAAACCAATCTGGATTATGGAGCATATATCGTTGACCAGACTCTCAAGCATGCAGGAACCTCAACCATCAAGCTTCCAATAGCATTCCCATCATTACTTTGTGGGGTGATTCTCAACCAATATCCAGGCATCCTTACTGACAAGGATTCTGCCTGTAAAAGGGAGAGTCCACTGTCCTTTCATTACAAACTATTTCTAGGTCATCATGTTGCAGATGTTGAAGCACCAGGTGGGACATATGTTGTCAAGACACCTTTATCAAAGGCAGCCCTTATTGCAGAGCTCAGGACAACCTGCAAAGAGCTGGATGAAAGGAAGAAGAAGCTTAAGACCATAATTCAAAGACTGGAGCTGGAAGAGGTTGCTGGGAATGTTGATGGATCTGATGCTGAGTCTAAAGATACAGAGGATACAAAGTATACTGAGTCTGAGTGAAGCTATTTGTGGTGGAAAATGTATTGACAGTTCTGCTTTGTATTTCTGAATGTTTTTTTCTGTTTCTGTAATGTTTGGCCCCAAATTTATGACTAACAAGGGGGAGAAGTGTATTGAACAATGCTAGAACAATGTTGTTAATGTATGTCTTCTGAACTAAGTTGAATTTGAATTTTCATTGGTATATCAAAGTCTGTTGGGCCAAGTCATAGCAGTATACATACATGTTTGAGGGGGAGCAAATTTTTAGCTCTCACATGATCCAACAGAAAGGAACTCCGTTGCTCTCTGACAAAATCAGAAGAATATGTTAGCCAAAAATTAGCCAAAGGGGGAGTTTGTAGATGTTAGAAATTGGTAGAATTTTTGACAAACAAGAAGTGATGAACTTAGTTCAGGACATCAGGATGTCACACCAGATGTTGTGACATTGACAAACAAAGTAAAAGTTATGAACTTAGTTCAGGACATCAGGATCTTACACCAGATGTTGTGACATCGCAAACCTGCTATCTGACTTAAATAATGCGTGACGGAAGTGATTAAAATCAGGAGAAAATATCTGGAATTAATTGTAAAAGGATAAGCACTCCAAGGCGCATCTTTAGGAAGCTTAGTTATCTGGTTCCAGTGTAAAGGAAACAGAAAAACTAACTCACCTTGATTCAAGGAGATAACAAACTAACTCACCTTAATTCAAGGAGATATCTTTGGGATTTATCAAAGTCTGGATAATTTGCAAAAGGCCCAAAAACTAAGCATCTATTTAAGGAACTAATACACTCAAGTAAACTTCACGAATTCAAGAAGAGTGTCAAGGGTGTTTGTGAACCTAGCAGGTTTTAATTGTTTGTTAGTCACTTTATGAGCTTTTAAGCAAAAAGTGAATTGTGTCTTGATTGAAACTATTAAGTAAGATCAAGCTGGGGGTATGAAGTGTGACTTCAATTTTATTAATCATCTTAAGTTAATGATCACTGTGTGATTGAGGGGGAGTGAGTACGTACTCATATCTAAGTAGAGTCTTAGGTAGAAATTGCCTTGGGTAGATATTAAGTGAAGGATTAAACTGATTGGTTTAACTCCATAATTAATATTACTTATATTGGATTTCCTTCCTGGCTTGGTAGCCCCCAGATGTAAGTGTGGAGATACACTGAACTGGGTTAACAATTTCCTGTGTTATTTAATTTACTAGCTCATTAATTTTTGTTTAAGATTTCAGTGTCTAAACATCTGATTCGACATCACATATCTGATCCCAGAATTTCAAAAATTAATTGACTTACTGTACATACTTGATGATGAGTCAATGTTGAGATTATATAACATGATTGAGTGATGTATGTGAATATATATTTCACATGTTGCTATTGTTTGATTATTGTTTGGAGGTATTTTGGTGTTTTTTATTATTTATTGTGGAATTTATCAATTATTGCGTATTGAGAATGATGTTGTGCATAATTTTTGTAAACCCATTGTGATAATTTTAGTGATATTGTATTGAAAATCATGCATCATTGTGTACAGTGAGTAAATAAATGGTGTGGATTCGACATTGAGTAACCAGTTACATATGGTAACTGGTGAAGTGTTACCTTTGGTGATGGTAACAATATGGTGTGCTCTGGTCCTATGACAGGGATTCAAGAGCGAGATGGACCTCTATTATCCATAATGGTACCACATGCATTATTGAGTCGTGGTGTTGAGTACATTTTCATTCATTAATTACATATATATTTGGATGAATGTGTTGATGTTGGTGAATGAGGATACTTTGGTGATAATTGAGAATGTCTTGTTTTGAATAATTATTGATGTTTATTTAGTATACCCTTATATACTTTTGCACCATTATATATTATGAGCATATTCTCACCCCTTCTTTGTTTGTGTGATTTTATGATCCTTCTTAGGGGTATAGACGAGCATGTAAATGAGTAGATGCTTAAAAGATGTAGGATGGCACTGAGGTTGTTCTTATTTCTATTTTGTTTTATACGTTGTTTTCTATTGCTCTGATCTGTAACATTGGGCGGACGAATATTTTTATACATATTTGTTATTGTTTTGACATTGATGGAAATTGTCATAACAATTTTGATGATATGAGATATATTTGGTTGTTGAATTATTTTAATTAGATTATTTCGCTACGATGAGCCTATGTAAGGCGAGCATGTGATGATAAATGTATAATTTAAGGCGTGTTTAAATAACCTGTGTTACGAAGCAGGTTTATGTTGTTTTTGAGCTACACCCTATGTGTGTAATTGTGTTATATTCGCTTTAATTAAGTGTTTTGGGGTTTAGGGTGTTACATCAATCCTTCAGAAGTTCCAAATACTCACTTTGAGAGTTGGGACCCAAAATTGGACGCAGAGGTGGAACGAATATTTCTCATAGAAGACTTGAAGGAAGTACAAATATGACCTCACGCCCATCAAGTCACAAAGATAAGCACCTCATTATTCATATGGGAGGAGCGAAAACTAGTCAACTTACTAAGAAGAAATGTCGAATTGTTTGCTTGGGCCCGCTCAGACATGTCACATATAGACACCAGAGTCAATAGCCATCGCCTGACCATCAATCCGTCCACCAAACATGTGGTGCAAAGGAAACATAAGGTGGTTGAAGAAAACAGGGTTTCCATTGATAAAGAGGTGGAAAAGCTATACAACACTAGATTTATCACTGAGATGATGTACCCAACTTAGCTGGCTAACACAATCCTGGTGAGACAGACCATCCACAAATGGAACATGTGTGTAAACTTCATGTATTTGAACGCCACCTATCCCAATGACCCATACCCGTTATCAGATATTAATCGCTTGATTGACGGGTCCTCAACCTACCGGGTGTTGCGCTTCATGGAAGCCTAAAAAGGATTCTACTAAATCAAGATAGATCCATTGGACGCCCCCAAAACTACCTTCATGACGAACTATGGAAAATATTACTACATTGGCGTGCCTTTCGGCCTCAAACACAATGGCACCACCTACTAATGAGTCCTGAAAGATGTGTTTGCCCATCAAATTAGGAAAAACCTCAAGGTATATGTTGATAACATGATATTTAAGTTGGCATAAGGGCACAACCATGTCGACTACCTAGAGATATCTTATAATTGGTGAAAAATATGACATTCTCTTAAACCCTCACCTTTACTTATTTACCTCTTGGTCACTAAGTAGGCGATGAGTTCAGTCCTTGTTCAAGAAATTTACAAAGCGGAGAAGCCTATGAATTTTGTAAGAAAAGTGTTCAAGGGCATAGATACGCATTACCAGAAGATTGAAAAGCTCATGTTAGTCATTGTTGTAACTCCGTAGACTGCTTTCAGGATTACCGACTGACCCACACAACAACACGAGTCTTTTCAACATGCTTTATCCTCACTCACACGCTTTCCGGGAAACATCCCAGAAGGTCACCCATCCCAATACTACTCCAAGTTAAGCATGTTTAAATATGGAGTTCTTATGGAATGGGCTACCAGAAACAAGATGCATCTTGTTTGTATAGGTATTAACAATTAATTCTTATAAGTTTTTCTTCACCCATGCAGTCCCATACCTGCACAACCTTAAAATCCTTCTCATTTCGACGTGAATTCGATTTTCCCCTAGAAGCTGCTAGGAGTGTTTCATTGTCATGCCTAGTGCATCGTCAACCACTCTCTTTCCCTCGGGTTACATGTAACTACTTTTCTCCCTATTCGACCTCGGGTGTTATATGCCCATCAACTTCCGCTTTGTTCGTCCCTGAACCACATTGTACTAGGAGAGGTACGCCTCTGATACCATTTGTAAGGCCCTAGACTGCTTTCAGGATTACCGACTGAAAACCAACACGAGTCTTTTCAACATGCTTTATCCTCACTCACACGCTTTTCGGGAAACTTCCCAAAGGTCACCCTTCCCAATACTACTCCAAGTCAAGCATGCTTAACTATGGAGTTCTTATGGAACGGACTACCGAAAAGAATAAGCATCATGTTGGTATAGGTAGTACCAATTAATCCTTATAAGACTTTATTCAATCATGTAGTCCCAAACCTGCTCAACCTCATGATCCTTCTCATTTTGATGTGAATTCAGTTTTTCCCTAGAAGCTACTTGGAGTGTCTCGTTGTCATTCCTCGAGTACCAACAACCACTCCCTCTCCCTTGGGTCTTACATGAAACCACTTTTCTCCCTCGGGTGTTAAAATTGTCACTATAGCAAGAAAACTCCGACCTTATTTCAAGGGACACACCTTCCTGGTAAAAAATGACTGCCTCATGTAAACACCCCAAATTTGCCCTCACCCATTCACACCATGGCTTGTGATCTTTCTCATATGCATAAACACAACCACATCATCTCATATCTCATTTTTGATTCACTGCATAGTTTCTAAGTCATCTGCACTTAGGGTTTGTGATCTGAGCAATCCAAGAGCATCTTGAGCCATTCCAAAGGCCACCAATCAACTCAAAGGGGTCCATGTGTGTTCTTATATCATATTTCATCTCCTCAAAGTCAAAAATGCAGAGGAACCACAAGAACTAGGGATTGAGTGGATGCAGGGCCAGGATGAACTGCACAGTTGACTGAAAATTAGGGTTTTGGTTTCAGAGGCCATAACCCCAAATTTTTTGGTCATTCTTGTTTCCAATGATCTCTATATGGTATAGGAAGTATGCATATCAATTTTCATGAAGAAATTCCATGGGGAAGTCATCTGATCAAGAGTTGACTTTTCAGACAAGTCAGTGCAAAATCAGGGCATCTGAGGCCCCCAATGACCCAACCAATGGGTGATCTTCACCATTTTGAGTGTATATGATCTTTATTTGATCATGGAAGAAGGTTGAAGTTCATGAAAATCAAGAATTTAGGGTTTTTGCAAAGGTTGACTTTTTGGGCATAGTTGACTTTTCAAGAATGCATCATTTTAGGTCAATTTTCAAGCCTTGATTCATGATCCAAAAAGGCTTCAAATGGAAAAACTTTGGTCATGAAAGTTGTAGATCTCATCTTTCCCTTTTCAAAAAGTACAAGAACATGATCAAATTCTTCTTGGATCAAAAGTTATGACCATGCAAAGTTGCCAAAAATCACTTATTTTCAAGTTATGCACCAAGTGGAAATTTTGCAAAAGTCTTGGATCAAAACACATTGCAGCCTCTAGTTCATCTCAAATCAACATGTAAACATTCTCTAAGTTACAAAAATCAGATTTGAACTAAGTTTGCCCTTGGTTTCATGTTTGGTTATGCAAAGGATCACATGTGAAACATAAGCCAACCAACTTGCAAAACACTCATGATCACTTCCTACAACTTGGTGCATTGGCTGCTGAGCTTTGCTAGGCCTCTCCCTCACCTTTGCTGCGCCAGCCATGCCTTGTACTTGCCTAGACCTTGCCCATGCCCTATTTTACACAAAGTTGACCTTTTATGCAAAAGCAAACTTACCTATCACAGCTGCACAAGTCACATCCTCTGGCCACTTGGATTAAAATATGTTATCAATTTGCAAGCTAAGGACATCAAGGACCAAGGCTGAAACACACCCATTCACCACATTCACAAAAACACACCTCATTGCAAGTTCCTTCGAAATGCTGTCCACAGCCAAAAAACACTAAAACTCTCATCATCATTCAACTCACCACATCTCATAGACAAGAAACCATCAAAGCTCAAGCCTAAATCAAGCCTGAAAACTCCATTGCCATTATTCACCTCAAGCTGCAGATTCTATCGAATCTCTCTCCACATGCCACAAACACACCAACCAACACCACAAACTTTCTCAACACACTTCATAGATCACAAACAACTCCTTTTCACAGCCTGAAAGTGCCAAAATCATCATGGCCATTGTTGACTGAACTGAAGCAGTTCCATTCGAATCTCCTTCTCCAGCCAACACAAACTCATTTTGAGCATTCAAACACATTTGGGGGATCAAGTAGAGCAGCTTGCATCAAAGGAAGTGGCCAGAAAGTTCCTAAACTGAAAGCTCCAAATCTCAGGTAGCTCGAAATTAATTTTTCCAGAAATGGTTTTTTATGTTACAAACTTGTTCCTCATGATGCACTGATCATTCTGGTGCCTTTAGTTTTTGAAATGGTTTTGTTTTGAGCATTTAATTTGTGTTTGAAGCTCACGAACCCTAGAAATTGTTTGCTTCGATTCAGTTGATTTAGGAACTTTAAATTTGTTTTGAGAGAGGGGTTTGGTTCGTGAGAGGATAAGGATCATTTCCATGCTCTTGGTTTTCATTTTTGGTACGTATTGAGAGGTTTTGAGATTTTCAGGTGAGCTTCTGGCCGGAGAAGACGACCGGAAGTCTTCTCCGGCCACCTGAGAGTGATTTGCCCTAATTACAGTCATTAACTTTAGTTTGAATGCTGAGCGTAGATGAGCGTTGAATGTTTGACTTCCCTCCAGTTTCGATGGCCCAGATGCGTTTGATTAACCCTAATCCACGTGTTAGGTCTAATTAATCCATAATTAATTTAATTAAGTCTGAAGCAATCCTGGCCCTCCACTAGCGCGCGCAGTCAACATGTTTGAATCCAGGAGCAATCTCATCCATTCAATCTGATTACTTCTCATTTTATTTGTTTTATTTCATTTTATTTCATTTAAACTTGCATAATTTATTTAAAATAGTTAAAAAATCATAAAAATTATGAAACTTTTTCTTTAAGGTTTTATTAATTTTTATGACACCAAAATATTTTTATTTTATTTTTTATCATTAAAAAAAGTATTTTTAAATATTTAAAGGATTATTTTTAATTGGTTAATGGGAATTAATTAATTAAAAATACTTTTAGGTATTTAAAAATTACAAAAAAATTCATGAAATGTTCTAAGACATTTAGAAACATTGTCCAACCTTCAAACCAAATTTCTTTTTTGATCTTGATGCATTTTAAGAATTTTTCATGGAATTAAATCATATTTTGTGCATTATTTTGATCACATATTTGAAAATTCATTTCTGCCTATTGGTGAAGGTTGAGACATTGATTCTTCTTGCATTGTTTTCCATTTGACATGTATTTTTAAGGATAAAAAGGCCATGATTTGATCTTGCTTTTTCTAATTGATTGGCATTTGTTTTGATAAGAACCCTTAAAAACCCTAAAACTTGCAAAATTCATAACTTGAGTTTGGTTAAGAGTTGGGAGCTCCCCTTTGGGCAGTGATTTGTTATAGGTCTAGGGTTTCTTTGAGTGCCATTTTCCTTTTTTTATCTTAGGGTTTGCTTCTGTTTTGGTTTGTGTTTGATTGTTTGTTTCATAAACCCTAATTTGGGCTTTCTCTTGCATCCTTCTTGCATTCTCTTGCATAAATTGACTTGCCATTGCATTTTGTGCATTCTTATGATTCATTTGACATCTTAAGACATGTGTGAAGCATCATTGATCATTGCATTACATCTTTGCCATGCCATTTGCCTTGTATGCTTCATAACATTTCATGCTTGTTCATGTTCCTTAGCTTGCATCATATACATTCATGGTCTTGTATGAACATCCCCATGCCTTACCTCATGTTTGCAGCACCCCATAACATCATAATCATCATGTACATGCTTCTGGTTTGGTCTAGCATCAACATTTCATCCCATTTTGCATTGCATTGCATTTCTTTCTAACATTTCAGGTGGTAAGTAACTTGAGAAGTGAATTTGCCTTCACTTCTCATAACTTTTCTTTTCATCTCTCTTGCATCCATTGCTGCATTTTACTTGTGCTTGAGTTTGAGCTTGTTCATTCTTGCTTCTCCCACTTTCTTTCTTCAAGTGACTTGACTTCTTGAATGAAGCGAGTCATTTTGCTTCTCTTGATCCTGTTCATCTGCTTCTGGTGGCTCCTTTGAAGGATGTTCTTGAAAACCTCACAAACCATAGGAACAACCAAGCATGTCAATGAATTAGGGTTTTGATTAGTCTCCCCCATAGTTTTTTTTACCTTTGTGTCTCCCTTTGAGTCTTCTCTTCTCATCTCATAATCAGAGACTAAACCCTAAAGGTTTTAAAACTTTGTGATTAGGGTTATGCTTGTATCCTTCTTTTAGGATGGAGTGTATAACTTTAATCCTAAGTATTAAACCCTTAAGGTGTTTAAATCTCTTAATCAATCCATCTAATAATCATCAAGACATCACACTTGTAACTTGGGCCTTGCATTAGGGTTCTAATTCTTCCTTAAGTGGTTAAGAAGGACTAACCCTAGTATTAATGGACAAGTCCCCCTCAAGTTGTCTTACAAACAATAAAATTCACTTCATCATCATACCATTAATTAAAATCCACTTAATCAAAGGCTTGTTTTGTCATGAGTTTAATCCCTAATCATGGATTAAGTTGAGGAGTCTTCCTCAGCTTAAACATTCTCATCTATTATCCTTCTTTTAGGATGGTGTAATGAGTCTGTTTAATCCTTGATTATGGCTTAACCTCATTACTCAACACTAAACAAAAATCCCAAAAACATCTAAATAATCACAAGTAGGTTAATGATCTTAATCCTACACCAAAGGTGATTAAGTGTGAGAATCTGACTTCACACTTAAGGTATTCTCATTACCCCTAATCAGAGGGAAGATGTGATGAGTTTACTAACCCATTGGTTTAGACTTAAGCTCATTATCCTATGACAAACTTCAAAAAGAAATAAAAGACTGAAAACTCAAAAACAAACAATAATCGTCTCCTCCGGGATTCTTTTCTCATCTCATTCACTCTCAAACGAGAACTCGCTTCTTCCGTCTAATGCAAGACAGTTTGCACCTGAGCCAGACAGGTCATACACTTGAGCATAGATAAGCAAGCAGTTCACAAGTCAATTCACCTTTTCAGTCTCTTTGGGTCGAACTACGGTGTTCTGACTTCCTCATTGCACGAGAGGATACGTAGGCATAACTTAACGGTTATCGAACAAAAGTCTCTGTTCATCCCCCCTCCTTCCAGCTCATTTCTTTTAGCCTCATTATCATGAGCATTTCACTCCTGTTCTTGCACTGATACTTCACTTATGCACTTCACACTTCTCATACACTGACACCTGTACATCTCTTTCCAGCCATTTTATACACAGATTGCACTGACACTACCCCTTTAAAACACAAATCTTTTAAGCGTGGATCCCGTCGAGTACGACGGACAATCTGGGTGCTAATACCTTCCCAGGTTGTAACCAACCCCCTTTCTCAGTCTCTCTGGTTCGCAAACCGTCTTATCCATCTCTTTCTAGGCTTATGCAGCATTGCCTTTCCTCCGGGATAAAAATGCCTAGCTGGCGACTCTATTCATTCTCCAGTGAGTTCACGGCTGTGTGTTATCACTGTTCCCTTCGCCGACCGTTCGCGTCTGTACCTTCATCTGACCCGGTGTCATTTGTCGGGAGCGACAGCTTGGCGACTCTGCTGGGGAATCTTATACTGCAACCAGGGCTTCTGGTTCTTTTTGTGGGTTCCTCCTAGCGCTTGTTTGATTTGTGTTTACTGGGGTGTTATGTGCTTGTATTTATTTTTGTTTATTGCTTTATGTACAGTTACTTTACTGCTTTCTTTATTGCATTTATATATCATACTATCATTGTTGCTGGCTGGATCTGGTTTCTTGTTTTGGTGGGTGGGTGTTCCATTGAGAGTTAAGGTCCTATACCTGGGACCTGAGTGACACCTAGGCTAGAGTGAATCATATTCTTTCCCATTCCATTTCGGTCTGGTGCGGGAATATGAAACACGGTTCAGATATGGGTTTCTTCTTGAGAACTCTGTGTTGCAGATTTCCTGCAATGCTAGGGCTATCTGGGAAGCCTGCTAAGTCTGGATGACCTTTTAGTATTGACCTTCAGAAACAGAGGTGAATTAGAGGAGGAACTGTTATGGTTATTGTAAACACTGTACCTCCGGGTTAGAAGTGTTTACACTTCTCATAACTGATCCAAGTCTGAGGATCCTTGTTCTAGATCACCACCTGTGAGGGGGTTGGGCTGTTTACAGGTTTGCAGGTACCTTGACCTCAGAATACCCTGTTACTTTGACTTTGTTAAGAATGCTCCATGTTGGACAGTTCTTGTGATTCTAAACCCTGGACATGTGGCTCTTTATTTGAGTCCCCCACCTTGGTTACTGGATTTATAGACCTCCGTCTGAAATTCTTGAACACACATGGATCTATACCAAGGCAGTTAATCAGATCCAGCTCAGTCACAGACCCTTGCATTTCATTTGCATACATACTCATTGCATCATATTAACATGTGCTTATTTGTGTTTCAGGGTATCCACCTTCATCTCTGGTTTTGGTTTTGACCCCATCTGTTATATTGACCTGTCTCCACCAGCACTTGCTTCAGTTTGTCAGCTATACTTCAGTTACTTGCACTAGCCAATCAGTGGCTCTTTCTCTCAGCATCTTCATCAGCACTTATTCTACTCAGTCTTCAGCATCATGGCTCCAAAGAAAAGCAATATCACTTATCATTTCTTCCAACCAGACTTGTCAGACATCAGGAGGATCCAAACCCTGATCACTCCAGATCACATACCCTTGTTCAGGGAGAGTTATGGAGATATACTGGACATGGTCATGGATCTGGACCCATCTCAGAGAAGCCTCATCCACACCTGCATTCAGTTTTATGATCCTCCATTAAGATGTTTCACCTTTCAAGACTTTCAGTTGGGTCCTCTTTTGGAGGAATACTCATATTTGGTTGGCTTGCCCATCAAAAGAGAAATCCCTTTCAACCCTGAAATGGTCTTTCCTAGCAATGGAGAGATAGCAAAAGCTTTGCACCTGGAACCTGTATTGATTGAACAACACTTGACCTCTAAAGCTGGGATCCTTGGATTTCACCTGGACTTCCTGATTTCTCAAGCTAGTTTGAAGGCCTCCTTGGGGGAGTGGAAAGCTGTTTGTGCTCTGTTGGCCTTAAGTGTATATGGAATTGTGCTGTTTGCAGATGAGCCTCGATTCATCAGCAAGAATGCAATCCACTTGTTCATCCTGAAGAACCCTGTGCCAACTTTACTGGGTGATCTCTATTACTCAGTCCATCAGAGAAATGAGAAGCAGAGGGGAAGATTGGTGAGGATTTGTGCTCCATTATTCCATGCTTGGCTTCTTAAGCATCTACCCAGGACAGATGCATTCCTCAATCCTCATCAGCAAAGCAACTGGGCTAAGAGGCTCACTACTCTCACTTCAGCAGATATCAGATGGTGTACTCAGAGCACCAAGGGCAGAGATATGATCACCAGCTGTGGGCACTTTCCCAATGTGCCCTTAATAGGAGTTAAGGGAAGTATCAATTACAACCCTCTGCTGTTCAAGAGGCAATTAGGCTATGCACTGGTCCATGCTCCTAGGGTACGGGATTTGGTGGAGACCCTCTACTGTGAGAACAAGATTAGTTTGACTGTTGTTGGGCAGGCTGCCTGGGCCTGGGATCATGTTCAAACTAAGGGAATCATCATTCTGGGGAAGTGCAATAATGTGGCATCAGTCCAATATTATGAGTGGTCCCATGCTAGGGCCCAATCCTCTGGAATGCCCTTTACCATAGAAGACATGCCTGAGTCATCTTCAGCACCACCCCCTGCCACTATCAGTTTGAAGGAGTTTGAAAGCTTGAAGGAAAGAAATGAGAAGTTAACCCAAGCCTTGCAGAAGACCCTCAGGGAGAGGAGTGAAGGTGTGAGGGAGATTGAGAGATTGGAGAAATTGAGAGTGGAACACTTGACTAAAATTGAGAAGTCTGGAGATTATATCAACAAGTCCAAAGCTGGTGAGCAGATTCTGAAGAATGCTTGTAAGGAAGCTCAGTTCCAAAGAGCAAGAACAGACTTGTATTTGAAAGAGAGTCAGGCCAGGTGGGTCCGGATCACTGAGGCCCGTACTCTAGAAGACAAGAAAGTTCAGGACAAGATGGAGCAGATGGAAAAAGCCCTGGCAACAGCCCAGGAGGAAATATCAGAGCTGAAAATCAAAGCAGGATTGAAGAGGTCTAAGGACCAAAGTCAGAGCAAGAAATTGACTGCAGCTGTTGCAACAAGGAACCTTCTCATCAGAAGTCTCACGGAGCATCCGGCTGATCCTGTGACCGAAGCACTTCTTAAGGAAGTTCGTGAGGATGAGTTTGGCCTTGGAGTTTGATCATTTGCTTGTTGTTGTTCCTTTTCCGTGTACTTTTGCTTTTGTGATGTATTTTGGCCCCTTTTGGGGTTTTGTGTTGTAAAGTAAACAAATTGTATTATTTCACCTTTGTAATATATTTGTGTTAGTTTCCATCTGGGTTCATATCAAAAGCAACTTCAACAGCATCATCTTCAAGGGTCTGGAAGGGTCAAAACTGAAGGCCAAACCGGATACCTTGAGAGCAAATAAGCATAACTGCATTGCATGCTAACCCTTTTGTTTGTTTTGTAGGTTTTTGTTTTGTTGTTGCTAACCTCTGTTGTGATGTTCAGGAATTATTGCTCGCCGCCGGGTATTTCCTCTCAACAGGCCACACAGGTACCCAACCAGAAACAACCTTCCGGGAATCCAGATGGATCAAGTTCAACAAGATCTTGCTGATGTCCGAAATCAGCTAGCCAATGAAAGATTGGAGATGAGAACACAGATGACGCAGTTCATGGAGGTTATGAACAACATGGCTCAGAGCCAGGAGAGACTGAGGGCTATGGTTGAGAGGCAAAATCCAGAGGAGCCTCATGTAGGAACTGCAGGCACCAGTAACAATGAAAGGGTGCAACCACATGTGAATCCCCCTGTGTTTGGTCCACATCTACATCCTGAGATTAATATTCCTGCCAACATCCAAGGAACAGCTACTGCAGCCAGAGTACTTCAAGAAGATCCTCAGGAGGACCAATTTACAGTAATGGGTGCTGGAGAGGATGCTTATGATAGGAGATTGGATGAAATAGCTGAGAAGTTAAGGTCTTTAGAATCTCAAAATTCTTTGGGCTTCGACGTCATGGACATGGGTTTGGTAGAAGGGGTCAGGATTCCCCATAAGTTCAAGCCTCCCTGTTTCGAAAAGTATAATGGGACTTCATGCCCCCGGACTCATTTGCAATCATTTCTGGGAAGGCTAAAGGCCTATACAATGGATGAGAAACTTTGGATGTTCTACTTCGAAGATAGCTTGACTGGAGCTTCTAGGGAATGGTATTCCCATTTGACAAGAGCAACTGTAAGATGCTGGAAGGACCTGGCAGAGGCCTTCATCAGACAGTATCAGTATAATCTAGATATGGCACCCAACAGGACCCTCCTAATGGGAATGTCACAGTCTTCGAGGGAGAGTTTCCGAGAGTATGCCCAAAGGTGGAGGCAACTGGCTGCTGCCGTTCAACCACCAATGTCTGAAAGAGAAATGGCAGACATGTTTATGAACACTCTTCAGGGAACCTATATTGACAGGTTGGCTGCTTTCTCTTCCACTAGCTTCGCAGATGTTGTCATAGCTGGGGAGAGAATTGAAAGCCTGTTAAAGATGGGTAAGATCTCAGACAACGGTGCAAGCTCGTCCAGCGGTACAAGAAAGCCTTTTGCAGGCCCGAGAAGAACTGGCGAAACCAATGCCATTCACACCAACAGGGGTAGGCCCCAATATGTTCAAAGGTCAATAGCAGCAGTTACTATCCCTGCTCCAGCTCATCCACAGCCAATTTATCAACCTCCTCAACAAAACTTCCAACAACAACCTCAGTATCATCAGAATCAGTATCCTCCGAGGAACTTCAACAACAACTCCAACAACAACAATCAACAGAGGCCATTCCAACAAAGGCCATCTCAAGCTAACCGAGTGATCGACCCAATTCCAATGCCGTATGCTGCTTTGCTGCCACAGCTTCTGAAACTCAACCTGGTTGAGCTAAGAACGTTGGCACCTCCGGATCCCAACAGTTTACCAAGAAACTATGACTCCAATGCTAGGTGTGCTTTCCATTCAAACGCGCCTGGCCACAGTACAGAAAAATGCAGGGCTCTGCATATGAAGGTACAAGACTTGGTAGACTCCAAGGCTCTGAATTTTGCACCTCCGCCCAATGTCAACAAAAACCCAATGCCAAACCATGGTGGTCCTCGAATTAACGCAATTGAAGAAGACGCACCGTCTTATTTCATAACCAGTGTGGATCAGATCAGGACACCATTGGTGGAAATCAAAGCTCAACTCCGTGAAAACAATATATTTCCGGGGTGTGAACTAGGGTGCCCCTATTGCAATATTTCATGGAATGGGTGCAAGGACCTGAGGAATGGCATTGACGGCCTTATTCAGAGTGGTTTGCTACAGATCACTACATCATTTCCGACAAACCCGGCAACTTCATCAACAACGGTTTCAGACACTCCTACAAATACAGCAACCATTGTACCCGACAATTCATTAGCACCATCAACAAGTACTTCACCTGTCCTTCCAAATGATCAGTTTTCAACAGTTCCTCCTGCTACAACTTCAGCTTCATTCCATTTCGACTTTCCATCAATAACAGCAACAGTCCTTCCAACGGAACCTCCTACAACACCAGCAAACAATCATGAAGATGTCTCCACAGTTACCATATTCTACGATCCTGAAAATAACTCCGCCTACCATTCAGAAGGTGCTGCTCCCACTAGAGCGCCAGTCACAATCTTTTATGATCCACAAACAATAACAGTCCCTTCAGCAGCAGCAATCAGTCCAGTTACCGTCACGGTGCCTGGACCTGTACCATATGAAAGCGATAGGGCCATCCCTTGGCACTATGGCTCTGACTTGTATCGCGAAGGAAAAAGAATCACTCTTGAAACATCAACACCTGCACCACAAATTGATAATGTGGGCGGAGGCGGAGGCTTCACCCGAAGCGGACGTCTCTTTGCTTCACAAGTCCAAAGACCCACAGCCGAAGCAGAAGCTGCTGCCAAGGCAAAAGGTAAAGGCCCGGTGCAGGAAGATCCAGCTGCCAAAGAAGCCCTGAAAACTCCATTTGATCAGGAAGTTGATGAGTTTATGCGAATCATCAAAAAGAGTGATTACAAAATTGTGGATCAGCTTCACCAGACGCCATCCAAAATCTCTATCCTCTCACTGCTTATGTGCTCCGAAGCCCATCGGAATGCACTACTGAAAGTACTGCACGCAGCTTACGTGCCCGAGGAGATTACTGTCAACCAATTGGAAACCGTTGTTGGAAATGTTACTGCTAGCAATGGGCTAGGGTTTACCAATTCTGACCTGACAGTGGACGGCCGCAATCACAACAAAGCCTTGCACATAACCATGGAATGCAAAGGAGCTGTCCTTTCACATGTGCTGGTGGACACAGGATCATCCCTGAATGTCTTACCAAAGAAGGCTCTGGTGAAGCTTGAATATGATGGACTGGCATTGAGACCCAGCAACCTGGTGGTTAGAGCTTTTGATGGCTCGAAGAGATCGGTTCTGGGAGAGATTGAGCTGCCCGTGACAATTGGCCCGCAGACCTTTAAAACTATCTTTTATGTGATGGACATTCAGCCCGCCTACAGCTGTTTGTTGGGTAGACCCTGGATTCACGCCGCCGGCGCAATAACGTCTACCCTTCACCAAAAGTTAAAATATGAGTGGGAAGGCCAAGTTGTCACAATCTGCGGGGAGGAGGATATATTTGTTAGCCACCTGGCTACTTACAAGTATATTGAAATGGATGGAGAAATCGTTGAAACCATGAGCCAAGGTTTTGAAGCCTTGAATGTAAATGAAGCATCTGCTGTTTCGGGGATATCCATGTCGTCATACCAACGAGCCCGGAAGGTTGTTGAGGAAGGAACGGCCCTAGGCTGGGGCAAGGTCTTAGCTGTGGAGGAGAAGAAGGACAAATTTGGGTTGGGTTACAGACCAACTCAACATCAAGCGAAGGCTGCTGCAGAGCCAGGATTTGTCAGTGGGGGAATGCTTACCCCTGATGCTATCAACTGTCTGGAAGACGAGCTGGAAGAGGAGCGCAATCTGGAGAATTGGATTCGTCCAAAGATCCCGGGGAGCAGTGTCTCGAACTGGTCTTCCCAGGAAATTATAAGAGTTACTCATGCAGAGTAATTATTATTTCCTGTATTTTTATAGCATGCATCCAAGTCTTGCATCTTGCCCAAGATGACAAGACTCATTTTGTAACCAGGGCCATCTGTACTTTTGTGCAAACAAGATTAAATTAATGAAATATCAGACGTCTTTTTGCAAACGAGTCTTTTTCTTTTATGCTCACTGTTTTTCCATTTTTCTTTTTGTACAAAAATAAATGGCGGTGTTTTCAAAATGATAACTTCTTTTCACTTTTCTAAAGCAAGACTAAAATCAATCACTAAAATGAACAAACTTAACCCTTGCAGAGAGTGCCTTCCTGACTGCACCGACAACAGCACGGCTATGACATCGTATGACTTTGACAATCCAATCAATCAAGCTGATGAAAGGGTTGATGAAGAATATGAGCTTCCTGAAGAGCTAGCCAGGTTGTTAAGACAGGAGGAAAAGGTTATTACTCCTCACCAGGAGGAGATTGAAGTGATTAATCTTGGTACAGACGAAGACGTGAAAGAGGTTAAAATCGGGGCCTGCCTGCAAGACTCAGTGAAGAGACAACTGATAGATCTGCTTCAAGAGTATGTTGATGTGTTTGCTTGGTCGTATCAAGATATGCCAGGGTTGGATACCGACATTGTTGTGCACAAGCTGCCTCTGAGGGAAGAATGCCCACCAGTGAAACAGAAGCTGCGCCGAACTCGCCCAGACATGGCTATGAAAATCAAAGAAGAGGTACAAAAGCAATGGGACGCCGGGTTCCTTGCTGTAACTAGCTACCCGCCGTGGGTTGCTAACATAGTACCTGTGCCTAAGAAAGATGGCAAAGTAAGAATGTGTGTTGACTACCGGGACCTGAACAGAGCCAGCCCGAAAGATGAATTCCCATTACCTCACATTGACGTATTGGTGGATAACACGGCTCAGTTCTCGGTATTCTCCTTCATGGATGGATTTTCAGGATATAATCAGATCAAGATGTCACCTGAAGACATGGAGAAGACAACATTCATTACACCTTGGGGCACTTTCTGTTACAAAGTGATGCCATTCGGACTGAAGAATGCTGGTGCCACATATCAACGGGCTATGGTGACATTATTCCACGATATGATCCACAAAGAAATAGAATGCTATGTGGATGATATGATCGCCAAGTCCCTTACAGAGGAAGATCACCTGGTAAATCTGCTCAAGTTATTCAAGCGTCTGAGGAAATACCAATTGAAGCTGAACCCCAACAAATGCACATTCGGGGTGCGGTCCGGTAAGCTGCTGGGCTTTATTGTAAGCGAGAAAGGGATTGAGGTTGACCCTGATAAGGTCAAGGCTATTCAAAAGATGCCTGCACCGAAAACTGAGAAAGAAGTTCGAGGGTTCTTAGGTCGATTGAACTACATTTCACGGTTCATATCTCACCTTACAGCAACCTGTGAACCCTTGTTCAAGCTGTTAAGAAAGGAGCAAACGGTCAGGTGGAACGAAGATTGCCAGAAGGCTATTGACAAGATCATGGAATATCTGCAAGAACCTCCAATCCTTATGCCTCCAGTTGAAGGAAGACCTCTGATAATGTACTTGACAGTATTAGAAGAGTCGATGGGGTGTGTGCTGGGCCAGCATGACGAGTCTGGTCGAAAAGAGTATGCAATATACTACCTAAGCAAAAAGTTTACCGACTGTGAACAACGTTATTCACTGCTCGAGAAAACTTGCTGTGCTTTAGCGTGGGCTGCTCGCCGACTGAGACAGTATATGTTGACCCACACTACCTTATTAATCTCAAAAATGGATCCAGTTAAGTACATTTTCGAGAAGCCAGCTCTTACCGGACGGGTTGCAAGATGGCAGATGATTCTCACAGAATACGACATACAGTACACATCTCAGAAAGCCATCAAGGGCAGTGTACTATCTGAATATCTTGCTGAGCAACCCATTGATGACTACCAGCCTATGAGATTTGACTTCCCTGATGAAGACATCATGTTCATTAAAGCAAAAGATCATGAAGAGCCTATTCACACTGAAGGGCCTGACCCGGAAGAAGAATGGACTATGATGTTTGACGGGGCTGTTAACATGAATGGTCGCGGTGTTGGTGAAGTACTCATCACACCCAAAGGAGTTCACATGCCTTTCTCGGCAAAACTCACTTTCAACTGCACTAACAACGAAGCTGAATACGAAGCTTGCATCATGGGTCTTGAGGAAGCCATTGACCTCAGGATCAAGACATTGACCGTATTCGGAGATTCAGCTTTGGTAGTCAATCAAACCAGCGGGAAATGGTACACCCACCAAGATCATCTGATACCTTACAGGGATTATACAAGGAGGTTATTAACTTTCTTTACAACAGTCAAGCTTGAGTATATCCCTCGAGACGAGAATCAGTTTGCAGATGCTCTTGCTACTATTTCGTCCATGATCAAAGTTCAAGCTGCTAACTTTGTACCTCAGATTTCAGTGTCTAGACTTGATAGACCAGCATATGTATTTGCAGCAGATGTTGTAAAAGATGATAAGCCTTGGTTCCACGACATTAAGTGCTTCTTGGAGGATCAAACATACCCACCTGGGGCATTTTCCAATGATAAGAAGACTTTGAGAAGGCTTGCTGGTAGTTTCTTCCTGAATGCTGATGGGTCTTTATACAAGAGGAACTTTGACATGGTACTCCTCAGATGTGTTGACAAGACGGAAGCAGATTTGCTGATGCATGAAGTGCACGAAGGATCTTTTGGTACCCATGCAGGAGGGCATGCCATGGCTAAAAAGTTGTTAAGATCAGGCTATTATTGGATCACAATGGATGCAGACTGTTGTGCTTACGCCAAAAAATGTCACAAATGCCAGATCTATGCAGATAAGGTGCATGTGCCTCCCAATCCTTTGAACATCATGTCCTCACCATGGCCCTTTGCTATGTGGGGCATTGACATGATTGGCAAGATTGAGCCAACTGCTTCAAACGGTCACAGATTCATCCTGGTCGCCATCGACTATTTCACCAAGTGGGTTGAAGCAGCCTCATATGCAAACGTCACAAGACAAGTGGTAGCCAGATTTCTGAAGAGAGATATCATCTGTCGATATGGAGTGCCCGAGAGAATCATTACTGATAATGGTTCCAATTTAAACAACAAAATGATGGCAGAGCTGTGCCGGGACTTCAAGATCCAACATCACAATTCTTCTCCTTACAGGCCAAAGATGAACGGCGCTGTTGAGGCAGCGAATAAGAATATCAAGAAGATTGTGCAGAAGATGGTAATCACGTACAAAGACTGGCATGAAATGCTACCGTTTGCCTTGCATGGGTACCGCACATCAATCAGAACATCCACTGGGGCAACACCGTATCAGCTTGTGTATGGTATGGAAGCAGTCCTACCTGTTGAAGTTGAACTACCCTCGTTACGGGTATTAATGGATGTTAAACTGAGTGAAGCAGAATGGGTTCGGTCCCGATTCGAACAGTTAAGTCTGATCGAAGAGAAGAGATTGGCTGCAATCTGCCATGGGCAGTTATATCAGAAAAGAATGAAGAGAGCCTTCGATCAGAAA
Source organism: Lathyrus aphaca (assembly GCA_963966055.1). Taxonomy (NCBI): domain Eukaryota; kingdom Viridiplantae; phylum Streptophyta; class Magnoliopsida; order Fabales; family Fabaceae; genus Lathyrus; species Lathyrus aphaca. Next base: position 144,081,545 of record OZ014523.1, read on the forward strand.
GTCAGGCACCGAGAGTACCAAGTAGGAGATCTTGTGCTGAAAAGAATCCTCCCTCCTCATACAGACCACAGGGGCAAATGGACTCCGAATTATGAAGGACCATTCGTTGTAAAGAAAGTTTTCTCTGGTGGAGCACTGATGCTCAGCACCATGGATGGTGAAGATTTCCCGTCCCCTGTGAATTCAGATGCAGTTAAAAAATACTTCGCATAAAATGACCCGCTGGACATAAAAACAGAATGTAAGTCCAGGCAAAAATAGGGCATCCCGGCGAGTCAAAAACAGAATAAAAGACTCGGGCAAAAGTAAGGGAAAATAAACAAAAAAATGTACACCCGCTGAGTTGAAAAGCCGCATTGGACAGCTCAGGCAAAAATGGGTATCCCGATGGATTGAAAACCCGAAAGGGCGATCCATGCAAAACAAGGGAATAAGCGAACAACTGCATTCTGAATTCGTCTGTATCACCTACAACTTGGTAAGCTTCCAAAGGATCAAGCGTCAATCAGAATCAACTCTCTCCAGAAAGCAAGACGAGAAGAACGTCATTGTCATACGAGTCATAGCAGGAGAGGAAGCTCCTTAAAGCGTCGTCAACACCGCCAGCACTTTATTTCTCAATTTGTAACAATCTCCTCATTTCAGGAGATATGTTTCTTTGACTGTATCTTGCCAGTTCAGGGCACATGAATTAATAAAATCAGATTTTTTCAGTCATGTTTCGTTTTCACATTTATGTTTCGCAAAGAGTCGTCTGATATCTCTAAAATACAATTGCATAAGTACAGATGCCTCTCTCTAAAATAAAAACACATGCTTACGGGGAATCTGATTATTCTCGAAAGTACTTAACTCCTATGACGGAATCCGGTAAGGGATACCTCGGGACCTTTTGTACGTTTCCTTACCTTTGCAGGATTACAGGTATCCAGAACGCAACCTGGGGCATGCAAGTTACGTCTCAGCAAACTGGCGAATCATTATCAACTCACATGGCACTAGAAGGTGCCCATTTCCTCAGCGGAGCTGCCAAATCAGCATACACTCAATCTCAGCATCTGAGATGCTCTATCCCCAGCTGAGTTGCTCCCCATTGCTCTCCCCAGCTGAGTTGCCTCTCAATTCCCCAGCCGAGTTGCCATTCTTCCTCAACAGAATACAGAAATCAGGGAATCTTCTCCCCACAGAGCCCCAGCCTCTATTCAGAAGAGCAACGCACGAAGAAGTCACAACAGAGTGAAGAAAACTTCTACAAACCCTAGCTGGGTCCCGTATTTTCAAGATTATGTCAACCAGTGACATATATCCCCGAGCAGACACATCATCAGATCTACCAGTGATCTCATACCCAGCTGGGACATCCATTTCAAGCAGATCAACCAGAGATCTTCGCAGCAATGGGATCCGAATCCCGGATCTGTGCCCCTTTGCATAATCATGGCATCCGCATCATATTCACCCCCCAGAGCGTAGCATTCCGTCTAATACGGAGCATTACGGCAAAAATCAAATGCATAGCATAATCATAAGTCATGTTGTGAATTGAACGCTTGTGACTAGTAACCATTTATCAGAATACAAATTACTTTCCCCAGAATCCCCGTCAGAGTCCCAGCAAAAGCAGTTGCCTCATATTCACAAACACCCGTATATACACCTTTTGGCACCCGTCCGTGTCATCTTTCCCCAGTAAAGTCGCCTGAACACCCTTTACAAACAAATCACCCGTACTACAGACACATTCTGGCACCCGCCCGTGTCGTAACTCCCAGCAGAAAGCCAAAGACATCCTCTTCGCACTCACATATACTTATATACACTTTCTTGACACCCGTCCGTGTCATATCCCCAGCGCAGTCGCGTACACCTTCATCACCCATACACTTGTTAATATTATACTTTTCCCTTTTGACACTCGTCCGTGTCACTCTCCCCAGCAGATAAACACTCATCATCAATACAATACTCACCACTCATGGTACGCTTATACAGATACTCGCCCGTATCTTGTATACATCACCACTCATAACCCCGCAGATTCGACAGTAGTCCTTGTTCTTTGTTAACCAGTTGGTACTCGTCCGTACCATCATCTCAGAACATTGCGTCTAATGTTTGTTTCTACATGATACTCGTCCGTATCATAGTCTTAAGGATGCTCGTCCGCATCTTTAATCTATACACCATACCAAACACTTATACCTTTTATTTCTTGGATGTAAGCGCTCGTCCGTGTTTACTATCTCCCCAGTAGATTGCCAACAAATTTTCTTTTTATCTAACACTCGTCCTGTGTTATGATACCTTTGAGAGCAGCCGTACCCTGCTGAGTGGTCGTCCTCCACTTCTTGATGGTCGTCCTCCATCATGCTCATCCGATGGCCGTCCCCATCGTTGATTTTAGCAGCCGTCCCCTGCTAGGTGGTCGTCCTCCACCTTTTGATGATCGTCCTTCATCACTTTATCCAATGGCCGTCCCCATTGTTGATTTTGGTTATCTAATACTCGTCCTGTGTTATGATAAACCTCGAGAGCAGCCGTCCCCTGCTGAGTGGTCGTCCTCCACTTCTTGATGGTCGTCCTCCATCTTGCTCGTCCGATGGCCGTCCCCATCGTTGACCTTTTCTATCCGATGGCCGTCCCCATCGTTGATATTTTCGGCAGCCGTACCCTGCCAGGTGGTCGTCCTCCACCTTTGATGGCCGTCCCCATCATATTTCTTTTATGCCCAACAGAGCAGCCGTCCCCTGCTAGGTGATCGTCCTTCACCTTTGATGGCCGTACCCCATCATCTGTTTATTTCATTCATTCTTTAACCCGATGGCCGTCCCCGTCGTGGTCCCTTTTCTTTTTTAGCCCGATGGCCGTCCCCATCGTTGGTTACTTTACCTTTATGAACTTGATGGCCGTCCCCATCATGATATTTTATTTTCCCCAGCTAGTCGGTCGTCCCCGTCTTAGCTTTACCTTTTATCCCCAGCATGTCGGCCGTCCCCGTCATCGCTTTATACGCTTTACCAGCATGTCGGCCGTCCCCGTCATCGCTTTGCTTCACATACCACCTTACCCAGCAGTCGTCCTCTGCTCGACGGTCGTCCTCCGTCGCCCATACTTTACGATATACTTTGTTTTGCTCTTACAATCTATATCCCTTTTCTTTTTCATTCTGTGAGTGCAAATTTTGGACTGTCTTTGGTATTCAACCACAAGTTATCTTGTTTGGCCTGGTAAGCCGTCGCTTACACCCTGCACAGCTAACTCATGTTTGAATAGGGGCAGCTGTAAACACCCCAAATTTGCCCTCACCCATTCACACCATGGCTTGTGATCTTTCTCATATGCATAAACACAACCACATCATCTCATATCTCATTTTTGATTCACTGCATAGTTTCTAAGTCATCTGCACTTAGGGTTTGTGATCTGAGCAATCCAAGAGCATCTTGAGCCATTCCAAAGGCCACCAATCAACTCAAAGGGGTCCATGTGTGTTCTTATATCATATTTCATCTCCTCAAAGTCAAAAATGCAGAGGAACCACAAGAACTAGGGATTGAGTGGATGCAGGGCCAGGATGAACTGCACAGTTGACTGAAAATTAGGGTTTTGGTTTCAGAGGCCATAACCCCAAATTTTTTGGTCATTCTTGTTTCCAATGATCTCTATATGGTATAGGAAGTATGCATATCAATTTTCATGAAGAAATTCCATGGGGAAGTCATCTGATCAAGAGTTGACTTTTCAGACAAGTCAGTGCAAAATCAGGGCATCTGAGGCCCCCAATGACCCAACCAATGGGTGATCTTCACCATTTTGAGTGTATATGATCTTTATTTGATCATGGAAGAAGGTTGAAGTTCATGAAAATCAAGAATTTAGGGTTTTTGCAAAGGTTGACTTTTTGGGCATAGTTGACTTTTCAAGAATGCATCATTTTAGGTCAATTTTCAAGCCTTGATTCATGATCCAAAAAGGCTTCAAATGGAAAAACTTTGGTCATGAAAGTTGTAGATCTCATCTTTCCCTTTTCAAAAAGTACAAGAACATGATCAAATTCTTCTTGGATCAAAAGTTATGACCATGCAAAGTTGCCAAAAATCACTTATTTTCAAGTTATGCACCAAGTGGAAATTTTGCAAAAGTCTTGGATCAAAACACATTGCAGCCTCTAGTTCATCTCAAATCAACATGTAAACATTCTCTAAGTTACAAAAATCAGATTTGAACTAAGTTTGCCCTTGGTTTCATGTTTGGTTATGCAAAGGATCACATGTGAAACATAAGCCAACCAACTTGCAAAACACTCATGATCACTTCCTACAACTTGGTGCATTGGCTGCTGAGCTTTGCTAGGCCTCTCCCTCACCTTTGCTGCGCCAGCCATGCCTTGTACTTGCCTAGACCTTGCCCATGCCCTATTTTACACAAAGTTGACCTTTTATGCAAAAGCAAACTTACCTATCACAGCTGCACAAGTCACATCCTCTGGCCACTTGGATTAAAATATGTTATCAATTCGCAAGCTAAGGACATCAAGGACCAAGGCTGAAACACACCCATTCACCACATTCACAAAAACACACCTCATTGCAAGTTCCTTCGAAATGCTGTCCACAGCCAAAAAACACTAAAACTCTCATCATCATTCAACTCACCACATCTCATAGACAAGAAACCATCAAAGCTCAAGCCTAAATCAAGCCTGAAAACTCCATTGCCATTATTCACCTCAAGCTGCAGATTCTATCGAATCTCTCTCCACATGCCACAAACACACCAACCAACACCACAAACTTTCTCAACACACTTCATAGATCACAAACAACTCCTTTTCACAGCCTGAAAGTGCCAAAATCATCATGGCCATTGTTGACTGAACTGAAGCAGTTCCATTCGAATCTCCTTCTCCAGCCAACACAAACTCATTTTGAGCATTCAAACACATTTGGGGGATCAAGTAGAGCAGCTTGCATCAAAGGAAGTGGCCAGAAAGTTCCTAAACTGAAAGCTCCAAATCTCAGGTAGCTCGAAATTAATTTTTCCAGAAATGGTTTTTTATGTTACAAACTTGTTCCTCATGATGCACTGATCATTCTGGTGCCTTTAGTTTTTGAAATGGTTTTGTTTTGAGCATTTAATTTGTGTTTGAAGCTCACGAACCCTAGAAATTGTTTGCTTCGATTCAGTTGATTTAGGAACTTTAAATTTGTTTTGAGAGAGGGGTTTGGTTCGTGAGAGGATAAGGATCATTTCCATGCTCTTGGTTTTCATTTTTGGTACGTATTGAGAGGTTTTGAGATTTTCAGGTGAGCTTCTGGCCGGAGAAGACGACCGGAAGTCTTCTCCGGCCACCTGAGAGTGATTTGCCCTAATTACAGTCATTAACTTTAGTTTGAATGCTGAGCGTAGATGAGCGTTGAATGTTTGACTTCCCTCCAGTTTCGATGGCCCAGATGCGTTTGATTAACCCTAATCCACGTGTTAGGTCTAATTAATCCATAATTAATTTAATTAAGTCTGAAGCAATCCTGGCCCTCCACTAGCGCGCGCAGTCAACATGTTTGAATCCAGGAGCAATCTCATCCATTCAATCTGATTACTTCTCATTTTATTTGTTTTATTTCATTTTATTTCATTTAAACTTGCATAATTTATTTAAAATAGTTAAAAAATCATAAAAATTATGAAACTTTTTCTTTAAGGTTTTATTAATTTTTATGACACCAAAATATTTTTATTTTATTTTTTATCATTAAAAAAAGTATTTTTAAATATTTAAAGGATTATTTTTAATTGGTTAATGGGAATTAATTAATTAAAAATACTTTTAGGTATTTAAAAATTACAAAAAAATTCATGAAATGTTCTAAGACATTTAGAAACATTGTCCAACCTTCAAACCAAATTTCTTTTTTGATCTTGATGCATTTTAAGAATTTTTCATGGAATTAAATCATATTTTGTGCATTATTTTGATCACATATTTGAAAATTCATTTCTGCCTATTGGTGAAGGTTGAGACATTGATTCTTCTTGCATTGTTTTCCATTTGACATGTATTTTCAAGGATAAAAAGGCCATGATTTGATCTTGCTTTTTCTAATTGATTGGCATTTGTTTTGATAAGAACCCTTAAAAACCCTAAAACTTGCAAAATTCATAACTTGAGTTTGGTTAAGAGTTGGGAGCTCCCCTTTGGGCAGTGATTTGTTATAGGTCTAGGGTTTCTTTGAGTGCCATTTTCCTTTTTTTATCTTAGGGTTTGCTTCTGTTTTGGTTTGTGTTTGATTGTTTGTTTCATAAACCCTAATTTGGGCTTTCTCTTGCATCCTTCTTGCATTCTCTTGCATAAATTGACTTGCCATTGCATTTTGTGCATTCTTATGATTCATTTGACATCTTAAGACATGTGTGAAGCATCATTGATCATTGCATTACATCTTTGCCATGCCATTTGCCTTGTATGCTTCATAACATTTCATGCTTGTTCATGTTCCTTAGCTTGCATCATATACATTCATGGTCTTGTATGAACATCCCCATGCCTTACCTCATGTTTGCAGCACCCCATAACATCATAATCATCATGTACATGCTTCTGGTTTGGTCTAGCATCAACATTTCATCCCATTTTGCATTGCATTGCATTTCTTTCTAACATTTCAGGTGGTAAGTAACTTGAGAAGTGAATTTGCCTTCACTTCTCATAACTTTTCTTTTCATCTCTCTTGCATCCATTGCTGCATTTTACTTGTGCTTGAGTTTGAGCTTGTTCATTCTTGCTTCTCCCACTTTCTTTCTTCAAGTGACTTGACTTCTTGAATGAAGCGAGTCATTTTGCTTCTCTTGATCCTGTTCATCTGCTTCCTGGTGGCTCCTTTGAAGGATGTTCTTGAAAACCTCACAAACCATAGGAACAACCAAGCATGTCAATGAATTAGGGTTTTGATTAGTCTCCCCCATAGTTTTTTTTACCTTTGTGTCTCCCTTTGAGTCTTCTCTTCTCATCTCATAATCAGAGACTAAACCCTAAAGGTTTTAAAACTTTGTGATTAGGGTTATGCCTGTATCCTTCTTTTAGGATGGAGTGTATAACTTTAATCCTAAGTATTAAACCCTTAAGGTGTTTAAATCTCTTAATCAATCCATCTAATAATCATCAAGACATCACACTTGTAACTTGGGCCTTGCATTAGGGTTCTAATTCTTCCTTAAGTGGTTAAGAAGGACTAACCCTAGTATTAATGGACAAGTCCCCCTCAAGTTGTCTTACAAACAATAAAATTCACTTCATCATCATACCATTAATTAAAATCCACTTAATCAAAGGCTTGTTTTGTCATGAGTTTAATCCCTAATCATGGATTAAGTTGAGGAGTCTTCCTCAGCTTAAACATTCTCATCTATTATCCTTCTTTTAGGATGGTGTAATGAGTCTGTTTAATCCTTGATTATGGCTTAACCTCATTACTCAACACTAAACAAAAATCCCAAAAACATCTAAATAATCACAAGTAGGTTAATGATCTTAATCCTACACCAAAGGTGATTAAGTGTGAGAATCTGACTTCACACTTAAGGTATTCTCATTACCCCTAATCAGAGGGAAGATGTGATGAGTTTACTAACCCATTGGTTTAGACTTAAGCTCATTATCCTATGACAAACTTCAAAAAGAAATAAAAGACTGAAAACTCAAAAACAAACAATAATCGTCTCCTCCGGGATTCTTTTCTCATCTCATTCACTCTCAAACGAGAACTCGCTTCTTCCGTCTAATGCAAGACAGTTTGCACCTGAGCCAGACAGGTCATACACTTGAGCATAGATAAGCAAGCAGTTCACAAGTCAATTCACCTTTTCAGTCTCTTTGGGTCGAACTACGGTGTTCTGACTTCCTCATTGCACGAGAGGATACGTAGGCATAACTTAACGGTTATCGAACAAAAGTCTCTGTTCATCCCCCCTCCTTCCAGCTCATTTCTTTTAGCCTCATTATCATGAGCATTTCACTCCTGTTCTTGCACTGATACTTCACTTATGCACTTCACACTTCTCATACACTGACACCTGTACATCTCTTTCCAGCCATTTTATACACAGATTGCACTGACACTACCCCTTTAAAACACAAATCTTTTAAGCGTGGATCCCGTCGAGTACGACGGACAATCTGGGTGCTAATACCTTCCCAGGTTGTAACCAACCCCCTTTCTCAGTCTCTCTGGTTCGCAAACCGTCTTATCCATCTCTTTCTAGGCTTATGCAGCATTGCCTTTCCTCCGGGATAAAAATGCCTAGCTGGCGACTCTATTCATTCTCCAGTGAGTTCACGGCTGTGTGTTCTCACTGTTCCCTTCGCCGACCGTTCGCGTCTGTACCTTCATCTGACCCGGTGTCATTTGTCGGGAGCGACACCTCATCCGCAAGGTGTTGAAGAATCCCGACCTGATAGGAAGAATGGTATCTTGGTTGGTAGATCTCTCGGAATACGACATCCAATATGTTTGTAGGGTAAGCATCAAGTCACAACCCATGCCCGATTTTGTAGTTGAGCTCAACTCGCACATTGAAAAAGAGTTACCGTCGGAATGAGCATTATTCGTGGATGACACCTCTAATATAAAAGGAAACAGTGTAGGGATAGTGATCTAGCAAGCAAAAGATATAGTTATTGAGAAGGCGTAGAACTTCGAGTTAAACACCAACAATAACCAAGCCAAATACAAAGCTTCATTATCGGTATGATCCTCATCCTAGAAATGAGAGATATTGGATTAAAAGCCAAAAAAGACACTCAGCTGGTAACTAACCATGTCTCGAGACAATACTCGACCAATGAGCCTATGTTGATAAAATATCTATAGAAGGTACAACATATGTCCACACATAGCCCAAAGGAGATGAGGTATAAAAATTGACATTGAAGGAGGAGCCCAAAAATCGTTAGTTCAACCTATGCCACCAGTTCAATACAGTATGCCCAAACCTAGAGAAAATATTGCATTGAATGTTGGAAAACATCCTTTAAAGGCTTGGTACTCCAGCTCAAGAGTTGTAGTAGTTTGAGGAAGATGAAAAGGCTTAGAACTATTAGTCTGAGATTCACTCGAAGCAGGCAAGAGAGGCGACATGTGAGTGAGGTTTAAGGAAACTAGTTCTGGAACTGAGGTCTTCTTGAACCTAGAAAATATGAGTTCATGAGCAACCAATAATATCTTAACTTTGTCCAGATCATTAATGCGATTTTTTTTTCAATCACAAACACAACTAGAGCATAATCTGAAGATAATCCTTTAGGAATCACATCAATATCATGAGAGATTGGGAGAGGATCACCAATGGATGCTAAGGAATAAACGGCAGTCTTGATTATATGCAAATACTCCTAAATTGACAAAGAATAAAGTACGATATCATGAAGTTCAACACAAAGTTGTCTACCATAAACACGTGTTTGCTTTTGGAAGTGATTGAATAATCGGTCCCAAAGTTGATTTGCGGGCGAACAACTAAGCACGCTAGAGATTTTTTGCCAGAGAGAGTAGACCGAAGCCACATCAATAACATCTGATCTTTTTTTCAACCAAACTAAATATTCAAGATTCAGATATCCATAAATATGAGTTGCATCGTCAAGAAATTGAGATGGAATTCATGTACAAACAAAGAAATCAGTAAGACTGTGTGCATTGATGTAAGGTTTGACTTATCGTCGTCAAAGATAGAAATTCTTTTCATCTAATTTCTCTACAATATTGAGCGAGAAAGTAAGATGACGAAAGTCATCGTTTGTAGCCAGCACTGTCAGGATCAAATTTGAAAAGACCTGAGCAAAATCAAACATCGAAGTCGGTGGCAAAAAAATAATGACCTAGGATTGCATTAGCGTTTTGATATCATGATAGAATTTATAGATGCATTATTGATTTTTCATTCATTCAAAAGGTTGGTTACAACTCGTTGAAATTATAGCAACAACCAATTGATACTCTAAGCTAACACTTGTATATCTTAATACTAACAATGTACTAGTTCTTTAAGAGACTAACCTACTAGCATTTCTCTAATATGGGGCTAGACTCGCTTCATAATCAGGGGGAGAACCGAAATTCATGAAGGGGACGATTTAAAAGACTTATTATTATTTAATAAATTATGCACATAATATAACGAATAATGCAAGTAAAAAATCATAGGATAAATTACATACAGTATTTTTTAAGTTATTTAATTGTAATAATGTGATCTCTTATGTATTTGTTTTTATTATAAATAGGTCATTTAAGTTATTTTAAAATATCAAGTTAGTTTTTTTAAGTTTTTTAAGTTTTTTTTGTCACACTTTGACCCTTTTAAAAATATCACTGTTAAAATAAATTGCAAATCCATATACTATTTGAATTGGTTTTTCGCGGTGATCACGAATATATAATTAGTTTTGTGTTTGAATGTGTATTTTGATCAGATCGATGATTTTTCATTATGTATTTAGTCAATTTTTACCTGATTCTCATGAACTGTAACTTATTTGATAAATTTGATTGTATATTCGTGATCAGCGTGAAAAAATAGCTAAAATCGTATGAGTTTGCAATTTATTATAACGAAAATTAAAAAAAAAAAAAAAAACATAAGGAATTAATTTGATATTTTAAAATAATTTAAAAAATTTATTTATATAAAAAATCACATTATTACAATTAAATAACTTAAAGAATTTTGTAAGGAATTTAGCCAAAACCTTATTCCTCTTTTTCAAATGTTTTTCTTAAGTTTTTGAAAGAGAGAGATTTAAAAAACAGTTTTACACATATTAATATTAAGAGAGATAATAAACAATTCTGATGTGATAAAGACACTTTAAATTATAGATTATATTGTATTATTTTGTCAGTTTGTTTAGTCCATAAAAATTCATCTTTTTAAAGATGAATGAATCGGATATCCCATATTCAAAACTGCATATATCAATATAATATCCTCGTTCAACTATAAAATGAAATGTCTTAACACTTATATCTCATTTTTAAATCAAGTTACATTTTAGCGATCTATTGAGTGATTAATTAAAGTTTTTTTTATTGAGTCAATAATTAAAACATATTAAAAACATAAAAGTACAAGATATTCGAGTTGATTTTCAATTTTCTTTAATTGACGCGTGAAACACATCTCATATTGCCCATTGGCGAATGATAGTAGGAATCAATGAAACACGCCTCGTGTTTGATAAATTCAAACATTATGAGTTGACAAATGAATATTGTATTAAAATTATTAATTAGTCATGTTAAGAGCCTAGGTTCACTCATTAAAAAAAAGGCATGCCTAAGACTTTAAGAGGAGTTAACCATGAAATATGAGTTTAGAGCAATATTCCATTACAAGATTTGGACCCTCTCTAAGGTTGCATAGCGTGCAGGCAATTGGATCTATGAAATAGGATCTATGAAATAGCAAATTTAAAATTATATATGATGGATGCAATGAATATAGTTTTTATATGTAACAATTGTACTATAATAAGGCTATACTAGAAAGTTCTAAAATGTACAATACATTAAGGATGTGTTTCTTTTAACTTTAAGAAAATGGAATTTTTTTTATATTTTTTAAAATAGATTTTATAAAATGGATTTTTTTTAATTGTAAGTTTTCTTATATTTATTCTTTTTAAATTGAAAGATTAATTTTGATATCGTACAACATAAATATATATTATTAAAAAATATAATATAGTCAAAATTATAATTTTGAAAAAATTGTAATATAAAAAATAATTTTCATGAAATGCTATTTGAAATAGCTTTAAAATTAAGTGATTTTTTAAAATTTTGATATCCAAATTTTTATTTATGAAATGATGAAATATCTAAAATAGCATTTTAAGAATAACTATTCAAATAAAATTTTCATTTGAAAGTTTTATAAAAAATTTCTTTATAAATATATTTTTCACAAAATTATATTACACTATAAAAGTTATTTAAGAAAAAAACCAAGACAAACGGACCCTAAGAAAACTATGAAAAACTAAAAGACATAATCTATGAATTTTAAGCCATTACTTGGAAGACATGTTAAAATACTCTTCAAATCTAGTAACACTTCAAGGAGGAATCACATTTATAATACTATGCCAAATTTAGGAATTGACTGCTTTAGCTAATAAGTAGGTGATAATCCATATTTAGTGGGTTATCATTTACCTTAGTTCCTTCATATTGTTAATTTTATTTTTTTAGTGGTTACTTTTAGTTCATTTTAGTTGTTATATAACAAATAATTTTATTAACTTTTTAGTGGTTACTTTTGGTTCATTTTAGTGTTTTTGTTGCTTGATTTAAGGTTAGCTCTGACAAGGTAAGGCAATATTGTAGTGGGAAGCATCTGGGAGTGCAAGCTGAAGCAGAAAGATGGATTTCGCCAAAGAAATTAAGTGGAGAAAGCAATTGAGTTCCTAGAGAAAGCTTGGAAGGAATGACGTATTGTAGGGAAACTTTGCTTTGTATTGTAGGAAATTCATTAGTAATAATTGGATAAGATCAAAGAGGCGCTAGAAGACAAAGATGGTACAATAGTACAACCACCACTCTGCGCACTCTACAAAAAAGGACAACGTTGTCTGCACCCTGGTGTGGCAACTTGTCACAAGACACTTTGTCTTACACAATTGTTCCCTTGTACGTGATTCCTTGGACGCTAAGAAGAAAGAATGTTGAGAAAGTGTTGGTTTTGTTAGTGGGCTTGAGGTGATTTATTTATTTTGTGGCACATGATCCAAGACAACAAAAGAAACCCTAGTGGGGGATTATAAATTGACTATGTTGAAAATTGTAAAAAGAGAGTTCATCATTATTCAAAATTACAATAAAAATATAATAGGGTGAGGTTACTGAAGAGAAAAGAGAGTTCTTCTTCTCACCATTTATTGTATCAGCTGCTAAGCTCTAATGCGACTAAAGTCATATTTGTTGACTATCCATATCAAGAAGTCTTCACGCAACTCTTAGGTTTACTTTCATTTTCAATATTTGTTTCAGAATGTATATTTTGAGAACCCTGTCTGTAGTTTTTACTAAGCCCATAATGAGCTAAACTTTTTGTACGTTGAGCAATGGAAAGTTAAAGTTATTTTGTTTCTATGTTAAGTGATTTTCTATTTAGTGTCTTGTTTTATTATGTAGTTATTACTTGCTTATAAATCTAATTCTTTGAGTGATCAACTTAGGAAAATATAACAACTTGTTGTTGTGAGAGATCCAACAACAAGCATATTTCATAATAAAAATCTGATTCTCTGACTTTTCCATTGCACGAGGGAGTACGTAGGCACGAAGATCTCAATCCTTGTCGAGCACCTAGGATCAATCAAACTTATGATATAAACTCTTTTCCCTTATCAAGTAACTCATTAGGCATAGACATCCTTTCCCGCGTGACAACTTAGATGGTTTCCATTGAGTACGATGGATGTAAGGGGTGCTAATACCTTCCCCTTGCATAACTGACTTCCGAACCCAGGAAATTGTTGCAATGACCTTTGTCTTTATCCTCTCTTTAGATGAGTTTTATCTATATTTTCCCTTTCCCCCTTCGGGAATAAACGAGAATTAGATGGTGACTCTCATGTCTGCCTAGCGCGCAGTCTTTTATCGCGAGGTCGTGTTTTTCGGGGTGCAACAATATCAAACCACATTAAAAAATTATGAAAATACATCACACAATACCTAAGTCAGAGGAAAATCACATGCCAAAAGATCACACCAAAATTCAAAAGAAAACTAGCTCAAACAAAAGCTCAAAGTCACATAAGATCAAAGGAGGAACAATGCACAAGATGAAGATCAAAATCCAATGTGAAATGATTTTAAAAATGTATGAAAAATGTTTTTGAATACTCAATATGTTGATGAAATAATGCAAAAAGAATGGGAGAGAAATGCTTTTGGAGATAAGCAAAAAAATTAGTAAAGTCAAGGTATCAAAGAAGAAACAAGTTTAAAATAAAATAAAAGAAAATATGAAAAATATGATTAAAAAAATCACAAAGTCAGAAACAAAAATATTCAAAATTTAATTAAATGCAATATGATGATTTATGATTTTTTGGGAATTTTTAAATGCATGAAAGTAATTTTAAAAATTACAAAAATGAAATGTATGCAAAAATAAACTAAAAATGAAGAAATAATGAGCCCGAGGTGCAACATTAGCAATTAACACGTTTAAAACTAACAAATGGGCTTAAAGAGGGGGTCCATATAGCATGGATAAGCCCTAAATCCAATCAGCAAAGTCAAGATAACTATGGTGGGGAAGCAGGTCAACATAATTGACTAGATCTAGGCCCCATGATAGATCTAATGCACATGAGCAAGTCAACACAATCAAAGTACACAAAATAAGAGGCCAAGATTTAATGAACATGGTAACGCGCCTAAGGGGTCACATATAAAGCACATCAGCATTTAAATTTATTAAAAAAATCACGTGAGACTCACCCTCCTATTTTAATACGCTGGCAACACAATGACCATCAGATTCAAATATATGAACGGTCCTGATTGTATCTTCTTCCTCCAACCCTCAGGTCACTTGCAAATGAACCAAACGTCGGAGTCCTAGCTCCAATCGTCTTCTCCGATGGAGATCCAACAAAATATTTCCAGAAATCTCAAGCAAAACCAAAATCGTACTCTAAATCACATGTTGATTCCAAATATGCAATTCATTTCACCAGATCAAGCATGTACAGATCAAATCGAAGCAAAACATTATGAACTAAAAAAAATTCAGAGCTAAAATTCAGCCATGGCACACGTCCAAATCACATAAAAACTACATCAAAATAATCAGCAAAGCATCCAGGCTATCAGACATTCGAGATAAACTGTGATTGAATACCAAAACAGACTAGAAACTTTTCACTCAGTGGAGAAGAAGAAATAGGATATAAACCCAACCAAAGAAACTCTACTTAGATATCTCTAATGCAGTGAATAATAACCAAGGATATGAATAACAATCGGAGGATTCCTTTTGAACAGTTCCAGACGACTATTGTCCTGTCTTTTGAACGACACTAGATGACTATTGGTCTGTCTTTTGTACGACACCAGACGACTACTGGCTTGTCTTTTGAAATGACGCCAGACGACTACCGGCATGCCACACTGCCAGTGGGCTTGAAACCTGTCTTTTGTATGAAGCCCAACAACTACTGGCCTATGTTTTAAATGACGCCAGATGACTATTGGATTTCCACAACGTTGGTGGAGTTAGAAACCTGTCTTTTAAATAAATCCAGAGGACTATTGGCCTGGTCTTTTGGTACGATGCAAGACGACTACTGGCTTACCACAATGTTGGTGGACTTATATAAATGGGCGATTCACAGTACAAATCTTGCGTCTGAATATGCTTCCTATTGGTGCACTTTAGTTTGTGGGATAGACATGCACTGATCAGGATCCTACATCGGAATATATGTTATAAGACCCCCTTCACAAATCATATGGTCGGATATGCGGTAAAAACATGCATTTGTTCCTTTGTTAAGGTCCAAGGTCCTTCTGTCTAGAACTGCACTATTTCGACGATAAATCCCACCGTCAAGATCTCGCATCTGAATATGCACTGAACGAACCTCCTCCTGAAGTATGAATTCAATATACCAAATCGATATGCATTCCAAGGTAATTCCACTGATAATGGATTTTGTCTTTTGTGCGAAGCCAGACAACTACTGGTCTATCTTTTGGATGAAGCCAAACGACTACTGGCCTGCCACGATGCAAGTGGGCTCTGATAGATGCCTTTTATACGAAGCCAGACGACTATTGGTCTGTCTTTTGTATTAAGCCAGGCAAATATTAGCCTGTCTTTTGTATGAATCCAGACAACTTCTGGCCTACCACGTTGCTAGTGGGCTTAAATTGATTGTCAACCAAAGATAAGAGTAACAAATGGAATGACTCTACAGGTGAAGATTTTGTCTATAGAACTCCACTGGGGATGAGAACGCTCTAATTGATATTCTGCTGAGGAAATAAACAAAGAAACTCTGAAGATTATCAAACTTTTGCTGAGGAACAAAAGATCCCTGATTCGATCTCAGAAATCCCTATGAGGATAACATCTATGTTTTAGAAGAATGTGAATAGTCTGTCTGCTTCGACTTGTTACACTTGCCAAAATTAAATTGGGATTAGATGTGAAGATCCTGCTAGGGAATACTTCAATAGCTCGGGGATGGATCTCGATCAGGAAGCTCTACTATAGAATTGATGACTTTCCGACTCAATTGGGGAAACTATCTTGTTAAGAATCTATCGGGGAAATAATTCTGATAATCTGAACCTCCTAACCTCTATGGGGATAGAAAATCAATAAACCGACTTCTATAAATACTTGACTGTGTGGGAAGATAAATATGCTTGGGGACTATCACCTATTCAACCTTCATTAGAGTTATGTTGATGAAATCGTCTTACTCTGACTCAGCTGGGGAAAACTTTAATCTAAGACTCCACTGGGGATGGTGTGTATGAACCACCATTTGTCAGAAAGCATCAATGAAAGTAACTTCTGCTGGGGATAAGACTTGTAAGACATTTATCGTTGGGGAGAAGAGATAGAAAACACCTTTTGGTAGGAATACCCTCTTCCTGGGGAATACCACCCTTTAACACCTTACTCTGAGAAACACTTAATAATGATTGAAATATGTACAGACTTTGATGGGGGAAAAGATCTCCATAATGCTTTGTGCTGAAAATGATTTCGTCTTTCAAGCCTCCGACCGTAAACCCCGCAACAACAATGTATACACATGTCTCGGGGAATTGCATGATTTAAACTCACCATCCGATATTACTCAACATTCAAAGCAATTTTAAACGTTTTTCTCGCGCATGTTATTGTAAAGCCACAATATTTTCAAATGCAATGTTTTTTATAAAAAATTTAGGACATTTTTGAAAAAAAAAAACACTAAAATGAAAATGGAGATGAAGTTTTTTGACTGAATAATTCACTTTATTGAAAGGCCCTGAATAGGCAAAGTGAAGGAAAATTGCGATCTAAACGCAGCGGAAAACAAAATTTTCCTTTAGTGATCCTTACGAATGAGCATGGTCAGTGATAGAATCGTTACCTCTTTGTGGCGATTTAGATCTTTGATGCAGCGATCACAAGCGTTGATGAAGTGCAACGCCTCTACTCAGTCCACACGAACAGCTTCCGATCACAGTGCTAGCTGCTTACGAACGAAATTATTTGAGTGAGAAAAGAGAATCAAAAACGAAATTGCATCAAGTGAAAGCTTCATCACAAGGGTTCCTTTTATAGACTCTCTTGTGGGCTGCGGGTTAAAAGCCCAATTCACATGATCCATAATAATATTATATATTATTATAATAACTATTATTATAATAAATATATTTATTTTATTATTATTTTATAACCATTATAAAATAACAATAATTATTATTATATTATCCGAATTTCTATTTTCACTTAAGTGCACCGTACCTTACGGTGTTCCTTTGATTTCTCTATCTCTCATCAAACTGTCCTTATGTGTGTGACCCTGTAGGATTTCGTAACGTTGGTAATTATATTAAATTATATATTTAACATAATAAACAGTGAGCGGTATCTAGCAACACATCACTGCTACCCAAGTCACGAAAATGTCATGTGATCTGACAAAACCTTTTTCGTGATAATATATGTTTGTACAATTACCCTTTTGCCCCTATGTCTATATTGAACACAAGGCATACACTGTGTCATCCTTGTCCAGTTCAATATTGGGCCCTTAGACATTTCTCCTGTTATGCAGGATTGGCAAATTCCATCTAGGACACTCATGTCCCTCAGCATGCTTCGTGGAGTGCCCATCAACTGTCTTTATGATCATCCAGTTACGGATAATGTTTGATCAGCAATAAAGCACCCGACTCTACATCTAGGGTCCATAGTGGTTTCAGGTCGAAGGGTGGTAATACACCATTATCACCATGAGAATAACTTATGACACTTTGCATAACATACTATGTAGTATTCTCATAGCGGGTCAATCCGGTATAAATATTACTCCTAATATTTATACCTATGTCAAGACTTGATAACTCTTTATCCATGATCCATGAGATGTGATCATCAGTCTATCTTCATAATAGTCTCAATGCTTTAATGTTATCTCACTTTGCAATAAAGCTTGACTACGGATATTTTAAGAATAATGTCTTTATGTTTAATGGGATCTCATGATTAAGTCACACTTAACATTTCATTAAACAGACTAACTATTCTAGGGACTTTATTATTCTGAAAGACAAACATAATAAAGAAATGCCTTTTATTATTAAACGAATAATCCGATACAAGTTTCTTTCCATTACTGACCATCAGAATGGATTTCCCTTTTGTCTTCATATTCTGCTCAGCAGTTCTCAACATGCCTAGCAGTTCTGGAAGACTTTTGTCCAAGTCATTCATATTGAAATTCAGGACAAACTGACTGAAGCTCTCTGGCAACGATTGCAAGATCAGATCAATCGCAAGTTCTTTTCCAAGGGGAAACCCTAATCTGTCAAGGTTCTCCACATACCCAATCATCTTGAGTACATGGGGACTTATAGGGGCTCCCTCAGCTAACTTGCTGTTAAAAAGGGACTTTGAAACCTGAAACCTCTCATTTCTTGCTTGCTCTTGATAAAGCATTTTCAGATGTCCGATCATATCGAACGCAGACATGTTCTCGTGTTGCTTTTGCAACTCAGAGTTCATGGTAGCAAGCATGAGGCAAGCGGTTTCATTGGCATCATCTAAATGCTTCTTATAAGCATCTCTTTCTGCCTTTGGTGCAGAACTAGGAGGTTCCTCCTCAGGAACTGGTGTCTCCAAGACATACAGCTTCTTATCGTGCTTGAGGACAATCCTCAGATTACGGTGCCAATCCAGGAAATTTGTCCCAGACAATTTTTCCTTATCTAGGATGGATCGCAAAATATTGTTCGATGTGTTTGTTGTCATGGTAATCTACAAGAGAAATATGAAAATATAAGTATCATTAAAAACAACATATTTAATTAGGCCTTTAATCAAATATGCTCCCACTATTTTATTCAAAACAAATGACCCTCATCATTTGATTCGGAAAATCCCGTTGGAAGACTTTCTAGTGGGTCGAGATCCATGTTTCACTTTGTTTTAAGTCAGCGTTAGGCTGATTACACAAAACTAAGTTATTTAGGTAGGAACTCCTTCCAATTGTATCTCATACAACTCTCGAATATTTTCAATTGGGTGAATAACTCCTTATTCTGATCCATCACATGAATCATTCCCAATTCTTGCTTCTAAACATGTATAATCTTATTATAATTTGTTTAGTTAAGTTTGACCCATTGTTTTAGCAATTGGATATTACAATTATCCCATCACACCTTACTAATATAGAACATGCACCTCGCGTAGGCGAAACCTACAATGCTCGATACTAGTCTTGATGAGTGCTAAAAATTGGAAAGCATAAACTTAATATTTAATTTTGAGGGAATTTGTTATTAGTTTGATCTCACCGGCTTAACATGCAAAACGTCTCTCACATGCATCAACATACAATTACATGCATCAACATACATATAAAAAGATACAATTATGGCCCCTAACGCAATTGTTCTCTCAAGCCAATGAGAGAACCCAAGCTAACCTAATAACGATCTAAGCTTCTCCAAGCATGATCTCCAAGGTTATCCTCCTTTAATATTGAATACTTCTTTTTTCTTCATAACATAATATTACATTACATATAAGAAAACTCGTTTTACATACGAGGGAGTGAGATGAGAAAAGAAGTTACATAAAGAGATTGAGAGAGAGGCACGACACGCAGGCCATATTTAAAAATCCCAAAACAATAATAAAGGATAAACTAAGGACATAACTGATCACCACAAATAAATAATAATAAACACACTTTTATTATTAGTTTAAAATTCCGATAATTAAATAAACTAAATTAAATTTCGGCTGATTTTATGAACACTTCATTGTATTTCACGTCGTTTCCTGCACAACTTTTGTGCATTTACAACCCCAACCGGAAAAGTCTGCGGCAATACAACACTTGTACTGCCATTAATCCTAATGCAACAATTTCATGTCGTCAAACACAACTCGATTGATAACTCAATATGATAGATCAACATGTCATTGCTTCACCATACTAACGTCGGATTCCGAAGCGAATGAAAATGATGATCTTTCAAAAGAATTACAATCCTTATGTGATTGAATGGATGAAATCAAAACAGTATATCCCATATACCATCTTTGCATCAGAATTTCTTATATCTTATATAAAAGTGATCGATCTAATTGTGTAACCTATGGATGATCAATGTATCGCACAACTTCACCATACTAATGTCGGTTTCTGAAGCATAATCAACATCAATCATCCAAATCGTACACAACAGATGCCAAATTTAATTAATCGTTTATTGTTAAATTCATTCTGTGTTTTAATCGAATCAAATACAGAAAAGACGGAAATTTAACAGCTATCAGATCCATGGTTTCGTAAGTGGCTCTGATACCACTGAAGGAAAATTGCGATCTAAACGCAGCGGAAAACAAAATTTTCCTTTAGTGATCCTTACGAATGAGCATGGTCAGTGATAGAATCGTTACCTCTTTGTGGCGATTCAGATCTTTGATGCAGCGATCACAAGCGTTGATGAAGTGCAACGCCTCTACTCAGTCCACACGAACAGCTTCCGATCACAGTGCTAGCTGCTTACGAACGGAATTATTTGAGTGAGAAAAGAGAATCAAAAACGAAATTGCATCAAGTGAAAGCTTCATCACAAGGGTTCCTTTTATAGACTCTCTTGTGGGCTGCGGGTTAAAAGCCCAATTCACATGATCCATAATAATATTATATATTATTATAATAACTATTATTATAATAAATATATTTATTTTATTATTATTTTATAACCATTATAAAATAACAATAATTATTATTATATTATCCGAATTTCTATTTTCACTTAAGTGCACCGTACCTTACGGTGTTCCTTTGATTTCTCTATCTCTCATCAAACTGTCCTTATGTGTGTGACCCTGTAGGATTTCGTAACGTTGGTAATTATATTAAATTATATATTTAACATAATAAACAGTGAGCGGTATCTAGCAACACATCACTGCTACCCAAGTCACGAAAATGTCATGTGATCTGACAAAACCTTTTTCGTGATAATATATGTTTGTACAATTACCCTTTTGCCCCTATGTCTATATTGAACACAAGGCATACACTGTGTCATCCTTGTCCAGTTCAATATTGGGCCCTTAGACATTTCTCCTGTTATGCAGGATTGGCAAATTCCATCTAGGACACTCATGTCCCTCAGCATGCTTCGTGGAGTGCCCATCAACTGTCTTTATGATCATCCAGTTACGGATAATGTTTGATCAGCAATAAAGCACCCGACTCTACATCTAGGGTCCATAGTGGTTTCAGGTCGAAGGGTGGTAATACACCATTATCACCATGAGAATAACTTATGACACTTTGCATAACATACTATGTAGTATTCTCATAGCGGGTCAATCCGGTATAAATATTACTCCTAATATTTATACCTATGTCAAGACTTGATAACTCTTTATCCATGATCCATGAGATGTGATCATCAGTCTATCTTCATAATAGTCTCAATGCTTTAATGTTATCCCACTTTGCAATAAAGCTTGACTACGGATATTTTAAGAATAATGTCTTTATGTTTAATGGGATCTCATGATTAAGTCACACTTAACATTTCATTAAACAGACTAACTATTCTAGGGACTTTATTATTCTGAAAGACAAACATAATAAAGAAATGCCTTTTATTATTAAACGAATAATCCGATACAAGTTTCTTTCCATTACTGACCATCAGAATGGATTTCCCTTTTGTCTTCATATTCTGCTCAGCAGTTCTCAACATGCCTAGCAGTTCTGGAAGACTTTTGTCCAAGTCATTCATATTGAAATTCAGGACAAACTGACTGAAGCTCTCTGGCAACGATTGCAAGATCAGATCAATCGCAAGTTCTTTTCCAAGGGGAAACCCTAATCTGTCAAGGTTCTCCACATACCCAATCATCTTGAGTACATGGGGACTTACAGGGGCTCCCTCAGCTAACTTGCTGTTAAAAAGGGACTTTGAAACCTGAAACCTCTCATTTCTTGCTTGCTCTTGATAAAGCATTTTCAGATGTCCGATCATATCGAACGCAGACATGTTCTCGTGTTGCTTTTGCAACTCAGAGTTCATGGTAGCAAGCATGAGGCAAGCGGTTTCATTGGCATCATCTAAATGCTTCTTATAAGCATCTCTTTCTGCCTTTGGTGCAGAACTAGGAGGTTCCTCCTCAGGAACTGGTGTCTCCAAGACATACAGCTTCTTATCGTGCTTGAGGACAATCCTCAGATTACGGTGCCAATCCAGGAAATTTGTCCCAGACAATTTTTCCTTATCTAGGATGGATCGCAAAATATTGTTCGATGTGTTTGTTGTCATGGTAATCTACAAGAGAAATATGAAAATATAAGTATCATTAAAAACAACATATTTAATTAGGCCTTTAATCAAATATGCTCCCACTATTTTATTCAAAACAAATGACCCTCATCATTTGATTCGGAAAATCCCGTTGGAAGACTTTCTAGTGGGTCGAGATCCATGTTTCACTTTGTTTTAAGTCAGCGTTAGGCTGATTACACAAAACTAAGTTATTTAGGTAGGAACTCCTTCCAATTGTATCTCATACAACTCTCGAATATTTTCAATTGGGTGAATAACTCCTTATTCTGATCCATCACATGAATCATTCCCAATTCTTGCTTCTAAACATGTATAATCTTATTATAATTTGTTTAGTTAAGTTTGACCCATTGTTTTAGCAATTGGATATTACAATTATCCCATCACACCTTACTAATATAGAACATGCACCTCGCGTAGGCGAAACCTACAATGCTCGATACTAGTCTTGATGAGTGCTAAAAATTGGAAAGCATAAACTTAATATTTAATTTTGAGGGAATTTGTTATTAGTTTGATCTCACCGGCTTAACATGCAAAACGTCTCTCACATGCATCAACATACAATTACATGCATCAACATACATATAAAAAGATACAATTATGGCCCCTAACGCAATTGTTCTCTCAAGCCAATGAGAGAACCCAAGCTAACCTAATAACGATCTAAGCTTCTCCAAGCATGATCTCCAAGGTTATCCTCCTTTAATATTGAATACTTCTTTTTTCTTCATAACATAATATTACATTACATATAAGAAAACTCGTTTTACATACGAGGGAGTGAGATGAGAAAAGAAGTTACATAAAGAGATTGAGAGAGAGGCACGACACGCAGGCCATATTTAAAAATCCCAAAACAATAATAAAGGATAAACTAAGGACATAACTGATCACCACAAATAAATAATAATAAACACACTTTTATTATTAGTTTAAAATTCCGATAATTAAATAAACTAAATTAAATTTCGGCTGATTTTATGAACACTTCATTGTATTTCACGTCGTTTCCTGCACAACTTTTGTGCATTTACAACCCCAACCGGAAAAGTCTGCGGCAATACAACACTTGTACTGCCATTAATCCTAATGCAACAATTTCATGTCGTCAAACACAACTCGATTGATAACTCAATATGATAGATCAACATGTCATTGCTTCACCATACTAACGTCGGATTCCGAAGCGAATGAAAATGATGATCTTTCAAAAGAATTACAATCCTTATGTGATTGAATGGATGAAATCAAAACAGTATATCCCATATACCATCTTTGCATCAGAATTTCTTATATCTTATATAAAAGTGATCGATCTAATTGTGTAACCTATGGATGATCAATGTATCGCACAACTTCACCATACTAATGTCGGTTTCTGAAGCATAATCAACATCAATCATCCAAATCGTACACAACAGATGCCAAATTTAATTAATCGTTTATTGTTAAATTCATTCTGTGTTTTAATCGAATCAAATACAGAAAAGACGGAAATTTAACAGCTATCAGATCCATGGTTTCGTAAGTGGCTCTGATACCACTGAAGGAAAATTGCGATCTAAACGCAGCGGAAAACAAAATTTTCCTTTAGTGATCCTTACGAATGAGCATGGTCAGTGATAGAATCGTTACCTCTTTGTGGCGATTCAGATCTTTGATGCAGCGATCACAAGCGTTGATGAAGTGCAACGCCTCTACTCAGTCCACACGAACAGCTTCCGATCACAGTGCTAGCTGCTTACGAACGGAATTATTTGAGTGAGAAAAGAGAATCAAAAACGAAATTGCATCAAGTGAAAGCTTCATCACAAGGGTTCCTTTTATAGACTCTCTTGTGGGCTGCGGGTTAAAAGCCCAATTCACATGATCCATAATAATATTATATATTATTATAATAACTATTATTATAATAAATATATTTATTTTATTATTATTTTATAACCATTATAAAATAACAATAATTATTATTATATTATCCGAATTTCTATTTTCACTTAAGTGCACCGTACCTTACGGTGTTCCTTTGATTTCTCTATCTCTCATCAAACTGTCCTTATGTGTGTGACCCTGTAGGATTTCGTAACGTTTGTAATTATATTAAATTATATATTTAACATAATAAACAGTGAGCGGTATCTAGCAACACATCACTGCTACCCAAGTCACGAAAATGTCATGTGATCTGACAAAACCTTTTTCGTGATAATATATGTTTGTACAATTACCCTTTTGCCCCTATGTCTATATTGAACACAAGGCATACACTGTGTCATCCTTGTCCAGTTCAATATTGGGCCCTTAGACATTTCTCCTGTTATGCAGGATTGGCAAATTCCATCTAGGACACTCATGTCCCTCAGCATGCTTCGTGGAGTGCCCATCAACTGTCTTTATGATCATCCAGTTACGGATAATGTTTGATCAGCAATAAAGCACCCGACTCTACATCTAGGGTCCATAGTGGTTTCAGGTCGAAGGGTGGTAATACACCATTATCACCATGAGAATAACTTATGACACTTTGCATAACATACTATGTAGTATTCTCATAGCGGGTTAATCCGGTATAAATATTACTCCTAATATTTATACCTATGTCAAGACTTGATAACTCTTTATCCATGATCCATGAGATGTGATCATCAGTCTATCTTCATAATAGTCTCAATGCTTTAATGTTATCCCACTTTGCAATAAAGCTTGACTACGGATATTTTAAGAATAATGTCTTTATGTTTAATGGGATCTCATGATTAAGTCACACTTAACATTTCATTAAACAGACTAACTATTCTAGGGACTTTATTATTCTGAAAGACAAACATAATAAAGAAATGCCTTTTATTATTAAACGAATAATCCGATACAAGTACCAAAAAGTATTGGCCTCTAGGGCTTACACCAACACAAAGTACATCGGGAAGTAATCCCCTGGAAAGAGGTGATCACTGTAAATTGAGAAAAGAAACTATCCTAATGGCAATATGAAAACGATATTTCATTGAGTTTCAATTCTGCTATGACCAGTATGTCTTCAAGATTTGTCCGATTATTTCTGATTTCAGAAGAAAATGATTGGACTGATTCCTATCTTTTGGAGATCTCCAAATTGAATGAAACGATGATGTAGTACAAATGACTCACACCATAGTCATTCGCTTAATCCCACTTTAACGTGGACCGCCCTTTCGGGTTTTCAATCCACCAGGATACCCTTTTTGGCCTGAGTTGTCCTTGTGGATTTTCAACTCACCGGGTGTACATTTTTTTATATCCCTAATTTTTTCCCGAACCTTTTCCATTCTGTTTTTGGTTTGTCGGGATGCCTTTTTTTTTCCTGGACTCTTTTTTTTCTCCAGCGAGTTTCTTTATGTGAGGTATTTTTTGAATTCATCTGAGTTGATAGGGGATGAAAAGGCTTCGCCATCCATGGTTGTAAGCATTAAGGCTCCTCCAGAGAAAACCTTTTTAACCACGAATGGACCGTCATAGTTGGGAGTCCATTTTCCCTTGTGATTTGTGCTGGGAGGAAGGATATATTTGAGTACCAGTTCACCAACTTGATATTCCTGAGGATGCACTCTCTGATCAAATGTCCATTTCATCTGTCTCGGATACAACTGACCATGGGATACAACTATAAGCCTTTTTTCCTTAATCATACTTAACTTGTTGAAACTGGCATGAACCCATTCAGCTTCATCAAGCTTTACATCAATTATCACCCGTAGTGACGGAATCTCGACTTCGACTGGTAGGTTTGCTTCTGTACCATACACAAGCGAGAACGGTTTTGCCCCAATATATTTCCTTACTGATATTCGGTACCCATGCAAACCAAACAGTAACATCTCATGCCATTCTTTGTAGGTCACTACCATTTTCTGCACAATCTTCTTGATGTTCTTATTGGTCACTTCAACATCGCCATTCATCTTCAGATGATACAGTAAAGAATTGTGATGTTGTATTTTGAAGTCCCGACACAGTTCTACCATCATCTTGTTGTTAAGATTAGAATCATTATCAATAATGATTCTCTCAGGAACTACATATCTACAAATGATATTTCTTTTCAGAAATTTGGCTACCACTTGTTAGTGACATTGGCGTACGATGTTGCTTCCTCCCATTTGGTGAAGTAATCGATGGCGACCAATATGAAACAATGGTCGTTGGAAGCAGTAGGCTCAATTTTTCCGGTCATGTATGTCAATGACCCACTGTCACTCCCGGGATTTTCATCCTAGTACAAACACGAAAGTTGCGCGGAAAAGGGTAGAGTTTCCAGCCATGCATTTTTATCCCAAGGAAAGGGGAAAGTTAATGCTGCACAAACCAGGGAAAAGGAAAGAACAAGGTCTTGCGAACCATAGATAATGGGTAAGGGAGTCGGTTATGTGAATGGAAGGTATTAGAACCCCTTCATTTCTATCGTGCCCGACGGGATCCACGCTTGCTTGAATTGTTTCAAACAGTAAGAATAAACTGTTGTTGAACTGGAAAGAATGAGGAATGGGAAAAATGTAGGGAAAATAATGAAGGTGGAAAAACACAAGAAAGAGGGGTTTGAATTGAGGTTTTCAAAAATAATTGTAAACAACACGTTGATTTATCCTGGTTTGTTTGAACTCAAACTATGTTCAGTCCACCCGCCAAGGTGATTTTGCCTCTCTTAATCGAGGTCTTAATCCACTAATCAAAATGGTTATAAACACTAAGACCTATTGTCAAAGTCTTCTTGAGTCTACTAACTACACTTAGTTACTCAAGGATTAATACAATGATTAAAAAATAAGTTGTAACAAAGAGTGCTTCTAGAAAGAAATTATCATTACTGTGATAGTTTTTACAAATGAGAGATCAACGATGATGAATTTTGGTTTTACTGAAATGTTTTGCGTGAGAGAGTGAGAGAGAGAGACTAAAATTCTTCAACTGACTCCTTTAAATAGACTTATGAAATTTGATCTGTTGGAGACAGTCTTTGGTATTTTTGGATGTTGATAATTGCCATTAAGAGCTTCCATAAATAGAGATCTTGTCTGGAGCTGTTATATCTGGATCTTCAATAAATGTGTCTGATTCTGAGAATCAAACTTGCATTAATCCATGTATCAGAGTGTTTACTTCGCAACTGATCTTGGCATTTTTAATGACTGAGATCTTCTAGAGTCTTTTACAAGATCTTCTCGTAGTAGACTTTTCTCTCTAGTGTAGAAGATATCTGACTCAGAATATCTTTCTCTTTACAAGAACTTCTAATCCTGTACATAAAGAAGATAATATTTTTAGGTATCATATTTTGTTCTTAAAGTATTTGTTATCATCAAAACTTAATAGAGAGGTAGAATAACAAACTTGTTCTAACAAACAACGAATGTGCTCAAATGGGCCCTACCCCACTACCTATGTATCTCATGGGAATGAGAATCAGAGTCAACGTAGTTCCCCTAACTAGGGAGGAAATTTGTTTGTTTGTGTTTTTTTATGATTTGAACTGCTTATGCCTATGCTCAGGTATTGCATGGTCGCCTTAAACGAGTGTGTTTACTGTCTTGCAAATAGACAATTCGAAGCGAGTTTCTTCGTTAAGAGTGAAGGAGATGAGAAGATAATTTCCGCAGGAAAGACGCTTATTGTTGGTTTGAATGCTTTTAGAAGCTTTTATTTGTGTTTTCATGAGAAAGTGTACCCAAGTCCCTTTCCATGGAGTATGTACCTCTTACATCACTCCAAGATGGAATGAGGAATAAGTACCTCCAAGACTTGGTTCCAAAGATTAGGGCTTAAGTACACAAGCTCATTATACTTATTAAGTGTTTTTTTTTGTATTTTGAAGTGAAGAAGTACTTTTTAGGCTTTTCTTTTTGAGAATGACTTCAAGTTTAGACTTGTACAACATGCAAGACAAGATTATATTTGTTCCAAGATGGGATAGATGCAAATACCCCATGGAATAAGTCCATAGTACAAGAAGTCATTCAACCTTTATTAAGTCTTTTTAGTTGTTTTGAAATGAGATGAGAGAAAGCACTAAAAGGATCTCCAAAGGTAAAATGTCTAAGGGAAACTAAACCTAAAGTGATTAGGATTCAAACTAGACTCAAACCTAAACCCAAGAGTACCTAAAATCTAGATAAATCCCAAAGTCAGCAGCTACAATAGCGCTTCAGCACACAATCAACTATCACATGAACATGGCATACAAACAACTTATTATAGCTACATAACAGCATGGCAACAGGTGTAAAAAGTGCAAGAACAATGCAAGGCAACATATATTTAACAACTATTGTTCATAAATGCAGCAATGAAATGCATGGCAGAATTAAGTCATTTAAAATGTAAATGTATGAGTAAAAATACATGGATATGCACCACATAAAAATATCAAAGAATTTAACATGATTAATGTGAACATGAATATGTGAGAATGCAAGCATTTCAACAATTTTACATCAATGGATTTTCACAAAAAGATAATTCACTTTTTAAAAAGTGAACATATAATGCAAACAAAAGCCACAAGTGTGAGCATGCTCTAATGCATTCCAACTAATGCAAACATTAACAACATCATGCAAACATAAAGCAAACATATAACCAAGAATGTGTGCAAGCATACATGGATCATGCACTTTTATCAAGCAATATGCAACATGTTCAATTATACACATGAGTGTCCAAAACATGCATCAATCACGAAAGCATTGCACAACAGAACTTTAAATCATTATCATCATGCCAACAATGAGTTTCAAACATGGGAACAAAATACACAACTCACCATGAACACAAATTCACAATTATGCCAAAAATCGGAAGTAAGCAACATGCGTGTCAAAAGATGTCGAAGATACGTGAACCTGCACCAAAACATCTCTTAAAAACTCCCTAAAATGATGAAGTGAAAAAAATGGTGGATTGTTCTAGAAGATTCCCTTGGAAAAGCTAGAATGAAGTGCAAATTTGAAGTGAAAAAGATGTGAAAAATCCCTCCATGTTAAAAAATGAATTTTTTCCCAAAAATTGCATGCATTAACCGATTGACCAATGTGTTAACCGGTTAACATAAGAAAAATTTGAATTTTTCCCTCATTTTAGTGGGAAACCTTGGAAATGCACTTGTGCCATCTGTTTTGACCCTGTTTTGGCTATGAATCCTGATAATTGATATTGCCACTGAATAACCCTAGATCACATGCCCCACACTTCAACTGATGATGTAAGCTTTATTATATATATTTTTTATTATGATTTAAATGCAATGTATGAAAGGATATGCAAATGAGGTGGAAATGAAGCATAAGCTACTTGAAATTGGTAATAAATAAGAGGGCAAATTTTGTGGTGTTACAACTACCCCCTATTCAATCAACTATAAACCTGAATGGGTGATAGAAATGACTTTCAGATGTTCAAGGTATGAAGGGATTGAATACCTGAATAAATCGGAAAATCTGTACTCTGTGGGAAATAGAAATATGGTGGACTGAATGCTGACCTCAATCAAAATCACAAGGAAACACAAACAACAAGACCGACCTCAGAAGAATTTGGAAAAGAATACCATCCTCGAATGATAAACTCAAAATAAACGAAGTCGACCTCCAACAGAATCGAAAGATACATCAAAAAAGGGAACAAGGACTGACCTTGATCAGAACCTGTGGGGGAAAATATTAACCTAGATCAATAAAATCCAAATGGTCTATCATCCTCGAATGATAGCCACAATAAACAATACCATCCTCGGAAGGACTTACAAAGATAATGCCATCCTCGAATGATAACTTAAAATACGAAATTGACCACAGACAAAATCGAAATGATATATCGGCATCACTCGATAACTAGAAACATAAAGAATGACCTCGGATAGACTCTACAAAAGAGAAATATTGACCTCGATTAATAAAATCAAAGTGGTGTATCATCCTCAAATGATAGCCAAGATAACAAGACCATCCTCAGAAGGACTTGAAGAAGAGAATGTTATCCTCAAATGACAACTCGAAATAGGATCCTTGGATTTAATATGAAACCATCCTTGAATGGGATCGAAATGGTATATCGGCCTCGATCGATAACCAGAAACAACAAAGACTGACCTTGGATAGACTCTGCAAAAGAGAAATATTGACCTTAATCAATAAACTCAAAATGGTCTACCATCCTCGAATGATAGCCACAACAAACAAGACCAACCTCGAAAGGACTTGAAGAAAAGAATTTCATCCTCAAATGACAACTCAAAATAGGATCCTCAAATCTAACATGAAACCATCCTCGAATGGGATCAAAATGGTATATCGGCCTTGGTCGATATCCAGAAACACAAAGACTGACCTTAGACAGACTTTGTAACAGATACATATTGACCTCAATCAATAAACTCGAAATGGTCTACCATACTCAAATTATAGCCCCCAAGAAACAAGACCAACCTCGGAAGGAATTGAAGAAGAGAATGCCATCCTCAAATGACAACTCATAATAAGATCCTCGGATCTAAAACTAAACCATCCTCGAATGGAATTGAAAGAGAAAACCATCCTTAAATGATAACTCAAATAAACGTTCTTCACAAGGGAACAAGCCAAACGACTCGACTGGGGAACAAAATGGGACACCATAAAGATTTAAAAATCTTCACACCTGGGTATGATCAAAAAGAGATTGTTGCGGAATGAAGTGAACAAACTCTTGGGGATGCCACCATCTTATTGAGGAATTATTCAAACTTCTGGTGTATGGAACCAAAACAGGCTTATGCTTTGTATGCGTTTTTGAATTTTACCATGGCGTAATGCTCCATAATGATGGAAATGATACACTTTAGAGGATGAAAATGTAATGATGATTACTAAATGCGAATGCAAAGGAGATATCTTGGTGAGGAGATAATAGGTATCCTTGGAAGCTTTAATGGGGAGAAATAATCATTGAATTAAATTTAGGAATCCATGTGGGGAACAACATATCTGCTGGTGAGAATGCTAATGATATTCTGGCTCTGAACTGCCACAATTGCCAAAAATAAATTGGACTTTGAAATTTTGAATAGTAATGACCTGGTGGGGAAGGTTCCATTTTGCGTGACTCGAACTAGGAGGTACGCCACCCGTAGAACTCCGTTGGGGAATTGACGACTTTCTGACCTGGCTGAGGAAGAGGATTTGCTGATACTCTACTGAGGAAGAATTCTGTTGGGGGAATAAGGAACCTCATATACTGCTGGGGATAAGAAGACTCTTGTGAAGAATATCTCTCTGTTGAAGGAGGACTCTCTTCTTGGGTATATCAACCTTTTATTGTCTTGCTGGGGAAAATTTCAATTTCTTACTCTACTAGGGATGATGGAGAACGTCAATGAGAAAGATTTTTGGTAAAGATAAGAGTTTTAAGTTGCCTCTTGCTGGGGATAAGATATATATGACATCTCATGCTAGGGATGAGAGATATGAAACATCTCTTAATAATGATACCATTTTCCCATGGAATATCAACCCCCTTCTTGTTGCTCTGTTGGAGGAGGTAATCTGATGAGACCTGCTGAGGAAAAAGCTCCTTGGTGCCTCGTGCTGGTAATGGCTTTGTTTCCAGATTCTGGACTGATTAATTTCCTATTGATCATGAGTGAACAATGGTTCCTTGCAATTTTCAACTTTCCTCAAACTAGGGTCTATCGGAAGAATTGTCCCAAAGGATTTTACAAAAAACCTGGCATTCGAGATGCCTCAGTGTCTTCAAACTCTTGGAGAGATTCGTCAAATCTCGAGATAACTTCCCCAGACCGCATGTTCTATGAAAGAATTTTCCTCGCGAGAATTCATGAAAAACCTCATATCACTGTGAGATATTATGCCCCAGTATTTTGAACCCTAGATAGGTGCTTATGATTGACCATCCTCGGGAGAGAGTAACTTCTAGTGCTCTTGGGGTGGCCTACCCCAGTTTGAGCCTTGAAGTGATCACTTATGACTGACTGTACTTTAAAGAAAATGCCCAGACTAATTGTTCTTTAAGAGATTTAAATCTCGAAGTGATTGACCCAGTTTAGCCTAATTGTGAGGAGATATCTCGACGTGATTGCCCCAGATTAGTTGCACTTAAAAAAACTAGTTGGAAAAGCCTCTACTCAAAAGAGATTCTTGGAAAAGTGTATCTCGACATGATTGTCCTTCAGAAGTTTCATACTTCTCAACTTGGCAAGATTAAACTTCTGGACTGAAGTTCCGTATGTGAACTCCTGTGATGTCAAACAAATGTATGCAAGAAGAAAATGTTTTATTTTGAGAATGATTATTCTAATGTGACACACATGTTAATCTTGAAGTTTTTATTGAAAAGATGTCGGAAACCTTTATGAGTGAATCACTGGTTAAGATATGAAATTAACCTTTATTAAAGCATGTACATGCAACACCAACAAAGATCTTTCAGCACAACTCATATGAGTCAGGAACACGGTCTCGTGGTAGTACACTCTCGAAATAACCATGTTTCAGTTAGGACTTTTGAGGGTTGTATTGTGGTCTGGTTCATGGTTATAGAAACAAAGGATATAGACTTGAATTTTATATGTACCCCACATTCGTGATGTCCTTCATTCCTATGTTCATCCAATTCAAAACGAGCACTCTCCTCTCAAAAGGGTTTTGTGATGGTTGAGGAACCAATGACACTAATGGTTCAAGCACCAATCAGGTTGTTGTTGGGAGTTATTTACCCTTATTTTCTTTTGTGTATGTATCACACGACTTTGTTCTTGTTTAAGGATCTTTCTCATGAAATCCTTTTGTCTTTCGCTTTTGCGTTCTTTTGCTTATCCCTAACTTTTTCCTGGACTAAATCTTATGAATATTTGATTGGAGTCCAGCGGAATGCTCTAATTTTTTCCTAAGTTTCTTGTTTTCAAGTTTCTACTTTACGGGTTTTATCATTTTTTGTTCGATTCTCTCTTTTTTGAACAAATTGTGTGACACTGTTTGTCTTAATTGCTTTGCGAGAGTTATGACTGCCTCACTTATTTGGTCGATAAAGGATAACCATTACGGCTTCCAGTCTTTAGACCTCTTGATTGGGATAATCATTTTGGTTTCTGGTCTTTGGACCTCTTGATTTGATACAATGAAAGGTAATGGATCCTCATATGTGCACTGTAACGCCCTAATTTTATATTTATTTTTATGAAATAAATATTAATATTTTGATGATATATTTGGATAAATTGGAGAGAAATGTTTTATGAGAATAATAATAATATAATAATGTATACTATTATAATATCGTTATTATTTAAATAAAATAAAATAAAAAGGGTTAGTTAGAGGTTTAAGGGGCAAAGGTGGAATCATTGTTTTATGTAAGTGGAATAAGGGATTCAATTTTCATTCATCGTGTTTTTGACGAAGAACAGTGAGGTCTAGAGAAAGAGGAGAAGAAAGGCAAAGTCAAGGATCGTAGATCATCAAGACCAAGATTTCGAAGAACTCATCACTATTTAGAGGTAAGGGGGGAGAATGGGTTTTATAATTGGTGAATTAACACAATAAGGGTAATTAGGAGATCCTTCCTCCCTTATGGTTCATATATGTGAAGATTTGGAATTGATGAAATTGTGATATGTGATAGATTATGAATCCTTGAATTGTGTTTATGATTTGATGATGATTATTATGAGAATAATTTGTTATGAGGTAATCTTTGATGAACCGTTCTTGAATGTGTGCTATGTGAATTGAGGAATAGTTGTTATGGAGAAGAGGAATAATTGATGTTATGAGTGTGTGGTGGTATAAAGTATTGAAATTTGACTTTTATAGATGCTATATCAATTTAAAATGATTTGGCTTTGGTTTGGAGTGAGAGGGGAAGGAAAAGAGATATTTTTAGGAAAAAGTGGAAATTTCACGTAGCAACCCGACACGGGCCGTGTCATAGGACACGGGTGGCCGTGTCAGGCCACTGGAAGAGGATTAGGGGAAGAATTTTGGAGAATGGGCCTCAGTAAATGTGACACGGGCCGTGTCACACGACACGGGCACCCGTGTCAGCCCCCTGGTCTTGGTTGATTTTGTTGTTTGAGAGGTGCGTGTTCAGAGCACCTGACACGGGCCGTGTTAGGGGACACGGGAGGCCGTGTCAGGCCCCTGTATCTTGGAATTTTGTGAAATTTTGATATGTTTTATTATCCATTAGTTTAGTATAAGTTCCTATGAGTATTCTAAGACGATAACTTGAGGTTTAGTGCTAATTATAGGACTTGATAACCAACCTTTAATGAATGTAATAGTAAGGATTGTATAAGTAGAATAAGTTTGTTAATAATGTAATGAATTATTGAATTATGCGATTATGGTATATGCTCAACATGAATGATATAATGATGTGATTAATACTGGTGGGATCATGTGGATCGTGAAGGCATGAATGTTTTCATGCGTAATTGTATTATGGTGTATGTGTTTGTGTCTGCATATGCATACACATTTGGTGGAATGATCATGTCTCGGTGGAGCGTAAGTGATCATTCAGATTCATTGTGAATCGTTGGTGCAGGGATGATCGTCTCTCGGTGGAGCGTAAGCGATACATCCGAGTTCGAATTAATGAACCATTGTTGAAAGTCGGTACCGCATTGTTGCATTGTGTCAGTGAGTCACATTGCATCTGTTTGTTGGATTGATTGTGTTAATTGATGTGTACGGTTTATGGTTATCCTTTGAGGTGTTATTTGCACCGCTATGTTATGAAACTATTTCTCACCCCTTTTGTTTGTTTTGTTGCGTCTGTGCTTCTTCGGAAGTACATATAATTCAGGTACTTGAGGAGTGCTTGATGTTGATGTCAGTGTACTAGGATCTCTGATATGTAACGGGAACGGGGATTTTTATTAATATTTCTTTTGATTTTTAGCAAACTTCCTTATGATTAAGTGTCGCTCCCCGGATTTCCATCCTGGTACAAACACGAAAGTGGCGCGAAAAAAGAATAGAGTCGCCAGCCAGACATTTTTATCCCGAAGAAAGGGAATGGTAATGCTGCACAAACCAGAAGAAAGAAAAGGAAGGACACAGGTCCTGCGAACCAAAGAGACTGAGTTCGGGAGTCGGTTACGACCTGGGAAGGTATTAGCACCCAGATCGTCCGCCGTACCCGACGGGATCCACGCTTGCAAAAGGAACTATTTAAAAGGGTGAGGGTATGAAAACTGCGGCAAAAGAAAAGGAAAAGAACTGGAAAAGAAGCCTGAGAAAAGAACTGAATAAGAGAACAAAGAGAAAAAATGTAGGGAAAATAAAGATTGTGCTCGAACGGGCCCTACCCCGCTGCCTACGTACCTCATCAGGATAATGAGGATCAGAGACGCCGTAGTTCCCCTAACTAGGGGTGGCAAGGAAATTGCTTGTGAATTAAGGCTTGAACTGCCTATGCCATTGCTCAGGTGTTGCAGACTCGGACGACGAGTGCGTTACCGTCTTGCAAAGTGACAAGTAGGAGCAAGTTCGCGTACGGAGCGAATGAGGTGAGAAGAGAATTCCCGAAGGAAAGACGCTTATTGTTTGTTGGTGTTTTTTTAGAAGCTTTTATGAGTGTGTCACAAGGAAGTGAACTCAAGCTCTCATCAATGGAATGTGCACTTGTCACTACATTCCAAGATGGAATAATAGAACAAGCACACTCAAGTAAGGAGAAGATCCCCAAAACTTGAACCCAAAGACTAGGGCTTAGGCTCACTAACTTGTTTAATTATTAAGTGTTTTTGGTTATTTACAGATGAAGAAGTGTTTTTTAGGCTTTTCTTTTATGAAAAAGATACCTTGATCAGACTTGTGCATCACAAGATAAACATGTACTATCCCAAGATGGGAAGACTACAAGCATACCTCATGGGATAAGGCTATGGATCAATGCATCACTTCAAAGTTATTAAAGTGTCTTTTACAGAGTTATGAGATGAGAAGAGAAAAAGAACCAAAAAAGATCATAAAGGTAAAAGCTAATGGGAAAAATCTAATCCTAATATTCACATGCTCGGATGGTCCTAGGTTAGTGAGGCTCACTACCCTAAAGAAGAAAGAAAGAAGAAGAGAAAGATGACAGGAGAAACTCCATGGTGGCCTAAGCACACCTCTAGCAAGGCAAGAGAAGATGAGGGAAAAGATAAGATGAGGAGATGAGAATGCGATATGAAGAAGAAATAAGATAAAGAGATGAGAATGCGATATGGAGACAAGATGAATAATGCACAAACAGAGCCTACACCAATAGGACTTCCAGATGCAGCAGCATGCAACAAGTAAAGTCGGTCCTCAGTGTTACCTAACGGAGAAGGTCCGTTGCCTCTTCAATGCGCGCACAAGAGCTCAGGAATATTTTGTAGAAATTTCAACGATTAACCAGATTAATCCTCAAGTGTCCAGCATCAGAAATCGACACCCGAGATCAACTAAACCAAAAAAATAAAAAGAAATGCTAGCAAGAGAGTCAACAAGTTAACAAAAACAATAGTAAAAGAAAATCAATTAAAATAACTTATTCAAATAAGAGATCCAAAGTTAATCTAGTGCTAAATAATTGACATCCAACTAGAAAATCTAATTAATCAGGATATAATTAACACTAACACAAGATTCTAATCAAAGTTTAATAAACTCTAAAAAAAAAAAAACTTCTAACAAACAAATTCTACCAAAATTAGCAAGAAATAATAAACTCTCATAATAGCCATATATTCAAGAACAAAAATAAGGGATTAAAACGGAAGAAAAAACAAGGAAAGTCAGGGAAGTGCATACAGTGGTTAATGAGGTTTAGGTAAGTAATTCGATGGGCCTTGAGCCCATCAGCAACAACACAACTCGGCTTGCTTTATAAAAGAAAAAAGGAAAAAAACTTAAAAAAAGAAGTAAGCAAAACAAGGGTTTATACTTAAACAACATCAATCAATGTCAACCTCAGAACAAGATTTCAATCCTCTTCCTCTTCCGCAAAAAAAAAACGTTCCACAAAGAAACAGAACGACCAAATCAAAGAATGCTTCTGAACCTGCACGAAAATCCCTCACTCTAAAACAAAACGAAGCCGTTAAACCTCTCTCACGAACCGTCGTCGGCGTCGAAGTCGAGGGCTGTCGGCGCCCAGTTCAGTGTCGGCGTTGGTGAGAACAGCTCAGTTTCGAAGATTTCGTTGTCGAAACAACACAATCGCCGACGAAGCCTTGCTAATCACGAGTTTCGCCACCGTGACGTCGACATCGTCGTAGCATCACCATCTTCTCTGCATTTCATTCTAGATTTCCGCCTCTCAACTCACTCTGTTTCAACTTGCATCATTTCCTTCTGTATCTCCCGACGCGGCACCATCAATTTTCGCGGTGAGCTTTCGATATCTCTCTGTTTCAGCCCCAAATCTCCATCTCAAGTCTTCCACTCCAACTCTCTTCTACTCTGTTTCTGGATCTGTTGAGTGTTGTGTTGTTGTTGCTCGGTGGTTTGGGAAAAGGGTGGCGTGAGGTGCGAATTGTGTGTGTTGATTCGGTTTGGCTATTGTTATGAGAAGTGGGTGATGGATGAAGGTTTGGATATGGTGAGATGCAGGTTTGAAGGCGTGGTTGCGCGGTGAAAAGAGTGAAGGGGGATACTGAGGGCTACGGTTTTTTGTTTTCCAAGTGGAAAGAAAATTTGTTGCTGTTTATTTGATGAAGGGTGATAGTTGTTGATGATGTGAGGTTAAGAGGGTTTTGCAGTTTGTGTTGGGGTTGAGGAAGATACGAAGATGGTGGCGATGAGGGTTGTTCGGTGGGTTGTGCTTCAGTTGAGGTTTTGTGGTGATGTTTTGATAGAAGTGATGAAGGGTTGTTTGTTGTTGTGTTAAGGGTAATGTGAGTAGAAGGTTTGTGGAATGGATTTATGTGCGTTGATTGAAGAATCTGTTACTGTGTTTGGGTTGCAGAGTATTTGAAGGTGAGGATGAGGTGGTTTTAGAAGTTTGTTGAGGCTTTTTTTTATCAGTGTGTAGTCTGTTGATTCTGTTTTTACGTTTCTCAAAGAACTTTCTGAACGCGTTTGTTTGTCATCAATTCGTTGTGTACGCATTGAGCATTGTAGTGGGAAGACACATGAAATTTTTTGTGAGTGGTGGGGTCCTGAAAATGGTGGAAATTCGTGTGGGGTCAGTGGTGAGGATGGTAAGGTGGCGAGGCACTTCACATGGGTCTGACTTGTTTCTCTTTTCCTTACTTTATTTTCTTTTTGGTTGTAAAATAAATAAATAAACATGGTGGGTTTAGAAAACTGGATAATAAAAATGAAACATGATTTAGAAATTGACAAGGAAAATGGTTAATGAATGAATGGATTATTGAAATTAATAAAGATGGATAGAAGTGTGATTTTGGATAATGGTTTTATGTGGATAAATGGAATCAAAAAATGAAAAAATTGTGAGTAATGAATTGAAATGAAAATGGTTATTGGTTAGAGAAATGGACTTAATATGTCATGGTTTTGAAGGGACAAATGAATTTAATGGATAAGAATAGGTTAATTGGATAATGGTTATTAAAAATGGTAATTAAGAATGAAACTTCAAAAAAGGAATGAATATTTGGAATAGGTTTATAAAAATGTTTCTTAAAATGGGTATGAAAAATATGGGAATGAAGTGGATATAGAAAAATGGATATGACGGATTAGAGGTACAAAAATGTTTAAAGTTTTTAATATGGACAAGTAAATGGATTTTACAAATGAAATTGGGTATGTGAAATGGTTAGAAAAATGGGTTAGGAAAAATGGTATATGGATATCATATGAATAAGATGAATTTTATAGATATTAGAAAGAAAAAAGAAATAGATGAAATAAAGATAATGGTTATTGGATAAAAGGATTAATCGGATGGGATATGAATAATGAGAAAACTCGGATAATGGATGAACTTGAGAAATGGATAAGGAAATGGGTATGAACTGATCTTGTATGAAATGGACCGACTACCACCAATGTGCACACAACCATGAAATCTCGATTTCAATCTCCAAGTCAATCTTGCTCTGCTTCCATAAAAAATCACTGATTAAGAATAACACGACTGTCACTGAACAATTCACCGCTGAAGTAAACAAAACTCCGAATTAATCATCCACTGAACTTCTGACCAATTAATCTCTGAATCATTATGAATCTATCTGACAGAAACAATGCGACCATAAATCCATAGATGAACATGACTGAACCTTGGATACACCCTGTCTGAGAAATTAAAACACCGAAGCAAATAACTCGTATTTGAAGACATTTTCTGGTAGTTTGACCAAGATTAAGTCAAACGTCCGTCTAAACTAGATCATGACTGAACAACTGCACTTGACTTGAAACCAGAGCTTCGGAGATGTTGATAATGGGCCTGATGCATAATGAATAGTCCTTGCAGACGTGAAATCCTTGAATAAAACTGAATCGGGGAAATAAACCCTAATCAAGTGACAGAAGCTAAAAAAATGATGCCAATGATGACTGCATAGCCAAAACCTTGAATTCTTCTGATAATCCACAAATAAAGCGTGAAACCATAATCCTCTGATGATATTGATCCCATGTCTCAGGAGCTTATGCAAATGATATGACATAATGGAAGATGCGTATGAATGCAAAACGAAAAGCCAGAAAACCAGAGGGCAAATTTAGGGTGTCTACAGCTGCCCCTATTCAATCAGCTATTAATCCGAAAAGGATGAAAACAACGGTTATCAGACTTTCAAGATAAATAGTGATTGAATACCAAAAGGCCCCGAAAATTTGCACTCTACAGGAGAATGCAGAAATGGGAAATAAGCCCAACCAGATGACACTTTGGCGATTGCAGGGGAGAAAGCAGACGAGCTTCTTCCAAGTTGAAACTAATATCTGGAATAAGAATATGTTGACAGACGAGTCTTGGAATGACCTGTGACGCCAGGTGCAGAGAGCAGACGAGCCCTTAAGAATTTTCAAAGTAACCTGAGATAGACGAATCCTCTTCACGAATCCTTACGCAAATAAGTGGAATAAGACGGACGAGTCTTCTTCGGATAACCCTTACGCAGGTTCCGGTAATTGTTTTGACGTTTTAATCCCACCGTCAGGATTTTCAACCTCTTCAATGCGGACGAGCATTGGAATGATCATCAAAGAAACACAGACGAGTGTCATAAGTCGACGATACGGACGAGTACCGGACGATGATCCAAGAAACACGGACGAGTACTTCTGATAATGATACGGACGAGTATCAATCACTGGTATAGACGAATACCAGAAATCCAACACAGACGAGCATTGGAATCTTCAATAGGGAACAATCTAACACAGACGAGTGTCAGAAAAGATACAGACGAGTATCAGCTTATTTCAGACGATCTTCAAAAGAAAATACCAAACACGGACGAGTGTCGGGGCGTGCAGACGAGCACTAGATAAGTAATAGGCACGGACGAGTGTCGAAGGATGCGGATGAGCAATATTTAAAAGAGTAACAAGCACGTACGAGTGCTAAGAAATGCGGTCGAGCATTAAATAAAGATGCGAGCACGGACGAGTACTCGCGACTTTCTTGGGGATATGCCTCAAATAAAGAGGAATCGAAAATAACAATGCACGGACGAGTGCTGCAGGGATGCGGACGGTCATCAAATAAAGATGCTAGCACGGACGAGTGCTGGGGAATACCTCAAATAAAGAGGAATCTGCTGAGGAAAAGGCACGGACGAGTGCCGAAAGAGGATGAGCATCAAATAAAGATGCGAGCACAGACGAGTGCTAGTAGATATAGACTCTACTGGGGAAAGCAAACGAGCAATACCACAGAGCTAACACAGACGTGTGTTGAAAGATGCAGACGAGCAGCAATAAAGCATGATATATCACTGCTGGGGATAACTCTGCTTAGAGATAACACAGACGAGTGTTGACAAACGCAGACGAGCGGTAGACAAATGCCTGATTGGCCACCGAGAGTTACAACTCTGCAGGGGAAGATAAGTCTAGAGGTATGACTACCCATCTCTGAATGAGGTGATATATACCTGACTGTATCATCAAATGACCACCAGTATGGCAACTTTGCTGGGAAATATTTCACTGCCGGAAGTGGAGATCAGACATGAACTCTGTGGGGAAAGATCATATTCAGACTTGGCTAGGGAAGATGCTTCGTCAAATAGCTCTTGCTGGGAAAATTGTTGGAGAGAGAGAGCTCTGACAATTCTAACTTTGTGGGGAAACAAGGCCTTCAGCTGCCTGTTGGGAAAACTTCACTGTGGAAAGATAAGTCCGCTTGGGGATGAGAACGATTCAATTAGCCTTGAAGTTCTGTTAGGGTTATCATCTGTTCTGACTCAGCTGGGGATGTCAACCTTCCGGCATGGCTGAGACATATATGGCAATGCTCTGCTAAGGAAATGCTTTGCTGGAGAATCAAATAAGTCAAAATATGCCCCAAGTATAGTATGACGACTGTGTTGGGAAAA
The DNA here is from genome assembly GCA_963966055.1 of Lathyrus aphaca. Lineage (NCBI taxonomy): Eukaryota > Viridiplantae > Streptophyta > Magnoliopsida > Fabales > Fabaceae > Lathyrus > Lathyrus aphaca. The sequence continues at coordinate 144,123,689 of OZ014523.1, forward strand.
TATGCCAATGAAAATTGGACTTTGACTGAACGAGAATAAGCAAATCTTCACGAGAAAACCTTGTTGGCTGAAGGAAAATTCTCTGCTTGGGGAAGAAATAAACTTCCACTGCCCTGCTGGTAAAATAAATACCATACATTCCCTGAAAATTAACTCGGTGCTTCAAATCTCTGAGCTCAATAGTTGCCTACTAATTATCAAGAGCGCACAAGCATCCCTTTACTCTTCCAATTGCCTCAGACTGCATCATCTATGAAAAAGATTGTCTCTGGAGGATTTTACAGAAGACTTGGCATCCAGAATTGCCCCAGTGTCTTCAAACTCTCGCAGAAATTCATCATATCTTGAGATAACTGCCCCAGATTGAATCTTGTAATGATTCTGCCCCACATGAAGAAACGAAAAACATGCAGTATGAAGATGCAATGCAAATGATGCAAGACGTAAACGTATGCTTAGGATGCTGAGGATATGATGATAAGGATGATATGCAAGCGGGAGATGAAATAAGGATGGTCGGGCTCAAGGCCAGGTTGATAGATACTTACTTCTTTTTTGTTTTGGTTGCCAAGAAATTGGACTTTGAAGGTGGAGTACCAGACGAGAACTGGTTTATTAAGGGTAGGCCAACAGATGAGAACTGATGGGCAAAGAATAAGTTGTCAGACGGGAACTGACTCCTTGGATTCATTGTCAAACGAGAATTGACTCTGAAAAGAATGACTACCAGACGAGAACTGGCGTTCAACGGGTTAAATGAAAAAGTGACCAGACGAGGACTGGTTAAAAGATTCGCCTACTAGACGAGAACTGGTATTTGAAATTGGTTTTCCAGACGAGAACTGGACTTTGGGTTTGTCTGCCAGACGAGGACTAGACTCTGAAAAGTTTGCCAGACGAGAACTGGACTTTGAATTGTTGATAAGCTAGGGTTACAGGGCCCTGAGTCTGATTGATGATTGTGGGTATGCTCAATGCAAATATGATGCATATGCTCTAGAGATGCGACATGAATAACATATGCAAATGATTTATGCAATGCTTATGAACAGCTAGAAAAAGCTCCCAAGGATGGGAAGAAAGGTCTCAGTGACAAGGCTTCTGGTTGAGAAGGGTGACAAAGACGAGGGTGGGTAGCATGATTTCCCAATACTCGTCTTGAACTTGGAGATCACTGATATAACCTGCTCTGTGCAGCTAAATTTGCCCCTACTGGGCGAGTCTCTGAACAGACTTGGATGTTCTCTCGAGGAGAGTTGCACTTGGTGAATTCTGGAAGTGTCTTGCCCCGGTATGAGCGTGGAAGCGACTTGACTCATTCTGACTGAGTATTGTAAGAATATCCTTGGTCAACAGAAAATTCGTGTGGCCTGCCCCTGTTTGGTAGATTCAGCTGTGATCAACTGATTTTGAAAGATGTTCCTCAATCAACTGAAGCTATGGAGCTTGCTTTACACTGACAAATTCCTTGGCCGACAAAACCACTGGATAACATGCCCCTGATTCATAGGCCTACAAGATGCTCTTGATTTTGGTCATCATTGTTGACTGATCAAGTTCCCTCTGATTGCTTTTTGTAGGAACTCCCCTGATGTCACAAACTGACTTGCAATTAAAATTGCTCATTCACAAATGGTAATTTTAATGCAGTGCACATGCAAGTTTGAAAATTTATTTATTTATATGCTGTGATAGTGTGTGACGAATGGATGATTAATCCAAACGTAGTGCTGAGTTAGCAAATCGTTAGGAGTCAGTTTACGCAACCTTGTCGTAGTATGCTTCCAGAATTGAACCTGATTCAATTAGGACTTTCAAGGGTTATAACGTGGTCTGGTTCACGGTTTTAGAAAGAAAGATTTATGGCTCGAAGTTTATTTGTACCCACCCATTCTCCTTGATGTTCTCCAGTCCTATGTTCAGCTAATTCGGCCTAAGCGCTCTCTTCTCGAAAGGGTTTTGTAATGGTTGAGGAACCAATGGCATTGACGGTTTAAGCACCAATGAGGTTTCTTGGAGTAACAGTCACCCCTTCGTCTTTGAGTCTGTAGTCACACGACTTTGTTCTAATGGAACTTTTTCTTTCTGATTTTTATTCCCTAACTTTTGCCTGGACTGATTCTTTTTTTGAATTTTTTCCGATTTTGAAGTCCAGCAGGATGCCCTAACTTTTTTTCCTAAGTCATTTGTTTTCACCCTTTTTTTTTTTACTTAGAGGGCTTTATTTCTCTTTTTCTGATAATTTTTTTTGAACAAATCGTGTGACACTGGTTTGTCTGACTTGCTTGAAAGGGTTGACTGCCTCATTCCTTTGTTGGTGAGGGATAACCATTGCGGTTTCACATATCTTGACCTCTTGAGGTGTACTGAAGGTAATGGATCCTCAGATGCACACTCCTTTGGAAATTTGAAAGCTCAGTCAAACTAACTGATAACTACCCTGCCCCGGGTTAGATGTGAGGTTTTTTTTTCCGTTTAGAAAAGAAACTCCTACTTCAAGGCTCAAAGGGGTTGACGAGGGTCTATCTCCCTTATATCTCCGGTGTTTGGGAATTGAAACAATGCCTGTACATCGTCAGCAGGTTCTACTCTGAAAGCATACCTTCAACAATTATGGGTATTCAGTTGTCATCATCCTCCCTCAAACCTGCTAAACAACAGTGAAATAAATGGGAGGTAAATGGATGCAATTCTTTTTTTTTTGTTTTTTCAATGCAAGTAAAGAAAAATGAGCGAATGCGACATAATTGATTCAAAAAGTGCAAGATCACTACATTAACATTACCATTTAAAATAACAACGCTTAAAAGACAAGTAGCTGCTAACAGGAAAGAAACTACAATGCAAATGATAAAAGGATACAATGATCACCAGCTTTGATGACATCTTGTCCGAGCCACTGAAATCAGGATGCGCTCCTTCGAAGTCTTTGAACTCAATCAGGTGAGAGGTTGACGTGCACAACCAAGTTTCCTTCTAGAAAGGATATGTAGCCCTTGTCGATCAATTGTTGTACTTTGGCTCGAAAAGCTTTACAATCTTCAGTTGAATTCCCGATCGATCCATCGTGATACCCACACTGCTCATGAGGATTGTACCCTGGAGGGTACGGCTCTGGTAACGGCTTGAGAGGCTTAGGAACCACCAACAAGCTCTGAATTAGATGTGGCAATAGTTCACTGTATGCCATGGGAACTGGATGAAGAGGTGCATTCCGTCTTTCCAGATTGTTGCGAGGCATAGGCTGGCTCTGAAGTTGATTCTGAGGTCTTCGACCATGAGCTTGCGGATTTGGACGAGGAGGAGTCCAAGGTTTCTGATATGGCGCTCTGAGCATTGTCGAATGTCCGTAAGAGTATCCAGACACAGGAAAAGATGATCTCTGAGAAGATGATGGTCTAGAATATGCAATATTGGCCATGACTGCACTGATGTCACACCCTTCTTCCCCTTGGGAGCTAACAACAGACTCATCTTCACTAGTTGGGATATTCGAAGAATACTGGATTTTTCCACTTTTGAGTAAACTTTCGATGCGTATTCCAACTTTTATCATATCAGAGAAGCTTGATGTCCAAATGCTACTCATTCTTTCCAAGTACGTTCCTTGCAACGTGCCAACGAACAGGTCCACTAATTCTCTGTCTGAAAGTGGTGGTTGCACTTGGGCTGCCAATTCTCTCCACCGTTGTGCATATTCTCTAAAAGATTCACCACTCCTCTGAGATAGGCTCTGCAAGTGCGTGCGATTGGGCGCCACGTCCACATTGTACTGGTATTGCTTTACGAAAGCTCTGGATAAATCATTCCAAGATCGGATATGACTGCTTTCCAAATCCATGTACCAACTTAAAGATGCCCCGCTCAAACTGTCCTGAAAACAGTGAATCATCAGCTTATCATTGCAGACATAAGAAGTCATTTTTCTGCAGAACATGACCAAATGACGCTTCGGGCAACTGACACCAGTGTACTTCTCGAACTTCGGAGTCTTGAAATCTGGAGGTATGACAAGACCAGGAACCAAACACAGGTTTAGAGCATCAAAACCAAAGGCATCAGGATCCGCTAGGGCTTTGAGTTGCTCATCCAGCACACGAAACCTTTCAGCAGGATCAATAGTTGGTGGATCCTTGGTTTTCACAAGAGGGATTGCCCCTTGGAAGCTCGGCACAGGGAAAGCAAAACTCTGATAATCTGTAGAATCAGAAGAAGATGAAGGTCCACCTCGGACAACAGATGGTTCAGGTACACTCTGATTCATGATCGGGGTCTGTGCAGGCTGAGCTTGAGTAAGGTAGTTCACTTGCGGAAGATCCTCATCAGGAGAAAGACTATACAAAGGATTGGTCATTGAAGTGAAACCAGGTGGAAACTCAACATTCTGACGGTTGCTCTCTGACATAGCTATTGACAACTTCCAATCTGACCTTTTACCTCTTGACACTGCTCAGTCTAGCTTCAAATGCTCTGTCGTCTTCCAACGATTACCACTTGTTTAAATTGAATATCGGGAAATCAACTGGCTGGTCATGGACAAAAGAGGAAGGATGAGCTCTCTGGAAAAAGGATATGCAATGCAGATGCAAATGCAAAATGCAATATGATGATGCAAAAGATGCAAAGACATGGGATCAACACTGGAAACTGCCTGGAATCTGGAATACTAAGCCATGAATCGAGTGTCTGTAACCACAAGATCTCTGTATAATAACCCAAAATAGTAATTGAAAACCAAAGGATCAAGAACTTCAGGATCATAGTGACCGAATCAAAACAATAAGACTGCACTGGCAATGAGGGTATGTTGAGGTCATGGGTTCCTGCAAACCTGTAAACCCCTCCCAATCTCACTGGTAGGCTCCGGGTCAGACATCACGGACTCTCAAAGCCGAATAGCAATAATATGTTCACCATTTCCGAGAAATGGATCATGACCAAATCAGGGAATCGGTTTGGCATTATATACTACGCAGGGAGGCCTCAATTGAGTCCAGGACACAAGGTCATCCTATGCGATCCCCAGGTGGGCCCTCGGATGCGAATGGGTTTGCCACAAAATGTGGGCTGCCACTGTCATCACTAAAGAGGGATGTTTCCACAAGGTTCTCAGTGATCGGTCCCCAGCTGCACATAACTGTCAGGGTTATGTAATGAGAGAGGAAGATCCCCAAATCAAAACATTTCCAAGACAATCGCAAATCTGGGTGTGGAACTCACTACTACCCCCATGACAAGATCTCATGAGGCCAAAGTGGAACCACTCTAAGTCCTATGGTGCACTCGAGCCGGGTACTTGGCTCATATCTCTCAAGAACAAGTAACAACCATCCCACCAAAGAAAACCAGTCCAGACAGTCCAGTATATATACATGATGCAGTAAATAAAGACTGAAAACTGTAAATAAAGCTATAAATAAAGCTGTAAATAAACAACAATAAAATACAACAAGCCACAGCAAACAAACATCACCCAATGAAACAGAAACACACAAGCGCTAGGAGTGACTCACAGGGGAACCAGAGATTCTGGGTTCGGTCCGCAGCAGAGTCGCCAGCTGTCGCTCCCCGGATTTCCATCCTGGTACAAACGCGAAAGTGGCGCGGAAAAAGAATAGAGTCGCCAGCCAGGCATTTTTATCCCGAAGAAAGGGAATGGTAATGCTGCACAAACCAGAAGAAAGAAAAGGAAGGACACAGGTCCTGCGAACCAAAGAGACTGAGTTCGGGAGTCGGTTACGACCTGGGAAGGTATTAGCACCCAGATCGTCCGCCGTACCCGACGGGATCCACGCTTGCAAAAGGAACTATTTCAAAGGGTGAGGGTATGAAAACTGCGGCAAAAGAAAAGGAAAAGAACTGGAAAAGAAGCCTGAGAAAAGAACTGAATAAGAGAACAAAGAGAAAAAATGTAGGGAAAATAAAGATTATGCTCGAACGGGCCCTACCCCGCTGCCTACGTACCTCATCAGGATAATGAGGATCAGAGACGCCGTAGTTCCCCTAACTAGGGGTGGCAAGGAAATTGCTTGTGAATTAAGGCTTGAACTGCCTATGCCATTTCTCAGGTGTTGCAGACTCGGACGACGAGTGCGTTACCGTCTTGAAAAGTGATAAGTAGGAGCAAGTTCGCGTACGGAGCGAATGAGGTGAGAAGAGAATTCCCGAAGGAAAGACGCTTATTGTTTGTTGGTGTTTTTTTAGAAGCTTTTATGAGTGTGTCACAAGGAAGTGAACTCAAGCTCTCATCAATGGAATGTGCACTTGTCACTACATTCTAAGATCGAATAATAGAACAAGCACACTCAAGTAAGGAGAAGATCCCCAAAACTTGAACCCAAAGACTAGGGCTTAGGCACACTAACTTGTTTAATTATTAAGTGTTTTTGGTTATTTACAGATGAAGAAGTGTTTTTTAGGCTTTTCTTTTATGAAGAAGATACCTTGATCAGACTTGTGCATCACAAGATAAACATGTACTATCCCAAGATGGGAAGACTACAAGCATACCTCATGGGATAAGGCTATGGATCAATGCATCACTTCAAAGTTATTAAAGTGTCTTTTATGGAGTTATGAGATGAGAAGAGAAGAAGAACCAAAAAAGATCATAAAGGTAAAAGCTAACGGGAAAAATCTAATCCTAATATTCACATGCTCGGATGGTCCTAGGTTAGTAAGGCTCACTATCCTAAAGAAGAAAGAAAGAAGAAGAGAAAGATGACAGGAGAAACTCCATGGTGGCCTAAGCACACCTCACGCAAGGCAAGAGAACATGAGGGAAAAGATAAGATGAGGAGATGAGAATGCGATATGAAGAAGAAATAAGATAAAGAGATGAGAATGCGATATGGAGACAAGATGAATAATGCACAAACAGAGCCTACACCAGTAGGACTTCCAGATGCAGCAGCATGCAACAAGTAAAGTCGGTCCTCAGTGTTACCTAACGGAGAAGGTCCGTTGCCTCTTCAATGCGCGCACAAGAGCTCAGGAATATTTTGTAGAAATTTCAACGATCAACCAGATTAATCCTCAAGTGTCCAGCATCAGAAATCGACACCCGAGATCAACTAAACCAAAAAAATAAAAAGAAATTCTAGCAAGAGAGTCAACAAGTTAACAAAAACAATAGTAAAAGAAAATCAATTAAAATAACTTATTCAAATAAGAGATCCAAAGTTAATCTAGTGCTAAATAATTGACATCCAACTAGAAAATCTAATTAATCAGGATATAATTAACACTAACACAAGATTCTAATCAAAGTTTAATAAACTCAAAAAAAAAAAAACTTCTAACAAACAAATTCTACCAAAATTAGCAAGAAATAATAAACTCTCATAATAGCCATATATTCAAGAACAAAAATAAGGGATTAAAACGGAAGAAAAAACAAGGAAAGTCAGGGAAGTGCATACAGTGGTTAATGAGGTTTAGGTAAGTAATTCGATGGGCCTTGAGCCCATCAGCAACAACACAACTCGGCTTGCTTTATAAAAGAAAAAAGGAAAAAAACTTAAAAAAAGAAGTAAGCAAAACAAGGATTTATACTTAAACAACATCAATCAATGTCAACCTCAGAACAAGATTTCAATCCTCTTCCTCTTCCGCAAAAAAAAAACGTTCCACAAAGAAACAGAACGACCAAATCAAAGAATGCTTCTGAACCTGCACGAAAATCCCTCACTCAAAAACAAAACAAAGCCGTTAAACCTCTCTCGCGAACCGTCGTCGGCGTCGAAGTCGAGGGCTGTCGGCGCCCAGTTCAGTGTCGGCGTTGGTGAGAACAACTCAGTTTCGAAGATTTCGTTGTCGAAACAACACAATCGCCGACGAAGCCTTGCTGATCACGAGTTTCGCCGCCGTGACATCGACATCGTTGTAGCATCACCATCTTCTCTGCGTTTCATTCTAGATTTTCGCCTCTCAACTCACTCTGTTTCAACTCGCATCATTTCCTTCTGTATCTCCCGACGCGGCACCATCAATTTTCGCGGTGAGCTTTCGATATCTCTCTGTTTCAGCCCCAAATCTCCATCTCAAGTCTTCCACTCCAACTCTCTTCTACTTTGTTTCTGGATCTGTTGAGTGTTGTGTTGTTGTTGCTCGGTGGTTTGGGAAAAGGGTGGCGTGAGGTGCGGATTGTGTGTGTTGATTCGGTTTGGCTGTTGTTATGAGAAGTGGGTGATAGATGAAGGTTTGGATATGGTGAGATGCAGGTTTGAAGGCGTGGTTGCGCGGTGAAAAGAGTGAAGGGGGATACTGAGGGCTACGGTTTTTTGTTTTCCAAGTGGAAAGAAAATTTGTTGTTGTTTATTTGATGAAGGGTGATAGTTGTTGATGATGTGAGGTTAAGAGGGTTTTGCAGTTTGTGTTGGGGTTGAGGAAGATACGAAGGTGGTGGCGGTGAGGGTTGTTCGGTGGGTTGTGCTTCAGTTGAGGTTTTGTGGTGATGTTTTGATAGAAGTGATGAAGGGTTGTTTGTTGTTGTGTTAAGGGTAATGTGAGTAGAAGGTTTGTGGAATGGATTTATGTGCGTTGATTGAAGAATCTGTTACTGTGTTTGGGTTGCAGAGTATTTGAAGGTGAGGATGAGGTGGTTTTAGAAGTTTGTTGAGGCTTTTTTTTATCAGTGTGTAGTCTGTTGATTCTGTTTTTACGTTTCTCAAAGAACTTGCTGAACACGTTTGTTTCTCATCAATTTGTTGTGTACGCATTGAGCATTGTAGTGGGAAGACACATGAAATTTTTTGTGAGTGGTGGGGTCCTGAAAATGGTGGAAATTCGTGTGGGGTTAGTGGTGAGGATGGTAAGGTGGCGAGGCACTTCACATGGGTCTGACTTGTTTCTCTTTTCCTTACTTTATTTTGTTTTTGGTTGTAAAATAAATAAATAAACATGGTGGGTTTAGAAAACTGGATGATAAAAATGAAACATGATTTAGAAATTGACAAGGAAAATGGTTAATGAATGAATAGATTATTGAAATTAATAAAGATGGATAGAAGTGTGATTTTGGATAATGGTTTTATGTGGATAAATGGAATCAAAAAATGAAAAAATTGTGAGTAATGAATCGAAATGAAAATGGTTATTGGTTAGAGAAATGGACTTAATATGTCATGGTTTTGAAGGGACAAATGAATTTAATGGATAAGAATAGGTTAATTGGATAATGGTTATTAAAAATGGTAATTAAGAATGAAACTTCAAAAAAGGAATGAATATTTGGAATAGGTTTATAAAAATGTTTCTTAAAATGGGTATGAAAAATATGGGAATGAAGTGGATATAGAAAAATGGATATGACGGATTAGAGGTACAAAAATGTTTAAAGTTTTTAATATGGACAAGTAAATGGATTTTACAAATGAAATTGGGTATGTGAAATGGTTAGAAAAATGGGTTAGGAAAAATGGTATATGGATATCATATGAATAAGATGAATTTTATAGATATTAGAAAGAAAAAAGAAATAGATGAAATAAAGATAATGGTTATTAGATAAAAGGATTAATCGGATGGGATATGAATAATGAGAAAACTCGGATAATGGATGAACTTGAGAAATGGATAAGGAAATGGGTATGAACTAATCTTGTATGAAATGGACCGACTACCACCAATGTGCACACAACCATGAAATCTCGATTTCAATCTCCAAGTCAATCTTGCTCTGCTTCCATAAAAAATCACTGATTAAGAATAACACGACTGTCACTGAATAATTCACCGCTGAAGTAAACAAAACTCCAAATTAATCATCCACTGAACTTCTGACCAATTAATCTCTGAATCATTATGAATCTATCTGACAGAAACAATGCGACCATAAATCCATAGATGAACATGACTGAACCTTGGATACACCCTGTCTGAGAAATTAAAACACCGAAGCAAATAACTCGTATTTGAAGACATTTTCTGGTAGTTTGACCAAGATTAAGTCAAACGTCCGTCTAAACTAGATCATGACTGAACAACTGCACTTGACTTGAAACCAGAGCTTCGGAGATGTTGATAATGGGCCTGATGCATAATGAATAGTCCTTGCAGACGTGTAATCCTTGAATAAAACTGAATCGGGGAAATAAACCCTAATCAAGTGACAGAAGCTAAAAAAATGATGCCAATGATGACTGCATAGCCAAAACCTTGAATTCTTCTGATAATCCACAAATAAAGCGTGAAACCCTAATCCTCTGATGATATTGATCCCATGTCTCAGGAGCTTATGCAAATGATATGACATAATGGAAGATGCGTATGAATGCAAAACGAAAAGCCAGAAAACCAGAGGGCAAATTTAGGGTGTCTACATTAAGTACTGAGTTAATAAACCGTATTTTGATTGAACTGTAATGCCTTTAGGCAATTTGATGTCAAAACAATTATTTCCGCTGCTTGTTTTAGAATAAATGAAAAGCTATTTGGTTGTTGATGTAGCAACTCACTTTAGTTGATTAAACTCTGATTTCATGAAAAGTTTATATAATTTTGAAATGGGAAAAAGTGGGTGTTACATGCACTCCCTTATGAAAGTCTGAACGCTCGGTCCAACTAGCTGACACCTACCCTGCCCCTAGGTTAAACGAATTTTTTTTTCATGCGAAAAGAAACTCCTACTTCAAGGCTCAAAGGGGTTAACGAGGGTATATCTCCCTTATATCTCCAACTACCGAGATTTTAAACAATGCGTGTACATCGTTAACATGGTCTTTTTCAAAAGCACACATTTAGAGATTTTTGCATTTTCATTTTGTTAGTTCTGTATTTTTAGGTTTGGCATCAATTTTTTAAAACAAATATAGCAAAAATATATTGTATAGGATCTTGCAAAATAATAACAGGTTAAGAAAAGAAGTCCTATTGTATGCTTGATCATATTGAGTTGAATTGTTTTAACATCTGGAGAAACATGTCGAAGAAGATATCCTATGCAGTCATTCGACATCATAAACTGATACAGGTGTATTAAAGATTCTGTTATAATTTAACAGAAGCAGAATATTCAGAGATTTTAAATTGAAGGTGGCACTGATTTAAAGATCTTGAAGATTCAAATATTAATTAGAGAAAAATATTGAATAAATATAGACTTTCTAAATATAGAGATATTTTAGGAAGTTATAGTTTTGAAGATCTTTTTGTAGCGGATTTTTTTGCATATTTGTAGCAGCTATTATGTTGTGTTTTAGAAGGCCCAAATCCAGTTGGGATTAGGTTATAAAAAGAAGTCTTGTAACCTAGTTTGAGTAACCAACCAAAGATGTAAAATTTGTATCATTAGGGTTGAGTCTTGTAACAGCCATATGCTAAATGATGTAATCATTAGGGTTGATTTTGTGTAAACCTCGAAGTTGTTAAGTAAGAGGTACATTGTTCTAGGAGGAAGCTTTTAATTAAACTCTAAGGTGTTATCATGGAAGTGAGTCTTCTGATTCTTAATTATTAGTTTGTTATCACTGTTGTGATTGAGAGGGAAGTGTGATAGGGTTTTCATATCTAAATGTTGTTTGGATAGAAGTTGCATTGGTAGTGATTAAGTGAGAAGATCATAAACTGAGTGGTTTGCTGAGGGTCTTTAAATTGTTACTACATAGTGGATTTTCTTCCTGGCTTGGTAGCCCCCAGAGTAGATGTGTTTGCATCGAACTGGGTTAATAATTTGATTGTTTTGTTTTTGTTTTTCTGTATTGTATTATGCAGTGCTCTTGTTGGATGTCAGTCAAGATGTCTAAACATCTTGTAGGACATTTAGAATATGTTATCTCAAAATATATTAATGTTATTGTTTGCACCTTGCCATGCAATCTGTATCAGAACATATGTCTCGTCATCTTACTCGACATCTGATTCTGCTATACCAGCATTTCAATTGGTATCAGAGCAGGCATCCTAAGTCTGTTTCTGGATGAGATCCAAAGGGGATACTTTCTGGTTCATGGTCAAGGTAGAAGATTTCTACTGAAAATCTATTTGTATATGAAAGATTCATATTATTATGTGAATGGTCCCTAGAAGTGGAGGATGGACCATTTTGTTGTTGTAGCCTGGTGGAGAACTGCAGTTGAGGTAGGTTTGATTTATTTTTAAACCTATGGTATTTTGATGTCACTTGTAGTTTTTTGCTAGAAGCTCTTGAGGAGTTTGTGTTTTTGATCTGCTGCGTATCTATCTGAAAACTCCTGATGTTGAGAAAGTTGTTCTTTTCTGGAGATATATCTTATGGCGATAAGATATATGTATGTCGGCTTCAATTAACTTTACCAACAATACTTGAAGATTATTGTTCAAGTCCACTCATAAAGGAATTAAAGAGATATGAAGATAGCATAAATATTTTTTTCCCGACCCAACCCCAATCTGTAAATCTCTCAGTGTGCTCCTTGGAAAGATGTCATATCTCAAGATACAACATCACATCAAAATTGTGCAGAATTCTGTTTCCTAAAGGAATAGTTAAATAGATGCTTTGGGAGATAAACTAATGTGGCTAAATCACATGTGTTTGGAACCTACTCTTGATCTGGAAGAGAAGGCATCTGGATGGGGTGATTGAGAAGGTTCTGGAACTTATTCTAAGGACAGTTTATTTCTGGTCCATATTGCAGGATTGAAAAACCTGAAGCTTCAAGAAGTATTACCTCTAAAGGAAGATTTATCTTTATTACAGTCTGTGTTACTATCGAAACTATGGAGATATATCAACTTTTGTAGTTGGTTGATGTGAATGTGGTTGCATCCAAGATAGTTAAAGATAAGTTGATCAGTTTCTAGATTGGGTGTGAAGTCATTTCAAGTCAGACAATCTGACTTTTGAGTTTAAGGAGAAATGTGTTGAGATGTTTCTAATATTGCATATTCTCTTGTTTTGACCTTGAAGTGTAATAAACTACTGATGGGCGATTCCCTTGTGTTCTCCTACTTGCATTATATATAAATCACTATGAAGGTTGTCTTCAAAACCATAGTAATTTGTGAAGTCTTTTGTGACTGAGACTAATGTCTGAAAAGATGTTAGAACATCTTCTCAGGTGTGTGTAACAGTTCATCCAAGGTTGCATTGCTCAAAATGAAGTTCACCATTAAGCCACTGATCTATTTTGATGGCATCATCAAAATGTTTCAGATGGATGCAAAAGAAGAAGTCAGACAACTTGTCCTACCTTGTGTGAGAAGGTAATCTTATATGACTAATAGTAAATACTTTGACAGGAAACTTAGTATTTGTCTATAGTTTTTGTGATGCATATGATTAAAGGTGAATACTTTGACGAGAGACTTAGTATTTGTATGAGAATTATGCTCCAGAAAGTGTATTGAGATTTTGTGATAAGTGGTTGTGATTGTTTTTCTTTGGATAAGAAGATTACAACTTGAGGTGGCCCTGTTCAGCTGACTGTATTAGTGTGTGCAAAAAGAAGAAGGTGTGTTCTTCTGTCTATAATGTGAAGGTGATGACCTATATGATATTACAACATCATTATGTTATTATCCTAGAAGGTGATCTGGAACTATGCTTGTGAAGTTGGAAGAACAACATTATTGTCAAGAGTGGCGGTTTTGACATAATGTGGATTAGAATGGGAAGATTCGGATCTGGGTGTTAGTGGTATGTTCTGGAAATACATTACTGCTTTTACGGTGAAGACTTCATTTGGTGTAAGGAAATAAGCTTGATATCAGATAGTGTGATCTCATCAGAAGGGTTGTATTGAGTGGACTTGGAAGACCATGTATCTGAAATAAACATGATGAGATTAAACTCAACAAGTGCAAGAAGTGACAATTATTCATGTGGCGATCTCAGTGTGCTTTCATATGGTGCCAAGTGGTCATCTTCAAAAGGAGATTTGGTTTGTCAGGTCAGGGGAAGTTAAGGTTGTTATCTGTAGTCTATTGCTGCAAGGTGTAACACTCCAAAATTTTCCCTCTCATTTCCATGCCATTTAGCATATCCTTTCATACATTGCATCGCATTTAGATCACAAATGCATCATAAACATACATGAACATACATATCCATTTGTGATTTCATAGGTTGCGACTGACCTTTATTTCTTCATGCGGCACGTACACAAGAATCTCAGAAGAAGCCAAAAGTTCTCGGTTGATTCAAAGGAGTTTAAGCAGAATATTAGTTTTATTGTGCAGTTTGCAAAAGGTAACTTATGCTCAGAAACTCATTTTGGCTTGAAACTCAATATTTAAAACCATTTCAGTATTCTCTACAACTTTTGTGTTCGGCTCGGAGGCCAATTCATCAAGGAAAATGGCGGGAATTATTTGTTTCTGAAATTTCGGTTTCGCCGATTAATTGTGCTAGCGGTATTCAAGAGTTTGTAACTTCTGATTGGATCAACATGTCTGAGAGATTCATATACCAAAAGTTCCGTCTTGATATGCTTTTCAACTTTTGGGTTTTGGCTAATTCTTTGAAGAAGATCTCCGAATGTGCGAGTTTTTAGAGTCGACATAGTGAAAAACAGTGCTAAACTGATGAGTTTTGAACACTAAAAAATTCATAACTCTTGGCTCGTTCATCTTATTGATGTTGTTCCGGTACCTAAAATTTCGTTTAGATGTTATATTCATTATGTGAATTCATTTTGGGTTAGGTCCGAGCGGAAGAATCCCGAAAATGCGAATTACCAGTAAGGTTCTTTGCTGCAGTGCACTGTCTGTCAGATTTTGTAAGATCATAACTCTGTCAATTTTCATTGGATTACACCCTTTCTTGAAACATTGGTTCACAAATTTTATCCTCTTCAAGTTCAAAGACAAACGCAAGTTCGAACGGTTCTCTAAAGATTATTGTTTTGGTTTATTTCATAAAACTGAAGTGTTGAACTGAAGAAAAAGGCTGAAAGTAGTTTCACGAGAAAACTCATATCTCCCTCGTCGTTTGTCCAATTGAGCTTACATTTTAACACCTGGTCACTTACTCATATATCTACAGCTTTGCTGACAAAGTCGAGTCGAAATTATGCTCCGAAGAGGTTGACCTCGTTACATTTTCGAGTAGCAGACATCAAATAAGCCGAAAAAACAACTTATTCAGTGATGTCTTGCAGCTTAAACGTATCGATCGCACTCGATTTTGATCGTATGACGTCCGTTCTTTTTGTGTTGCAACTGTGATTCAGAGGCAGACGATATTGTGGAAGGCTCAGAGTCGAAATTTCTTGCCGAATATATTGTTATTTTCACTTTAGCCGAAATTCTACCTTTTGTCTTTCATTTTACACTCCACTATATATTCTTTTGACCCACAATTTGTCTCAACTTCAATCATAATTCACAAACACCAAAAACTCTCACAAATTCTCTCTAAAGGATCAAAGTTCATTCTCTCAACTCTTTCTAAGGAATACAACAACTATTTCATCAAGAACACAACAATTCCGATCAAGCTTCCGGTAGCCGAGCCGCCACGAACCACCACCTCCGGTCAACTTCACCACCGTGCGACCACCATCTTTCGCCTCCGGCAGCCACGCGACCTCTCCTCTCCTCCGTTCGCGATCGCGTCTCACTCCCTCCAGATTCACAATTTCTTCGTTGATTCTTCACTTAGTTAGCTTCTTAAACTTTAACTCATGAATAATTGTTGAATTGTTTCTTGAATTGAATTTTCAAGTTGAATTAATATTGTGGAGATTATGTGCATTGATTCTTGATGTGGTTGTTGATTGATGCTTGATTAATGGATCCTAATAATTGTTGTGGTACATAATTGGAAATGATTGTTAAAATTGACATAGAATAATCGGTGCATGTTAGGTGTTTGACAAAATTCTTAAGAGAGTTAATTATTGTGACTTGATATTGACTAAAGTGCTTGACTTTTGAATTCATGCTTGTTTCAATGTGCAAATCCGGAATAGGATAGATTGATGTCTAATCGATGATGTTGTTCATGTATCGCGTGTCGAGAATATGTTTTGGTCATAACTTCCTAACCGTAGCGCATTTTCGCGAATGTGAATAGTGTAAATTGATTTTTTTGATGATTTCGGAACCATTGGCGAATTTTTTAGTCGATTTCGGACAATGTTTTCGTCTATTTTACAAATGCCAGTCGATGAAATTGGCCAAAAAGTCACACTTCCGAGCGGAATTTTCAAAAACCGATTGCATATTTGAATCTGTTGGCACGTTTTCAAGTTACCATGTGATTTTCGTTGAATTCCGAGTCGGTGATTTTTGGCGCATTTTTTTCGTTTTAAGGCTTTTTAAGTCCGGTTTGGTGCGATTTTGATACATTGATCTTGTTTTGACTTGTACTTATGTTTTATGATCATTCACCATTCATTGCATGTAAATTTGTTTGATTCCGGTTTGAGTTTGCATGTTGTTTATGTTAGTGCATAAGTGCTGCCCCGTTTTGAAACATAAATTTCAATGCATGTCCATGACTCGTATATTCATCTTTCTACTTGATTTTTGAGTTGTGAGGCATAGGTGCAACTTCCAGTTGCACCCCTTTTTGGTTTCTAATGCGTTTGTTGAGTTAATACAAGGATCTCACAAATATCTTAACGATGGTCGCTTGGTTGGTATTTCACTTTATTTGTGGGATACCTTTGGATTCAAATAATATTTTGTGCCGTTGTTTTTGTCTGGATTGTGTTGTGTGCAGGGCATTATGTGGTAGCATCCAACTTGCACATCTTGAGTGATTTATTCTCACTCCTATGATTTGAGCTTATATGGGAAATGCGATGTCTAACTTGCTTTGTTTGTGGATTCTAGCTTGTTTGAGCGGACCTCTGGGTTTCTATCTTCTGTTTAGCTTGTTGGTACTTCGGATTTAGATCCGCATGATTCACAAAGTCATTATGGAAGATAAGCATTTGTTTCGCTTATGGGAGATTACAAGACCTTTCATAAAGTTTTTGGGTTCTTTTATATGAAGAATCGGTACTTCAATCAAGTAAGAAATCTCGACTTTCTCCACTTTAATGCATCATTCTAGTTGTATGTGACTTAGGATCATATAACATAAGGTGCATATTGAGCCCTCCCACCTGAGGCACTGGATGTATTTATGATGTATGATGATTTCTACGATATCGGAGCTTAGGGATTAGGTTACAGATTATAGAATTCGCTTCCTTTCACTTTCCCTTAAATCACCGTTTTTGCCCGTTTCGTCGCAATTATTAAAAATAGTTTCGGGTTTGATAAAATTCTGAAAACATTCATGAATGATACTTATCCTCTTAATTAATTTTGTATAATTATAATTTCCAGATTTGAATGGTTTTAGTAATTAATTTGGATTTTTCATTCCAAGCTGTCCCAAAATGAAAGGTTTTGACATAAGGGACCAAAGACAATTTTTTCCCATAGGTGAGAGACCTATTTTTTGTGTGTGTGATTAACCACTGTAATTTGTGACATTTTGATGCTACTTAGGCATTTTTTCATAATTTTTGGTGCCCTTTTTGATCCACTTTGTGGAGTTGTTTTTTGGCGATCATGCCTTGTTATCTTAACCCATTAAGTGAATTGTTTTGGCACTTTGGTGCGTAATTGTGTGAAATCCTTTTGGACCATGTAAGCTACTGACTTTACCATATTATAGATTTAATTTCATAAAGTTTCAAGCCTTTTTGCTATTTTTCACGTCACCTAGATTATATGTCTGATTATGTGTTTATTTGCTCCATACCCTAGATGTTAGGAAGGCATTCATGTCATTTGCTTGAGATACCTTTTGGTAACTTTTAGGAGTTAATTATAGGTCAATTCTAGGTCCTTAAATTACAGTTATAGGTCACTTTTTTAACCATATTCATTTGTTTTTTTTTTGTTTCAAAATGCATACTTATTTGAACACGTAACATAAACTTGGTTCCCTTCTCCTCTAAATGTTAACGTGACTTATGTGGGAATCATAAATGTCAAGCCATGCAATCTAATTTCATCTCATACCTTGTATTCTAGTGACCCATATTTCATTTTTAACTTGCATCATTTGTGATCTTATTCGACACCATGTTTCATTTGTTCTCACATCTTCTTCTCCTTTCTCCATATGCTTACACCATTGTATCCATGATGATATGTATATTCATCCATATTTATAAGAATTCACTACTGACTTTGATGCTCATTTCATGTATTAACTCATGCTTGTAAGCCATACGCATTCGTACTTCATCCATACGCCATAACTTGCATTTAGGTGAACTTAGGTGAACTTTTTGTACATAGTTTGACATAGTTTGATCTTGTGGGGTATCCTAGCATACTTAGGGACCTATATCATGTAACTACTGACTTTAGAAGTCATATAACTTTTAGGTACATTCACCTTTAGACTTAGGTCTCATTTTGAACCATAGTTCCATTCTAAGACGTTTATGGTACTTAATCGCTTTTATGCTTTGATTTTACTCTCAATATGCATTGTCATGCTAACTTTTATTTTGTAGGGGGAAGATTGAGGTAAGAATAACTTCATTCCTATCTCTTATGCATTATAATTTAGTTTGCCTTAGCACCTTGTGCTTTTCTCTTAGGCTTTCCCTTTCTTTAGAGACAACTTAACTTTCTTAGGAAGTAAGTTAGTTTCTAACTCTCTTTTCTTCTTTTCCTTTTTCTTCCTTAGGATTATAAAACTTCATAAACCATTAGGATCTCCCTTTTGTATATGATAACTAACTTAGGGTTGTGTCTTAGTCCCCCTTGTCGCTCCCGCCAAATGACAACGGGTCAGAAGGGGTACAGACGCGAACGGTCGGCGAAAGGAGAAGGTGAAGATGAACTGAAAAGAGTCGCCAGCTAGGAATTTTTATCCCGAGGGAAATGTAATGCTGCATAAACCTAGGAAAAGATATGGACAAGATGGTCGCGAACCAGAGAAACTGAGAAAGGGGGTTGGTTACAACATGGGAAGGTATTAGCACCCAGATTGTTCGTCGTACTCGACGGGATCCACGCATGAAAGTTTGTGTTTAAAGGGGTAGTGTCTGTGTTATCTGTGTGCAAAAGCTGGAAAAGAATGTACAAGTGTCAGTGAAAAAGGTATGTGAAATGAAATGCTCAGGAATGAGGCTTAAAAGAGAATGCTGGAAGAAGGGGAATTGATCAGTGATATTTAGTGGTAATGTTCAAGCCGGTTTTCAGTGTCCTTTGAGTCTAATTTTGTTTGTTTGTAGTATTTCGTTCATGTTTCGTCATAGTTTTCTCAATATTGCGTGCAAGTTAGTTTTAATCGTTTTACTTTGTTTTTATCCGTGGAATGGGTTATGTGGTTGTTTTTTGTTGTGTTTCAGGTAAATATGTAATCGGTTGTTCGATGCGTCCGAAAGATGATCCAAGCATGAAAGACGACAAAAAAATGGGATTTCAGAGGCACAACACGGGTGCCAGTGTTACACAACACGACCCATGTTGTGAATACCAGAAGAAACTGAGATTTGCCAAAGAAAAGGAAGAAGTCAGAGTTGTGACACGGGTGCCCGTGTTGTACAACACGGCCCGTGTCATAGCAGCTGTTGAAGAAAAGGTTTTGTGGTGAACCAGAGGCATAACACGGGTGCCCGTGTTACATAACACGGCCCGTGTTGTGAAGACCAGAGAAAAATCTTATGTTTTGCTGCTTCAAGGGTATTCCGGACTTTTCGCGGTGTTTTTGAAGACTGATTTATATTTGACAATTATTACTGTAAGACAGACTTTTTGATTTGGGGGATTTTGGGAATGAACGAATACGGAAGAAAGAGGATTGATCAAGAGCGGAAGCGATTGACGATCCAACGAATCCGACGTTAATTGTAATGTCTCAATTTTCTTGCTCTGTTTTTATTTCCAGTATGAACATGAGTGGCTAAACCCCCCAATGCCAGGGGGATGTCCCTGATTTGCTTTATGTAATGACAATTTGAATTCTTCAATTTGGGATTATGTTTTTAATTTCATTTCTTTATTTTATTGCAACGTCCTTAACGCTTTATCTTTGTTGGAAAATGGGATAATTGATCGTGGTTAGGATTTGGTCTGACCAACCATCCTAACCTTGTTGCATAAATTTTATCGCGATAAATATTACTGAGGAATTGGGATATTTTTGTGAAAACCTTTTATGTCAGAATTATTGCTTGATATTCATCTCTGACCATTGAGGAATCACGGTCAACGAAGAATACCAAAGGTTTTTCTTTGAAGGAATTTTGGAAAAACATTATAGACTTAGGAAAGACACTTTCTAAAGCATATCTCTAAAATTAAGGAACATTTGAGTCATTGCACTGCGAATCATACACTGTCCCTGGCATTACTTTCATATTAGTGAAATTATTTGTTTTAGTACATTTTAATCTCTTTAGTTTATTTAATTTAAATCAAAACCTTTAAACCATGAATTTTGTCCAATTGAAATCAATCACTAAGAACTTATTTTAGTACGCAGTCCTTGAGATCGATATTTGGGGTTATTCCCTTTTATTACTACATCGGTAGAAATAGTGCACTTGCTATTTTCCGATCAAGTTTTTGGCGCCGTTGCCGGGGACTGCCAAAGAATTAAGTTGTTCGTATTATATCAATTGGAATTTTGTTGCTCTGCGACTAAAATTTTACTTTTCTCTCTGTATATCATTTTAGTGTTATTGAAATTTTGTTTTCTAACTCGTGTCTAACTGTTTATGCGAGGTCAGGCCTCAGCTAAATTTTCTTTTGACACAGAACCAGAAAGGGCTTTGCACGAGAGACGCCGCAAGGCAAGAATTGATAGTCTGGCTAAGACTGGTTCAAGTTTCCCGTATCAGGAAACTGAGGACTATATATCCGTTCACTCGGAGCACAGTGACTCTGATTCAGACAGAGAAACTGAACCAGAATTCAACGACATGGCAGAGAATCAACCTGCTACAGAGAGACTCTTAGGTGATTACAGAGGGGCAAATGCTCAACCTAACAGGATGACGATTGTTAATCAACCGGTGAATGTAGCACACTTTCAGTTGCATCCATCTACTATCCACCAGTTAGAGAGCAAGCCTTTCTCCGGAAGAATCAATGAGGATGCAAATAAGCATCTGCAGAGATTTCTTACTACCACAACTTCTTTGAAGATCGAAGGTCATTCAGTGGAGGCAAAACGACTGGTGATGTTTCCATTCACACTTACTGACGATGATGAAGAGTGGTTCTACTCTCTTCCCGCAGCAAGTATCACAACATGGCAAGAGATGGAAACAACTTTCCTAAACGAATACTTTCCTGCTTCAGTGTTCATCCGGAAAAGATATGATATAGTCAATTTTAAACAAAAAGAGGGTGAATCACTTGGAGATGCTTATAAAAGATTCAAAAGGTGTTTGACTTCGTGTCCTACTCATAATATGGACGCAACCGAGCAGATGCAAAACTTTGTGAATGGGTTGCGACTCAAGACAAAGCAACTTATTGATACTGCTACAGGTGGCTCAACAAACTTTTCAACAGCCACAGGTATTAAAAGAATTAAGAAGCTATTGCTTCCAATGAACACCTTGAGTTATATGATCGCACCGTGAGTCAACCAGATGGGAAAATCGATCTTAAGCTGACAGAGCAGGTTGTAAAAATGGAAGATCAAATTGCCGCAGAAGTTGAAAGAAGGTTAAAGAAGATGAATCTGGGAACTCACATAGTTGCTCAGGTTGAACCCGTTCAAGCGGTGATTTGCGAGATATGTTGTGGACCTCACTTTGCCATGCACTGTTTGGCAACTCAAGAGCAGGTTGAGCAGATTAATATGTTGAGGCAGAACAATCCATATGCCAACACATATAATCCGGGGTGGAAAAATCACCCAAATTTCTCTTGGAAAGATCATCAAGGGAACATCCAAAAACCGGTTCAAGGCCAACAACAGTATCAACCCCAGCAACAACCATATCAGCCTCCAGTGTCAAGAAAAGCTGATTGGGAAATTGCCATTAAAAAGATGGCAGCTCACAATTGTCAATTTCAAGAAGAAACAATAAGTAACTTCAAAAACACTAGAGCCTCTATAAAGAACCTTGAAGTGCAAATGAGCCAAATTGCCCAACACCTTGCCATTCCACAAACTCCAGGGACTCTTCCTAGTGCTACTGTAACAAATCCTAGAGATAATCACAAAGTTAATGCAGTCACAACGCGAAGAGGTAAAGTTAGTGAAGAGGTTCAAGAAAATTCTGAAGGTGAAAGTCAATTGATTGAGGTTGAGCTAGAAATCAAAGAAAATGAAGAGGTTGGTAAAGAAAAAGAAGTTACCCCAGCACCGGTCATCAAAGAAAAAGCGGTTGAACCGAAACCGGTGGTAAAACTTCCATATCCTACAAGAAACAAGAAGAAAGGGCAGCAAGAGAAGAATTTTGAGAAATTTCTTGACTTGTTCAAAAAGCTGGAGTTGAATATCCCATTGCATGAAGCACTTGAACAAATGCCCACTTATGCCAAGTTCATGTAAGATATCATTGCTAAAAAGAGGACTATGGGAGCTGAACCTATTATTCTAACCGAAACTTGTAGTGCTATTTTGCAGGGACTAAAGATTCCGGTGAAGAAAAAAGATAGAGGAGCTGTCACCATCCCTTGCACTATCAGTGACCGATCGTTCAAGAGAGCTCTCATTGACTTGGGAGCGAGCATCAGTTTAATGCCTTTATCCATCTACAAAAAGTTGGGTATTGGTGCTGTTCAAGACACTAGGATGACTCTCCAATTCGCGGACCATTCGGTGAAGCGGCCGTATGGAGTTGTCCATGATGTCTTGGTTAGAGTGGACAAATTTGTGTTTCCGGTTGACTTTGTGATCCTTGAAATGCCTGAAGATAAAGAAATCCCCTTGATTTTGGGAAGACCTTTCTTAGAAACCGGGAGAGTCATGATAGACATGGAAGGTGGAACACTAACATTGAAGGTGTATGATGAAGAGTTGAAAATTGATGTTAGGAACACTTTGAAGTATAAAGATGATGTGGGCACTAGTAGTAACATACAAGTGTTAGAACAAATGGAAGCTAGTGAGCATTTAGAAAGTGTATCCAAATTACCTTTAGAGAGGGTGCTGAGTATGTCCATTTTTGAAGGTGATAAGGAAGTTGGAGATAATGATATGGAAGTGGTAGCTATGCTTGAAACTCAACCTATCCTTAAAAGAGTTAGAATGCACCGGTGGGAAGAGTTGCAACAGCCTATAACGGTTGATGAAGGCAAAGACAAGCCGAAAATATCAGAATTGAAGCAACTTCCCGAGAATCTCAAATATGTCTTTCTTGACACGGAAGAAAAATGTCCCGCTATTATTAGCGCTAATTTGAAAGATATGCAAGAAGGCAAGTTAATTGAAGTTCTTAAAAAATTCAAGGGAGAAATTGGGTGGAAGATTGAAGACCTTAAAGGTATAAGTCCCACGGTGTGTATGCATAAAATACTTATGGAAGAAGATCACAAACCGGTTGTGCAACCCCAAAGGAGATTGAATCCGGTGATGAAGGAGGTAGTGCGAAAAGAAGTTGTTAAGCTATTGGATGCAGGATTAATTTATCCTATATCCGATAGTGCTTGGGTTAGTCCGGTGCATGTGGTGCCTAAAAAAGGGGGAACAACTGTTATAACAAATGAAAAGAATGAGTTGATTCCTACTAGAACTGTTACTGGGTGGAGAGTGTGCATTGATTATAGAAGATTGAATTTGGCTACGAGAAAGGACCATTTTCCGTTGCCATTCATAGACCAAATGTTGGAAAGACTAGCGGGACATGATTACTATTGTTTTCTTGATGGTTACTCCGGATACAATCAAATTGTTGTTGCACCGGAAGACCAAGAGAAAACGGTGTTTACATGCCCCTATGGCATTTTTGCTTATAGAAGGATGCCATTTAGGCTATGTAATGCCCCCACTACATTCCAAAGATGCATGACATCCATTTTTGCGGATATGCTAGAAAAACACATGGAAGTGTTCATGGACGATTTCTCCGTGTTCGGATCCTCATTTGATCATTGTTTATCTAACCTTTCACTTGTTTTGCAGCAATGTCAAGAAAGCAACTTAATATTGAACTGGGAAAAATGCCATTTCATGGTGTGAGAAGGCATTGTTCTTGGTCACAAGATCTCACAAAAAGGGATCGAAGTTGATCAAGCCAAAGTGGAAGTGATCTCTAAGTTACCTCCGCCAATCAACGAGAAGGGTATAAGAAGCTTCTTGGGACATGCGGGTTTTTACCGCAGGTTCATAAGAGACTTCTCGAAGATAGCGAAACCTTTAACTACCCTGTTGGTTAAAGATAAGACTTTTGTTTTCAATAAGGAATGCAGCGACGCTTTTGAAACACTTAAAAAAGAATTAGTGTCTGCACCTATTGTTATTGCCCCTGATTGGTCCCTACCCTTTGAGATTATGTGCGATGCTAGTGACATTGCGGTAGGGGCTGTTCTTGGACAACGAAGAGGGAAATTGCTTCATGTGATTTACTATGCTAGTCATGTTTTGAACCCTGCACAGATAAACTATGCAACTACCGAGAAGGAGTTTCTAGCGGTTGTGTATGCCTTCGATAAATTCAGGCAATATTTGTTGGGTTCAAAAGTGATTGTTTACACTGACCATGCTGCTTTGAAATATCTTTTTGCTAAGCAGGATTCAAAGCCCAGGCTGTTGAGGTGGATTTTACTCCTCCAGGAATTTGATGTGGAGATCCGTGACAAGAAAGGGTGTGAAAACACTGTTGCAGATCATCTTTCTAGGATGTCACCAATTGAGGAGACTGAAGAGCAACGCCCAATAAAGGATGAGTTCACTGACGAACACATCCTAGCTGTTATTGGGGTGCCTTGGTTTGCAGATTATGCAAACTACCTCGTTGGCGGTATTATACCCGACGATTTTGATTCTAACAAAAGAAAAAAGTTTGTTCATGACTACAGGTTTTATTTATGGGACGATCCGTTCTCTACAAAAGAGGGGTGGATGGCCTTGTGAGAAGATGTGTACCTGACGAAGAACAAAAAGATGTGCTGAAAGCATGTCACGACTCTGAGTATGGTGGACATTTCAGTGGTGATCGAACAGCAGCTAAAGTCCTTCAATCAGGACTTTACTGGCCATCTTTATTTAAGGATGCTCAAGAAGTATTGAAAGAGTGTGACAGATGTCAGAGGACTGGGAATATATCAAAAAGAAACCAGATGCCCCAAAACTCTATGCTCGAGGTTGAGTTATTCGATGTATGGGGGATAGACTTCATGGGGCCGTTTCCACCGTCGTTCAGAAAAAACTATATTTTGGTGGCAGTGGATTATGTGTCCAAATGGGTGGAGGCTGTTGCATTGCCCACCAATGATGCTAAGGTTGTGGTGAGATTCTTAAAAGAGAACATCTTTGCAAGGTTCGGTGTCCCGAGAGCATTAATAAGCGACGAAGGGACACATTTCTTAAATCACCTTATGGAGAAGCTGCTGCAAAAGTACAATGTTAAACACCAGATAGCTACTCCATACCACCCCCAGACGAGCGGCCAAGTTGAGGTGTCAAATAGACAACTGAAACAAATCTTGGAAAAGACAGTGAATTCATCTAGAAAGGATTGGTCTATTAAGTTGGATGACGCTCTATGGGCGTACCGAACGGCTTTCAAAACGCCTATCGGTATGTCACCATATCAACTGGTCTACGGAAAGGCATGTCACCTACCTTTGGAACTTGAACATAAAGCTTTTTGGGCGTCTAAGTATCTTAATATGGATTTGTCAAAAGCTGGAAGTTCGAGGATTCTTCAACTTCATGAGTTAGAAGAATTCAGGAATCGTGCGTATGAGAATGCTAAAGTTTACAAAGAGCAAACGAAAAAATGGCATGATAAAAGGATTCAAAGAAAAGAGTTTTGGGAAGGACAAATGGTCCTTCTATACAATTCAAGGTTGAAGCTATTCCCAGGAAAATTAAGGTCTAAATGGTCGGGACCTTTTGTAGTTCACAAGGTATTTCCTCACGGAGCTGTCGAAATTAAAAATCAGACCAATGGAGATATTTTCAAAGTGAAGGGCAGAGATTAAAGCATTACTTCAAAGGCCAAACCACTGGTGATGTGCATGTCACTCGTCTTACTCAGTAGTATGACGGACCGTCGAGCCATGTGACGTTAAACGCAACATTACGTGGGAGGTAACCCACGAGTTTTTCATTCTTACTTTTGTTTGTTTCAGTTTTGTAGTGTATGTATCACTGGTTCTAAGAAGGAAAGAACGAAGTTGGATGTCGGGCAAAGAAGGTAGAGAAGTATGGAAAAGTGGAAAATCAGGGGTGCAACACGGGTGCCCGTGTTGTGCAACACGGCCCGTGTTGCAAAGTGCAGAAGAATCTGGTTGATATGTTAATTTTAAGAAGATCCAGGGATGCAACACGGGTGCCCGTGTTGTGCAACACGACCCGTGTTGCAATGTCTGGAAGAGTGTTCTTTTAAAAGAAGTTTGTGAAGTAAACCAGGGAGGCAACACGGGTGCCCGTGTTGTGCGTACTGAAGGAAAGTGTTGATTTTAAAAATTATGAGGAAGAACCAGGGGTGCAACACGGGTGCCCGTGTGGGACAACACGGCCCGTGTTGCACATGCGGGAAGCTAGAATTTCAATTTTTTTTAAGTTTCCAACTTTATTCTGTGGGCCCCACGTGTTTATTCTCGTAACTCCCCATTAGTGGCTCATTAACCACTCATTTACCATAATCCTTCATCTTCTCCAACCTCCATTCTCTCTCAAGACCCTAACCCCATTTTCATCCTTCACAAGACCTCCATTTTCTCAATCACCCACTCACCAAAACCAACCACCCCGTTCACAAAAATTGTTCCCCATCCCTCCATTGTCACTTCTACGGTGACCGATTTCTCTAATCTTTCAATTTTTTTTTCGTGTGCTTAATTTGTGCAGGTGAGAACAATGCCTCCTCGAAGGGATACCGGTAAGAATGTTGCCGAATCTTCTTGTCCTCGTAAGAGAGCACACCGAATGCCGAATGCTCATGGCATTTTGTTTGAGGACCCGGAGCATCAAGCCAAATATGTAAAGTTGGTAAGGCGTAAATTGATACCGGCCCGATACATGTGTAATGAAACTCTTGAGAATCTAGGGCTTAAATTTGAAGTTCATAGAATGTTTCACAGTATCGGCATGTTAAATTTTATGCAGTATGAAGCGCCAACTTTTGAGCGCATAACCTTGGAATTTTTGAGTTCTTTACAGTTTCAGCTCAAGCATACATGGACCGGATCAGACACAGAGTACTTCGGTACTTTGAAGTTCTGCCTATTTGACAATGATCATGTGATGTCGGTGGCTGATCTGGGGAAGATTTTAGATCTCCTAGTTTACGGGCCTGGTGCACTGCCGAGTACATTTGTGGCAGGATCATTCTGGAAGGATATCACCGGCAATACCGAGTATGCCGCGTCGGCAGCAAAAGCCTCATGTATTCATAACCCTTGCTTTCGGTATGCTCAGAAAGGGTTAGCTTATACCCTTTTCTGCCGGGGCGATAGCACATGAGTCGCGACACTGCGAGAGTTGTACTTCCTGTATGGAATGGCAAACAATGAGCTGATCAACGTTGCGGCCTTCGCAGCAGACCACCTGAAGCGGGTAGCCAATGCTGCCTCGGGTGAGATCTCTATTGGAGGGATGATTACGCAAATTGCTGAACATCTTGGGTATAATGATAGGTTGCTTGAAGTACCTGCAGTGGCAGGTAAGACCAAAATTGATCTTGAAACCTTAATCAACCAAGGTATGATAAAAAGTTGTCATAATTATTATGCTGTGATGACTCGTAACAAGCATTTGATTTCTTTACCTGCGCGTAATATGATTACTATAGACAATAGAGCTAACTGGCTGTATGAGGACCCTATGCAGGGTGGAAACGATCAGTTTGATGAGTATTTTTCAGATGAGGAGGATGAAGGGAACCAAGCTGAAGAGGTCCCGGTGCAAACTGCTGGTGGATCATCAAACCAAGCAACCGGTCAGTGGAATGTGTCCAAGGAACAGTGGGACGAAATGATCAGCGAGCAGACCCGGCAAGGGGACCTCATCGATGAGCTGCATGCATGGATGCAGCAGATGAAGCTTCATGGATTTCCACCCGAGCAGTGATAGTTGTGAGTCCCCTCCGACATTGGTTCTTCAATAGTGAGGACACTGTTGAGTTCAAGTGTGGGGGGGTTTAGTTTTCATGTTTTCGTTTGTTTTATTTTAATCTATGTTTATTTTTAATAGTATCGTAGTGTCGGCTTGAAGATTATAGCTATGTGTTATCTGAAAAAAAACACCCCTGAGTTAACCTGTTGTGTGTTGCGAGTGAATAATGAGAAAGTATATAGGATGTGAGTGAAAAGAAACCCGATGAGAAAATATGGAATTTTTTTGATGTATAGGTACCACATGAACACACTGAGTCTTCGGAATTAGGAACGAGTTCGACATGTAGATTCGTGCCATGGTACTTTGATCTGAGAAGTAAACCCGAAGTAGTTTCTATTGATATATCTGGCTTTATCTATAATAATTGTGTGTACAAAGTTGATCCAAAAGAGAAAAAGGCTTGAAGGCACCGAAAAAAAATGAATAAAAACATTAGAACGATCGATCCTTCTAAGTTAGGTAACCCTCACCAGGTTATTCAACCCAACGGCGGTTGAACAAAAATGTTTCCCTAAGGGACAAAGAAAAATCGGTGCCAACAATTAAAAAGGGGATCAATCTTGTACACATAGTGAAAATCATTAAAAGCCTTAAAAGTGATTGTCCGAATGAAAAGGGTTGAAAATCGAAAAAATAAGACCTAAGCCCGAAGCATAGTCGGAGAGGTTACCTAAAAGGAGATTCAGATCCGTGGTTTTCCACGGTGTAGTGTTTGTGTGATATCTATACTGAGAGAAAAGTACCAAAAAGAACTCATTGGGTGACTTGGAATGAAGGATCCACGTATGAGTATCATAATTCATCTTGCTAGTGTTTTAAGGTATAAATACAGGATTTTTGCTTGAGGACAAGCAAGAATTCAAGTTTGGGGGAGATTGATCAGTGATATTTAGTGGTAATGTTCAAGCCGGTTTTCAGTGTCCTTTGAGTCTAATTTTGTTTGTTTGTAGTATTTTGTTCATGTTTCGTCATAGTTTTCTCAATATTGCGTGCAAGTTAGTTTTAATCGTTTTACTTTGTTTTTATCCGTGGAATGGGTTATGTGGTTGTTTTTTGTTGTGTTTCAGGTAAATATGTAATCGGTTGTTCGATGCGTCCGAAAGATGATCCAAGCATGAAAGACGACAAAAAAATGGGATTTCAGAGGCACAACACGGGTGCCAGTGTTACACAACACGACCCATGTTGTGAATACCAGAAGAAACTGAGATTTGCCAAAGAAAAGGAAGAAGTCAGAGTTGTGACACGGGTGCCCGTGTTGTACAACACGGCCCGTGTCATAGCAGCTGTTGAAGAAAAGGTTTTGTGGTGAACCAGAGGCATAACACGGGTGCCCGTGTTACATAACACGGCCCATGTTGTGAAGACCAGAGAAAAATCTTATGTTTTGCTGCTTCAAGGGTATTCCGGACTTTTCGCGGTGTTTTTGAAGACTGATTTATATTTGAAAATTATTACTGTAAGACAGACTTTTTGATTTGGGGGATTTTGGGATTGAACGAATACGGAAGAAAGAGGATTGATCAAGAGCGGAAGCGATTGACGATCCAACGAATCCGACGTTAATTGTAATGTCTCAATTTTCTTGCTCTGTTTTTATTTCCAGTATGAACATGAGTGGCTAAACCCCCCAATGCCAGGGGGTGTCCCTGATTTGCTTTATGTAATGACAATTTGAATTCTTCAATTTGGGATTATGTTTTTAATTTCATTTCTTTATTTTATTGCAACGTCCTTAACGCTTTATCTTTGTTGGAAAATGGGATAGTTGATCGTGGTTAGGATTTGGTCTGACCAACCATCCTAACCTTGTTGCATAAATTTTATCGCGATAAATATTACTGAGGAATTGGGATATTTTTGTGAAAACCTTTTATGTCAGAATTATTGCTTGATATTCTTCTCTGACCATTGAGGAATCACGGTCAACGAAGAATACCAAAGGTTTTTCTTTGAAGGAATTTTGGAAAAACATTATAGACTTAGGAAAGACACTTTCTAAAGCATATCTCTAAAATTAAGGAACATTTGAGTCATTGCACTACGAATCATACACTGTCCCTGGCATTACTTTCATATTAGTGAAATTATTTGTTTTAGTACGTTTTAATCTCTTTAGTTTATTTAATTTAAATCAAAACCTTTAAACCATGAATTTTGTCCAATTGAAATCAATCACTAAGAACTTATTTTAGTACGCAGTCCTTGAGATCGATATTTGGGGTTATTCCCTTTTATTACTACATCGGTAGAAATAGTGCACTTGCTATTTTCCGATCAGGAATATACATAGAATTTTGTTCGATAACTGTTAAGTTATTCCTACGTATCCTCTCGTGCAATGAGGATGTCAGAACACCGTAGTTCGACTCAAAGAGATTGAAAGATAAATTGACTGATGGACTGCTTGCTCGCCTATGCTCAAGTGTGTGACCTGTCTAGCTCAGGTGCTAGCTGTCTTGCATTAGACGGAAGAAGCGAGTTCTCGTTTATGAGTGAATGAGGTGAGAAAAGAGTCCCAAAGGAGACGATTATTGTTTGTTTTTGAGGTTTTCAATATTTTATTACTTTTTGGTGTTTGTCATAAGTTAATGAGCTTAAGCCTAAACCAAGGGTTAGTAAACTCATCACATCCTCCCTCTGATTAGGGGTAATGAGAATACCTTAAGTATGAAGTAAGCACCTCACACTTAATCACCATGATGTAGGATTAAGATCATTAACCTACTTGTGATTATTTAGATGTTTTTGGGTTTTTGTTTAGTGTTAAATAATGAGTTTAAGCCATAATCAAATATTTAATGGACCCATTACACCATCCTAATAGAAGGATAATAGATGAGAACATTTAAGCTGAGGAAGATACCTCAACTTAATCCATGATTAGGGATTAACCTCATGACAAAACAAGCCTTTATTAAAAATGGATTTTAGTTAATGGTAAGATTAAAAAATTAATTTTATGGTTTGTAAGACAACTTGAGGGGGACTTGTCCATTAACACTAGGGTTAGTCCTTCTTGACCAATTAAGGAAGAATTAGAACCCTAATGCAAGGCCCAAGTTACAAGCTATTGTCTTAGTGATTATTAAGGTGGATTGATTAAGAGATTTAATCACATTAAGGGTTTAACACTTAGGATTAAAGTTATACACTCCATCCTAAGAGAAGGATGCAGGCATAATCTTAATCACAAAGCCTTAAAACCTTAAAGGTTTAGTCTCTGATTATGAGATGAGAAGAGAGACACAAAAGAAGACACAAAGGTAAAACTAATGGGGGACTAATCAAAACCCTAATTTTTATCATGCTTAGGTGTTCCTAGGGTTTATGAGGCTTGCAAGAGATCTTCAAGAAGAGCCACCAAGGAAGAAGCAGATGAAAGGAGGAGAAGCAGAAGAAACAAGCTAACTTACTTCACTTAAGAAGATAAGTTACTTGATGAAAGAAAGTGAGGGAGGAAAATGAATGGGCAAGCTCACTCTAAACAAAAGCAAAATGCAGCAATGAATGCATAAGAGAAATGAGAAGAGATTGTGTGGAGTGAAGGCAAATTCACTTCCCAAAGTACTTACCACCTGAAATGGTTAGTATAAAAGAAAGAATGAGGTTAAAATGAGATGTATGCAAGGATGCAAACCAAAACAAGAAGCATTTTCATGATGCAAATGATGCTAAGAGATGATGCAAATGTATGTCAAATGCAATGAATGATCATACAAGGGATGAGAATGCAAATGAAGCATGTAAGAAGCATGAAAGTTCATGAATGTTCATGGAATGTAATGAATGCATAACATGGAAAATGGATGAAGAAATGATCAAACATGAGTCTAATGTGTCCTATGATGTCTTAGAAGTCATGTGGATGCAAGAAAAGTCATGGCAAGTTCTTATATGAATGCTTATGCAAGATGTATGCAAAGGAAGATGGGAAATTAGGGTTTTAATGCAACATGAGATGCAAAAGTCAAAAACAGAAGCAAATCATAAGATAAAAAAATTGAAAATGCAATCAAAGGAACCCTAACCCCATATGATACCACACCCTAAAGGAGAAGACCTAACTCTTAACCTAAAGAAAGTTATGATTTTTCTAAGTTATCTAGGGTTTTAAGGCACCTAAAGGGAAAAAATGCAAATCAAATCAAAAATGCAGAAGAAATTTATGACAAACTTATGCTAGATACTACATGTCAAATAAAGATCAATGCAAAAAGAACCATTGTCATACCATTCTTGTTTAGGCAGAAAAGAATTCTTGAAGTTAGGGTTCTAAAATGTGAATTTTATGAACCCTAAATTCAAGAAAAATGTCAAAGATTGTTCAAAAACCAAAAAGAAATTTGTGTGGATGGTATGATAATGTCCCTAAATGTTTTGATATGCAACATGATTTTTTTTGGGATTTTTAGAAACCTAAATGATATTTTAATTAATTAATTTCCATTAATTAATTAAAATAAACATTTAAATGTCTTAAAAATGGTTTTTCAATATGAAAAATAAAAATAAAAATATTTTTGGGTTAAGAAAATTATTTAAATGCAAAATGCAGAAGAAAAGATTTTTTAGGGTTTTTTAGCTATTTTAAATAAATGGTACAAAATAAATAAGAAAAATTGAAATAAAAATTGAAATAAACTGAAGTATGATGATCCAAGGGATGTCGTTGATTCTGGGGAAATCCTAGTTGACTGCACGCCACATCTGATGGTCCATATTCAAACTAACCTAATCTCATTTAATTAATTAATTAATCCATAATTAAAACTAATGACACAATCCTGACCACTCATCTCACGCGGGAACTAAAGATCCAAGGGTCCCTATTTAAACTTAGCCCTAACCCTAATTAGCCATTAATCACTTTCAAGTGGCCGGAAAAGACCTCCGGTCATCTTCTCCGGCCACACCTCCCCTGAGCAAACTAAAATCCTCATTTCTAGGTTATTTCTGGAGCTCTAAAGCTCTAGATCAACTCCCCTCATCTCCCTGAACTCGAATCCACCCTCAAAACAGATTCATAATTGCTCAAACTCAAGATTCGAAGGAAAGATTAAAAATGGCAAAACTTTCAGAACATTCATACAAACTCATTTCTTAACCATTTTTGAAAATCAAAGCTCAGAGTGATCAGTGAAGCATGTTTTTTCTTAATGGAACATAAAATAGAAGTTCTGGAAAAATGATTTCAGATGACTACCTGAGATGGAGCTTTCCAAACTTGAACTTTCTGGCCACTTCCTTTGTGCAAAAAGCTTCCTTTGAACCTCCTGAGCCTAATGGAATGCTTCAAAAGCTTTGAGAATGGCTGGTTTGTGTTGTAGCAACTGAACTGGCCAAGAATCGTGTTTGGTGTATGAGGTGTTCTTGGCTGTTTTAATGGTTGGTTTGTGGTCAGTGAATGATTTTGAGATCAATGGTGAAATTGGTTTGAAGGCTTTTGCAACTTGGGGTGATTTTGCATATGCTGAGTTCTTGGAGTGTTAAGCTTGTGTGTGTTATGAAAATGAACCCTTGGAGCATGCTTGTAGAGTCTGGATTGGGCAGAGAGTGGGTGGTGGACTGTTGTGATTGGTATGGGTGTTTTTGCCAAAAAGTCAAAAGTGTTGTACTTGAGGTATGGGCAATAGTGTAGTTGGCTTGTCCATGCGCAGCTGAGTTCAAGGATGTCCACAAAATCAGTCTTGAGGCAATGCAGCAAGTAGAAGCAAAGCTATGTCGTGTTTTGCAAATATGTGAAGTTTTGGCCCCTTTGTCATTTCTTGATGTTCAAGGCATGAAATCTTGCAATTCCTTGGGAAATTCTGAGTTTTATGCAATGCACAATGTTTGTATGATGATTAGAAATGTGTTTGAAGTCATAAAATGAATTGGCAAGAGGTTTTGCAAAAATCCCTCTTTGGTGCATTCTTGAAACTTATGTGATTTTTGCCAACTTTGACAAGCCATAACTTGAGTTCCAAGATGAATTAGAACTTGTTCTTGTACTTTTTGAAAAGGTAATGATCCAATCTACAACTTTCATGACCAACAATTTTTCATTTGAGACATTTTTGATTGAGAAAGAGGAGGTTGAAAAACTTTCCCAAAATGGAAAGTTTACATTACAAGTCATTTCAATTTTTGGCAACTTTTGGTTTAGCTCACTTTTCTTCAATTTTGTGAACTTATAAGCACTTCAATGGTCAAATAAAGATCATATAACTTCATTTTGATGAGAAATCCACTTTGGTTCCATGTTGAGGGGCCTCAGATGCCCTGATTTTGCTCTGACTTGCTCAAGAAGTTACCCAGTGATCAGATGACTTCCACAATGAATTTCTTCATAAAACTTGGTACACATGATCCTTATAACATATTGAGACCAATAGAAACAAGAATGACCTAAAAATTTGGAGTTATGGCCTCTGAAACCAAAACCCTAATTTCAGGTCATCTGTGTAGTTAAACCTTGGCTCTGCTTCCATGCTTTGCAAGTTCTTGTGATTCTTTGACTTCTTTGATCTTTAGAGGATATAATATGATGATTGAACATACATGGACCCTCTTGAGATGATTGAAGACCTTTGGAATGGCTCATATGGATCTTGGATTGCTCAGATCACAAACCCTAGATGCAGATGAACTTGAACTAATGCATGAAACAAAAATGCAATATGATATGATATACCTATACTAATGAAAATGTGAAAGATCACAAGCCATGGTGTGAACTTAGTGAGGGAAAATTTGGGGTGTTTACAGCTGCCCCTATTCAAGCATGAGTTAGTTGTGCAGGGTGTAATCGACGGGCTTAACAGACAAACAAGATAACTTGAGGTTGAATACCAAAGAAAGTCCGAAATTTGCACTCACTGGGGAGAAGAAGAAAAGGGATATAAATTGTAAAAGGTAATAAAGTATGATTATCAAATAAAGGTGATGGGGGATAACCATCGAGCAGAGGACGAATACTGGGGATAAATCGGTAAGTAAAGCAATGACAGGGACGACCGACAAGCTGGGGAAATAAAGAGACCATGATGGGGACGACCATCGGGTAAGGAAATAAGATTCTCTGGAGATTAGAGTAAAGGAAATGATGGAGACGGCCATCAGGTTTGCAAAGTAAAGTAAACAACGATGGGGACGGCCATCGGTTTAAAGAATAAATGGAATATTGATGAGGGATGGTCATCAAAAGGTGAAGGAAGATCACCTAGCAGGGGACATATGCTCTTTATCACGACATAGGACGAATGTCGGATAGAAAAGGTCGACGATGGGGACGGTCATCGGATAAGCATGATGAAGGACGATCATCAAGAGGTGAAGGAAGATCACCTAGCAGGGTACGGCTGCTTTCGGGGTTTATCATGACATAGGACGAATTTCAGATAACAACATCAACATTGGGGACGGCCATCGGATAAAATTATGAAGGACGATCATCGAAAGGTGAAGGACGATCACCTTAGCAGGGGACGACTGCTCTGTTGGGGATAAGGATGAGGGACGGTCATCCGAGGTGAAGGACGATCACTTGGCAGGGGACGACTGCCGAAAGATATCACGCCATAGGACAAATGACAGATGGAAAAGGGTTCCAATAATGGAGACTCCGCTGGGGAAAGGATGAGGGACGATCATCCATAGGTGAAGGACGATCACCTGGCAGGGTACGGCTGCCGAAAATATCACGACATAGGACAAATGTCGGATAGAAGGAAAATTACTTTTACTGGCGATTTGCTGGGGAATAGTAAACATTGACGAGTGTTTACATCCAAGAAATAAAAGGTATAAGTGTTTGACGCTGTGTATAGATTAGAGATGCGGACGAGCATCCTTAAGACCATGATACGGACGAGTATCGGTAGAAACAAACGCTGACGCATGTTCAGAGATGATGGTACGGACGAGTACCAACTGGTTGACAAAGAACACGGACGAGTGTCGAATCTGTGGGGAACGAGTGTATATAGGAGAAACGGACGAGTATCTGTATAAGTATGAACAAGTTTATGAAGTATGATCAAGACACGGACGAGTGTTTAACTTGCTGGGGAATGAGTATGACACGGACGGGTGTCATCATAGAAAGTGTATCATACTTATGAGTGTAAAAGGTGTTCTGGAAACCTGTGGGGATAGGTGACACAGACGGGTGTCAAGAGAGTGTATAAGCATTGGTTTGGTTTATATCTGCAGGGGATGATAGGACACGGACGAGTGTCGAAAGAATGTATGTGAACATGTGTTTGTATTTGAGAGTGCAAAGGGGACGCTTTGGCTTTCTGTGGGGAAGTGTGAGAGGACTCGGACGAGTGTCAAGAGGAACATGTCATGTATAAGTATCTGCTGATAAAAAGCATTCTGGAGACTTTAATTGGGGAGTGATGACAAAGATAGGTGTCAAAAGGAGCATGTATCTGTATTTGGGAGTGCAAAGGGGACGCTCTGGCTCTCCGCAGGGACTGTGAGTCTTTATATACATTACTGATGGAATATTGGTGGTGTTTGCGGGTGACTAGTTCAAACCTGACTTGTGATCATGCAATATGTTTGATTTTTTCCGTAATGCTCCGTATTAGACGGAATGCTACGGAGCAAAAGGCATCCCCCGTTTATGATTCTTACCATCATAATTATATCCAAGCAAAGTTCATTCGGTTGAGTTTATTTCCCTGTTCTTCTTCCACATAGTGCAAATTTTTCAGGTTTATTCGAGTATTCAATCACTCCATATCTTGAAAGTCTAAAAGTAATTTCTATTATTCATTTAAATTTGTAGATGATTGAATATGGGCAACTGTAACACCCTAAAATTTTCCCTCTCATTTCCATGCCATTTAGCATATCCTTTCATACATTGCATCGCATTTAGATCACAATTGCATCATAAACATACATGAACATACATCTCCATTTTAGATTTCATAGGTTGCGACTGACCTATATTTCTTCATGCGGCACATGCACAAAAATCTCAGAAGAAGCCAAAAGTTCTCGGTTGATTCAGAGGAGTTTAAGCTAAATATCAGTTTTATGGTGCAGTTTGCAAAAGTTATAACTTATACTCATAAAATTATTTTGGCTTCAAACTCAATAGTTTATACCGTTTCGGTATTCTCTACAGCTTTTGTGTTTGGCTCAAAGGCCAATTTATCAAGGAAAATGGCGGGAATTATTTGTTTCTGAAATTTCGGTTTCGCCGATTTACTGTGCTAGCGGTATTCAAGAGTTTGTAACTTCTGATTGGATCAACATGTCTGAGAGATTCATATGCCAAAATTTTCGTCTTGATATCCTTTCCAACTTTTGGGTTTTGGCCAAGAACTAATTCTTTGAAGAAGATCTCCGAATGTGCGAGTTTTTAGAGTCGACATAGTGAAAAACAGTAATGAACCTGTGAGTTTTGAACACTAAAAAATTCATAACTCTTGGCTCGTTCATCGGATTGATGTCGTTCCGGTACCTAAAATTCCATTTAGATGTGATCTTCATTATGTGAATTCAGTTTGGGTTAGGTCCGAGCGGAAGGATCCCAAAAATGCGAATTACCAGTAAGGTTCTTTGATGCAGTGCACTGTCTGTCAGATTTTGTAAAATTCATAACTCGGTCAATTTTCATAAGATTACACCCATTCTTGAAGCATTGGTTCACAAATTTTATCCTCTTCAAGTTCAAAGACAAACGCGAGTTCAAACGGTGCTCCAAAGATTACCATTTTGGTTTATTTCACAAAACTGAAGTGTTAAACCGAAGAAAAAGGCTGAAAGTGGTTTCACGAGAAAACTCATATCTCCCTCTTCGTTTGTTCAGTTGAGCTTACATTTTAAAACCAGGTTACTGACTCATATATCTACAACTTTTCTGTCAAAGTCGAGTCAAGATTATGCTTCGAAGAGGTTGACCTCGTCACATTTTCGAGAAGCAGACACCAAATAAGCCGAAAAAACAACTTATTCAGTGATGTCTTGCAGCTTAAACGTATCGATCGCACTCGATTTTGATCGTATGACGTCCATTCTTTTTGCATTGCAACCGTGATTCAGAGGCAGACGATATTGTGGAAGGCTCAGAGTCGAAATTTCTTGCCGAAGATATTGTTATTTTCATTTAAGCTGAAATTCTACCTTTTGCCTTTCATTTTACACTCCACTATATATTCTTTTGACCCACAATTTGTCTCAAGTTCAATCATAATTCACAAACACCAAAAACTCTCAGAAACTCTCTCTAAGGATCAAAGTTCATTCTCTCAAATTTTTCTAAAGAACACAACAACAACTTCATCAAGAACTCAAGAACACAACAATTTTGATCAAGCTTCCTGTAGCCGAGCCGCCACAAACCACCACCTCCGGTCAACTTCACCACAGTGCGACCACCATCTTTCGCCTCCGGCAGCCACACGACCTCTCCTCCTCTCCTCCATTCACGATTGCGTCTCACTCCCTCCGGATTCACAATTTCTTCGTTGATTCTTCACTTAGTTAGCTTCTTAAACTTTAACTCATGAATAATTGTTGAATTGTTTCTTGAATTGAATTTTCAAGTTGAATTCATATTGTGGAGATTATGTGCATTGATTCTTGATGTGGTTGTTGATTAATGTTTGATTTATTTATCCTAATAATTGTTGTGGTGCATAATTAGAAATGATTGTTAAAATTAACAGAATAATCGGTGCATGTTAGGTGTTTGACAAAATTCTTAAGAGGGTTAATTATTGTGACTTGATATTGATTGAAGTGCTTGACTTTTGAATTCATGCTTGTTTCAATGTGAAAATCCGAAATATGATAGATTGATGTCTAATCGATGATATTGTTCATGTATCGCATGTCGAGAATATGTTTTGGTCATAACTTCCTAACTGTAGCGCGTTTTCGCGAATGTGATTAGTGTAAATTGATTTTTTGATGATTCCGGAACCATTGGCGAATTTTTTAGTCAATTTCGGACAATTTTTTCAGCTATTTTGCAACTGCCAGCCGATGAAATTGGCCAAAAAGTCACACTTCCGAGCGGAATTTTCAAAAACCGATTGGATATTTGAATCTGTTGGCACGTTTTCAAGTTACCATGTGATTTTCGTTCAATTCCGAGTCGGTGATTTTTGACGCATTTTTTTTCTTCGTTTTAAGGCTTTTTAAGTTCGGTTTGGTGTGATTTTGATGCATTGATCTTGTTTTGAATTGTACTTATGTTTGTTGATCATTCACCATTCATTACATGTAAATTTGTTCGATTCCGGTTTGAGTTTGCATGTTGTTTATGTTAGTGCATAAGTGCTGCCCCGTTTTGAAACATAAATTTCAATGCATGTCCATGACTCGTATATTCATCTTTCTACTTGTTTTTGAGTTGTGAGGCAAAAGTGCAACTTCCAGTTGCACCTCTTTTTGGTTTCTAATGCGTTTGTTGAGTTCATGCAAGGTTCTCGCAAATATCTTAACGACGGTGCTTGGTTGGTATTCCACTTTATTTGTGTGTAGGGCATTTATGTGGTCGCATCTGACTTGCACATCTTGAGTGATTTATTCTCACTCTGATGATTTGAGCTTATATGGGAAATGCAATGTCCGACTTGCTTTGTTTGTGGATGCTAGCTTGTTCAAGCGGACCTCTGGGTTTCTATCTTCTATTTAGCTTGTTGGTACTTCGGATTTAGATCCTCACGCTTCACAGAGTCTTTATGGAAGATAAGAATTTGTTTCGCTTATGGGAGATTACAAGACCTTGCATGAAGTTTTTGGGTTCTTTTATATGAAGAATCGGTACTTCAATCAAGTAAGAAATCTCGACTTTCTCCACTTTAATGAATCATTCTAGTTGTATGTGACTTAGGATCATATAACGTAAGGTGCATATTGAGCCCACCCACCTGAGGCACTGGATGTATTTGTGATGTATGATGATTTCTGACGTTATCGGAGCTTAGGGATTAGGTTACAGATTATAGAATTCGCTTCCTTTCACTTTCCCTTAAATCTCCGTTTTTGCCCGTTTCGTCACAATTATTAAAAATAGTTTCGGGTTTGATAAAATTCTGGAAACATTCATGAGTGATACTTATCCTCTTAATTAATTTTGTATAATTGTTATTTCCAGATTTGAATGGTTTTAGTAATTAATTTGGATTTTTCATTCCAAGTTGTCCCAAAATGAATGGTTTTGACATAAGGGACCACAAACAATTTTTTCCCATAGGTGTGAGACCTATTTTTTGTGTGTGTGATTAACCACTGTAATTTATGACATTTTGATGCTACTTAGGCATTTTTTCATAATTTTTGGTGCCCTTTTTGATCCACTTTGTGGTGTTGTTTGACGGCGATCATGCCTTGTTATCTTGACTATTAAGTGAATTGTTTTGGCACTTTGTTGCATAATTGTGTGAATCCTTTTGGACCATGTAAACTACTGACTTTACTATGTTAGGAATTTAATTTCATAATTTTTCAAGCCTTTTTTCTATTTTTCACGTCACCTAGATTATAGGTCCGATTATGTGTTTATTTGCTCCATACCCTAGATGTTAGGAAGGCATTCATGCCATTTTCTTGAGATACCTTTTGGTAACTTTTAGGAGTTATTTATAGGTCAATTTTAAGTCCTTAAATTACAGTTATAGGTCACTTTTTGAACCATATTCATTTGGTTTGTTTTTGTGTTTCAAAATGCATACTTATTTGAACATGTAACATAAACTTGGTTCTCTTCTCCTCTAAATGTTAACGTGACTTATGTGGGAATCATAAATGTAAAGCCATGCACTCTAATTTCATCTCATACCTTGTATGCTACTGACCCATAATCATCTTATGCATATTCAGATGTCATTCATCTTTAACTTGCATCATTTGTAATCTTATGCGACACCATGTTTCATTTGTTCTCACATCTTCTTCTCCTTGCTCCATATGCTTACGCCATTGCATCCATGATGGTATGTTAATTAATAAACATTCATAAGCATTCAATACTTACTTTGATACTAATTTCATGTATTAATTCATGCTTGTAAGCCATACGCATTTGTACTTCATCCATAAGCCCTAACTTGCATTTAGGTGAACGTTTTGTACATAGTTTGACATAGTTTGATCTTGTGGGGTATCCTAGCATACTTAGGGACCTATAGCATGTATCTAATGACTTTAGAAGTCATATAACTTTTAGGTACATTCACCTTTAGACCTAGGTCTCATTTTGAACCATAGTTCCATTCTAGGACGTTTATGGTACTTAATCGCTTTTATGCTTTGATTTTACTTTCAATATGCATTGTCATGCTAACTTTTGTTTTGTAGGGGGGAAGATTGAAGTAAGAGTAACTTCATTCCTATCTCTTATGCATTATAATTGTGTTTTCCTTAGCACCTTGTGCTTTTCTCTTAGGCTTTCCCTTTCTTTAGAGACAACTTAACTTCCTTAGGAAGTAAGTTAGTTTCTAACTCTCTTTTCTTCTTTTCCTTTTTCTTCCTTAGGATTAGAAAACTTCACAAACCATTAGGATCTCCCTTTTGTATATGATAACTAACTTAGGGTTGTCTCTTAGTCCCCCTTAGTCTTTTCCTTTTTTCAACTTGAGTCTTTCTTTCTCACCTCGTGAAGAAAATAATAAAACATCTAATAAAGGTTGAATGTTCTCATACGCCATGGGACTTTGTTACGGAATACTCATACGCATCCTGTTTCGGGGCGAGGTGTAGGTTATCTACCACGATGGATAAGTCTAAGTATGAGAATGTTTCACAAACAACAAATTCAAAAACACTTCTCATAAAAGACAACCAACAAAGACATCGCGTCTTCTCTTCTCATTTCATACTCTTTGCGGACGAATACGACTTGCCTCGACAGTTTAAACTACGACACGGTAAGCACACTCGAGTCAGAGCCAGTAACACCTGAGCTAGAGCTATGGCAACGTCATCTTAAAAAACACAAGAAAATTCCCGCCTTAGTTAGACGAATTACGACGACTCTGATCCTCACGTTCTTTTCCAGTTCCTTTCTCATTTCAATTCCATTCCAGTTAGCGGATTCTTTCGTTCAACAACATCTTATTTCTCACCCTTTGAAACAGACTAGCAAGCGTGGATCCCGTCGGGTACGGAGGACGGTTTGGGATGTTAATACCTTCCCCGTTCGTAACCGACTTCCGGACCCAGATCTTTGGTTTGCAAGGCCTCGTCCTTTCCTTCTTCCTTAGGTTTGTGCAGCATTACCTTTCCCGTTCCTTCGGGATAAAAATGCTTGGCTGGTGACTCTACCTTTTTCGCGCCACTTTCACGTTTTTACTAGGATGAAAATCCCGGGAGCGACACAAGGGTGCAAAATGTTTTAGTGAAGATTGCGTGCTGCTGAGATCTAATCAGAATGATTGTCGAATTGGTAGTTGTTTCTACTACTAGTCATGGTTAATGATAGTCTGGATCCTGTATAGCAAGCAAACTAAGAGCACTTGTTTTGGAATATGTGAAAAAATCCAAAATCAAATGTGTCTTGTATGGATATATAAGATTTTGGTGATCTTGGTGGTATTCTCAGAAAGCTAGGATTTTGTAAAACTCATGATTGATTTTTCAGTTTGAAAGTACGGTATGTGAAGTTGAGTATTAGTGAAGTTTATGCTCAACTGGAGTTTTGGCTATCCCTGACACAGGGAGAGCTTTCTAATCTTATCTGGAGCTAACCTTAAAATTAAAATATCAGATTGATGTATAACTATCTGGTAAGGATATTATACAAGGATTTAAGATCAATTATTGTTTGTGGAGTTCACAAATATTTTGATTGATTATCCTTATGATTCAAGACTGATGATGTTCAATAAGATGTTTGGAACATCTCAGAGTTTGTGCAGAATCATATGAGGGGTTATGTTATTCCATGGAAGTTGGCCTGAATATTGGATTCAGTCTTGTGTTACAGGAGTTGTGTCTTTCTGGAAAGTTTCTTGGTTAGTAGTTGGTCTGGATATTGTTGATTCTGAAGATAGAGATGATTGACTATGTAGACATCATAACATTGATGACCATCCGGAATGGTCTATTTATGGTTCAGGTGCAGACCATAATGATCATCATGAAGTTAAAATAGATAGAAATATCTGAACTTTGTGAAGAATTATTTACTCAAGGAAAGGTGTCATCCTTGGTATGGCTATGAGGTGTGGTTCTTAACTATTCCTTTTGAAGTTTCATATAGTGGCAGGTTTGAGGACTTTAAAGAAACACTGGCAGACTTTCATCATTGTGTGAGGTTGGTAGGAATTACTACAAAATCAACAGAATGGAGGTTGTCTACTCAAACTTGGTTGGTGAATGAAGTCTATGAAAGTATGGGACTCTTGTTCTGTTTAGGGAGGAATTTCTTTCAAGTAGCAGAAGAAAGAGTTGAATTCAACACTTGGATTTTGACTTATAATGTTCTAACATCTAGTTTAACATCAGAATCTCAGTTTATGAAGTGGCACATCAATTTAAGATAGGATGGTTTACATGAATGAAAAATTGAATGCTTCAAAAAGATTGCTCTCTTGATAGTTTGCCGAAGCTGCAAGAAGAAGAAGATATTATATGCTTAGAGATAGTAAGCAAGTGGAACATGTGATTTGAAGATCAATTTTAGTGAGGAGATCAGGATATCTGTGATAATATTGACAAACGTGAAGAAGAAAATTTGTGGCAATTGGCTTTTTTATATGAGGATTCATAAATGAGGTGATCAGTCTATGGAAGTTGGTTGATCTCTATAGTGGATTCGAAGAATCAAGAGAATCGGAGTGTGGCAGCTGGTTGGTCTTGAGGATTGTCTTGGAACAAGTTACTCTTAGGCAGAAGGGTGATGAGTTGATGACTCGAGGAGTTTTGTTCTCCTTGAAGGTGGATGGGAGTTTATTTATCTTTCTGGAGTTCTGATTCAAGTTGGTGACACAGTGTTGTTGAAGGTCTTGAGTTTTTGGATTACTATGCTATAGTAAGTCCAGTTGGTGGAACATATCAAGAATAATGGTGATAATGTCTTGGTGTGTGGAAGATGTTTTAGATGGTGTTAGTACATTATCTGGGATTTTCCTACATTGTATCTAAAGAGATTTGATCAGTGCATTTTGGTGCACATTCCTCTATGTTTACACTTATGCATTTTCATACTTTACTTTGGTTATTTTTTTATTTTAATGTATTTTTATAAATTAGTTTATTTTTGCACTTATTTGA
The DNA here is from genome assembly GCA_963966055.1 of Lathyrus aphaca. Lineage (NCBI taxonomy): Eukaryota > Viridiplantae > Streptophyta > Magnoliopsida > Fabales > Fabaceae > Lathyrus > Lathyrus aphaca. The sequence continues at coordinate 144,168,105 of OZ014523.1, forward strand.
TTTTCACACTTTATTGTCAGCATTAGCAGTCTGCACTAAAATGATCATAACTAGAGCTACAGGAATCGGCTTGAGACGTTCTACCAATCAATGGAAAGCTAAGACAAAGACCTACAACTTTCATGTTTTAAGAAAAATATTATTCAGAGTGAATGATTCTCAAATTAGTCGTGGAAGTCAGAATCTAAATTTTGAGTTTTAAAAATAATTAGTTTTGGGCCGGGTTTGTTATATTTTAACCCAGTTAGGTTAGAAAGGGAATTTGTGGTACTTTCCTATACCTAGCAGTCGTGCCTTCTGTACCATAACCTTTTTTCACTTTTCTTTTCACGGATTTTTTTTTTGCTTTACGATTCATGGAGAACTAATTCCAAGGCAGAATCCTGCTGATCACAGGTTCCATCATACTTTGAGGTTACAATAACTTTCAATCCAAATTCTACATCTTTCAATGTTGTTATGTGATCATTGTTTACTTAATTCAATTATCATATATTAGTGTTGATTTAATTTGATTGTTGTAAGATCCTTGACAGTAGTCGCGTTAGCGTTTGTTTAATTCGTTATCGTGTTTGATCAAATCGTGTTTGCTTAATTCACGAGAGTTTAAATCTGTTTGCTTAATTTGGATAATAGGAACCTACATAAAATAAAACCAGTTGCGCTTGTCAATGAGTTTTATAATAAAATAGGAATAGATAATCCGCTTAGGAGGTTGAAATTATAATAACCGATGATAAGTCGGAATCCAAATCAGTAGGATTAGCCGTTTTAGCTTATTTGATAATCACTTTTTATTTTAATTGTTTTTTTCTTCAAACCAAAATATAAAACCCCATAAATCGTTACTATCGTTAGTTAATAAGATCAAGAATCCTTGTGAGACGATTCGAGTCATTGTCGTTATACTACGTTTTCAAAAATTACTCGTTTTTTATTCGTGCGTGACACGCAGATCAAATATGCATCGTTGTTGGGGATTCTTGTTGTTATTAACCGATTTTATAGTCATAGGTATAGTTTTCTTGCCAGCTTTTTTCTTTTTTGTTGTATTTGTTGATTTTCAGGGTTGCAATACCGGTTGCAGTATAGTGATATGTTTTCCAGCCTTTCAGGTAAGTTGGAAGCTACTGTATCGATTTACTCCAATTTTTTTTCCAGGAAATCAGAAATAAATCGAAGAAAAATACTCTTTTAGAATAAAATTCAAAAAGATTTTGACCCTCAAAATCGCAAATTTTGTGTTTTTCTAGTTTATTTGATTTATTTTCTCTTTTCATATTTTCAAAAAAATCTGAAAAATTTTTGTGCGAGCTTTATTTGATTTATTTAGATTTTTAGCATTATTTTTATATTTTTTATATTTTATTTTAATCGCTTTTCTTTTTTTCCATTCTTTTTAAATCTGCACTGATTTTATTTGATTTTGTGTTGAAATTTATAATCATATCTTGGCTGATCAAAGAACTATGAGAGAACTGGTTACACTTGTGAATTATAATTCGGGATAAATATACAAACCCCCCTGACATTAGGGCGTGATTTGATTTTCCCCCTTTAAGTTTTTTTTAATAGAGACCCCCTTATAAAACCCAAAACCAGAATTTACCACCCCTTATTACCTCAATGCTGACTAAGTGAAGGGTGACTGGATGTTATGATGCTGATTGTACTCCAATTATAAACCGGCTCTTTCTCTCTCTTCAACAATTTCATTGATCTCTGCAACTTTTTCAGCCCCACCACACCATTATTTTCCACACAGTAATAATAATAATAATTTGCTGTGAAAAAGGAATCCAAGAAAACCAACAAAATTACAAACTCTTATTTTGTTTTCTTTTCTCTGTTACATGCATGTCTTCAATTCTTTATACTAAACCTTTTTCTGGTTTCAAGAAGAATCATTTTTGGTGTGAAACAACAAATAGTCCTAGAGCACAAGAACATTACAAACATTATTGTCGGGAAAAACATGAGTCAAAGGTTGTTAGTCTTGGTTTAGTTGATGTTCTGGTTGATGATGAAAAAAATAGTGAATTGAATTAGAAGTTGGAAAACAGAACGATTTTGTTTGGATCTCAGTTGAAGATTCAGATTCCGTCTATTTCTTCTTCGTCGTAATCATCATCGTCGTCTTTATTGAGAGGTGATTTCGGAATAAAGGCTCTGAATTCTCATCTGGGTTCTTCTGGAAGCTTCTCATTCTCTCATTCAAAGGTTCAAGCAACAATTTTGTGAAAAATGCATGTTGCATTATTCAGACCGATACATATTTGGTCTCGAAGAAATTGAACCTGCTTATTTTGCAATGAATATTTTGACTTGAATAGACTGCTTTTGCTCTATGGAATAAATCTGAAATCCATGTTCATGAACATAGAACCCTTATTCTTCAAGTTCTATCAATTGGCCATAATTTTGTGAAATTGTTTTTGGGTTTATGTTCAAATTAGGTTCAGAAACAAGGTTCAAGCAAGAAAATATAAAAACCACATGAAAAAGTACTGATTAAAGCACTACAAATTTCCAGAAACCGGTAGTTCTATGAGTTTTCCGATGAAGCTTCAAGAACACAGATCTTCATCTTCAACAAGGGGGCATCTTATAGTAACAACAACTCCATCTCTAGTTCTACCACAAGGTATTGCATGATAAATTGATCATTGAATTAGTTCAAAAGCTTCCTTTATTGGCATGTCATATTTGTACCTACTCTCCAATACACCATAAGCTTCCTCTATTGACATCTCATCTTTGTTTGATGCAGGGTTGGTAGGACAATTTCTTGGCACAATATGGATCAAGGTTATGACAAGTCCTTCAGGTTGGCATGAAAGCTTAATCAAGGCATGAAGCTTTGGTAAAAAGATCAAGAATCATGAAGAACAAGACTAGGGATAACTTGGGAGTGAAGATAATGTATGTTATAATCCTGTTAACTGTTAGTTGCTTAGGTTAGTTGTGAGCAATTGGTGACAATCATGTTTGTTATGTTAGCTTTGTTAGAGTTAGTGAAAATGAAATTGAACTAGTTAGTTATGTCAAGTCTGTGCAGTCATAATTGTGAAATTGGATTTCACTTTGTTTGTCAATTGCATTGCAGTTAGAATGTTAGTATGGAATTAAGCTTGATGGAGTTTGGCTTCAGTTTTGAAACTTTGAAGTTTTTATGAATTAATGATGCTTGGATAAATTAATATGGAATGATGTCGAATGCTGTTCGGTTATAAGCTTGGATAAACTGTGAAGTTTATTAGTGGTTGGCGAAGTTAGATGCTAAGCTTAATTTGCTTCTGGGTAATGTAAGCATATGTTTAAGGAAATGAAGAAGATGAAGTAAAGTCAACAAGCCTAGTCAGTATTGATGTAAAAGGGGGTGGTAAATTCTGGTTTTGGGTTTTATAAGGGGGTCTCTATTAAAAAATAAAACTTAAAGGGGGGAAATCAAATCACACCCTAATGGCAGGTGGTTTGTATATTTATCCCTTATAATTATTTATGTATTGAATATCCTAATGTTGTTGATGCACCTTTCGAATTGAAATTTGGCTTAATACACTTGTTGCCAAGTTTTAATGGTTTTGTAGGCGAGGATCCGAATAAGCATCTAAAGGAATTTTAGGTTGGGTGCTCTACACCTTCCGAACTTTCACTAGAGGACCTTGTCAAGAAAATGGCTGCAAATAATCTTTAGTTTCAGCAAGAAACATATTATAGTCTTCAAGCTTTGCAAACACAGCTTGATCAACATACCACTTCGATGAATGCCATGCAATAAGCTCAAGGATCAAACCAACAGCCTTTGGAAGAACATTATATTTTTCAAAAAGAGTTGCCTTCTGAAACTGTTGATGATACTTGTATTAATTTTTTTGCAGCTGATTTTCCATCATTGTCTGATTTTGATGATGTTTACTCTTGTGATGTTTGTACTGACACTAAAATTTTCTATATTTGTGCTGAAATTGAGGTTGCCTTGCAAGTTGATATTCTTACTGCAAATGAGGCTGAAGATGAATTTGTTCACGTCAATGAAGCTCTCGACACCCCGACTTTCCGGAACAAACCATCCATCGAGAAATCACTCTCTTTAGAGCTGAAGCCACTTCCTAATAATTTATTTGAATTTGTGCAGGAAGAGAAATCATTACAGGAACATAAGAAGGGAATTGGATGGACTTTTTTTGACACTTGTGATATTAGCCCATCCATGAGTATGCATATGATCTCTATTGAAGATGGAACAAAAGTAGTGAGGTTGTCCCTTAATCCTTTGATTCTTAAAGTTGTAGAAAAGGAGATCACTATCACGTGCACATTCAACACTTTTACTTATCGAAGATTCTTCTTTGATCCTGGAATAAAAGGTGAAGGCACTAATAAAAACTTCAAGATTAATGGATACTACACAAAGCTACTCTTTGAGATCCCCACTTTGGAAGAAGAAACTGTAGAAGAGATCTCTTTAGGAAATGTTACTTATGTGATTACCTATCCACCTTGAATACTCGGGTGTGTTCTTTCCTTTCCCTCCCTCTTATTTTATATTTATGTCCTTTCGTTGAGGACAATGCTTGTTTTAAGTGTGGGGGAGGGAATAATTTATTTTCTTTGTTTTTGTTTTGTTTTTGTTTGTTTTGTTTTAGAAGCTCTAGGAATTTTTTTCGAAAGTTTTAGGCTATAGATTGTTTTGAGATTAGTTGTGAAGACTTGGGAAAAATTCACAAGATCGGTATCGTTTTAACACTTTAAGTCTCCTGAATATGGAAATCAGTTTGAATTCTTTTTATGCAATAGCCATGAGTTCTCATCCTTTAATAGCTCTTAAGTAGTTTATCAAGCAGTCAGCACCAAGTAATTGACTTGATGCAAATAAGTGAATGATCCTATAATTAATAATAAATCTAAATAGGAATCCGCCTTTTAAGTTAGGTGAACCTCACCCGGTCATTTAGCCTAACGGATGTGAAACCTTCAAAAAAAAATTGTTGTTGCTAAAGTAACTTTAAAATATTGACAAGATATGGATTATAGTCACTAACAAACTTATTTACCATGTGTATGAATAGATAACGGGCTTAATGTGTTTGCGCTAGAATGAAAGAGATAAAAAAGGAGGATGAGTAAGTTAGGATTATGCATAATAACATGATTCAGATTGGTTTGTATAGTAGTGAGGCTTATGACCGCACAATTGCTGATTTGTGTTCTTACGATATCCTTAGTATGCAAGATTAGTACCTATCGATGCTATCTTAACCAAAGAAGAGTTTGTAGCCTGGAATGAGTATCTGAATGTTGTTGTGTTTCTTGAGTTTTGATTTCTATTTTGCTCGGAGTGCAAAAGTTCAAGTGTGAGGGAATTTGATCACTGCATTTTGGTGCACATTCCTCTATGTTTACACTTATGCGTTTTCATACTTTACTTTGGTTATTTTTCTATTTTAATGTGTTTTTATAAATTAGTTTATTTTTGCACTTATTTGATTTTCGCACTTTATTTTCAGCATTAGCAATCTGCACTAAAATGATCATAACTAGAGCTATAGGAATCGGCTTGAGATGTTCTACCAGTCGATGGAAAGCTAAGACAGAGACCTACAACTTTCTTGTTTTATGAAAAATATTATTCGGAGTGAATGATTCTCAAATTAGTCGTGGAAGTCAGAATATTGAATTCTGAGTTTTAAAAATAATTGAGTTGAGAAAGGGAATTTGTTATGTTTTAACCCAGTTGGGTTAGAAAGGGAATTTGTGGTACTTTCATATACCTAGCAGTTGTGCCTTCTGTACCATAACCTTTTTTCACTTTTCTTTTCACGAATTTTATTTTTGCTTTATGATTCATGGAGAACTAATTCCAAGGCAGAATCCTGCTGATTACAGGTTCCATCATACTTTGAGGCTACAATAATTTTCAATCCAAATTCTATTTCTTTCAATGTTGTTATGTGATCATTGTTTGCTTAATTCAATTATCATATATTAGTGTTGATTTAATTTTATTGTTGTATGATCCTTGACAGTAGTCGCGTTAGCGTTTGCTTAATTTGTTATCGTGTTTGATCAAATTGTGTTTGCTTCATTCACGAGAGCTTAAATCCGTTTGCTTAATTCAGATTAGGAACATACATCACATAAAACCATTTTCGCTTGTCAATGAGTTTTATAATCAAATAGGAATAGATAATCCTCAGGAGGTTGAAATTATAATAACCGATGATAAGTCAGAATCCAAATCAGTAGGATTAACCGTTTTAGCTTATTTGATAATCACTTTTTATTTTAATTGATTTTTCTTCAAATCAAAATCTAAAACCCCATAAATCGTTATTATCATTAGTTAATAAGATCAAGAACCCTTGTAAGACGATTCTAGTCATTGTCGCTATACTATGTTTTCAAAAATTACTCGTTTTTTATCCGTGCACGACACGCGGATCAAGTGTCTACCTTATCATATGGGAGAATGATTAAGTAGATGGTCTGCCTTGTAAGGAGAATGTAGAGAAGACTAAAGTAGACCAGGTAGTGATTGCTTGATATTATGAATGTGAATATTCATCAATTGTACCTTTTGTCAGAATTAAATGATTGGATGAGTATTGTTTGGATTGTCTGGAAGTAATATAGTCCCAATGTTAATTTAGCCTGTTAAGATGGGATGTTTTTGGAGCAGGTGATGACAGCAAACCAAGAGGGGATCATGTGTGTATTTGTACAAGGAATGATTGTGTTCAACATGTGAGTTGAACAAAGAGTGAGCGCTTGAAGACATGAAGATGCGTCTTATGTTTTTCATTCATCACAAAGGAGCACATGTCATCCTTGATAGGGGGAATGTTACACTTTTGTGCACCTGGACTTGTGAAGTAAAGGGGGAGTAGTACTTTCCTTTGTAATCTAGACAATGCATGTATTGACTTAAAAGAGAGAAAAGTAAATAATATCAAGTGCCATTTGATTGTTCATGCTCAGATTAATTGCCTTTGATAAGGATCTGTGATGTCACACATCATGTTGTAACGTGTTCTACTAAGTATGGTTAATTATTTCTTAGGCTGATATATTTTACTTAGTGTGTGAAACTAGTTGGAACATAAGATTACTCAGGAGAAGTGGAAAAATTGTTGTATGCTCATACCTTTTAGTTGGATAAAGTAGTTTTTTTTTGTTATGTTTGTCAATTTGTGGTAAACATTGGGAAAAGGGATAAGTGTTCATACATTGCTTAGTATGAGGTTTGTTATTGCTTCAAACACAAATAATGTCTTGGTGTTACAATGTTCCTTCTTGTGTTATCTAAATGAGATTTGTCTTGCGTGTTCAAAGGGTAGTATGAGTCCATATGGGATAAAGTTTCTATCTGCAGTATTAATTGATTCCAAAAGAGAGTGTGAACTGTGCATGTAGTGTTGCTAGTAGACAATATGTGGTAGGATGTTGGAACATGTGTTCCTTAAGCCAAACAATGAGTTATTGTGGACGGTGCTGACATAAGGATGTGAAATACGTGTTGTCTTTGTTTGAAAAAGTAAAGTTAGTCATTCAAAGTTTGTTTTGGACGGTTCACTTTAATTGGTGTAGAAGTTTTTGCTCCTAAAATAAAGAGCCTTGACCAAGAACGCGTCTGCATTCAAGGAATGGCCGTTACTTTCTAGGTCATAACTTGCTATTTACAGAGAGCAATTTTCCTCTTTCTGCTTGTGAGTGATTTCAATATTTCTTATCCTCTTATGGGTTTTGTTTGTATATGGGTGAGTACTGCATGGGTTTGGTGTTGTGAAGGGTGTATTTGCCAATTTTTAGCTAAAAAGGGGGGAAAAGGATTTACTCAGATGGTGTGCATAAGTGTTCAGTTCAAGTGGTTGGGCCAGATGTACCTCAGATATGGTCCGAAGATGTCAGGGAGGATGTTGAATGTTAGTCATTGTGACTTGTGTCATGAGTTATAAACACTATTGTGACTTGTGTTCTGAGTTACATAAGGGGATGGGTGACTTGTTCTCTTATGTCACCATTGATCTCCTTGAGAGGGAGTGTTTCTCAGCCTGTGAGGAATGTTTCTGGGAACCTGAATGGATAGGGGTAGTAGTGGATTAGTATGACCAAGAGTTCAGGACTTTCTACTCCTTGTCCACTGCTATTTCCACTAATGCTGAGGAAGGTTGTTAAGGAAGATGTCAAGCAACATGTCCTGACATGATGAAGAAAGCGTTGCTGTTTTTTTTTCTTCAGTTTTATTGTTGTAATATGTGTTGTAATTTTATATATTTGTTTTAGCCAAAATTTGCCAAAGGAGGAGATTGTTAGTTCTATATTTTTAGGATTGGCATCAATTTTGTAAAATAAATATAGCAACCATATATTGTATAAGATATTGCAAAATAATTATAGGTTAAGAAAATAAGTCTTATTGTGTGTCTGATCATGTTGAGTTGAAGTGTTTCAACATCTAGAGAAACATGTCGAAGAAGATGTCCTATGCAGTCATTCGACATCATGAACTGATACAAGTGGATTGAAGATTTTGTTATAATTTAACAGAAGTAGAATATTCAGAGATTTTAAATTCAAGGTGGCAATGATTTAAAGATCTTGAAGATTCAAATATGAATTAGAGAAAAATATTGAATAAATATAGACTTTCTAAATATAGAGATATTTTAGGAAGTTATAGTTTTGAAGATCTTTTCGTAGCAGATTTTTCTGCATATTTATAGCAGCTATTATGTTGTGTTTTAGAAGGCCCAAATCCATTTGGGATTAGGTTATAAAAAGAATTCTTGTAACCAAGTTTGATTAACTAAACCAATATGTATAATTTGTATCATTAGGGTTGAGTCTTGCAACATCGATACGATAAATGATGTAATCATTAGGGTTGTTTTTGTGTAAACCTCAAAGCTGTTAAGTAAGAGGTACATAGTTCTAGGAGGAAGCTTTTAAGTAAACTCTAAGGTGTTATCATGGAAATGAGTCTTCTGATTCTTAATTGTTAGTTTGTTATCACTGTTGTGATTGAGAGGGAAGTGAGATGCGTTTCTCATATCTAAATGTTGTGTAGATAGAAGTTTCATTGGTAATGATTAAGTGAGAAGATCATAAGCATAGTGGCTTGCTGAGGGTCTTTGAATTGATACTACATAGTGGATTTCCTTCCTAGCTTAGTAGCCCCCAGAGTAGATGTGTTTACATCAAACTGGGTTAACAATTAGACTGTGTTATTTTTGTTTTTTTGTATTGTATTATGTAGTGCTCTTGCTGGATGTCATTCAAGATGTCTAAACATCCTATAAGACATTTAAAATCTGTTATATCAGAATATAGTAATGTTACTGTTTGAACCTTGACATGAAATCAATATCAGAATAGATGTCTCATCATCTTACTTAAAATCTGATTCTGCTATACTATAATTTCACATTTCTTCATCCTCCCTCATGGAGTTTAAGCATAACAGTCGGTATTGCAATGTATATACACAAAATCATGAGTAAATACGAATGGATTACTTCAAGAAAAAAACATGTGCATTTTATTATGACTAACATTCAAAAACAAACAAGTTTCATGCATGCATACAAATGTTTAAACAAACAAAAGAAACTACAAATAAAAATGCAGTAAAGAAGCTGGACATTATCGTAATTGAGGAGGCTTGACTCCGTATGGACTTATTAGTCTTGGATAATTTCAATGACCAGTAGCCTTTTTATGGGCTTGCAATCTTCAATTAAATGGTCACATGTCAGGCATTGAAGACTGGCACAATGACCTGGCGATCTTTTGCCTACGTATCTCCATTGACCAATGAAGAATCATAGCGATGTAGTTCCCCCCACTAGGGATGAAAATGAATTGAAGGAAACAAACAATGCGATTACTGAGAGTATGTGAATACTTATGGCTTTATTGCTTTAGTTATTTTCTTACGAACTTTGATAAGAAGACTTCAAATCAAGACAAAAGCCATCTCCTTTATCTATTTGGAGCAAAGTTGACAACTTTAAAATCGATTAAATCATGTACCTTGTGGTGAAAAGCTTTACACCCGTCAATATGATGTCCTGGTGCCCCAGAATGAAAATCATAGAGGCGTTGGCATCCCATCCATCCGGTAGTGGAACAGGAGGTGGGGACAGCTTGCGAAGCTCAATCAATTTCAACTAAAGTAAATGTTGAAATAGATCAGTATGAGACATTGGTAAAGGGTCAAAAATTATTTCCCTCCTTTGTTGTTGTTGACGACCCTGTTGGGGGTTATGTTTGTGACGGTTTTGCTGTTGTGGATGTGTTGTGCCTAGGATAATCATAGCTGCAGTCTGGTAACATGAACCTTGAGTTTTCCTCTTTAGTTGGGCATATACTTCCCATGCTTCTCTTTCCTTTCATTTTTGTTCGTTCGAGAACAAATTCTTAGTTTCGAACATGGAGGCACCGTTGTTCTGAATCTTACCTTGCTTCATCCAGTTCTCGCCCCTCTCTCATGTTAGTATGATATCAGAAAAACCACTTGGCGAACACCCCTCAAGGTGCTCCATGAAATTCCCTGGGAGGGTATCCATGAACAAGTCTACCATTTCTCTCTCAAGAAGAGGTTGTTGAACTCTAGCAGCTAGCTCGTGCCACCTTTGCATATATTTTGTAAAGCTCTTTGTCACACCCCAAAATTTTACCCCTAACATTTCATATCATGCATTCATCACATTATTTTCATACATTGTTTTACTCAAGCATGAGGCTTGAAAGAAAATGTGAAAGATAGATTGTGGTTTTGGAGTTGGAGTTTGATTCAATTGTTATTTATTCTTGTCCTAATTCAAGTGTTGAGTTTGACCTGGTTTATTGCTTCAAAGTCAAAATTGTGTGTTCTCCATACAAGTGTTAGATGTTGCTTTGTTTGTATTCTAAAAGGATAGATTGTTAATCCCAATTAGAATCATGAAGATATTCTAACTAATTTGGAGGATTCAGGTTTAATGGGCTATTTGTGGATTTTGGTAGTTATATGAGTTTTCCAAGTTTAATTTCTAGTTTTCAAGACCATTCCATTTTTCCAAATTTATTTCTTAATTTCTAATCCATTTTCAAGTTCAAGTTTCAATCCCACTTTTCAATTTCTATTTCAAGGTTTCAATTCAATTTCCAATTTCTTTCCTAGTCTAAATTCATGCCAATTCAAATTTTTCAATTAGATTTCCATTTTCTAAGTTTCAATCTCTATTTAAATTTCTAATTTCATGTTTCAATTCTCATTTTCTAAGCTTCATCCAAATTTTAGCTTCATTTAAAAGTCATGTTTGTTTACGTCATTTGCTACTCAAAGTGCAATCACCATTCTTAACAAAAAAACTCCAATTTTGTCCAAAGTTTCTTCATTCAACTTCTTTCAAAATGTATGTCAAAATTATAAAATTTATTCCAAATATCAAAGTCATAAGTCTCATTCCAAAATCCATGTCCAAACTTAATTACAAGTTAAAGTAAAGAAATAATACATTTTTGTCATTTGATTTCAATAAGTCATAAGCATGTCCTTGACTTAGACTATTGCTTTCTTGCCAAGACTTGCTCCACTAAGACCCCCAAGTTTCCATGCCGAATATCAAATTTTATGTTCCTTGTGTGTTATTATCATCCTTCATGGCCAAATCTACCAATTTCTTGATGACAAGCCCAATGCACATGAAAATGGAAAGTAAAAAAAACAAGAGTTAGCATTCACATTATTTCATTCAAAGCATACACATTCATATTCATATCATATTCATCATAATTCACACTTCTTCATAAGCATATTCAATTCAACATCAAATATTTTAAATTTTCTCACATTGAATTTTTTTATCTAGCATATTCATCATGTTACCATACCTATTTCACAACAAAAAAGATAGTATAAAAGAAAACTAGTGGGGACCGCTTAGTTTATACTAGACGAAAATTTAGAATAATAATAACAGAACTGATGCAGTTTCAGACCACCCCTATACCATAACCTACACAAAAAGCATTCCAAAATTATATAAAATTATAGCCTATTACCTGAACTGTGTCATAGCCTGCAAGCTCCAACAAGTTAAAGAAACTGTTGCAGCAAACATGGAAGTGGATCCTGCAAGTCTGTAACCAAAAACCTGCGTCCTGCTTATGCAAAAATTTGAAAAAATCTCCACTCCATAAACCAAAAAACCTGAAGTTGAAAGGGACAAAACATCAGTATCAAACAAATGACTGATAACATAAACTTAGCCAACAAGTTTTCACAAAATTCAAATTCACAAAACCCTAGTTCACATGCTATATAAACTTTTTTCATATCAGTTGAAAAGGGTAGCCCTATCAACAGGAACCCTAGCCGCATACAAGAGCCCTAAGAATCACAAAAACCTAGCCGCACTACAGAAAATGAGAGAAAAGACTCTAAAGCACTAATATGCAGAACACACATAGAAACCATAACAAAAATCACCTCAGGATAGAGAAAGAAAGAAAGAAAAAAGATTTCAAACCTTGAATATACTCTTCAAGAATCCTAAACAAAATCCCCATACACCTCAACTTCAACAATCATCCTTGGACATCAACCTAATCCTTTTTCATCCACAACTATTTTCACGCCTCAATAATTTCTTCAGCCCCATCTGCATTCCCATCTGGACACCTCCACTGTGGATACCACAATGTCATTTTCCATAACAGCTACACATCCAACTACCACGGTTTTGTACGCGAATGAGAGGAATGAGAGATTTAAGAATATAGCCACCATGACCTCCCCTGAAACAACAACACAACATCAACAAAAAAGAACATCAATAGACACTCACAGGAAAAGAAAAAAGAAAGAAGATAGGCAAGCGGAAAGAAATAAGGGATCAGAGGAGTTACATGGGCATGAGTTGAAGAAGTATTCAGGAAGGTAGTCTCTGAACTTTTTACTTCTCTAAGAACTTGAGTCAAGTCTACTTGTTTGTTGTGTCTGGTTTCAATCTACATCTTTGAATGTGCTTTGTTCGCTTATCTGCATGATTTCACATTAGGGTTTCAATTTGGGATTTGGTTCGGTTTGAAGGTTTGGTTAGGTTTCCACAAAATCTAGGTTTGTATTTAGATTCAGAGCGAGATTTTGAGAGGGGTTAGTGTTTAACTTTTTGAGGTTTGGGTTTGTCTTCTCCGGCGAAAAGGTTTAGATTTCCGGTGGCTTCGTTTTTGAAAGAGGTATTGAGCAACAAGAGGGAATTGAGAGAGAGGAAAGTTAACGTTGAGAGTTTACGAAGAGTGAGAGAATGATTTTCGGTTTTGTTTTAGTTGACTCTCTAACTTTTTTGTTTCAACCCTCAAAATGCATGTGTCTCCATCGTGTTTACACCGGTGACACCGGTGACAAGTGTCACCGGTTTGTGTCCCTGTGGTTTGATTCCATCGCACACTTTTTACCCTCAGCCAACCCCACCGTAAACCCTCATATCACAACCTTTAGATGTAGGATCAATTGACTTAAGATCAATCCAACGCACCTGACGCAGTTTGACAGTCAACAAAGGTTGACTCGGTCCACCCTATAGACCCAAGCTGCATTTGGACCTCCATTTGCTTGGGCTTGAGTTTGTCTGTTGATTACACCCATCTTTTACTAATTTCCAACCTATTTTTTGGATTCATTTTTATTTCATTATTTATTTTGTTCTATTTATTTATTTTCTTGTTATTATTTTATTTATTTATTATCATTTTTATAAATATTCAAAAATACAAAGTAAATTTTATTTTAGTTAATTTAATTAATTAATTTGTTAATTGATTTATTAAATAATTGTATTTAATTTAGTTAACTAATTATCTTTTGATCGATTTTATTTGTGTAGTGTATGCTTATGCCTTTGCTCATCATTTAGTTGAATGATTATGTGCATGTCTTAAGAGAACTTGTATCGACCTGTTTATCGCATTTCAACTATATTTTGTCAAGAAAAATGAATACGCGCATACTAAGAATAACCGTTTCAAAGGATAATTTTAATTTCTTGGTCCAACGCCAAGTAAATCTTTTTACACACTTTATACACACACGTAAGTCGGTCATTTTTATTATCGCCATCTGCACGACTGTACGTGCCACAATATAAAGCAAATGCGATTTTTACTTAAAAATTTTCTCTTAATCAAATTACGAAAGAACTGAATTCTGGAGTCTAGCATTCCATGGATTCTTGAATGAATCACTCTTGAGGCTCACCCCATGAGACGTGTTTCATTCTCCCTTTCGTCTCTAAAACACACTCAAACATCAACCATAAACCAATGCGAATAACCACTAAAATCCAACACAAATACTCAAATAATTTTACATAATCAAATAATGAAAGAACTGAGCCTTGGAGTTTACCATTCCACGAATTCTTGAATGAAATGCTCCTGAGGTTCGCCCCACGAGATGTTGTTCATTCAAGCTTTCGCCTTTCAAGACACCTAATTATTACATATCAAATAACGAAAAAACTGAGTTCTGTATTCTAGCATTCCATAAATTCTTGATTGAATCATTCCCGAGGCTCGCCCCATAGGACGTGATTCATTCTCCCTTTCTTTCTTAAAATACTAAACAAGAGCAAACCTTTTTCCAAACGAACATTGTTTAAACTTTTTCTATCTCGCAGACAAGCTAGCGTTTCATCCTCCTATCGCGAGCAAACAAGCCAACACTTAGCAGTTAGAGAGCGGTTTAAATAATTGTTCATTAAAAACACCAAAAACTCGTAGTTACACGACCTACAAAGCTCTGACTTTCCCATTGCACAAGGGAATACGTAGGCACGAGGATTTTAATCCTTCGTGAGCACCCTAATAAAAAACTAACCTTTTCTCCATAATAATAATAATAATTAAAATATTTATTTCCCTTAAAACAAACATCTTAGCAAACCCTTTTAGAAGAAGACAATAGCATAAATAAACATTCAATCGCATAGTTAGACTAAGAGGTTCCCGTTGAGTACAACGGACGTGAGGGGTGTTATTAACTTCCTCTTGCATAGTCGACTCCCGAACTTAGATTAGTGGTTTCTTTGATCAAATCTTATCCTATTTAGGTTGTGTCCATATCTCTTTTTCTCTCGTTAGAATAAATAGAATTAGGTGGCGACTCTGTTGTTTTTTTTACGTCCATCGTGAGGATCGGATTTTTCGAGATACGACACTCTCAGATTTGTTTTGTGATAGACTTTGCAACTGAGTCCTGTTAGGGGCCATATCATTATTGTATTGGTATTTTTTAGGAATTATTCTCCGAGTTCCTTCCAATTACAGACAGTAGTTCGTTCTAGCTTCATGTACCATTTGAGGGATCCTCCTGACAAGTTATGTTGGAAGAAGTACATCCAGAGCTTCTTGTCCTTGGTGTAAGTATCAATCTTACGATAGTAAGCTTGAAGGTGGGTCTTGGGACATGAACATTTGTTGCACATGTCGAATCCAGGAGCCTTGAACTTTGGTGGGATCACCAACCCCTGAACAAACCCCATGTTCGAGACATCAATTCCTAAGGTATCCTTGCAATTGAGAGCCCGGACCTTCTCAACCAACATCTGGAAATCACGATGACTACCCCTAGCACCAAATCCCATATCCTCATTCAGCATAGAGAACTGGTCAACTTGATTGTCTTCCACGTGATGAACTGGGATAGGAATACCCACAGGGGTAGGAGGCCTTTCAACCCCTGCATGAATACCAGTGGCGTTAACAGGATTCCCTTGCGAGTCTATGTTGACTATGACACCTGGAGTCTCCACCTGTGGCGCATAAAGTATTTGAACCACAACCCGTAACTCATGTTGCCCTAGGGAAACCCCTTGTATCATATTCCTGAACTCGTTCATGCGTGTGAGGAGCTCTGCCAATTCAATTTGAACAACATCCATAATGTTTATGTGATTTTTTCGAGTGGCATACCTTTTAAGATGATGGTTCGCAATCTTTCCTGAATGGATGATAAGTTAGGAAACCCAAACAACCTGTAGAAATGCAAAAATGATATGCATTCCATGCAAATGATGTGTTCAGTTATTTCCAGTGAATCTATCTACTTTGATTCACCTTTTGATACAGAAGAAATCTAATAACATGATTCAGATATGAGATCCTCAGAAATATCTAAACATGTGTGCTGAAATGCTATGATGACATGTATGCAACTGGCATGTGATTAGTGGTATGATGTTGGTGTGGACTAGTGAGCCAAATGTCTGTGGATAGTCATAATAACAATATTATCTCTGTGTGAATTCCAGAACTGGGAATCAAAGAGCCACATGAACTCATATCAAATCAAAGAAAAGAACAAGGTCATGCGAACCAGAGAGAATGGGTAAGGGAGTCGGTTACGTGAAGGGAAGGTAATAGCACCCCTTCACGTCTGTCGTACCCTATGAGATCCACGCTTGCTTGTATATTTTTAAAGGGTAAGAATAACCTAATACTGAATTGGAAAGAAATGAGGAATGGGAAAATGTATGGAAAATAACGAATGTGCTCGAATGAGTCCTACCCCACTACCTACGTATCTCATGGGAATGAGAATCAGAGTCAACGTAGTTCCCCTAACTAGGGAGGAAATTTGTTTTTTTTGTGTTTTTTATGATTTGAATTGCTTATGCTTATGCTCAGGTATTGCAGGCTCCCCTTGAATGAGTGTATTTATCGTCTTGCAAATAGACAAGTCGAAGAGAGTTCCTTCGTTAAGAGTGAAGGAGATGAGGAGAGAATTCCTGTATGAAAGAGGCTTATTGTTGGTTTGAATGCTTTTAGAAGCTTTTATTTGTGTTTGCATGAGAAAGTGTACTCAAGTCCCTTTCCATGGAGTATGTACTTCTTACATCACTCAAAGATGAAATGAGAAAGAAGTACACCGAAGTAAGGAGATGATCCCCAAGAATTGGTTCCAAAGATTAGGGCTTAAGTAGAGGGGTCAAAAAAACCCTATTTGATAAGGCCCTAATATTTAGTACTTGGCCCGATTTTTTTAGGCCCCTACTAAATAAATATTTTCTTGGTCCTTTATTTTTAAACCCCTTCATATTTTTGTTTTTTTATGGGGCATAAGTAAGGGGTTCAAAATATAATAAACCAAATATTTTACTTGATAAATTTTTTTTTAAACTATATTTTTTCGAATAATATTTGATTTTCTTAAAAAAAAAATCGATATTTCGAAAAAAAAAACTCTATTTTTAGAAAAATTCTTCATATTTCGAAGAAAAACGATTTTCCCAAAACAAACTCGATCTTTTAAAAAAAACTTGATTTTTGAAAAAAAAAACACGATTTTTCCAATTAAAACTTGATTTTTCGAAAAATTCGATATTTTGATGAAAAAAACTCTATTTTTTGAAAAAAAAAACTTGATTTTTCGAATAAAAACTCAATTTTTTGAATAAAAACTCAATTTTTCGAAAAAAAAACTTGATTTTTCGAAAAAAAAACTCAATTTTTCGAAAAAAACTTGATTTACGAAAAAACAAACTCGATTTTTCGAACAAAAAAATCAACTCGATATTTCGAAAAAAAACTCGATTTGTCGAAAATCGATTTTTTTCAAAAATTAAAAATATCATTTAAAAAAAAACAAATTTGTTTGATGGAAAAAGTCAAATTTTAAAAATGTAGGGGGCCTTTAGCCCCTTATTAAATTTTAGGGGTCTTCACTCTAAGGATCCTACATATTTTATGGCTCATTAATTTTTAAAATTTTAAGCCCCATATATTTTAGGGGCCTAACATTTTAGATCCTAACCCCCTAAATTGACAACTCTAGGCTTAAGTACACAATCCCATTGTACTTCTTAAGTGTTTTTGTATTTTGAAGTGAAAAAGTACTTTTTAGGCTTTTGTTTGTGAGAATGACTTCAAGTTTAGACTTGTATATCATGCTAGACAAGCTTACATCATCCCAAGATGAGATAGATACAAATGCCCCATGGAATAAGTCCATAACGCAAGAAGTCATTTCAAACTTTATGAAGTCTTTTTGAGTTGTTTTGAGATGAGAGGAGAGAAATCACCAAAAGGATCTCAAAAGGTAAAATGTCTAAGGGAAACTAAACCTAATGAACTTGCCATGCTTGGTCGCATCGAGCCACTGCTCAATCGCTTTGAATATTTTCACTTTCTGTTGTAATTCTTTGTGTCAACCGGTCTTGAACCTGTTGCGCGTTTCACTTTGAATATTTCCCTGATTTTCTCGACCCCGAGTCGATTTCGTTTTAGTACTTTCTTCAACCCCCGAGTTGACTTGTTATTGACCCCCCGAGTCGATGTCATTTTTAGTTATTTCCTCAACCCCTGAGTTGATTTGTTCTTGACCCCCGAGTCAATGTTGTCATATTTGTTCTTGACCCCCGAGTCAATGATGTTGTCATTTCTTCAACCCCCGAGTTGATATCAGTTTTAGCTTGATACCTTTCGATCATTGAGTCGATGTCATTTTAGTTTTTTCCTCAACCCCCGAGTTGATTTGTTTTTGAGCCCCGAGTCAATGTTGTCATATTTGTTTTTGACCTCTGAGTCAATGTTGTCATTTGTTCTTGGCCCCCGAGTCAATGTTGTTATTTGTATTCTTGACCTCCGAGTCAATCTTGTTTCCTTTAGTTTCTCAACCCCCGAGTTGACTTGTTCTTGACCCCCGATTTAATATTGTCATCTTTATTCTTGTCCCCCGAGTCAATGTTGTTGTATTATGTTTGACCCCCGAGTTGATATTTTTTCTAGTTTGACCCCACGAGTCATTGTTGCCTTTAGGTTTTTGATCCCTGAGTCGATATTATCTTTATCCCTTCAACCCCTAAGTTGATATGTTATCTTTACTTTCTCAACCTCCGAGTTGATATGTTGTCATCCCCAGTGAGTCTTTACCCATGGTCGTCGATGTATCTGATATTTATCATTCATATCATTATCATCATTCATTGCATAAAATTACAAAAACGAGCTAGATAGATTGTAGTCCAGCATAACATTGCATTTAGGGGCAAAATTTCAAGTTATTTCTATATTTAAATACCTTTAACCCTGATTCCATGAGGATTAACATCACTAATGCCATATAGTAAAGTTATTTAAATAGGGGCAACTGTCACACCCCCAAATTTTACCCCTAACATTTCATATCACGCATTCATCACATTATTGTCATAAATTGGTTTATCAAGCACGAGGCTTGGAAGAAAATGTGAAGGAGAGATTGTGTTTTGGAATTAGAGTTTGATTCAATTGTTATTTATTCTTGTCCTAATTCAAGTGTTTAGTTTGACCTTGTTTATTGCTTCAAAGTCAAAATTGTGTGTTCTCCATACAAGCGTTGGATGTTTCTTTGTTTGTGTTCTAAAAGGATAGATTGTTAATTGTAACACCCACATTTTATACCCCCAAATAATCAATATAATCATTTAGGCACATGTTAAAATTTCATCAGAGTATAATTAAACATGGTATAAAAGAGGCATGCCGCATTATGCTCGAAATTAAAAACATACAACAACTGCTCAATAAAGATATGCAACAAACAAGGTAACTTACATACACAAGGATTTCATCCTTACACACGTATTCATCAATTCATTAAACAGCGGAAACAAAACATAACAATTTCAAACTTATATACTTATCATAAATATATATGCAAGTTTGAATCACCAAAATAATTCCATGTTTACATAAAACATTTCACATAAAAATACATATACAAATGTATTCACAAAAGGCATCAAGCCAACCCTAGCTACCCGTTGCTACATATCAGAGCCGACCGACCAAAACGATGAAGAAAAACTTCACAAAATATCATCCAGCAACCTACTCTGCAATGCCTCATAGAGCATCATAAAACAACAGAATGGTGAGAAACATTATCATAATAATATTGCATATAATTATATATCTGAACATATAAAATGCACATAAAGCATGTTCTCACCACAATTCATACCTCATCACCCATACACATCGCAACGTGTACATACACTAATCAAGCATTTTCATCATGCACCAATTCACATAAACTTACATAAACTCATATCATTTATGTTTATTCCTCAACTCTATTTATTCCACATAAACATACATCTAGCTATGCTTAATCACACATATACATTACAAATGTATAAATCACATACATATACATATCAAACATGCATATATACAATCAAGTATGTTTCATCACACATACTATCATCTCCACAATACTCCAAATAAACAGTTACACATTCATGTTTATTTCTGCATATCATAATTAAAATGATAAAATGCAACTCATAGAGACCGACACACGACTCTATGCAGATGCGAATGCGGTACCGACTCAACATTTCAGCAGGTTCACTCAGGAACCAAATGGAATCATCGCTTGTTACCTAAAGTAACTCCCCGTCGGGCACACGATGTTCACCCATTGCTCACACCCCACATGGGCACATAATGTTTATGGATTGCTCACACCCCACACGGGCACACAATCCGATTGCTCACACCCCACACAGGCACACAATCAATATGAATAAATCACCCATCGCTCACACCCCACACGGGCACACGATGTTTCTGGATTGCTCACACCACACACGGGCACACAATCCGATCGCTCACACCCCACATGGGCACACGATCTTATTGTAGTCATCACTCACACTCCACATGAGCACACGATGCTACAACGGATTCACAAAGAATCCCACAGCACGAGAATGCATACATTATGCTTGCATGCAAAATGACACACAACATTCTTGAAAATGCATACATATTCACAATATAGTTATGCATTCATCTCATACAATTAGCATACATTCGCATTTAATTCAAGCAATGTATCTACTTGCCAAACGGCCACAACACAACAATCAAACCCATATATCCATAATTAACATAATTACGTTTTTATCGGAAAATTCGGGTAAAAGTCGGCTAAACATTACATATTTTAGCATCATTAGGTTCTACATGTTTTTAGCTTTGAATCGATATAAGGATCACTAAAAACGGATACCTTAAACTCAAGTTACGAAACAAAACATAAAAACCCAAAAATCCTCCCAGGCTCGCTGAGCGACGAACAGCTCGCTGAGCGAAAATCACCCTGGAACTTTCGTTGAGCGAGGGGTAGCTCGATGAGCGACCACTGCGGTTTTAGCAACATCCCAGCTGCGAACAGTCAACCTCAACCACTCCAAAACTCCTCTAAACCCATACAAACATGATCAATAACATATATCTAACATCATACTTCGATTATAACGATTTCTAACTGATTTATCTACTAATTTCTCACATTTTCTCCTAAACCCTAACTATTTATCTTCTCTAAACTTCCATCAAAACCAAAACTCAACCAATCAAACACATACATAATCATACACAATATTAAGATAACAATGCTTATCACCCTTACCCGATTATTTCAATTTCTTGGAGCAATCTTGAAGCTTTTCCAACTTTTCCTGTTTTCTCTTCTTTTCTCTTCTCTCCTTTTTCTTTCTTCTCTTTTTCTTTCTACCTTTTCTTTCTCTTCTTACCAACTTTTATATTTCACTCTTTCTCACTCTCTTAAATTTTCTTTCTATTTTCTACTCTCTCCAACCAAATATCAATTCTCACACAAAAATACCAATTCTACTAATTCTAACTTATCACTAATTAACAAAAGTCTAAAATACCCTCTTATCCAATTTTTCCCGAAAATTCATAAAACGGTAAATATCACATATCACACCAATATATCACATTAATTCATCAACATATTATATCATCATATTAATTTCACAAATAAAATAATAATTACTCAATTAAAATAAAAGACTCCAACAAAATGGGAATTATCGAATTGGGGCGTTACAACTCTCCCCCACTTTAGAAATTTTCGTCCTCGAAAATATTACCTTATTCAAATAACTCCGGATACGACTCGCGCATCCCACTCTCCAATTCCCAAGTCATATTACCTTCTGCAGCGCCTCCCCACGCCACTTTCACAAGTGCAATATCCTTGCCTCTTAGCTTCTTAATTTCACGATCCAAAATCCTAACCGGCAAAGCTTCCACCGCAAGGTTATCTCTTACCTCCACCTCATCCATAGGAATAACATTTGACGGATCCGAAACATACTTACGAAGTTGCGAAACATGGAACACATCATGTAAATTCGAAAGATTCGGAGGCAACGCCACACGATAAGCCACAACACCAACTTGTGCAGTAATATGATACGGCCCAATAAAACGAGAAGTCAACTTCTTCGACTTCAAAGAACGACCTACACCCGTAACCGGTGTAACTCTCAAAAACACATGGTCGCCTTCTTGAAACTCAAGATCCTTCCTCCTCTTGTCATGATAACTCTTTTGTCTACTTTGAGAAGCTCTCATCTTCTCCCGAATAAACTTCACCTTTTCCGTAGTTTGTTGTACCATCTCCGGTCCAACTATTGTTATCTCCCCGGTTTCATGCCAAAACAAAGGTGTTCGACATCTCCGACCATACAAGGCCTCAAATGGTGCCATACCAATACTCGAATGAAAACTGTTATTATAGGTGAACTCAATCAATGCTAAATAACTATCCCAAATACCACCTTGTTCTAGCACACAAGCACGCAACAAATCCTCTAACGATTGGATCGTCCTCTCGGTTTGACCGTCCGTTTGCGGACGGTAAGCCGAACTCAATCTTAGCTTAGAACCCAAAGCCTTTTGAAAACTTTCCCAAAATCTCGATGTAAATCTAGGATCTCTATCCGATACAATACTCTTAGGAACTCCATGTAACTTCACAATCACAGAAACATAAATCTCGGCTAGCTTCTCCAAAGAATAACTAACATCCATCGGAATTAAGTGAGCAGATTTAGTAAGTCTATCCACAATCACCCAAATAGCATTATGTCCTCTTTGCGTATTCGGCAAACCCGTAACAAAATCCATCGATATACTATCCCATTTCCATTCCAGAATATCCAACGGTTGCATCAAACCACTAGGCTTTTGATGTTCCACCTTAGATTTCTGATAAGTCAAACACGCATACACAAAATGAGCTACATCTCTCTTTAATCTGGACCACCAAAAGATCTTCTTCAAATCTTGATACATCTTATTTTCTCCCGGATGAATACTTAAATTTCTCTGGTGTCCTTCTTCCAATGTCACCTTTTTCAACTCCTCATCATCGGGAATACAAAAACGACCACGGAATCTCAAAACTCCAAAATTATTAACCTTGAAATCCTCATTCTCATTCATCATCAAATTAACAAATTTCAAATCCAACTTTTTCTTTTCACAAACGGTTGCAAGAAAGTCATTCGTAACATGAAGCATACCAAGTCTCACACTTCTTGGCGTCATCTCACAAACCAAACTCAAGTCTCTAAAATTCTCCAAAAGTTCCCATTCTCTTATCATCAATTCGCACATATGTAGCAACTTACGACTCAAGGCATCGGCCACCACATTCGCCTTACCCGGATGGTAATTCAAACCAAAATCATAATCCTTCAAAAGTTCTAACCATCTCCTTTGTCTCATGTTCAATTCCTTTTGATCAAATAAATACTTCAAACTTTTGTGATCACTAAAAACTTCAAATCTTGTACCATAAAGATAATGCCTCCAAATTCTTAGAGCGAAAACCACGGCCGCTAATTCCAAATCATGCGTAGGATAATTCTTTTCATGCAGTCTCAATTATCTTGAAGCATAAGCTACAACTTTTCCATCTTGCATCAAAACACCACCTAACCCAAACAATGAAGCATCACAAAACACCACAAATGGTTCCGTCGGATTCGGCAAAATCAAGATCGGAGCCGTTGTTAACCTTCTTTTAAGTTCCATGAAACTCTCTTCACAATGAATATCCCAAATGAAAGCTTTTCCTTTACAAGTCAACTGCGTTAACGGAAGTGTCAACTTCGAGAATCCTTCAATAAACATCCGATAATAACCCGCCAAACCTAAAAAGCTTCGAATCTCGGTAGCTGATCTAGGAACTTCCAATTGAATTACCGCATCAATCTTGGATGGATCAAAACTAATTCCACCATCGGAAATAACATGCCCAAGAAAACTTACCTTCGACAACCAAAACTCGCACTTTGACAACTTAGCATACAATTGCTTCTCTTTCAAAATCTGTAACACAATCCTTAAATGCTCTTCATGCTCTTCTTGAGAATTAGAATAAATCAAAATGTCGTCGATGAACACAACCACAAAACGATCCAAATGTTCATGAAAAATAAGATTCATGCATGTATTCCATAAACACACCCGGCGCATTAGAAACTCCGAATGGCATCACGAAATAAGCGTAATGACCATACCGTGTCCTAAAAGTTGTCTTTTGAATATCCTCCTCTTTTACACGAATCTGGTGATATCCTGATCTCAAATCAATCTTAATAAAAACATGCGCACCAACCAATTGATCCATCAAATCATCAATCCTCGAAAGCGAATATTTGTTCTTAATTGTCACTTTATTCAATTGTCGATAATCAATACATAACTGCATACTTCCATCCTTCTTCTTTACCAACAATACCGGTGCACCCCAAGGAGAAACATTTGGCCTAACAAACCTCTTATCCAACAAGTCATTCAACTGCTTCTTCAATTCTACCAACTCTGAAGCCGACATACGATATGGTGCCATCGAAATCGGTCTAGTACCTGGAACTAGATCAATAGAAGACTCAACTTCTCTTTCCGGCGGTACATCCTTAATATCATCTGGAAACATTTCTGGAAAATCACACACCACTGGAAACCTACTTATATCCACTTCGCTTTCCACTGACAACGATGCAAACAAACCAAACAATTGAACTTCGTCCACTAAAAGTTTCTTCAACTCTTACATGGATAGGAAACTCTCTTCTTCACCATCATCCAAAGAAGGAAACCTTACTAACTTATGATAAAAATCAATATGAAATCGATTAAATTGCAACCAGTTCATACCCAAGATCACGTACAAACCCTCAAATGGCAAACAAACTAAATCCATAACAAAATCTTTACCATACATGGTCAAATAACAACATACACACAGCAAAGAAATAGTTACCGACCCTGAAGTAGGAGTCTCAATAACCATCTCACCACCCCATGAAGACATAAACAGATTCAAATGCTTAGCGCACTCAAGAGAAATGAACGAATGAGTCGCTCCTGTATCAATAATAGTAACTAAAGGCGTACTATTAATAAAGCATGTACCTTTAATCAGACGGTCTACACTAGTAGTATCCTTCCCTGCTAATGCAAACACCTTTCCGCCCGCCTGAGCTTGCTTCGGCTTAGTACACTTAGTACTAATGTGAACAACTTCCCCACAATTGAAGCACTTCACAACATTCCTCCTAAATTCGGTAGTAGCATGTCCAAGACCTCCACAATTTGAACATTTCCGATATTCTTCCCACACTCAAAAGACTTGTGGCCTAAATCGCCACACTTGTAACACTTAACGGGACCAGAACTCCCTCCACCATATCTCCTATTAAAGTTTCCCCTATGTTTTCCCTTATCAAAGGGTGTCACATAAGGTCCACTTCTAGCTTGTTGCTTCTCTCTCTTCTCATTCACACTCTTGTAATGTGTAGAACGAGCTTTGCTATCTTCTTCAAAGATTCTACAACATTCAGTCAAATATGAAAACCTTCTGATTCTCTGATATCCCACAGCTTGCTTAATCTCAGTACGCAAACCATTATCATACTTAATGCACTTAGAAAACTCAGCAGAAGCAGTAGCATAATGAGGATGAAACTGAACCAATTCCACAAATTTAGCAGTATAGTCACCACTGACATACTACCTTGCTTCAGCTCAAGCAATTCCATCTCTTTCTTTCCCTTCACACTCTCAGAGTAGTACTTCCCTAAGAAGTCAGTACAAAAAACTTCCCAAGTTATCTCTTTATCCTCCTCCTCAAGAGTTTGACTTCTACCGACCCACCAATCATCGGCTTCTTCCTTCAGCATGTGAGAACCAAGTCTCACCTTACTCTCTTCAGCACAATCCATGACTTTGAAGATTCTTTCAATCTCCTTCAACCAATTTTGAGCACCATCAGGATCAAATCTCCCTTTGAAGACCGGCGGTTGATCCTTCCTGAACTCATCATTAGCATTCACATTCGGTGCTCCATATACCGCCCTAGCCATTGCTTCCAAAGCAGTAGCCATTGCATTGTCGTTTCTACCAGCCATATTCTGATCATTCCCAAAGACAACAACAATATTAAACAAAAGTTCAATCACAACAACGTCAAGACATACACAACTGACTCGAACACTGGCTCTGATACCACTTAATGTAACACCCCCATTCTATACCCCCAAATAATCAATATAATCATTTGGGCACATGTTAAAATTTCATTAGAGTATAATTAAACATGGTATAAAAGAGGCATGCCACATTATGCTCGAAATTAAAAACATACAATACCTGCTCAATAAAGATATGCAACAAACGGGGTAACTTACATACACAAGGATTTCATCCTTACACCCGTATTCATCAATTCATTAAACAGCGGAAACAAAACATAACAATTTACAACTTATATACTTATCATAAATATATCTGCAAGTTTGAATCACCAAAATAATTCCATGTTTACATAAAACATTTCACATAAAAATACATATACAAATGTATTCACAAAAGGCATCAAGCCAACCCTAGCTACCCGATGCTACATATCAGAGTTGACCGACCAAAAAGATGAAGACGAACTTCAAAAAATATCATCCATCAACCTACTCTGCAATGCCTCATAGAGCATCATAAAACAGCAGAAGGGTGAGAAACATTATCATAATAATATTCAATATAATTATATATCTCAACATATAAAATGCACATAAAGCATGTTCTCACCACTATTCATACCTCATCACCCATACACATCGCAACGTGTACATACACTAATCAAGCATGTTCATCATGCACCAATTCACATAAACTTACATAAACTCATATCATTTATGTTTATTCCTCAATTCTATTCATTCCGCATAAACATACATCTAGCTATGCTTAATCACACATATACACTACAAATGTATAAATCACATACATATACATATCAAACATGCATATATACAATCAAGTATGTTTCATCACACATACTATCATCTCCACAATACACCAAATAAACATTTACACATTCATGTTTATTTCTGCATACCATAATTAAAATGATAAAATGCAACTCATAGAGACCGACACACGACTCCATGCAGATGCGAATGCGGTACAGACTCAACATTTCAGCAGGTTCACTCAGGAACCAAATGGAATCATCGCTTGTTACCTAAAGTAACTCCCCGTCGGACACACGATGTTCACCCATTGCTCACACCCCACATGGGCACACAATGTTTATGGATTGCTCTCACCCCACAGGGGCACACAATCAATGTGAGTAAATCACCCATCGCTCACACTCCACATGGGCACACAATCAATGTGAATAAATCACCCATCGCTCACACCCCACACGGGCACACGATGTTTCTGGATTGCTCACACCCCATACGGGCACACATTCTGATCGCTCACACCCCACATGGGCACACGATCTTGTTGTAGTCATCGCTCACACTCCACATGAGCACACGATGCTACAACGGATTCACAAAGAATCCCACAGCACAAGAATGCATACATTATGCTTACATGCAAAATGACACACAACATTCTTGAAAATGCATACATATTCAGAATTTAGTTATGCATACATCTCATACAATTAGCATACATTCTCATTTAATTCAAGAAATGTATCTACTTGCCAAATGACCACAACACAATAATCAAACCCACATATCCATAATTAACATAATTACGTTTTTATCGGAAAAGTCGGGTAAAAGTCGGCTAAACATTACATATTTTAGCATCATTAGGTTCTACATGTTTTTAGCTTCGAATCGATATAAGGATCATTAAAAACGGATACCCGAAACTCAAGTTACGAAACAAAACGTAAAAACCCAAAAATCCTCCAAGGCTCGTTGAGCGACGAACAACTCGCTGAGCGAAAATCACCCTAGAACGTTCGCTGAGCGAGGGGTAGCTCACTGAGCGACCACTGCGATTTTAGCAACATACCAGCTGCGAACAGTCAACCTCAACCACTCCAAAACTCCTCTAAACCCATACAAACATGATCAATAACATATATCTAACATCATACTTCGATTATAATGATTTCTAACCGATTAATCTACCAATTTCTCACATTTTCTCTCAAATCCTAACTATTCATCTTCTCTAAACTTCCATCAAAACCAAAACTCAACCAATCAAACACATACATAATCATACACAATATTAAGATAATAATGCTTATCACCCTTACCCGATTATTTCGATTTCTTGGAGCAATCTTGAAGCTTTTCCAACTTTTCCTCTTTTCTCTTCTCTCCTTTTTCTTTCTTCTCTTTTTCTTTCTACCTTTTCTTTCTCTTCTTACCAACTTTTATATTTCACTCTTTCTCACTTTCTTATATTTTATTTCTATTTTCTACTCTCTCCAACCAAATATCAATTCTCACACAAAAATAGCAATTCTACTAATTCTAACTTATCACTAATTAACAAAAGTCTAAAATACCCTCTTATCCAATTTTTCCCAGAAATTCATAAAACGGTAAAAATCACATATCACACCAATATATCACATTAATTCATCAACATATCATATCATCATATTAATTTCACAAACAAAATAATAATTACTCAATTAAAATAAAAGACTCCAATAAAATGTGAATTATCGAATCGGGGCATTAAATTAATCCCAATTAGAATCATGAGGATATTCTAACTAATTTTGAGGATTCGGAGTTTAATGGGCTATTTGTGGATTTTGGTAGTTATATGAGTTTTCCAAGTTTGATTTCTAGTTTTCAAGACCATTCCATTTCCAAATTTATTTCTTAATTTCTAATCCATTTTCAAGTTCATGTTTCAATCCCATTTTTCAATTTCTATTTCAAGGTTTCAATTCAATTTCCAATTTCTTTCGTAGCTTAAATTCATGCCAATTCAAGTTTCCCAATTAGATTTCCATTTTCTAAGTTTCAATCTCTATTTCAATTTCTAATTTCATGTTTCAATTCTCATTTTCTTAGCTTCATCCAAATTTTAGCTTCATTTAAAATTCATGCTTGTTTGCGTCATTTGCTACTCAAAGTGCAATCACCATTCTTAATAAAAAATACTCCAATTTTGTCCAAAGTTTCTTCATTCAACTTCTTTCAAAATTCATGTCAAAATTATAAAATCTATTCCAAATATCAAAGTCACAAGTCTCATTCCAAAATCCATGTCCAAACTTAATTACAAGTTATAGGTTATAAACAAGATGCAATTACAAGTAAATAAATAATACATTTTTGTCATTTGATTTCAATAAGTCATAAGCATGTCCTTAACTTAGACTATTTCTTTCTTACCAAGCCTTGCTCCACTAAGACCCCCAAGTTTCCATGGCGAATTTCAAATTTAATGCTCCTTTTGTGTGTTATTCTCATCCTTCATGGCCAAGTCTACCGATTTCTTCATGACAAGCCCAATGCACATTAAAATGTGTAATACCTCAAAATTTGCCCTCTCGTTTCCTCAACATTTTGCATAGCATTTTGCATACATAAATTCATAAAAAATAACCAAAAACATTGCATCAAACGTTGCATAGCTGAGGCATGGGTATGTGATCAATGATCGGAGCAACTGAAGGCATTACAAAGTCAATCACAGGGCCACAAAGCTTCCCAACCTTGTGCAAAGGGTTCAAAATATTCCACAGGTCTTCACTTGAGGCCACAAGCCATGGAAAGATGGGGGTTTGATTGAAGGAGGCAAGCAGTGCAATATTTCCTGAGGGAAAAGGGGCGGATTAGGGTTTCATTTCTACGGGGCTTCCGCGTGAAGTTTTGATTCAAGAAGGATTCCTTTGACTTATATATGATGTCAAGTGCCTGAGGTTCAAATCTCGTCCACAAATTCATTTTGGAAGGGGTTCGACTGGCCGGACGACGGAAAATCGAGGAATCGGAGAAAAGGCAATCGGGCTAGGTAAAAAGGGTCGACTCCGGATTTTTAAGATTGAAATCATGAAGTTAGGGTTACAATGATCCTATGGTTCATATTTGGTCAAGAAATGATGGAGGAATCATAGAAAAATCAAAGAAAAATTGTTTGAAAGGTAGTTGGTTTTGCGTTTCCCTCCACTTTTCCTTCCACTTTCTTTCCACACTTCCTTTCATTCTTTCCATCTTGTTTTTCCATTCCAATTCCACTCCATTTCCCTTGGGAACTTCCACCATCTTCTACCATCTTCTAGAGTATTCCAAGGAATATTCCCTTTTCCAACCCTAACCCTAACTAACTACCAAACCTAGCTCCTAGCCTAACCTCTATTTAAGCCATTTTCATCCAAACCAAAGGGGTTGAACATCATTTTCCAATTTTTCACTCTTTCATAAGCACTTTTTCTCTCTCACTTTTCCTCCTTTTTCACCCTTCTCACTAAAGCTTTTCAAATAAGCTCTTCAAGTTTCACATTGAAACTTGAAGATCTTGAAGCTTAAGCCTCCAACCTTCATATTTTGTGGATTGAAGAAGGATAAGCTACTGATTTTGTTGAAGTTTTCGGCTTATCGGAAGTGCAAGAAGATCAAAACATCAAGAACGCATTTATTTTGCAATTTCTCGGTTTTCGGTTTTCTCTTCGATTCAAGCTCCGATTCTTGCAACAATCACCGAAGCACTCCTCCGCTTCGTAGGTTGGTGATCTTAATCACTTCTTCTTTAAGTTATTCTCTCCATCTCGCCACTTTTGGCATTCTTTAAGTGCTTTTCGCTTTGTTTAAAATCAATTTCGTTTCGATTATGTTTGCTTGTGATTTGTGATTTTGGTTGAATTTGGATTTAAGGTGTTGATAGTTATAGGTTCTATCATGTGTAAATAAGCTCCAATTAAGTAGAAATTCGTGTTAGCATGTTTCTAGGAATGTTAGGGATCATTAGAAGGGAGTTTGTGGCCAAAAGCACTTTTTTCTCAACTTTTCTTACCTTCTGGTTCAGTGTTAACGGGTGCGTATTGGCCACAAAACAGGGCTGATTTAGTTTCGTTAACCGGTTAACCAATTGGTTAACCGGTTAATGCTGTTAATTTTTTATTTTTTGCTTATTTGATGGCTTAGTCCTAATTTCTAGTGCCTTTAATGTTCATACATGTTTAGGTAGTGATTTTAGGGAATTTTTAAGTCCATTTCCAGTAGCTCATTCCCCCATTTTGAGTCGTTTCGACCCGAATCTGTTCATGTCGCGTGTTATGTGTTTTTGTGTTCTTGGTGTATAGCTTGAGTTCTTGCATTTTATTGCTAGGTTCATGCATCATTTGACATATAATAATCATGTTTCATTCTGTTTTTACATGTTTGCATTGTATTTTCATTTTTGCATTCCATTATGTTGATGTATGTTGCATTTTGCACGTTGCATAACTGTTCATTTGGTGGCATTTTGTTGCATACTTGATCACATCATCCATATAAATTCAATTCTGAATTTTTGCATTAAGTTTAGTGTGTTTGTTGAGCTATCATGTTGCATGTTCATAATCAATAATCACCACGTTCAAATGCCGTGTTCATATGCATGTTTAGGTGCTACTTTGTGCATTTACTTGTTGCATAATTCATGTGATGCATGTTTGCATAATCATTAAATAAGGTTCATGTTCTTGAATTTATATATGTTGATTTAGGTTCAAGAGCATGTTCATGAGAAGTTTGGTGCATTTTGCATTGAGTTTGTGTATTAAAAAATGAAAATAATCAAAATTCTGGATTTTGCATTTCGTAGCTGTTTTTTTGCATAAGTGATGTAAAATGTGTGATGTTTGTTATGTGTACATGTTGTTTGTAACCTTTTACACCTACTTTTTCATGCTGCATGCTGGCTGTAAAAAGCTGAGTTGTATTATGCATTGTTTTCATGGCTGTTTGGGTATTAAGGGGCTGTAATAGGTGTTGTATTTTGGTTTTAGCCTTTTTCTAGTTCCTTTAGAATTAAGATTGAATCTAGTTTGAGTCCTAGAGTCTTTAGGATTTAATTAAGTTGTGTTTGCTTCTTTCTTTTTTAATAAAAATGCACATTAATCATTTGTTTTGTAGTGGGGAAGATTGAGGTAAGTTTACTTCACCTTATCCTTTTGTTCTTTTATGCATTTTAATTCATTTTTCCTTCCATATTTGTGTTTGGTAGGATTTCCCCCCTTGTTAGGATCAACTTATCTTCTTTAGGAAGTAAGTTGCATCCTTTTCCCTTCTTTCTTTTCCTTTTTGCTCTTTAGGATTAGAAAACCTCACAAACCATTAGGATCTCCCTTTTGTGAATAATAAATAACTTAGGGTTGTTCTTAGTCCCCTTAGTTTTTGTCCTTCTTCCGATTTGAGTCATTCTTTCTCACCTCAAAAAAGAAATAATAAAATATCTAATAAAGGTAGAATGTTCTTGTACGACACGAGACTTTGTTGCGGAGTGCTTATACGCGTCCTGTTTCGGGGCGAGGTGTAAGTACTTCCCGCGATGGATAGGTCTTAGTATGAGAATGTTCACAAACAAATTCAAAAAATTTCTCATAAAAAGACAAAAACAAATAACAAGCGACTATCCTGCGGGAACTTCTCTTCTCATCTCATTCACTCTTAGCGCGAACTCGTGATAACTTGTCTCGCATGCAAGACGGTAAACGCACTCGTATCAGACGAGCCTGCAACACCTGAGCATAGACATACGCAGTTCCAGCTATAAAAAACACAAACAAATAGTTCTCGCCTTAGTTAGGCGAACTACGTCAACTCTGATCCTTATTTTCCCGATGAGGTACGTAGGCAGCGGAGTAGGGCCTGTTCGAGCACATTCTTTATTTTCCCTACATTTTCCCCATTCTTTATTTTTGTTATTTTTCAACTCCTTTCTTATTTCAGTTCCAAATCCAGTCAGCAGTTTTATTCAGCAGCACTCGTATTTTTCTCACCCTTTGAAACAAAATAAGCAAGCGTGGATCCCGTCGGGTACGGCGGACGATTTGGGGTGCTAATACCTTCCCAGGTCATAACCGACTCCCGAACCCAGATCTTTGGTTTGCAGGACCTTGTCCTTTCCTTCTTCCTTAGGTTTGTGCAGCATTACCTTTCCCATTCTTTCGGGATAAAAATGCATGGCTGGCGACTCTACCCTTTCCGCGCCACTTTCGCGTTTGTACTAGGATGAAAATCCCGGGAGCGACAAAATGGAAAGAAAAAAACAAGAGTTAGCATTCACATTTCATTCAAAGCATACACATTCATGTTCATATCATATTCATCATAATTCACACTACTTCATAAGCATATTCAATTTAATTCAACATCAAATATTTAAAATTTTCTCATATTCAATTTTTTTATCTAACATATTCATCATGTTACCATACCTATTTCACAACAAAAAAGATAGTACAAAAGAAAACCAGTGGGGACCTCTTATTTCATACTAGAGGAAAATTCATAATAATAATAATAATAATAATAATAGCAGACTGCTACGGTTTCAGACCACCCATATACCATACACTACACAAAAAACATTCCAAAATGATATAAAACTATAGCCTACTACCTGAACTGTGTCATAGCCTGCAAGAATCCAACAAGTCAAAGAAACTTATGCAACAAACAAGCAAGTGGATCCTGCAAGTCTGTAACCAAAAACATGCGTCCTGCTTATGCAAAAATTTAAAAAAATCTCCACTCCATAAACCAAAAAACCTGAAGTTGAAAGGGAAAAAACATCAGTATCAAAGAAATGACTGATAACATAAACTTAGCCAACAAGTTTTCACAAAATTCAAATTCACAAAACCCTAGTTCACATGCTATATAAAATTTGTTCATATTAGTTGAAAAGGGGAACCCTATCAATAGAACCCTAGTCGCATACAAGATCACTAAGCATAAAAAAAACCCTAGCCGCACTACAGAAAGTGAGAGAAAAAACTCTAAAACACTAATCTGCAGAACACACATACAAACCATAACAAAAATCACCTCAGGATAGAGAAAGAAAGAAAAAAGATTGCAAACCTTGAATATACTCTTCAAGAATCCTGAACAAAATCCACAAAGACCTCAACTTCAACAACCGTCCTAGGACATCAACCTAATCATTCTTCAGCCACAACTATTTTTACGCCTCAATAATTTCTTCAGTCCCATCTCCATTCCCATCTGGCCACCTCCACTATGGATACCACAATGTCATTTTCCACAACAGTTGCACATCGAACTACCACGATTTTGTACGTGAAAGAGAGGAATGAGAGACTTAAGAATATAGCCACCATGACCTCCCCTGAAACAACAACATAACATCAACAACAAAGAACATCAATAGACACTCACGGGAAAAGAAAGAAGAAATAAGAGAGGAAAACAGAAAGAATGAAGGGATCATAGGAGTTACCTGGGCATGAGTTGAAGAAGTCTTCAGGGAGGTAGTCTCTGAAATTTTTCCTTCTCTGAGAACTTGAGTCAAGTCTACTTGTTTGTTGTTTCTGGTTTCAATCTACATCTTTGAATGTGTTTTGTTCGCTTATCCTCATAATTTCACATTAGGGTTTCAATTTGGGATTTGGTTCGATTTGAAGGTTTGTTTAGGTTTCCACGAAATCTAGGTTTAGATTTAGGTTCAGAGCGAGATTTTAAGAAGGGTTAGTGTTTAACTTTTTGAGGTTTGGGTTTTACTTCTCCGGCGAAAGGTTTAGATTTCCGGTGGCTTTGTTTTTGAAAGAGGTATTGAGCAAAGATAGGGAATTGAGAGAGAGGAAAGTTAACATTTAGAGTTTACAAAGAGTGAGAGAATGATTTTCATTTTTGTTTTAGTAGTTAACTCTCTAACTTTTTGTTTCAGCCCTCAAAATGCATGTGTCTCCATCGTGTTTACACTGGTGACAAGTGTCACCGGTTTGTGTCCCTGTGGTTTGATTCCATCGCACGCATTTTACCCTCAGCCAACCCCACCGTAAACCCTCATATCACAACCTTTAGATGTAGGA
Organism: Lathyrus aphaca; assembly: GCA_963966055.1. NCBI lineage: Eukaryota > Viridiplantae > Streptophyta > Magnoliopsida > Fabales > Fabaceae > Lathyrus > Lathyrus aphaca. The sequence goes on from OZ014523.1 coordinate 144,203,287, forward strand.
TCAGTTGACTTAAGATCAATCCAACGCAACTGACGCAGTTTGACAGTCAACAAAGGTTGACTCGGTCCACCCTATAGACCCAAGTTGCGTTTGGACCTCCATTTGCTTGGGCTTGAGTTTGTCTGTTGATTACACCTTTCTTTTATTGATTTCCAACCTATTTTTTGGATTCATTTTTATTTCATAATTTATTTTGTTCTATTTATTTATTTTCTTGTTATCATTTTATTTATTTATTATCATTTTGTTAAATATTCCAAAAATACAAAGTAAATTTTATTTTATTTAATTATTTTAAATTAGTTTAGTTAATTTAATTAATTACTTAATTAAATAATTGTATTAATTTAGTTAACTAATTATCTTTTGATCGATTTTATTTGTGTGGTGTATGCTTATGCCTTTGATCATCATTTAGTCGTATGATTATGTGCATGTCTTGAGAGAACTTTTATAGACTTGTTTATCGCATTTCGACTATATTGTCAAGTAAAAATGAATACGCGCATACTAAGAATAACCGTTTCAAAAGATAATTTTAATTTCTTGGTCCAACTCCAAGTAAATTTTTTTACACACTTTATACACACACGTAAGTCGGTCAATTTTATGATCGACATTTGCACGACTGTACGTGTCATAATATAAAGAAAATGCAATTTTTACTTAAAAATTTTCTCTTAATCAAATTACGAAAGAACTGAATTCTGGAGTCTAGCATTCCATGGGTTCTTGAATGGATCACTCTTGAGGCTCAGCCCATGAGACATGTTTCATTCTCTCTTTAGTCTCTAAAACACACTCAACCATCAACCATAAACCAATGCAAATAACAACTAAAAGCCAACACAAATACTCAAAAAAATTTACATAATCAAATAATGAAAGAACTGAGCTCTAGAGTTTAACATTCCACGAATTCTTGAATGAAATGCTCCTGAGGTTCGCCCCACGGGATGTTGTTCATTCAACCTTTCGTCTTTCAAGACACCTAATTATTACATATCATATCACAAAAGAACTGAGTTCTGGAGTATAGTATTCCATAAATTCTTGATTGAATCATTCCCGAGGCTCTCCCCATAGGACGTGATTCATTCGCCCTTTCTTTCTTAAAATACTAAACAAGAGCTAACCTTTTCTCTAAACAAACATTGTTTAAACTTTTTCTATCTCGCAGACAAGCTATCGCTTCATCCTTCTATCGCGAGCAAATTAGCCAACTCTTAGCAGTTAGAGAGCGGTTTACACAATTGTTCATTAAAAACACCGAAAAATCGTAGTTGCACGAACTACGAAGCTCCGACTTTCTCATTGCACAAGGGAATACGTTGGCACGGGGGTTTTTATCCTTCATGAGCACCCTAATAAAAAACTAACCTTTTCTCAATAATAATAATAATAATAATAATAATTAAAATATGCATTTCCCTTAAAAGAAACATCTTTGCAAACCCTTTTAGAAGAAGACAATAGCATAAATCAACATTCAATCGCATAGTTAGACTAAGAGGTTCCCATTGATTACAATGGACGTGAGGGGTGATCTTACCTTCCTCTTGCGTAACCGACTCCCGAACTTTGATTAGTGGTTTCTTTGATCATTTCTTATCCTATTTAGGTTGTGTCTATATCTCATTTTTCTCTCGTTAGAATAAATAGAATTAGGTGGCGACTCTGTTGTTTTTTCCGCATCCATCGTGAGGATCATATTTTTCGAAGTACGACACTCTCGGAATTATTTTGTCACAGACTTTGCAACTGAGTCCTATTAGGGGCCATATCAATGTTGTGCTGGTATTGTTTTAGGAATGCTTCTCTGAGTTCCTTCCAATTACGGGCAGTAGTTCGTTCCAGCTTCATGTACCATTTGAGGGTTCCTCCTGACAAGTTATGTTGGAAGAAGTACATCCAAAGCTTCTCGTCCTTGGTGTAAGTAGCAATCTTACGGTAGTAAGCTTGAAGGTGGGTCTTGGGACATGAACTTTTGTTGCACATGTCAAATCTAGGAGCCTTGAACTTTGGTGGGATTACCAACCCCTGAACAAACCCCATGTCTGAGACATCAATTCCTAAGGTATCCTTGCAATTGAGAGCCAGAACCTTCTCAACCAACATTTGGAAATCACTATGACTACCCCCATCACCAAATCCCATATCCTCATTCAGCATACAGAACTGGTCAGCTTAATTGTCTTCCACGTGATGAACTAGAATAGGAATACCCACAGGGGTAGGAGGCCTTTCAACTCCTGCAGGAATACCAATGGCGTTAACAGGATTCCCTTGTGCGTCTACGTTGACTATGACACCTAGAGTCTCCACCTGTAACACCCAAATACGCCCACGGTAATAATCATAATATCAGAGTAAAATTTTCAATATTAAAAAGTTTGAGTGTTACAATTCAACTAAACATCATAATAAGATCAATGATACGTTTTTAAATGAAATCGTTTATCTTGCAGCGGAAAAATAACATAATTGAAATTCTATTCTTGTAAGATAGTACACAAGGTTTGATTAAATAAAATAAACGAGACAAGATCGCCCGACACCCCCAAAGTTACGTATCAGAGCTGACATCATAAGACGTGAAGCACACCGACTTCACAGACCACCCCTCGACTCGTCCTGCTCACCTGCACATTATACATACAGTTTCTCTATCAATAACATCGATTAATGAATCATTTCGGGTCATTAAGATCGCCAAAATCCATAAAAACAGAGGGCTGACATGGGCTCCCGTGTCACAGGACATGGCCCGTGTCATGGACACATGCCCAGGGTTCCCTAAAACCCACTCAAAATTCCCCCCACATTGGTCTGACACGGCCGCCCGTGTCTCCTGACACGGCCTGTGTCAGGCCCACTATAACCAAAATGTTGTTTCCCCTTCTCCAGGGAGCTGACACGGCCACCCGTGTCCCAGGACTCGGCCCGTGTCAGGCTACGACCAAAATCCCCTTTTCTTTCTATCATTTTCTGCTGTGATTTTGTGTTAAAAACCCCCCTAATTCAGTCATTCAAATGGAAAACTTGCATCAAACTTGTTATATAACATTCATATTTCAACATCTAACTATTAGAACCATTCCAATCCTTCAATTTATTTGTTCCAATTCATTGCATATGATTATTATCCCATTCTCCAATCTCTACACAACCACCTACCCAAACCCCATTATAAAACCCTTAAAGACGAAAGAGATCCCACCCTTACCTTGTAATTGACGAGAAATCTTCTTCCTCGCGGGTTCTCTTTCACGTTCTTGCCTTCACATTTCTCTTCTCTCAACTTCTCCCGATCGTTCTTTCGTTCTCCTTTTAGGATTTCCCCTTTTTCTTTCTTTTCCTTATTCCCACTTAACCCTCAAGACCCAACCTATTAACTTCCTCCTTTACCCTCACCAATTTCATCAATTGACCACCTTATCCCTTAACCTCTTATTATTATAATTATTTTATTTATTAGTAACAATAGCATTACTCATCATAAAATAATCCCTCGAATTAATAATAAAACCAATCATATGCTATTCTTTCACATATCCACATTATAATTCAATTAAAATAATTAAAATATAATTTGGGGCATTACAACTCTCCCCCACTACAAAGGTTTTCGTCCTCGAAAACTTACCTCAAGTAAAGAGATTCGGGTATGAATCTCGCATCTTGATTTCCAATTCCCAAGTCATGTGCCCACCGGCAGCTCCTCCCCAAACTACCTTCACAAGGGCTATCTTTTTTCCTCGCAATTGTTTTACCTCTTGATCCTCAATTTGTTCTGGTAAAGTTTCAACTATAAGATTATCTCTTACCTCCACCTCATCCATCGGTATCACATGTGACGGATCCGGAACATACTTCCGAAGCTGTGAAACATGAAACACATCATGCAAATTAGACAATCTTGGTGGCAACTCCACCCTGTAAGCAACAGGTCCAACTCTTGTTGAAATTTGGTACGGTCCGTTAAACTTAGGAGTAAGCTTCCTGGACTTCAAAGCTCTTCCTACACCTGTCACTGGAGTAACTCTAAAAAATACATGCTTTCCTTCTTGAAATTCAAGGTCTTTCCTTCTCTTATCATGGTAACTCTTCTACCTACTCTGTGAAGTCTTCATCTTATCCAGAATCAACTTCACCATTTCAGTAGTCTGTTTCACAATCTCAGGTCCAAGCACCACACTCTCTCCTGATACATGCCAACACAAAGGTGTCATACATCTTCAACCATACAAAGCTTCAAACGGTTCCATCCCGATATTGGAATGATAACTATTATTATAATTAAATTCAATCAAAGGCAAGTGACTATCCCAAGCACCCCCTTGATCAAGTACACAAGCCCTCAACAAGTCCTCCAAGGATTGTATCGTCCTCTCTGTCTGTCCATCAGTCTGAGGATGATAAGTTGAACTCAACTTTAATTTCGAACCTAATGCTTCTTGCAAGCTCTCCCATAACCTCGAAGTGAACCGCAGATCTCTATACGAAACAATATTCAAAGGCACCCCATCCAGCTTCACAATCACACCAACATATATTTCTGCCAGCTTCTGCAAATAATAGGTAATACCAATCGGTATAAAATGCGTTGACTTTGTCAACCTGTCAACGACCACCCAAATAGCATCATGCCCTTTTGGAGTAGTAGGCAACCCCGTAACAAAGTCCATTGAAATACTATCCTATTTCCACTCAGGAATATTCAACGGTTTCATTAAACCAGCAGGTTTTTGATGTTCCACTTTCGACTTCTGGAAAGTCAAGCACGCATACACAAACTGAGCCACATCGCGCTTCATACCAGGCCACCAAAATATTTTCTTTAAATCATGATACATTTTCGTCGCTCCTGGGTGAATACTCAAACCACAATGGTGCCCTTCTTCTAGAATCATTCTCTTCATGTCGTGGTCATCCGGGATACAAGTACGAACCCGAAATCTAAGAAATCCTTGTTCATCGACTCGGAACTCGTTATTTCCAACTCGCTCATCACTAACCATTAGATCTACCAGTTTCATATCTGACTTCAGGCCCTCTCGGACACGATCAAGAAAATCATTGTTGACCTTCAACATACCTAACATCACACTATGAGGTGTTTGTTCACAAACCAAACTCATATCTCGGAATTGTTCAATCAAATCTAACTCTCTCGCCATCATAGCTGACATATGCAATGTCTTTTGACTCAAGGCATCATCTACCACATTAGCCTTGCCTGGGTGGTAATTCAAACTAAAATCGTAATCCTTCAAAAATTCCAACCATCGTCTCTGTATCATATTCAGCTCTTTTTGATCAAATAAATATTTTAAAATCTTATGATCACTATATACTTTGAATCTCTAACCATACAAATATTGTCTCCAACTCTTTAACACAAAAACGACGGCTGTCAACTCCAAATCATGCGTAGGATAATTCCGCTCATGAATCCTCAACTGGCACGAAGCATACGCCACAACCTGACAATTTTGTATCAATACCCCACCTAAGCCCATCAAGGAAGCATCACAATAGACTACAAACGTCTCATCTACTTTTGGCAAATTAAAAACCGACACAGTTGTCAACTTCTTCTTCAGCTCAATAAAACTCTTCTCGCATTGAGAATCCCACACAAACGCTTTATTCTTACAAGTCAACTAGGTCAATGGGAGTGCCAATTTTGAAAACCCCTCAATAAATCTTCGATAATAACCCACTAATCCCAGGAAACTTCTAATTTCCTTCACCGACTTCAGAGTCTCCCATTGAAGCACTGCATCTACTTTGGATGGATCCACAACAATCCCTTTTTCTGAAATTACCAAGGAAACTCACCTCTTTCAACCAGAATTCACACTTTGATAATTTAGCATACAATTTCTTCTCTTTCAATACCTGTAACACTATTTGCAAATGCTCCGCGTGCTCTTCTTCTGACTTAGAGTAAATAAGGATGTCATCTATAAAAACAACAACAAAATGGTCCAAATATTCGTGGAAGATCTGATTCATATACTCCATGAATACTCTGGGTGCATTAGTAACTCCAAATGGCATCACTACATATTCATAGTGTCCATACCGATTCCTAAAGGAAGTCTTCTGAATATCTTCATCTTTCACTCTTATTTGATGGTAACTCTATCTCAAATCGATTTTACTAAATACACGGGCACCCAGCAACTGATCCATCAAATCATCTATCCTTGGAAGCGAATACTTATTCTTAATCGCACCTTATTCAATTGCCGGTAGTCAATGCACAACCTCATGCTACCATCCTTCTTCTTTACCAATAGTACCAGTGCTCCCCACAGTGATACACTCGGTCGTACAAATTTCTTTTCCAGCAATTCCTCTAACTATTTCTTCAACTCAGATAATTCAGAAGCCGACATATGGTAAGGTGCCATCGAAATAGGTCTCGTTCTTGGCACAAGGTCAATATTGAATTCCACCTCTCTTTCTGGTGGCACATCTATAACATCATCTGGAAACACTTCTGGAAAATCTCTCACCACAAGCCTTTCACTAATCGCTATACTATTCTCCATCGACAACGAAGCAAATAGCGCTAGAACTTGCGCCTCATCATCCATAAGTTCTTTTAATCCTCGTGCAGACAAATAACCGGCTTCTTCTTCCTCTTCACCAGGAGTAAGAAACCGAACCGACTTACTGGAGCAGTTAATATGAACATGGTTGTACCCCAACCAATTCATACCTAAAATCACATACATTCCCTTCAAATGCAAACAAACCAAATACACACCAAAGTCCTTACCATAAATAGATAGCGGACAATTCAGGCATACAAAGGAAGTAGTTAACGACCCATCAGCAGGAGTCTCAATAATCATCTCTTCGTTCATTGGAGAAACAAAAAGTCCTAGTCGTCTCACACAATCAATTAAAATGAAATAGTGCGTTGCACCAGTGTCAATCATAGCAATCTAAGGAACATTATTAATATGAAAAATACCTCTGATCAAACGGTCTTCACTAGAAGTCTGTGTCCCTGTAAGAGCGAACACCTTTCCTCCAGTTGCAGCTTTCTTGGGCTTCTGACAATGTGTACTGATGTGACCTTGCTCTCCACAGTTGTAGCAAGTAACCACATTCGTCTTGCATTCAACAATCAAGTGTCCAGGCTGACCACACTTGAAACACTTCTTCACGTCGCTCGTGCACTCACTGACACAATGATCCATCTCACCACATCTATAACATTTAAGTGAAGCAGGAGCACCTCCCCCACTTGGCTTTTTACCTTCATTTTTTTTTCTGATTACCCTTATCAGCAGGAGCTGCACAAGGTTTTCCACGATGCATTGTTTGCTTCTCTCTCCTCTCAGCTAGACCTCTAAAATGCTCAGACCGAGCCTTGTTGTCTTCCTCAAAGATTCTGCAGCAATCCACCAAATCTGGAAACCTTCGGATCCTTCGATAACCAATTTCCTGTTTAATCTCAGGCCTCAAACCATTCTCAAACATGACACATTTCAAGAACTCAGCAGTCGCCTCACTATAATGAGGATAGAACTTTGCCAGATTAGTAAACTTAGCAGTATACTTTGTCACTGACATGCTGCCTTGCTTCAGCTCTAAAAACTCAATTTCCTTCTTTCCCCGAACATCTTCCGGAAAGTACTTCCTTAGAAATTCCCTTTTAAACACTGCCCAAGTGACAGCTTCACCAACTGTGTCCAATCATTGATGAGTGCCAACCCACCAATCGTCGGCCTCAGCTACCAGTTTGTGTGCACCCAGCCGTACCTTGCTTCCTTCTGAAGACTCCATGACTTTGAAAATTCTTTCAATCTCCTTGAGCCAATCCTGTGCTCCATCAGGATCATACTGTCCTTTGAATGTTGGCGGATCATTCTTCCTGAACTCATCATTTTCATGATCCCCAGCATTCCTTGGATTTTGCACAGCTTGTGTCATCTCTTGCATAGCAGCAACAAGTGCAACATCATTTCTTCCAGCCATTCTAAATCTATCATACAACAACAATCCCCACGATGGTTTAGAATTAAAAGCAACGACCGCAACGTTTATACTCACAACGACATCACAACTCACTACTCAACAACTCAACGACTTGGTCAGACAGACCAACCAGGCTCTTATACCACTTTGTAACACCCAAATACGCCCATGGTAATAATCATAATATCAGAGTAAAATTTTCAATAAAAAAAATGTGAGTGTCACAATTCAACTAAACATCATAATAAGCTCAATGATACGTTTTTAAATGAAATCGTTTATCTTGCAGCGGAAAAATAACATAATTGAAATTCTAGTCTCGTAAGAAAGTACACATGGTTTTCTTAAATAAAATAAATGAGACAAGATTACCCGACACCTCAAAAGTTACGTATCAGAGCTGACATCCTAAGACGTGAAGCACACCGACTTCACAGACCACCCCTCGACTTGTCCTGCTCACCTGCACATTATACGTACAGTTTCTCTATCAATAACATCGATTAATGAATCATTTCGGGTCATTAAAATCACCTTTTCTTTCTATCATTTTCTGCTGCGATTTTGTGTTCAAAAACCCCCAATTCAATCATTCAAATGGAAAACTTGCATCAAACTTGTTATATAACATTCATATTTCAACATCTAACTATTAGAACCATTCCAATCCTTCAATTTATCTATTCCAATTCATTGCATATGATTATTATCCCATTTTCCAATCTCTATACAACCACCTACCCAAACCCCATTATAAAACCCTTAAAGACGAAAGAGATCCCACCCTTACCTTGTAATTGACGAGAAATATTTCTTCCTTGCGGGTTCTCTTTCACGTTCTTGCCTTCACCTTTCTCTTCTCCCAACGTATCCTGGTCGTTCTTTCGTTCTCCTTTTACGATTTCCCCTTTTTTCTTTCTTTTCCTTATTCCCATTTAACCCTCAAGTTCCAACCTATTAACTTCCTCCTTTACCCTCACCAATTTCATCAATTGACCACCTTATCCCTTAACCTCTTATTATTATAATTATTTGATTTATTAGTAACAATAACATTACTCATCATAAAATAATCCCTCAAATTAATAATAAAACCAATCATATGCTATTCTTTCACATATCCACATTATAATTCTATGAAAATAATTAAAATATAATTTGGGGCGTTACCCCACCTGTGGTGCATCAAGTTTTTGAACCATAACCCATAACTCCTGTTGCCCCAGGGCAACCCCTTGTATCATATTCCTGAACTCTCTCATGCGTGTGAGGAGCTCATCCAATTCAGTATGAACAACATCCATAATGTTTATGTGATTTTGTCGAGTGGCGTACCTGTTAAGATGATGGTTCACAATCTTTCCTGAATGGATGATAAGTTAGGAAACCCAAACAACCTGTAGAAATGCAAAAATGATATGCATTCCATGCAAATGATGTGTTCAGTTATTTCCAGTGAATCTATCTACTTTGATTCACCTTTTGATACAGAAGAAATCTAATAACATGATTCAGATATGAGATCTTGAAAAATAACTGATCATGTGTGCTGAAATGCTATGATGACATGTATGCAACTGGCATGTGATTAATGGTATGATGTTGGTGTGGACTAGTGAGCCAAATGTCTGTGGATAGTCATAATAACAATATTATCTCTGTGTGAATTCCAGAACTTAGAATCAAAGAGCCACATAAACTCAGATCAAATCAAAGGACAACATTGATGAAGTGGGTATGTTGAAGGCCAGGGTTCCTGCAAAGGTAATGTTGCATAAACCAGGGAAAAGAAAATAACAAGGTCATGTGAACCAGAGAGAATGGGTAAGGGAGTCGGTTACGTGAAGGGAAGGTATTAGAACCCCTTCACGTCTGTCGTACCCTACGAGATCCACGCTTGCTTGAATTATTTCAATGGGTAAGAATAACCTACTACTGAAATGGAAAGAAATGAGGAATGGGAAAAATGAATGGAAAATAACGAATGTGCTTGAATGAGCCCTACCCCACTGCCTATGTATCTCATGGAAATGAGAATCAGAGTCAACGTAGTTCCCCTAACTAGGGAGGAAATTTGTTTGTTTGTGTTTTTTATGATTTGAACTACTTATGCCTATGCTCAGGTATTGCAGGCTCCCCTTGAATGAGTGTATTTACCATCTTGCAAATAGTTAAGTCGAAGCAAGTTCCTTCGTTAAGAGTGAAGGAAATGAGAAGATAATTCCCGCATGAAAGAGGCTTATTGTTGGTTTGAATGCTTTTAGAAGCTTTTATTTGTGTTTGCATGAGAAAGTGTACTCAAGTCCCTTTCCATGGAGTATGTACTTCTTACATAACTCAAAGATGGAATGAGGAAGAAGTACACCCAAGTAAGGAGATGATCCCCAAGAATTGGTTCCAAAGATTAGGGCTTAAGTAGATGGGTCAAAAAAACCTTATTTGATAAGGCCCTAATATTTAGTACCTGGCCCCGTTTTTTTTTGCCCCTACAAAATAAATATTTTCTTGGTCCCTTATTTTTAAACCCCTTCATATTTTTGTTTTTTATGGGGCCTAAGTAAGGGGTTCAAAATATAATAAACCAAATATTTTACTTGATAAAAAAACGATTTTTTTAAAACAATAATTTTTCGAATAATATTTTATTTTCTTAAAAAAATCGATATTCCGAAAAAAAAACCCTCTATTTTTAGAAAATACTTGATATTTCGAAGAAAAAAAACGATTTTCCCAAAACAAACTCGATTTTTTGGGAAAAAAACACGATTTTTCCAATTAAAACTCGATTTTTTGAAAAACTCGATATTTTGAAAAAAAAACTCGATTTTTCGATAAAAAAACTTGATTTTTTGAAAAAAATCTCGATTTTTCAAAAAAAAAAACTTGATTTTTCGAATAAAAACTCGATTTTTCGAAAATAAAACATGATTTTTCGAAGAAAAAAAACAACTTGATATTTTGAAAAAAACTCAATTTTTCGAAAAACTCTTTTTTTCAGAGAAAGAAAAACTCGATTTTACGAAGAAAAAAAAAAGCTCGATTTTTCGTAAAAAAACCTCTATTTTTCGAAAAAAAACTCGATTATTCGAAGAAAAAAATTGATTTTTCGAAAAGCGATTTTTTTCAAAAATAAAAAATATCTTATTTTTTGAAAAAAAAAAAACAAATTTGTTTGAAGGAAAAGTCAATTTTTTAAAAATGTAGAGGGCCTTTAGCCCCTTATTAAATTTTAGGGGTCTTCACTCTAAGGATTCTACATTTTAAGCCCCATATATTTTAGGGGCCTAACATTTTAGGCCTTAACCCCCTAAATTGATAGCTCTAGGCTTAAGTACACAATCTCATTGTACTTATTAAGTGTTTTTGTATTTTGAAGTGAAAAAGTACTTTTTAGGCTTTTGTTTGTGAGAATGACTTCAAGTTTAGACTTGTATATCATGCTAGACAAGCTTACATTATCCCGAGATGAGATAAATACAAATGCCACATGGAATAAGTCCATAACACAAGAAGTCATTTCAAACTTTATGAAGTCTTTTTGAGTTGTTTTGAGATGAGAGGAGAGAAATCAGTAAAAGGATCTCAAAAGGTAAAATGTCTAAGGGAAACTAAACCTAATGAAGTTGCCATGCTCGGATAACCTAGGTTAGTGAAGTATTCTAATCCTAAAAGAAGGGAAAATAGCAAATTCTGACTCACTTCATGGATTGAAGATGAGATTAGAACTCAAAGGGATTAAGAGAAAGTGAAATGTGAAAGAACCATAACATGCTTTTCGCAATCTGTTTACCCCCAAAATTGGTAAACAACTGCTGGTCCTCCAAAGATACCAAATACTCATGGTTACTCGCAGGATCGACCAGATTGATCCTAGGACATGTGCTATTTTATTATTATTCGCGTGAATCGCGATGTTTTTGGGAAAGTGTCTATGAATCTCTAAATAAAATTCAAAGATTTGTTTTGAATAAGAAAATGAAGTAAAGGAAAAGACTTTTAAAATAAAGGAAGGTAAAAGGGCAAGAATTTAAATTTAAATGAAAATAAAGACAAGGCTTGAAAATTAAATGAAAGTTAAATGCAAGACTTGAAATCTAAAAGTTATTGAATTGTAAAGGAATGTAATAAAGTGCATGAAAGATAAATTGCTTGGAAGTGTAAATGGCTTTGAAATGTAAAGGCTTTTAATGTAAAAATTTGCAGAAGGTAAAAGGCTTCAAGGATAAAAGACTTGAAAGTAAATTTAACATTGAAGATAAATTCAACATAAAGATAAATGTGGTGGTGCTTCAATCACGTACATTCTCACTGCATTCGTTTCTCTACACGTGGATACTTTGATTCTACGGAGTTACTAGTACATATGATTTCCACACAATTATTCACATACTAAAATTAGCTATTTATATACATTACAAAGTAACCGCTTTTGACGGTTTCTTCCTAGAACTAGCCTAAGATGGTGACACTTGTTCCACTATTTGTTGGATAAGCTTGATCTGGCGCCACTTGTCTCTTGAAGATCACCCACTTTCCTTCCCACGTTCGAACGTATACAAACTCTTGGTAATTGCCATCTCCGTCGAACACGCCTTGGTCGTATTCTCTTCAACACTTAGAAATTAATTGAAACTTAGGATTTCGCTAAGTATAAGAATAATTAGGTGGGTCTCTTCAACTCTCATCCTTTAAGTAAGGTCAAGAAAACTCTTTTTAGCTCATAATCTGATAATCCAATTATTAAGCCAAAATAACCTCATTAATTGCCAGTGTCGAAATTTAGGGATAGCAAATTTCCCCCAAAAAATGTTTTTTTCGACCGTCATGATGAAAAGATCAATTTTTTATATTCATCTTTTCGACGCCAATTTAGGTCAGATGAGAGTATGGTTGTGACTACATACCCCACGTTCTAAAAACTGTTGTGATTCTCCGTCCATGCGCATGACATCATGTAATAATTGCAAAAATCCTAAACGTTCCATCAGCCGAATCTGCTGGATTTTAATCACGGGATATTTCTTGAAACAACGCACGAAACGTCTTTCACATTAACTGCCTCCTCAACGCATCAGGTCCCAAATGCCACGTGTCCCACCACTTCACGTCTCTATTAAGTGGCAAGACTATACAACTTCACGTTGTCTTTTCCTATAAATATAGTCTTCAACAAACAGAGAAACCTTTCCAAACTCCTACGAACTCAGTCTCCTCATTTGTTAAAGCTTTCTCCTTTCTCTAAGAAACCCTAAAGGACTCCATTTTTACTCTCAACAATGGCGTCCACCAAAGCTACTACTTCCCAAAAGAAAGGTCAGAAAACTAAGTCTTTCCACTTTCAATAAACTCTCGAACCTTTCACCAGTATTGCTGAACCTCAAGTTGTCCAAAATCTTCAATTTGGGCTTGAACCTCCGGTCAATGAAGCTAGGAGCATCTATCGTTCCCAGGTAATGATCCCTTTCCTTATGAATGACTGCCCTCTTGCTGTATATGGTCCTTTGGCTGTTGTACCCAGTACAGATGAGAAACTAAATGATTTCTTCCCTAGTTACCATAGAACTCAACCTTATGACACAAATAACTTCCCAAAACTGACGATGCTTCGACTGACCCACCAGCTCTCACTCAGTTCAACTTGAAGTATCTTCATGATGGTACCAGACTGGTTATGGCTATTAACCAATTTGTTGAATTTGATAAGTGGTTGGCTAGTTTGGAAATAACCAAGGATGACCGCTGGAAGGAGATAGGGATTTAAGATCTTTTGATGCTGACAAAGACTCATATCCCTTATTTTTTTAAACCTTATGGGCGCCTCTTTGTATATCTGGGACTATACCAATTATACTTTTCTCTTGCCATATGGGATAATCACTCCCAATCTCTTCGACATAGCTGTAATTGCATGGCTTCGACCTGATGGGCCTTCATATGACCCCAACATTGATGCTGAAGACACCATTGGATTTCCTACATCCAGGATGACGTATACTCCCTTTCTTCAACATCACTCAAAACCACATGCAGAGGTGGTTTTTGATGAAGATCTTGTTGCTTTTCTAACTCACTGGCTATCCAGATATGTCTTCTGCACCATGTCTTATCAGGTAGTAAAGAAATTTCTTCCTTTAGCCCAACAACTTCATAACAAAAGGAAAGTTTGCATGAGCGAACGTATCCTGGAAAACCTCTATGAGTCGCTCTGTGAAGGGGTGACTTGACTAAAGGACTCAAAGGGTGACTCTGGGTCTCTAAGTCTCACAGGACCTCTCTGGCTCCTCCAATTGTGGTTGAATGCCACTTTTGAGCCTTTGCTCCCCCAAAAAAAGGGAGGTTAATAAAGCATCTGAAGAAGTAAAGCTTAGGAGCACAGAAGGTGTTTGACTGGAAAAACTCATGCCTAATGATGAAGGCGTAACTAAAAAAGAGGCTTTCTCCAGATTTTGATGATGTTTTCCCATCAATTTAGTTTTACACCATCTATGGCTCCTTTCATGGAGAGGAAGTGTGGCCCTAGGTGGTTCACAAGAGCTTGCCCAAACTCTCCAACAAAGATGTTGCATTCAGACTCCTTTTCAATCTGGGAGGCCTTTCTAATCCCCAGGTTCTTTGTCTATAGGTTGAATGGTTGAAGACCTGATACAACCCTCATTGCTTATCATCCTAACTTGGTATCCAGACAGTTTGGGTTAAGTTAGAGTTTCCCTAGATGCCCGTATAGTAAAAAAGGCCAAATCATCTTCCCTAATAACCTGTACGACGAAGCTGGAGTCGAACAGATCCTTGCCAGGTCGGCAAGCCAGAAAGCAACTTTGTCTCCGGTCTTCTTTCGACAGTTGATACGGTGCACCCATTCTTTCAATGATTGGTGGCGTCAATATGACAGTGAGAAATTTCTTACTGCTAGTGAATTCTCTGCCCTCCTTGACTTGAATTTTATAAATGTGCAGGAAAAGGTCAAGAAAAGTAAGTCTTCTCACATCCAAGATATACAAGATTTCCAAAAGTACTTTGAAACTGTCTATCGACCAGATGATCTTAGTCGAACCGTTCGTGAGGCTGTTGTCACTTTGAAGGAATTTTTTTTGCAAAAGATGGATAACTTGAAAATTCCCTCCAACATTCCTCGCGAAAAGCGGTATGAGGTGGCTTTCCAACTATTTCCTCCAAAATTCCCTAAATTGCCTTCAGCTGATTTCGGGGTGCCACTTGCCCCTCCATTTCCTAACTAGTTTATCTGTGGGGATTCAATAAAGATCCATCAACATCAGTCTCAGCCGGAATCCCAAAGGGTGGTTACGACTAAACATTCGTTGGACAGTTTCAAAGGACACCTTCACATAGGGATCGAGGACGTCCATGTCGAAACCGAAATATGTGAAGGTTTGAGGATTACATTGACTTCTTGATAGTTGATACATTAATGATTCTTATCATTTGTTTGTTTTACTTTTATTCATTCAGCCATTGCCAAGAAGTCTACTGCCCCCAAGGGTGTGGTGATAAAGGAGAAAAACGAAGGCGACAAGGTACGCAAAACCTCTTGAATCATGTGTCTTTTGCACATTTACCTTCTCACCTTTGGTTGTTTTTTCAGACAACTACCAAACCTTCGACACCCCTGAAGAAGGGTAAAAACGCTTCCACCCCCATCCTCGTTGATGAAGATGAATCTCCTGATGAACATGTCCTTAAGAGAAAAACGAAAACCGCTCCGTCTCCCAAAGTTGTTGGCCAATCTTCCAAGATGGCCAAAATTGTAAAAGACACGCCTACTGGGGATGATATTGAAACCACTCCTGCCATCTGGTGGAGAAGCCTACTGGCGCACCCAAAAGTGCCAATTCTAGTCCTGGTGGCGAAGAGCATCATGTAGTTTACTTAACATTTTATTTTCTTAAACCCCTCTTACCACACTAACTTGGCTTTTTTTCTTTCCAGCAAACTAAGGTTATCGTTGGCCAGCAACCTTCATCTGGTACACTTTTTCCTGCCACTCTCTTAAACAGCCAAGGTGAGCCAACTTATCATCCAAACTCTGATTTTGGCTCAGGTTATGGTTCCTTGAGTGAGGTTTACTAACCTGTGTTTATAACAGCCGTTGATCCTCAATCAGTCGAAGCTGCTCCTTCTTCTCTAGCCAAAACCACCTTTCAGCAATCTCATACTAATGATTCAGAGCATGTGGGTGAGATTTCATCTGGTAAATACCATGATGGCCAAACGAGCATGTTAGTTGAAGCAATAAGCGCAACATTTGCTACTGAAGGAGAAGAAGGCTGCGAAGAATCTGAAGGTGCTAGCCCCTCTATCCCCAAGAATAAATAACCAGAAGTTGGCAATAATCCCTCAGCAACCACCCAAGGCCCACATATTGTTGATTTTGAGGAGGAGGATGACTAGGAGGAGGAGGTTCCTCCTATCGAAGGCCAAGGGGGAAAGCAAAAAGAGCCCGTAGTGACTCAGACACCCCCTCCTGTGGAATGTCTCCATCTTTCTACTCCTATTGTAGGGGACAGACTGGCAAGTCTGAAGCGGTTGAATCCCCGGGAGTATGCTAGGATAAAACTTGGAAAGAGTTCTTGATTGTCTGTAAGTGACACTCCATTGGCTCCTGGGGCTTCTGCTCCAGATGATCTTGATAGCCCTGTCCTCGATAAGATTAAGGACAATTTTTTAAAAGGGACATTCAAATTACCTTGGGAGCTGATCCCATGGCACGCCTCTGGCTAAAGGACACTTTGCAAACGCTGGATGTCTCAATCCTTGATCCTAAAGTTTCTAGTGCCCTTATGGAGCTAAGTGACCTAGTGAATCAGATGTCTAATGACTTGATGTTAGCCCCCAAGGTTGATGATGTTATCCAGAGGGTTGGTCCTCAAAGTATGAGTGCATGGGAGCGAGCAAGGGAAGTTGAGGCCAAAGTCGAAAAGCTTGATTTCTAGAAATCCAAGAGGGAAAGACAGATTGCTGCCAACAATATCACCATTGGAATATGGGAAGAGGAGCTTGAGAAGTTGCAGAAGAAGATCGCTGATGCTAAACAGGAGAATCTTGAGCTGAGTCAAGCTTCTAGCAATGAGCTAGATGATGAGTTAAAGAATACACTTGACCTCATTGATGCAGCGGAGGCTCTCGACAAACAACTTGTTGATGCTAAGATGGGCAAAGCCTTCTATGAGAATCAGTTGCTGATCACCAAACACAACTTTAGGCCAAGCTTCCCTTTTAGCCTTTCGACAACCTTTTATTTACTTTATCATCACTATTTTGTTGGCCCTATTGTGGCCATTATGTAATGACAATTAGGGCATGGTTTCCCTTTTAATATTTATATCTTTTTTATTACCTTTTGACTTGCATTATATTTCTGCTTTCGTATAAGTAATAAGTTGATGGGGCCACCTAAACAGCCTTTAAGTCAGATAAACTCTAACTTAACTCAGGTTAAAACGTTTTAATGTCTTAACTTTAGTATTGACGGTGGCGTTTCAGCTTTTTAAACCTCATTAATACACGACACATTTTCCAATTCAAGGCAGTAGCCAAAACGTCTCTATGAAATGACATTTTCAATGAGGGATTAACATGTCCTATTATTTCCTCTTATTTGGCCAATAAGTGCGCAACTTCTCTCCTTATTAATAACACTTCTATTTATTTCGTCATTCCCATCACACCATCATGAAAAGTTCTGCAAAGAAGGTTAAGAACACTCCTACACAAAAACAAAGCAAGAACACTGGAGAAAAGAAAAATTCTTCCCCAGGTCTGGGAGTGGTGACTCGCTCCAAGGCTAAAGGGACAAAGAACACTGCTCCCACCAAGAATCCTCCCAAGGATCAAACTTCTGACATTGATGAGGAAGCTGATGTAGATTAGATGACTTATCTTGACTGCATCACTTCGCTTCCAGATATTGGTGAAGAAGCTGACGTAGATTGGATGGATTATCGCAACTACATCTCTTTGGAGGACTTAGAAGACTAGATGTTCTTTGTTTTTGGTCCTTAAACCCTTTCTCTAGGCTTCTGTAATTGTAGGCCATTTGTGGCCTTTTTGAATGAAATGAAATTTTTATTTTCCTATATGAATCTCATGCAGCATTGGTCTATATTTTTTCAAATATTTTCCATTTACTTTAAAGATTCTAGAATCAGCTCCAATCTCATGAATTTCATTAGCATTGTTACTGAATATTTTGGCGATTTGGAAAGGGCCTTCCCATTTAGGCGACCATTTCCCCAAGGATTTATTCTTTCGATCCATGGGTAATATGACTTTCCACACTAATTCACCAACTGAAAAGGTTTTTAATTTAACCCTCTTATTATAGGATTTCTCTATTTTCCACTTTTGCCTCTCCAATAGTTGTAAGGCATGAAGTCTTTCTTCATCCAGGTCAAGTAGTTATTCTAACATCATGACCCAATAAGTATCAGTTGGGATTCCATGATGCGTTTGAATCCTAGTGGATTGAAGATAAATTTCAAGAGGTAAGACAACATCATGGCCATAAGTTAACCGAAACGGTGTAGTATTGGTTTCCTCCCTGGGTGAAGTTCGAAACGCCCAAAGAATTTGGTCTAATGTCTTGTGCTAATTCGTTGGCTTCATACCCATGTGTGTTTTTATCAAACCGATAACTATTTTGTTCGCCCCTTCGACCTGACCATTGGGTTGGGCATAATAAGGTGTGGATGTCAAAAGTTTAAAGCCCATTTCTATAGCAAATCTTGCATATTTCGACCAGTAAATACAGATCCTTGATCTGTGGTGATCGTTTCTGGTATTCCATATCTATATATGATATGTTTCTGAATAAATTCAATTACATCTTCTTGGTCAACATTTGGCAATGGGACAACTTCGACCCATTTGGAAAAATAATCAATTCCTACCAAAATGTATTTATGATTTTTCGAAGATGTAGGTCTAATTTCTCCAATTAAATCCAAAGCCCATCCTCTGAAAGGCCAAGGTTTCACTATAGATTGCAATTCGCTTGCAGGAACATGTTGGATGCCAGCGTGTATCTAACATTCCTGGCATCCTCTGGAAAATTCTATGCAATCTTTCCGCATAGCAGGCCAATATACACCTTGTCGAAACAAATGCCACTTCATTTTATGGCCTACTTGGTGTGCTTCACATGCTCCACTATGGACCGTCGAAAGAGCTAAATATGCTTCAGCTTCACTAAGGCACTTTAGCAATAATGCTTCAGCAGTCTTTTTATAAAGTTCATTCCCCAATAGAACATAGCCTAAAGCTTGGTATTTTATTTTCCTGTCTGCGCAGCTGTTGGATTTTCCAAATAGTCCATTAAGGGCTTCCTCCAATCTTTATCACTTATGCTGTCGACCATCAATATTGTGAAGTTTTCTGCATCAACATAACCAAGCTTGGTTTCCTCTAAGTCTGATGGGGCTAAACCTACTGACACAAATTTCCCTCTGACTTCAATTGCATTCTATAACAACCCTCTTGAAATTTTGTATCTTGATGCAATTTAGGCCAAGTCATTGGAGACTTGATTGTGTAGTCTAGGGATGTGTCGAAACGTAACTGTTTGAAATTGTTTCAACAACCTATTTACTATCACGAATTACATAATTAAATTTCCTTTTATGCACTTGTATTCTTTGGTTACTTGTTTTATCACTAACTCTAAGTCTCCCATTATTTCGACATGAGTTTCCCCCAATTCCAACAATAACTCAAGTCCGGCTATTAAAGCCTCAAATTCAGCCTCATTATTCAAACAACGGCCGTCGATTTTATACTTGCGTTTTGTTGGAATTTTATGAGGAGAAATAACAAGTATCCCAATTCCAGTCCCATGTCTGTGACTAGACCCATCAAAGTATAACTTCCAGGGCTCAATGTTTAGATAATTCAATGGGCTTTCATTTATAGAGTGGTCAACTATAAAGTCTGCAACCACTTGCCCTTTAACTGCCTTTAAAGGCTTGTAAGTTAAAGAGTATTCAATTAATGCTAATGCCCATTTCCAAATTCGACTTTGCAAAATAGGTTTGGATAACATGTGCTTAATGACGTCAAAGCGTGAAGAAACATAAACATCAACTGGCTTTATATATTGCTTTAATTTAGTACAAGAGTAATACAAACATAGGCATAATTTCACTATCATACTATACCTAGTTTCTGCGTCATTCAAAACTATACTAAGGTAATAGATGGCTCTTTCGACGCAATCATCATCCTCTTTGGATAACATGCTCCCTAGAGTTCTATCTGAAGCAGCTATGTATAATCTCATACTTTTCTTTCTACAAGGCAGAGAAATAATTGGTGGACGACTCAAGTATTCCTTGATCCTGTCGAAGGCCTCTTATTGTTCTTGCCCCCACTGAAATCCTTCCTTGCTCATACGCAGCAAGGGTGAGAAATCTTGATTCTTCCCACTTAGGTTTGATATGAATCTTCTCAAGAAGTTAATCTTTCCTAAGAGTGATTGGAGTTCATTCTTCGTCGAAGGCGCTTTAACCTCCATAATATATTTGGTCTTATTTTTGTTGATTTCGATCCCTTTCTTATGGACCACAAATCCCAAAAAGTCCCCTACCTGCACACAAAAAGCACATTTGAAAGGGTTCATTTTAAGACCATGTTTTCTCATTCTTTCAAAAGAACGTCTAAGATGACTAACGTGTTTTGATCCAGAAATGGATTTCACAACTATGTCATCTATATAGATTTGCATTAACGTATCTATGAAGTCATGAAAAATTGAATTCATTGCCCTTTGGTAAGTTGTCCCAGCGTTTTTCAAACCGAGAGGCATGACCACCCATTCATAGGTACCCAAATCCCCTGGGCATCGAAAAGCAGTCTTAGGGACATCTTCCTTAGCAATGAAAATTTGATTGTATCCTGAATAGCCATCTAGCATACTTAGGTACTCATGACCTGCAGCAGAATCGATCAATATTTCTGCTACAGGCATTGAATATTCATTCTTTGGGGTTGCAGAGTTCAAATCTCTAATGTCTATGCACACCCTCAAAAAGCCATTCTTTTTAATTACTGGTACAATATTGGCTAACCATTTGACGTACCTCATTGTTCGAATGAACTTGCACCGAAGCAGCCTCTCAATTTCCTCTTTAATTTTGGTGAGGATTATTAGGCTGAAGTGTCTTGGCTTCTGTTTGACAGGCTTCTTCCCAGGCTTGATTGGCAGCTTGTGTTTGACAAGTTCTCTCTTTAAGCCAGGTATTTCGTCATAGTCCCAAGCAAAGAAATCTTTGAATTCCTTTTGCAAGTTGACTACTTCGACCTTAAGTTATGGGTCAAGATTGGCACTGATGTAAGTAGGCCTTTTTGATTCTCCATCTCCTAGGTCAATTTATTGTAAGGGATCTTAAGCCAACATTTTATTATTTTCTGACAAAGGATCCTTTTCAAATCCCAAAGGCTCATTGTCGTAGATTGCATCATGCCTCTGGTTTGAATCTTTTTGAGCCTCATATGGAGGATTTTGTTCATCACCCTTCGCAGGGTCTTCTTCCACAAATTCTGCAATGGCCTCCATAGTAATTTTGCTACCTACAGCCTCCAAGGCCGCTTGTATTTTAGTTTCGTCCATATAGGCCAAAATCTTTTTCAAAGCTTCAAAGTCAGTCATTATTACTGCCTTCGGTTTCCTAACTCGTGGGTTGGTTTTCCACTTCAGGGAAGTAAAGTGGGAGGCTTCCTGGTTCTCCCATAACCTCTTTATTCCTACGGAATCCTTCGTCAGGATGGAGGTTTAATTTACAGAACAGATGATCATTTTGTGTGAATTCGAAAGTTGCAGGTGCACACGAACCAATGTGCGCCAAATTCTTGTCAAACTCTACACCTTCTATGTGATTAACTGGCACCTTAAAGTACCCCTGATCAGCTTCAATGTTCTCGACGATGCCATCTGGCATCCAGATGGTAACCCTCTGGTGCATTGAAGATGGTACTGCGCCAATATCGTGTATCCATTCCCTTCCCAGCAGGAGGTTATAGTTCGCTTTTCTTTCAACCACCATGAAGAGAGTGGGTCTATTGACTGTTCTTACAATTAGGTCCACTTGGAGGACCCCCATAGTAGGTCCATTTTTTTCCTCATAGTTTGATAAGACCAAATTATGCGGCTTAAGATCAGTATCGGTCTTGCCAATATTGGGCAATAAGAAATGCGACATGATGTTTACCATGGCACCACAATCTACCATGATTTTGTTAATTGCGATGTCTTCCAACTTACCGGTGATATATAGGGGTTTTAGATGCCCCCTCATGGCTTCATAAGGACGTTCGAAGAAGGCATTCTGCTCTTCAACGCATCCATTATTCATAACATAGTAGCACACTGGTTTGTGTGTTGCCATTTCTGCTTCACTTCTGGCATCTAGGTCATCAACCTCAGTAACACAGTCGTACTCCCTGGGCATCACTGAAATTACATTCACCAAGACATCAAAGGATGCTTCTGATCCACAATCAAAGTTATTTGTCATTTCTTCATCTTCGATGGCTTTCAATTCAGCTTTGATCTGTGCCCTGATTTCGGCTTCCTTATTCTTTGATGAAAGGACTTTATGCCCTGTAGGAACCTTATTAGTTTCCTTTGACTTGAGGTTGTTACCTTCTTTAGCAACCACGTTAGTGCTTGATTTATCAACATTTATTTTGGAGGCCTCTCTCTTAGCCTTCCTACTTCGTTGTTCCTTGCGCAATTATGACCTGGTCATAGGGTTTCTCCCTTTATAATTTTCAGACACATACGCGGATTTGTATGACATTCGGATCTCCTTCCTATATCCCAGTGAAGGCCCTATTTCAAGGTCAATCTTTTTCCATCTTTGAGTTCCCTTTTTGCTAGACTCGTTTGGCTGGTACCATTTGTCTATAGGGATCTCCCCAGTTGGCTTAAATGACAGACGTTTCAACCTGAGGGATTGGTCTCCATTGTCCTGACTGGCATGTCGTGGCTCGAAATTCCTATGTTTGAGGTTAACCTTCGGCTTTTGATTTCCTAGAGCCTTATCAACTTTCTGAAGGCTTTTGGCAGCTTCTTTGTCCAAGATAGAACTGCATTTGGGGCATAACATGATCTCTGAGCTCCTGTTTTGACATTTTTGTAAGAAATCAACTATGCTTTTGCCCTCTTTGGGGTAAGCCCTCGCGTAGTCATTCTTCTGAGGCCTAACAACATCATTCTGGGCCTCCTAGTTTTCAGTTATTTCAACCATGTTAACGTTAGCTTCATCCCTCAATTGCATTTTGGAGAAGTCAAGGTTAAGGCCATCAGTGGCCTCCACCTCCTTTCTGACATTTCCAGCAGTCTCTTTGGTTACCAGTGGGAGATTGACATCTTCAGCCTCTTTCTCTGGCCCAAGAGTGACTCATGTGTCAAACCTTTTAACCTCTGATGAAGTCTTGAAGAACTCTTCAGCAGCCACACATATCAGGTGCTCTAATTGTCCCTCAACCAAATCCTTTTCGGCCATGATTAATGTAGCATCATATATAGGGTCTTCAGTAACCCTAGCCACTACTGGCTCTGCTGCGGCCGTAGCTTCCCCAAGGGCATCGTCATAATCTGCAGCCTGCTCAACAATTTCAACCAGATTTACTGTTGTTGGTTCCGTATAATTAGCCTCAGCCACTTGAAGAGGATCCATATCAATCTCCATATGTGTCTTTGGCTTATCTTCGAACTTGAGCCGTCCCTCCTGGATAGCATTCTGCACCAAATCCTTGAAAAGAAAATATTGAGAAGTTTTATGTCCCAAGTAGTTATGGTATTTACAAAAAAACTCTTTTCTTTCGTTGATATAAAGGTGGCATTTTAGCGCATGGTGGCACCAATATTTGCCCATCCTTAACTAATAACTCAAATATTTCGTCACATTTAGTAAAGTCGAAAGTATATGTCTTCTTAGGGTATATGTCATTCTTTTCAGTTTCGACAGGGTCTTTTCCATTAGAAGGAACTAACAGTTTACAGGCATATGGAGGACCTTGCTTAAGTTCGGATAGGTCTATCTCACTATATTTTATAGGCATGAATTCGTCATTGACTTCCTCGACCTGGTCTTGATAGTCTATGTATGTTATCTTCTTATGCTTGTTTGCTCTAGCTTTTTCGTCCTTAAGATGTTCAAGCTGTCGAACTCTGTCTGCTAACTGTGCCATGTCCCTCAGGTACTGGGTATCTAGTTTCTTCTTGATGGAATAATCAAATCCACCAACAACCATTTCGACTAATTCACGCTCAGGTACTTATGTAAAGCATATGGCTTTGAGTAGTCGAAATCTATTCAAGTAATCAGCAATGGATTCGTTGAACTTCCTTTTGATACTAGCCAGTTCTTTCAGGCTAATCTTAGTTTGCCCCATGTAAAACTGTTCATGAAACAAGCGCTCTAATTGAGTCCAATTACAAATTGAACCAGGTGGCAACGTCGTAAACCAAGTGAAAGCCTTCTTGGTGAGAGAACTAGGGAAATATTTGAACCCAAGGCGTTTGTCATCCGCCAGTTCTCCTGCTTCTATTACATAACGTGCCACATGCTCAACTGTAGATTCATTTGTGTCTCCTGAGAACTTGGTGAACTTAGGAACTTTTTTCCCAGGGGGTAGTTCTGCTTGGAGAAAATATTCGGCTATTGGTGAAGTGAAATTTGGCGTAGCAAAGCCTGCATTTATCCCACTTCTAGCCATTATTCATTCGACCATGGCTGCTATATTGTTTTTTGTGGCCAAATTGTCCTGTCGAACCTGATGAACCACTTGATCTGCATCTTGACGTATGTTTATTATTTTTACTCTAGGCTCATCCTCTTCTGGCATTTGTCCTCAATTCCTAACATGCTCAGGTTCAAATTTTGCGCCCCTTGGGGGATTCATACGACCTTGTGGCTGCACAGTCTCTTCCATATCCACCGCTTGATTTGGACGTTGAGGTAGTACTGGAACTCCCATGAATTCCTCTATACGCGTCATTTGGGTTACCATCTGCTTATTCGTCTGATCCGTATTCCGAATCAAAGGTTGAAAAATTTCTCCCATTGTTTGAGATAAATTATGAACCATTTTCATGTTAATCTCATCCATATGTTGCCTTAAATAGGTTGTACTCATTTGTCAAGGCATGGCTTGGTGTCGAATGCCCCACTACACCAACTTGGATATTTCTCCTCGTGTTTATAGCTGAACCAGACTCCCAAACTGGTGAAGGAATGACATGGTCAGAAAAAACAGGAGGTGCATTCCTTACCCCTGCCATGGAGGTGGTCGATGGCCCAAAGAGTGAAGGATATTGTTGAGCCAACATAGGTCCAACAGGCCTAAATGCAGTCGAATTTGGTGGTGGAGTTTGTATACTAGGTCCAATGTATTCCAACACTGGTTGTGTATAAGGCCTATG
Organism: Lathyrus aphaca; assembly: GCA_963966055.1. NCBI lineage: Eukaryota > Viridiplantae > Streptophyta > Magnoliopsida > Fabales > Fabaceae > Lathyrus > Lathyrus aphaca. Next base: position 144,228,725 of record OZ014523.1, read on the forward strand.
AATTTTTCCTGGCCCTATCGATGGGGATCGTTCTGACACCACTGTTGGTGTTGTGGAAGCCCCTGTCGAAGTATTAGAGACTGAAATAGCCTCGTTTCTCGATCCATCTCGCACATTTATGCTGCGAGCATTCGAAATACTTACTTGAAGATTCAATCCTCTTGTTATGGGGATTGAATCACATGTATTTCTCTAGATAGATGCCATCTCTCTTGCGTTTCTTCTTCTTCTTGGTATCTAGTCGTTTGTGTTTGCTACTTTCCTGCTTCTCAAATGCATGCACGAGAATAACCGTCCTTTCGACTGATGCACCCACGTAGAGGAATTTATAACACAAGGAAGTTACAAAAAATAATAGAACTGTCCCATTGGGCGTGCCAATTTGTTTACCCCCAAAATTGGTAAACAATCGCTGGTCCTCCAAAGATACCAAAAATACCCTTGGTTACTCGTAGGATCGACCAAATTGATCCTAGGACATGTGCTATTTTTTTATTATTCGCGTGAATGGTGATTTTTTTGGGAAAGTGTCTATGAATCTCTAAAATAAGACTCAAAGATTTGTTTTGAACAAGAAAATGAAGTAAAGGAAAAAGACTTTTAAAATAAAGGAAGGTAAAAGGGAAAGACTTGAAATTTAAATGAAAATAAAGACAAGGCTTGAAAATTAAATGAAAGGTAAATGCAAGACTTGAAATGTAAATGTGCTTGAATTGTAAAGGAATGCAATAAAGTTCATGAAAGATAAATTGCTTGGAAGTGTAAATGGCTTTGAAATGTAAAGGCTTTTAATGTAAAAATTTGCAGAAGGTAAAAGGATTCAAAGATAAAAGAATTGAAAGTAAATTTAACATTGAAGATAAATTCAACATAAAGATAAATGTGGTGGTGCTTCAATCACGTACATTCTCACTGCACTTGTTTCTCTACACGTAGATACTTTGAGTCTACGAAGTTACTAGCTCATATGATTTCCATACAATTATTCACATACTAAAAGTAGCTATTTATATACATTACAAAGTAATCTCTTTCGACGGTTTCTTCCTAGAACTAGCCTAAGATGGTGACACTTGTCCCACTATTTGTTGGAGAAGCTTGATCTTGCGCCACTTGTCTCTTGAAGATCACCCACTTTCCTTCCCACATTCGAATGTGTACAAACTCTTGGTAACCACCATATCTTTCGAACACGCCTTGGTCGAATCCTCTTCAATACTTAGAAATTAATTGAAACTTAGGATTTCTCTAAGTATAAGAATAATTAGGTGGGTCCCTTCAACTCTTATCCTTTAAGTAAGGTCAAGAAACCACTTTTTAGCTCATAATTTGATAATCTAGTGTAAACACCCCAAATTTTCCCTCACTAATTTCACCATGGCTTGTGATCTTTCATTTGCATAAGTTCAAACATATCATCTCATATTGCATTTTTACTTCACTGCATTGGTTCAAATTCATCTGCATCTAGGGTTTGTGATCTGAGCAAACCAAGGGTCATCTGAGCCACTCCAAAGGCCATTAATCATCTCAAGGGGGTCCATGTATGTTCAAGCATCATATTATATCCTCCCAAGATCAAGGAAGTCATAAAATCACAAGACCTGAGAAAGGCATGGAAGCAGAGCCAAGCTTAACTACACAGATGACCTAAAATTAGGGTTTTGGTTTCAGAGGCCATAACCCCAAATTTTTTGGTCATTCTTGTTTCTAATGTTCTTAATATGTTATAAGGGTCCTACACACCAATTTTCATGAAGAAATTCAATGGGGAAGGCATTTGATCAATAGATGACTTCTTGTGCAAGTCAGTGCAAAATCAGGGCATCTGAGGCCCACAATCATCCAACCAAAGGGTCTTCTCCATCATTTTGGGTGTATATGATCTTTATATGATCTTAGAATAGATTATAAGTTCACAAAATTGGAGAATTTCAAGCCATTTGCAAAGTTGCCATTTTGGGGAAGTGACTTATAATGCAAAATTGCCATTTTGGGAAAGTTTTTCAACCTCCTCTTTCTTAACCAAAAATGCTTCAAATGAAAAATTCTTGGTCATGAAAGTTGTATATTGGATCATTACCTTTTCAAAAAGTAAAATAACTTGATCTAATTCATCATAGAACTCAAGTTATGGCCTTGCAAAGTTGGGGAAAATCACTAAATTTCCACTTATGCACCAAAGAGGGAAACTTGTAAAAACTCATGCCAAGGCAAAATGTGACCTCTAAATGACTTATATAAATCATTTCAACTTGCCAAAATCAGAAATGCACCAATTTACAAAGCTTCATGCCTTGAATCACAAGCTACCATAAGGCATTTTTCATAAATTTTCAAGAAAGGAGCTTTTTGCAAGAAGAACTTCTAATGATCGGTTTGGTTGCTAATTGATTTCAAAGCATCATAACAACTTCATATGGTTCATTTTGCTGCAAATTGTCCAAGAGTTCATAAGTTTCTTTGCCTTGATTCACAAGAAATTCCAAAGAGGGAAATATGCAAGAACATTGGAAACTCTTGATCAAGGTCATCCAGCTCACAAAAACTGATCCAAAGGCCTTCCTTGATCCAAGCTGAAGCAAGACAAGCCCTAAGATCTTCTTTGACCCGAGCCATACCTATGGTACACAAAAATCTTGACTTTTTCATCTTTTCCCATACCAATTAAACTATGACATTACCAACCCTCTACCCAATCAGAACATGTTATGTGAACCTCAAGGACTTGAAAAAAACACACACACAAGCCATTATCCTCCCATAAGCCAGGATTCACAAAAACTGTAAAAATCTTCACCTCTTTGAAACTTCTTCCAAAACTATCAAACATAAAAAATTTCTTCACCAATAAGTCACACATCATCCATAGAACAAGAATCAACCCTTAAAACAGCCTGAAACATCACATATCAAAGCCTCAAATTCTGCTACACCAGAACTGAAACTTCCAAATTAGCCACCATCAAAGGTTTTGAAGCATCTCACTAGACTCAGGAGGATCATAGGGGACTCTTTGCACGAAGGAGAGGCCTGGAAAGCTCATATTTGCAGTTCATCGTCTTAGGTAATCTCAAGAATACAACCTTTCAAAGCTTGATTTTTTTTGTTGTAAAATGAAAATACATGTCATAAGGATCACACTGATGCTTTTAGAATTGAAAATGGTGAAGAAATGACTATTTTGTGACTCTCTGAAATTTCACCCGTGAAAACATTTTGATTCGATTCTCCTTGTTCTTGAGTTGTAAATGATGTTTGAGGGTTGATTTGAATGGGGTTTGGGTAGAGGATCATTTCTAGGTGGTTGATTTGGGGTGGGGTGGCCTGTAGAGTGTTTTAGGGTTTTGTCCCGCCGGAGAAGATGACCGGAGCTCCCCTCCGGTCACCTGAAAATGTTTAAACCCTAATCCCTAATTAATTTTCCAGATTGATTCGTGGCCCTTGGATGAAGATTAGGTTAAGTTTTGAATGGCTCAGATTAAGTCACTTAACCCTAATTCAGTTTTATTAAATTAATTAAGTTTAATTAGTTTAATTAAATCAAAGTGAATCCCAGCCCTTAAAATACGCGCCAGTCAACCACAAAACCTCAGCTTTGAATCTGGATCATTGGATCAGATTACTTCTCATTTTAATTAATTTTATTTCATTTTCTTTCTATTTAATTTGTGCATTTTATTAAAAATAGTAAAAAGACTTCAAAAATTCTGAAAATTTTTATCAAATCTTTTATTAATTTTCAGAACCCAAAAATATTTTTATTTTTATTTTTTGCATTAAAAAATATTTTTAAATCATTTAAATTATTATTTTTAATTAGTTAATGAAAATTAATTAATTAAAAATACATTTAGGTATTTAAAAATCCCAAAAAATTCAGAGAACATTTTCAAACATTTAGAAACATTTACAAACTCACAACACAAATTTCTTTTTGGTTTTGATCATACTTTGGCAATTTTCATTTGAATTAGGGTTCTTTAATTTGTATATTTTTAACCCTAACTTCAAAAATTCATAACTTTTGATCCAAGTTGAGTTTGTGAATGGTTCTTTTTGCATTATGTTATGAATACTTTCAAGCATCCAAAAACATTTTTGTTTCATTTTTATAATGAATTTTCAATTTGTTTGGCATTTTCCCTTTAGGATCACCCTTAAAACCCTAGAAATTTAGGAAAATCATAAGTCCTTTAGGGTTTAGCTTCTGACCTTCCCCTTTGGGCAGTGGACTTGTATAGGATTAGGGTTCTTGTGATTGCATTTTCAATTTTTTATCTTGTCATTTGCTTCTGATTTAGAGTTTTGCATCTCATGTTGTACATAAACCCTAATTTGCATCTTTACTTGCATCCATCTTACATAAGCTTGCATACATGAACTTGCCATGACATTTTGTGCATCCACATGGAATATAAGACATCTTAGGACATATTGAAATCATGTTTGATCATTGCATCATTAATTTTTCATGCTTTTTCTATCATTTAATGTCATATGCATTCATGAACTTTCATGCCTCTTATTTGCTTCATTTGCATTCTCATCCTTTGGATGATCATCTCCATCTCATGACATACATTTGCATCATCTTTTTGCATCATTAACATCATAAATATGCTTCTGAATTTGGTTTCCACCTTTGCATTTCATCTCATTTTCATTTCATTCCATCTCCTTTTGCTAACTTTTCAGGTGGTAAGTTACTTTGAGAAGTGAATTTGCCTTCACTTCTCATAATCTCCTATCATCTCTCTTATGCATTCATTGCTGCATTTTGTACTTGTTAATTAGGTTGAGCTTGCTCATTCATGCTCCTTCCTCACTTTCTTTCTTCAAGCAACTTATCTTCTTAAGTGAAGTAAGTTGACTTGCTTCTTCTGCTTCTCTTCCATCTTTGCTTCTTCCTTGGTGGCTCATCTTGAAGACTTCTTTTTGCAAGCCTCATAAACCCTAGGAATACCCAAGCATGATAACAATTAGGGTTTGATTATTCCCCCATTAGTTTTACCTTTGTGCCATCTTTTGTGTCTTCTCCTCTCATCTCATAATCAGGGACTAAACCCTTAAGGCTTTGTGATTAAGGTTATGCCTGCATCCTTCTCTTAGGATGGAGTGTATAACTTCAATCCTAAGTGTTAAACCCTTAATGTGTTTAAATCCTATTAATCAATCCATCTTAATAATCACTAAGACATTAACTTGTAACTTGGGCCTTGCATTAGGGTTCTAATTCTTCCATTATTGGTTAAGAAGGACTAACCCTAGTGTTTAATGGACAAGTCCCCCTCAAGTTGTCTTACAAACCATAAAATTTACTTCTTAATCTTATCATTAACTAAAAATCCATTTTAATAAAGGCTTTTTTTTGTCATGAGGTTAATCCCTAATCATGGATTAAGTTGAGGAGCCTTCCTCAGCTTAAAGGTTCTCATCTATTATCCTTCTATTAGGATGGTGTAATGGGTCCATTAAATCTTTGATTATGGCTTAAGTTCATTATTTAACACCAAACAAAAAAACCCAAAAACATCTAAGTAATCACAAGTAGGTTAATGATCTTAATCCTACATCATGGTGATTAAGTGTGAGGTGTTTACTTCATATTTAAGGTATTCTCATTACCCCTAATCAGAGGGAGGATGTGGTGAGTTTACTAACCCTTGGTTTAGTCTTAAGCTCATTTCCTTATAACAAACTCAAAAAGCAATAAAAGATAGAAAAAACCAAAAACAAACAATAATTGTCTCCTCCGGGATTCTTTTCTCACCTTATTCACTCACAAACGAGAACTCGCTTCTCCCGTCTAATGCAAGACAGTTAGCACCTGAGCCAGACAGGTCATACACTTGAGCATAGACAAGTAAGCAGTTCATATGTCAATTCATCTTTTAGTCTCTTTGAGTCGAACTACGGTGTTCTGACTTCCTCATTGCATGAGAGGATACGTAGGCATAACTTAATATTTATCGAACAAAAGTCTCTGTATATTTCCCCCTCCTCCAGAATTATTCTTTGAGCCTCATTATCTTGAGCATTTCACTCCTGTTCTTACACTGACACTTCTCTTATTCACTTCACATTTCTTTTACACTGACACTTTTATTCTTTTCCAGCTTTGATACACAGATAGCACTGGCACTATCCCTTTAAATGCAAACTTTCAAGCGTGGATCCCGTCGAGTACGACGGACAATCTGGGTGCTAATACCTTCCCAGGTTGTAACCAACCCCCTTTCTCAGTTTCTCTGGTTCGCAACCGTCTTATCCATCTCTTTCTAGGTTTATGCAGCATTACCTTTCCTTCGGGATAAAAATGCCTAGTTGGCGACTCTTTTAAGTTCACCCTTGTGTTCTCCTTTCGCCGACCATTCGCGTCTGTACCCCTTCTGACCATGTGTCACTTGGTGGGAGTAACATCCGGTTATTAAGCCAAAATAACCTCATTAATTACTAGCGTTGAAATTTAGGGATAACACAATTATAGAAGAGAAAGCTTTAAAAAAGGAAGGAATAAGGTAGAATATGGATGCACATCCAGATTCTTCATACTTACCATTAGCCCCTAAAAAGGTTAGAAAAATCCATGATTTATGAGATCAAAGATGATAAAAAAAAGACAATTAAATTCCAACTATCTCCTAAAGTGATTAGGATTCAAACTAGACTCAAACCTAAACCTAAGGGTACATAAAAGCTAGATAAATCCCAAAGTCAGCAGCTACAACAACGCTTTAACACACAATCAACTATCACATGCAAATGGCATACAAATAACTTATTACAGCTACCTAACAGCATGGCAACAGGTGTAAAAAGTGCAAAAATAATGCAAGATGTCGCTCCCACTAAATGAAGCTAAGTCAAATAGGGTACAGACGCGAACGGTCGGCGAAAGGGACAATGAGAACACACAGCCGTGAACTCACTGGAGATGAATAGAGTCGCCAGCTAGGCATTTTTATCCCGGAGGAAAGGTAATGCTGCATAGACCTAGAAAAAGATGGATAAGACGGTTGCGAACCAGAGAGACTGAGAAAGGGGGTTGGTTACAACCTGGGAAGGTATTAGCACCCAGATTGTCCGTCGTACTCGACGGGATCCACGCTTAGAAGATTTGTGTTTTAAAGGGGTAGTGTCAGTGCAATTTGTGTGTAAAAGGGGCTGGAAAACAATATGTACAGGTGTCAGTGTAAAAGAAGTGCAAAGTGTAATATATACAGTGTCAGTGTAAGGACAAGAGTGAAATGCTCATGATAATGAGGCTCAAAAGAATAAAGCTGGAGGAGGGGGAATATACAGAGACTTTTGTTCGATAACTGTTAAGTTATGCCTACGTATCCTCTCGTGCAATGAGGAAGTCAGAACACCGTAGTTCGACCCAAAGAGACTGAAAGATGAATTGACTGGTGAACTGCTTGCTTGCCTATGCTCAAGTGTATGATCTGTCTGGCACAGATGCAAACTGTCTTGCATTAGACGGAAGAAGCAAGTTCTCGTTTGTGAGTGAATGAGGTGAGAAAAGAATCCCGGAGGAGACGATTATTGTTTGTTTTTGTGTTTTCAGTCTTTTATTTCTTTTGAAAGTTTGTCATAAGACAATGAGCTTAAGCCTAAACCAATGGATTTAGTAAACTCATCACATCTTCCCTCTGATTAGGGGTAATGAGAATACCTTAAGTGTGAAGTCAGATTCTCACACTTAACCACCATGGTGTAGGATTAAGATCATTAACCTACTTGTGATTATTTAGATGTTTTTGTGGTTTTTTGTTTAGTGTTAAGTAATGAGGTTAAGCCATAATCAAGGATTAAACAGACTCATTACACCATCCTAATAGAAGGATAATAGGTGAGAATGTTTAAGCTGAGGAAAGCTCCTCAACTTAATCCATGATTAGGGATTAAACTCATGACAAAACAAGCCTTTGATTAAGTGGATTTTACTTAATGATATGATGATGAAGTGAATTTTATGATTTGTAAGACAACTTGAGGGGGACTTGTCCATTAACACTAGGGTTAGTCCTTCTTAACCATTTAAGGAAGAATTAGAACCCTGATGCAAGGCCCAAGTTACAAGTGTGATGTCTTGATGATTATTATGTGAATTGATTAAGAGATTTAAACACATTAAGGGTTTAACACTTAGGATTAAAGTTATACACTCCATCCTAATAGAAGGATGCAGGCATAAGCTTAATCACAAAGCCTTAAAGCCTTTAGGGTTTAGTCCCTGATTATGAGATGAGAAGAGAAGACTCAAAGAGACACAAAGGTAAAACTATGAGGGGAGACTAATCAAGACCCTAATTCATTGTCATGCTTGGTTGTTCCTAAGGTTTGTGAGGTTTTCAGGAACAATCTTCAAAGGAGCCACCGGGAAGCAGATGAACAAGATCAAGAGAAGCAAAGCAACTTGCTTCATTCAAGAAGTCAAGTCACTTGAAGAAAGAAAGTGGGAGGAGAAAGAATGAGCAAGCTCAAACTCAAACACATATAGAAATGCAGCAATGGATGCAAGAGAGACAAAAAGAAAAGTTATGAGAAGTGAAGGCAAATTCACTTCTCAAAGTTACTTACCACCTGAAATGTTAGAAAGAAATGCAATGCAATGCAAGATGGGATGAAATGGCATGATGCTAAGCAAAACCATAAGCATGTTGATGATGATTATGATGTTATGAGGTGCTGCAAACATGAGGCAAGACATGGAGATGTTCATACAAGATCATGGATGCAAATGATGCAAACTAAGGAGCATGAATGAACATGAAAAGTTATGAAGCACACAAGGTAAATGACATGGCAAATATGTGATGCAATGATCAAACATGCTTCCTACATGTCTTAATATGTCAAATGGAACACAAGCATGCATAAAATGCAAAGACAAGTCATGTTATGCAAGAGGATGCAAGAGGGATGCATATGAAAGCCCAAATTAGGGTTTATGGACAATGCATCAAACAAAAACCCAAAACAGAAGCAAACCCTAAGATAAAAAATGGAAAATGCCACCCAAAGAAACCCTAAACCTATACTAAACCAAGGTCCAAAGGGGAGGTCTCAACTCTTAACCAATCTCAAGTTATGAATTTTCTAAGTTATTAGGGTTTTTTAGGGTTCTTAACAAAAGAAATGCCAAACAATTGGAAAATGCAAGATCAAATCATGGCCATTTTATCCTAGAAACTACATGCTAAACATAAAACAATGCAAGAAGAACCAATGTCCAACTCTTCCTAGATAGGCAGAAATGAATTTTTGAACCCATGATCAAAATAATGCATAAAAAATGATTTAATTCAATGAAAAATTCTTAAAATGCATCAAGATCAAAAAAGAAATTTGGTTTGAAGGTTGGACAATGTTTCTAAATACCTTAGAACATCTCATGAATTTTTTTGTAATTTTTAAATACCTAAAAGTATTTTTAATTAATTAATTCCCATTAATCAATTAAAAATAATCTTTTAAATACTTAAAAATACTTTTTTAATGATAAAAAATAAAATAAAAATATTTTTGTGTCATAAAAATTAATAAAACTCTAAGGAAAAAGTTTCATAATTTTTAGGAATTTTTTACTATTTTAAAATAAATATGCAAATAAAAGGAAAAGAAAATAAATTAAAATTAAATAAAAGGAGAAGTAATCAGGATGGAGGGCCAGGATTGGGTCTGGATTCAAATTGGTTGACTGGCGCGTGAATGGAGGGTCTGGATTCAATCTGGCCAAATTAATTTAATTACGAATTAATTAAAACTAATTAAGTGGATTAGGGCAAACGAAATGATCTGGGCCATCCAAACTGGAGGGAAGTCAACAGGTCAAAGGCCATCTACGGCTCACATTCAAATGATCATTAATCACGCAATTAGGGCTTAAACACTTTCAGGCTGCCGGAGAAGACTTCCGGTCGTCTTCTCCGGCCAGCATCCCCCTGAGAAATCCCCAAAACCCTCAAAACGTAACAAAAACAAAATCTACGAATTGGGAAATGTTCTCCAACCCCTCACGAATCAAACCCCTCTCCCAAAACAAATTTCTTTTCCCTAACTAAGCTGAATCGAAGAAAATGAAAACTAGGGCACGCAGGTTTCAGAGAGAAATTAAATGCTCATTTCAAAGCCATTTTAGAAACCAATGACATCAGGATGATCAGTGAAGCACATAGAACAAGTTTATAACATGAAAAATGATTTCTGGAAAAATAATTTTCAAGCTACCTGAGATTCGAAGCCTTCACTCTGATGACTTTCTGGCCACTTCTCCTTGTGCAATCCACTCCACTTGATCCCCAGATGATGTTTGAATGCTCAAAAGAAATTTATGTTGGCTGGATAATGAGTTTCGAAAGCTCCTGCTTCAACTCAGTCAGAAATGGCTATGGTGATTCTGGCACTTTCAGGTCATTGTGAGGGGTTGTTTTGACTCCTTGTGGTATGCTTGACTTGTTGGTGAAGAAAGATGAGGTGTTTGATGGCTGGATGAAGGGATTCGATGAGTTCTGGTTTGGAAGGTGAGGAATGGTGAAGCTCAGGTCAGGCTTGTTTCAGGCTTGAGCTTTGGTGGTTTTAGGTCTATGAAGTATGGTGAGTTGAATGGTGAAGATGGTTTTTGTGTTTGCAAGCTGTGTAGGCCGATTCGAAGCAACTTGCAAGATGAGGTGATTTTGTGAATGTGATTGTATGAGATGTTTCAGCCTTGCCTTGTACATGAAATGGCTTGCACTTTGTCCACATAACTCTCTCTCATTGGTCAGATGATTGGACATGTGCTTTATTGATTGGTAAGTCACCTTTTGCAAAAAGTCAAAAATTGTGTAAGGAAGGTATGGCTCATGATCTAGGCTAGTACAAGGCTGGTTCTGGTGCAGCATGGTGTGTGTGTGAAACTAGCTTGGTTCAGCAGCCAATGCATCAAGTGGTAGAAGTGTCATGAGTGTTTTTGCAAGTTGTTGCCTTTTTGTACTTCATGAAAGAAAGCCTTGTTACATGAACCATGAACATGTGATTTTGGTTCAATTCTGATTTTCATGACTTAGAGAATGTTTGTGTGCTGGTTTGGAGTGAATTAGAAGTCACATTGGGCTTTGGTTCATGATCTTGCAAAATTTCCATTTGAGGCATGCCTTGAAAATCAATGATTTTGGCCAACTTTGTCACACCATAACTTTTGATCCAAGAAGAGTTTGATCATGCTCTTGTACTTTTTGAAAAGGGAAAGATGAGATCTACAACTTTCATGACCAAAGTTTTTCCATTTGAAGCATTTTTGGATCAATAATCAAAGCTTGAAAAATGACCTAAAATGAAGCATTCTTGAAAAGTCAACTATGCCCAAAAAGTCAACATTTGCAAAAACCCTAAATTCTTGATTTTTATGAACTTCAACCTTCTTCCATGATCAAATAAAGATCATATACACTCAAAATGATGAAGATCACCCATTGGTTGGGTCATTGGGGGCCTCAGATGCCCTGACTTTACACTGACTTGTCTGAAAAGTCAACCCTTGATCAGATGACTTCCCCATGGAATTTGTTCATGAAAATTGATATGCATACTCCCTATACCATATAGAGACCAATGGAAACAAGAATGACCAAAAAATTTGGGGTTATGGCCTCTGAAACCAAAACCCTAATTTTAGGTCAACTGTGCAGTCAATCCTGGCTCTGCATCCACTCAAACCCTAGTTCTTGTGATTCTTTTGCATTTTTGACTTTGAGAGGGTGTACTATGATGCTTGAACACATATGGATCCCTTTGAAGTGATTGGTTGCCTTTGGAGTGGCTCAAGAAGCCCTGAGATTGCTCAGATCACAAACCCTAGGTGCAGATGACTTATAAACTATGCAGTGAATCAAAAATGAGATGTGAGATGATATGATTGTGCTTATGCATATGAGAATGATCACAAGCCATGGTGAAATGGGTGAGGGCAAATTTGGGGTGTTTACAGCTGCCCCTATTCAAACATGAGTTAGCTGTGCAGGATGTAAGCGACGGCTTATCAGGCAAACAAGATAACTTGTGGTTGAATACCAAAGACAGTCCAAAATTTGCACTCACAGAATGAAGAAGAAAAGGGATATAGATTGTAAAAGGAAAATAAAGTATATTGTAAAGTGTGGGCGACGGAGGACGACCGTCGAGCAGAGGACGACTGCTGGGTAAATAGCAATGACGGGGACGACCGACATGCTGGGGATAAAAGGTAAAGCCAAGACGGGGACGACCGACTAGCTGGGAAAAATAAAATCGTGATGGGGACGGCCATCAAGATAAAGCTGTAAAATTTTCTGGGGGATTGATGAAACATGACGGGGACGGCCATCAAGTTCACAAAGGTAAAGTAACCAACGATGGGGACGGCCATCGGGCTAAAAGGAAAAGGGACCACGACGGGGACGGCCATCGGGTTAAAGAATAAATGAAATAAACAGATGATGGGGTACGGCCATCAAAGGTGAAGGACGATCACCTAGCAGGGGACGGCTGCTCTGTTGGAAAATAAAGGAAGTATGATGGGGACGGCCATCAAAGGTGGAGGACGACCACCTGGCAGGGTACGGCTGCCGAAAATATCAACGATGGGGACGGCCATCGGATAGAAAAGGTCAACGATGGGGACAGCCATCGGACGACCATCAAGAAGCGGAGGACGACCACTCAGCAGGGGACGGTTGCTAAAAAGATCAACGATGGGGACGGCCATCGGATGAGCATGATGGAGGACGACCATCAAGAAGTGGAGGACGACCACTCAGCAGGGGACGGCTGCTCTCGGGGTATCATAACACAGGACGAGTGTTAGATAAAGGAAAAAAGCTTACTTGGCGATCTACTGGGGGTATAGTAAACACGGACGAGCGTTTACAACCAAGAAAGGAAAGTATAAGTGTTTGGTATTATGTATAGATTAATGATGCGGACGAGCATCCTTAAGACTATGATACGGACGAGTATCATGTAGAAACAAACTGACACATGTTCAGAGATGATGATACGGACGAGTACCATCTGGTTAACAAAGAACACGGACGAATGTTGCATCTGAAGGGACTCTTCTGGGGAATAGTAGACACAGACGAGTATCTATATTCAAGAAGACACAAGTGTTTGACACAGTGTATGGATTAAAGATGCGGACGAGCATCCTTAAGACTTATGACACGGACGAGCATCATGTAGAAACAAACATTAGACGCAATGTTCTGAGATGATGATACGGACGAGTACCAACTGGTTAACAAAGAACAAGGACTATTGTTGAATCTGTGGGGTTATGAGTGGTGTATACAAGATACGGACGAGTATCTGTATAAGTGTATCGTGAGTAGTGAGTATATATAGATGAGTATTTTAACTGCTGGAGAGAATGACACGGACGGGTGCCAAGAGAGAAAAGTGTAATATGAACAAGTATCTGCTATACAAAATCTAGGCGACTGCGCCGGGGATATGACACAGACGGGTGTCAGGAGAGTGTATACATAGGTATGTGTGGGTGCAAAGGGGACGTCTTTGGCTTTCTGCTGGTAATATGACACAGACGGGTGTCATGAAGTATCCGTGATACGGGTAGTCTTGTTATAAAGAGTGTTCCAGCGATTTTACTGGGGAGTGATGATACGGACGGGTATCAAAGGGTGTATATGGTGGTATTTGTGAATATGAGGCAACTGTTTTTGCTGGGACTCTGGTGAGGATTTCTGTACAATGATGATGAACGGTTATTATTCACAAGCGTTAATCCAGAACATGGCTTATGATTATGCTATGCGTTTGATTTTTTTGCCGTAATGCTCCGTATTAGACGGAATGCTACGCTCTGAGGGGATAGTATGATGCGAATGCTATGATTATGCAAAAATATCAAACCGGGATTCGGATCCCGTTGCCGTGAAGATCTCTGGTTGATCTGTTTGAGGTGAACCTCCCAGCTGGGGATGAGATCATTGGTAGATCCGGAGAGGTGTATCCACTTGGGGATATAGGTCACTGACTGGCATATCCTTGTAATACGGGACCCAGCTGGGGTTTGCAGAAGCCTTCTGTACTCTGTTGTGACTTCTTCGTGCGTTGTTCTTCTGGATAGAGGCTGAGAACCTCGTGGGGAGATGATTCTCTGATTCCTGCATTTGCCGAGGAAGAAAGATTGGTACAACAGCTGGGGGATGCTGTTGGTAGCTCAGCTGGGGATAGAGCATTTCGGATGCTGAGATCTTTTGTTGATTTGCCAGCTTGATGAGATGTAGCTTGCATGCCCCAAGTTGCGTCCTGTATACCTGCGATCCTGCAAAGATAAGGAAACGCAAAAAAGGTCCCGAGGTATCCTTTACTGGATTCCGTCATAGGAGTTAAGCATTTTCGAGAGTAAGTATATTCCCTGTAAGCATGTGTTTTATTATTATTATTTTTGGGAGAAAAACATCTGTACTTATGCAATTGATTTTTTAGAGACATCAGACATCCTTTGCAAATAAAAATATACAAAACGAAACATGACTGAAAAAATCTGATTTTATTAATTCATGTGCCCTGAATTGGCAAGATATAGTCAAAGAAACATGTCTCCTGAAATGAGGAGATTGTTACAAATTGAGAAACAAAGTGCTGGCAGTGTTGACGACGCTTTGAGGAGCTTCCTCTGCTGCTATGACCCGTATGACTTTTGACTTTCTTCTCGTCTTGCTTTCTGAAGAAGACTGATTCTGATTGAGGCTTGATCCTTTGGAGTTTTAACCAAGTTGTAAGTGATACAAACGAATTCAGAGTGCAGTTGTTCGCTTATTTCCTTATTTTGCATGGATCGCCCTTTCGGGTTTTCGATCCATCGGGATACCCATTTTTGCCTGAGTTGTCCAATGCGGCTTTTCAACTCAGCGGGTGTACATTTTTCTTTTATTTCCCTTATTTTTGCCCGAGTATTTTATTCTGTTTTTAACTCGCCGGGATGCCCTATTTTTGCCTGGACTTACATTCTGTTTTTATGTCCAGCGGGTCATTTTATGCGAAGTATTTTTTAACTGCATCTGAATTCACAGGGGACGGGAAATCTTCACCATCCATGGTGCTGAGCATCAGCGCTCCACCAGAGAAAACTTTCTTTACCACGAATGGTCCTTCATAGTTTGGAGTCCATTTGCCCCTGTGGTCTGTATGAGGAGGGAGGATTCTTTTCAGCACAAGATCTCCCACTTGGTACTCTCGGTGCCTGACTTTCTGATCGAAGGCTTTCTTCATTCTCTTCTGATACAATTGTCCATGACAGATTGCAGCCAATCTCTTCTCTTCAATCAGACTCAGTTGCTCGTATCGGGACCTAACCCATTCTGCTTCACTCAGTTTGACATCCATCAAGACTCGCAAGGAGGGCAATTCAACTTCAACTGGTAGGACTGCTTCCATACCATACACAAGCTGGTACGGTGTTGCCCCAGTGGATGTTCTGATTGACGTGCGGTACCCATGCAAGGCGAACGGTAGCATTTCATGCCAGTCTTTGTAGGTGACTACCATCTTCTGCACAATCTTCTTGATATTCTTATTTGCCGCCTCAACAGCGCCATTCATCTTTGGCCTGTAAGGAGAAGAATTGTGATGTTGAATCTTGAAGTCCCGGCACAGCTCTGCCATCATTTTGTTATTTAAGTTAGAACCATTATCAGTAATGATTCGCTCGGGCACTCCATATCGACAGATGATATCTCTTTTCAGAAATCGGGCTACCACTTGCCTTGTAACATTTGCATATGAGGCTGCTTCAACCCACTTAGTGAAATAGTCAATGGCGACCAGGATGAATCTGTGACCATTTGAAGCAGTCGGCTCAATCTTGCCAATCATATCAATGCCCCACATGGCAAAGGGCCATGGTGAAGACATAATGTTCAAAGGGTTGGGAGGCACATGCACTTTATCTGCGTAGATCTGGCATTTGTGGCATTTCCTGGCATAGGCACAACAGTCTGCATCCATTGTGATCCAATAATAGCCTGATCTTAACAACTTCTTAGCCATTGCATGTCCTCCAGCATGGGTACCAAAAGATCCTTCATGCGCTTCATGCATCAACAAGTCTGCTTCTGTTCTATCAACGCATCTGAGGAGTACCATATCAAAGTTTCTTTTGTACAGGGAACCATCAGTGTTCAGAAAGAAACTTCCAGCAAGCCTTCTCAAGGTCTTCTTATCATTGGAAGATGCCCCAGGTGGGTATGTTTGATCCTCCAAGAAGCACTTAATGTCATGGAACCAAGGCTTATCATCTTTGACTACATCTGCTGCAAATACATATGCTGGCCTGTCGAGTCTGGACACTGAAATCTGAGGTACAAAGTTAGCAGCTTGAACTTTGATCATGGACGAAATGGTAGCAAGAGCATCTGCAAACTGATTCTCGTCCCGAGGGATATACTCAAGCTTGACTGTTGTGAAGAATGTCAATAACCTTCTTGTATAATCCCTGTAAGGTATCAGATGATCCTGGTGTGTATACCATTTCCCATTGGTCTGATTGACTACCAAAGCTGAATCTCCGAATACGGTCAATGTCTTGATCCTGAGGTCAATGGCTTCCTCAAGACCCATAATGCAAGCTTCGTATTCAGCTTCGTTGTTAGTGCAGTTGAAAGTGAGTTTTGCCGAGAAAGGCATGTGAACTCCCTTTGGTGAAATGAGGACTGCACCAACACCACGGCCATTCATGTTAACAGCCCCATCGAACATCATAATCCATTCTTCCTCCGGGTCAGGCCCTTCAGTGTGAATAGGCTCTTCATGATCTTTTGATTTAATGAACATGATGTCTTCATCAGGGAAGTCAAACCTCATAGGCTGGTAATCATCGATGGGTTGCTCAGCAAGATATTCAGACAATATACTGCCTTTGATGGCTTTCTGAGATGTGTATTGGATGTCATACTCTGTAAGGATCATTTGCCATCTTGCAACCCGTCCGGTAAGCGCTGGCTTCTCAAAAATGTACTTGACTGGGTCCATCTTCGAGATTAATAAAGTAGTGTGGGTCAACATATACTGTCTCAGTCGGCGAGCAGCCCACGCTAAAGCACAGCAAGTTTTCTCGAGCAGTGAATAACGTTGTTCACAGTCGGTAAACTTTTTGCTTAGGTAGTATATTGCATACTCTTTTCGACCAGACTCGTCATGTTGGCCCAGCACACACCCCATTGATTCTTCTAATACTGTCAAGTACATTATCAGAGGTCTTCCTTCAACTGGCGGCATGAGGATTGGAGGTTCTTGCAGATATTCCTTGATCTTGTCAAAAGCCTTCTGGCAATCTTCGTTCCATCTGACCGTTTGTTCTTTTCTTAACAGCTTGAACAAGGGTTCACAGGTTGCTGTAAGGTGAGATATGAACCTTGAAATGTAGTTCAATCGACCTAAGAACCCTCGAACTTCTTTCTCAGTTTTCGGTGCAGGCATCTCTTGAATAGCTTTGACTTTATCAGGGTCCACTTCAATCCCTTTCTCACTTACAATAAAGCCCAGCAGCTTACCAGACCGCACCCCAAATGTGCATTTGTTGGGGTTCAACTTCAGCTGGTACTTCCTCAGACGCTTGAACAACTTGAGCAGATTCACCAGATGATCTTCTTCAGTAAGGGACTTGGCAATCATGTCATCCACATAACACTCTATTTCTTTATGGATCATATCGTGGAATAATGTTACCATAGCCCGTTGATACGTTGCACCAGCATTCTTGAGCCCAAATGGCATTACCTTGTAGCAGAACGTGCCCCAGGGTGTGATGAAAGTTGTCTTCTCCATGTCTTCAGGTGACATTTTGATCTGATTGTATCCTGAAAATCCGTCCATGAAGGAGAATACCGAGAACTGAGCCGTATTATCTACCAATACGTCAATGTGAGGTAATGGAAAATCATCTTTCGGGCTGGCTCTGTTCAGATCCCGGTAATCAACACACATTCTTACTTTGCCGTCCTTCTTAGGCACAGGTACTATATTAGCAACCCACGGCGGGTAGCTAGTTACAGCAAGGAACCCGGCGTCCCATTGCTTTTGTACCTCTTCCTTGATTTTCATAGCCATGTCTGGACGAGTACGGCGCAGCTTCTGTTTGACTGGAGGGCATTCTTCTCTCAAAGGCAGCTTGTGCACCACAATGTCGGTATCCAACCCTGGCATGTCTTGATACGACCAAGCAAACACATCCACATACTCTTGAAGTAGATCAACCAGTTGCTTCTTCACTGAGTCTTGCAGGCAGGCCCCGATTTTAACCTCTTTCACGTCTTCCTCCGTACCAAGATTAATCACTTCAACCTCCTCCTGGTGAGGGGTAATAACCTTTTCCTCTTGTCTTAACAACCTGGCTAGCTCTTCAGGAAGCTCATATTCTTCTTCAACCCCTTCATCAGCTTGATTGATCGGATTGTCAAAGTCATACGATGTCATAGCCGTGCTGTTGTCGGTGCTGTCAGGAAGGCACTCTCTGCAAGGGTTAAGTTGTTCGTTTTAGTGATCTGATTTTAATCTTATTTAGAAAAGTGAAATGAAGTTGTCATTTTGAAAACGCTGCCATTTATTTTTGTACAAAAAAGAAAAATGGAAAAACAGTGAACGAAAAGAAAAAAGACGCGTTTGCAAAAAGATGTCTGATATTTCATTAATTGATCTTGTTTGCACAAAAAGTACAGATGGCCCGATTACAAAATGAGTCTTGTCATCTTGGGCAAGATGCAAGACTTTGATGCATGCTTATAAAAATACAGGAAATAATAATTACTCTGATCGAGTAACTCTTATAATTTCCTGGGAAGACCAGTTCGAGACACTGCTCCCCGGGATCTTTGGACGAATCCAATTCTCCAGATTGCGCTCCTCTTCCAGCTCGTCTTCCAGACAGTTGATAGCATCGGGGGTAAGCATCCCTCCACTGACAAAACCAGGCTCTTCAGCAGCCTTTGCTTGATGTTGAGTTGGTCTGTAACCCAACCCAAACTTGTCTTCTTTTTTCTCCACCGATAGCAGTTTGCCCCAGCCCTGGGCAGTTCCTTCCTCAACAACCTTCCGGGCTTGTTGGTATGATGACATTGGAGTACCAGATACAGCAGATGCCTCATTCACATTCAAAGCTTCAAACCCCTGGCTCATTGTTTCATGGATCTCCCCATCCATTTCAATGTACTTATAGGTTGCCAGGTGGCTGACAAAAATGTCCTCCTCTCCACAGATTGTGACAACTTGGCCTTCCCACTCAAATTTTAACTTTTGGTGAAGGGTAGACGTTATTGCGCCGGCGGCGTGAATCCAGGGTCTACCCAACAAACAGCTGTAGGCGGGCTGAATGTCCATCACATAAAAGATAGTTTTAAAGGTCTGTGGGCCAATTGTCACAGGTAGCTCAATCTCTCCCAGAACCGATCTCTTAGAACCATCAAAGGCTCTTACCACCAGGTTGCTGGGTCTCAATGCCAAACCATCATATTCTAACTTCACCAGAGCCTTCTTTGGTAAGACATTAAGGGACGACCCTGTGTCTACCAGCACATGAGAAAGGACAGCTCCTTTGCATTCCATGGTTATGTGCAAGGCTTTGTTGTGGTTGCGGCCGTCCGCTGTCAAGTCAGTATTGGTGAACCCTAGCCCATTGCTAGCAGTAACATTTCCAACCACGGTTTCCAACTGGTTGACAGTAATCTCTTCAGGCACGTAAGCTGCGTGCAAGACCTTGAGTAGTGCATTCCGATGGGCTTCGGAGCACATAAGCAGTGAGAGGATAGAGATTTTGGATGGCGTCTGGTGAAGTTGATCCACAATTTTGTAGTCACTCTTTTTGATGATTCTCATAAACTCATCAACTTCTTGATCGAACGGTGTTTTCAGGGTTTCTTTGGCAGCTTGATCTTCCTGCACCGGGCTCTTTCCCTTTGCCTTGGCAGCAGCTTCTGCTTCGGCAGTAGGTCTTTGAATTGGTGGAGCGAAGAGACGTCCGCTTCGGGTGAAGCCTCCGCCCCCCCCACATTATCTACTTGTGGTGCAGGTGTTGATGTTTCAAGAGTGATTCTTTTTCCTTCGCAATACACGTCAGAGCCATAGTGCCAAGGGATGGCCCTGTTGCTCTCATATGGTACTGGTCCAGGCACCGTGACAGTGACTGGACTGATTGCTGCTGTTGAAGGGACTGTAATCGTTTGTGGATCATAAAAGATTGTAACTGGTGCTCTGATGGGAGCAGCACCTTCTGAATGGTAGGCAGAGTTGTTCTCAGGATCATAAAATATGGTGACAGTAGAGACGTCTTCATGATTTGTTGCTGGAGTTGTAGGGGACATTGTCGGAAGAAATGATGTTGTCGTTGTAGGAGTCTCGAAGTGGAGTGAAGCTGAAGTTGTAGCAGGAAGATTTGTTGTAAACTGATCAGTTGAGATGATGGATGACGTACTTGTTGATGAAACTGAAGAATTGTCAGGAACAATAGTTGCTGCAGTTGTAGGAGGTTCTGAAACCGTTGCTGACGATATTGCTGGATTTGTTGGAAATGATGTGGTGATCTGAAGTTGGCCACTCCGAATAAGGCCATCTATGCCATTCCTCAAATTATCGCACCCATTTACCGAGATATTGCAGTAAGCACAGCCTAACTCACACCCCGGGAACATTTGACATTCCAAGAGCTGAGCTTTGATTTCTACCAATGGTGTCCTGATCTGTCCCACACTGGTTATTAAATAAGACGGCTTGTCTTCTTCAATAGCGTTAATCCGGGGACCACCATGGTTTGGCATCGGGTTTTTATTGACATTGGGTGGTGGTGCGAAATTCAGAGCCTTTGAGTCTACCAGGTCTTGTACCTTCATATGCAGAGCCCTGCATTTTTCTGTGCTGTGGCCAGGTGCGTTTGAATGAAAGGCACACCTAGCATTGGAGTCATAATTCCTTGGTAGACTGTTGGGATCCGGAGGTGCCAACGTTCTTAGCTCAACCAGGTTGAGTTTCAGAAGTTGTGGCAGCAAAGTAGCATATGGCATTGGGATCGGATCGATCACTCTGTTAGCTTGAGATGGCCTCTGTTGGAATGGCCTTTGTTGACTGTTGTTGTTGGTGTTGCTGTTGTTGTAATTCCTTGGAGGATACTGATTTTGCTGATGGTACTGAGGTTGTTGTTGATAGCTTTGCTGAGGAGGTTGATAGACAGGTTGAGGATGAGCTGGAGCAGGGATGGTGACTGCTGCTATGGACCTCTGAGCATATTGGGGCCTACCCCTGTTTGAATGGATGGCATTGGTCTCGCCAGTTCTTCTCGGGCCTGCAAAAGGCTTTCTTGTACTACTGGACGAGCTTGCACCGTTGTCTGAGATCTTTCCCATTTTTAACAAGCTTTCAATTCTCTCCCCGACTATGACAACATCTGCAAAGCTAGTGGAAGAGAAAGCTGCCAACCTGTCAATATATGTTCCCTGAAGGGTGTTCATGAACATATCCGCCATTTCCCGTTCAGACATAGGTGGTTGAACAGCAGCAGCCAGTTGCCTCCATCTCTGGGCGTATTCTCGAAAACTCTCCCTTGAAGACTGTGACATTCCCATTAGAAGGGTCCTGTTGGGTGCCATGTCTAGATTATACTGATACTGTCTGATGAAGGCCTCTGCCAGGTCCTTCCAGCACCTAATAGTTGCCCTTGTCAAGTGAGAGTACCATTCTCTCGACGCTCCAGTCAAGCTATCTTCAAAATAGAACATCCACAATTTCTCATCCATTGTATAGGCCTTCAGCCTTCCCAGAAATGATTGTAGATGAGTCCGGGGGCATGAAGTCCCATTATACTTTTCGAAACAAGGAGGCTTGAACTTATGGGGGATCCTGACCCCGTCTACCAAACCCATGTCCATAACGTCGAAGCCCAAAGAGTTTCGAGATTCTAAGGACCTCAACTTCTCAGCTATTTCATCCAATCTTCTATCATAAGCCTCTTCCCCAGCACCCATTACTGTGAACTGGTCTTCTTGAGGGTCTTCCTGTAGTATCCTCCCTGCTGTGGCAGTCCCTTGTATATTGACAGGGATGTTGGCCTCTGGATGGAGATGGGGTCCAAAAACTGGGGGATTGACATGAGGTTGGACCCTCTCGTTGTTACTTGTGCCAGCAGTTCCCACATGGGGTTCCTCTTGATTCCTCCCTTCTACCAAAGCTCTGAGCCTCTCCTGGATTTGAGCTAAGTTGTTCATTACTTCCATGAACTGTGTTATCTGAGTTCTCATCTCCAACCTTTCGTTGGCCATCTGGTTTCTGACCTCCGTAAGGTCCTGCTGCATCTGGTCCATCTGGATGCCCGGAAGATTGTTTCTAGTTGGGTACCTGTGTGGCCTGTTGAGGGGAAATACCCGGCGGCGAGCAATAATTCCTGAGATTCACAACAGAGGTTAGTAACAACAAAACAAAAACCTACAAAACAAACAAAAGGGTTAGTATGCAATGCAGTTATGCTTATTTGCTCTCAAGGTATCCGGTTTGGCCTTCAGTTTTGACCCTTCCAGACCCTTGAAGATGCTGCTGTTGAAGTTGCTTTCGAAGTAAACTAACATGAATATATTACATAAGGTGAAATAATACAATTTGTTCGTTTTACAACACAAGCCCACTAAGGGGTCAAAATACAGTACAAAAACAAAAGTACATGGAAAGAAAGCAACAACAAACAAATGGTCAAACACCAAGACCAAACTCATCCTCACGAACTTCCTTGAGAAGTGCTTCGGTCACAGGATCAGCCGGACGCTCCGTGAGATTCCTGATGAGGAGATTCCGGGTCGTAACAGCTGCTGTTAGCTTTTTGTGCTGAGTTTGGTCCTTGGACCTCTTCACCCCTGCTTTGATCTTCAATTCTGATATTTCCCTCTGGGCTGCTGCCAGGGCTTCTTGCTATTCTTTTGCACTAGCTTCCAGTTGCTCCATCTTGTCTTGAACTCTCTTGTCTTCCAGGGTACGAGCCTCGGTGATCCTGACCCACCGGGCTTGACTCTCCTTCAAGTACAAGTCTGTCCTCGCTCTCTGGAACTGGGCTTCTTTGCAAGCATTCTTCAGAATTTGTTCACCAGCCTTAGACTTTTTGATATAATCCCCAGACTTTTCAATCTTAGTCAAATGCTCCACTCTCAACTTCTCCAATCTCTCAATCTCCCTCATACCTTCACTCCTCTCCTGGAGGGTCTTCTGTAAAGCCTGGGTTAGCTTCTCATTTCTTTCCTTCAAGCTCTCAAACTCCTCCAAACTGATGGTGGCAGGGGGTGGTGCTGAAGATGACTCAGGCATGTCTTCTATGGTAAAGGGCATTCCAGAGAATTGGGCCCTGGCACGGGACCACTCATAATATTGTGCTGATGCCACATTATTACACTTCCCCAGAATGGTGACTCCCTTGGTTTGAACATTATCCCAGGCCCAGGCAGCCTGCCTAACAACAGCCAAACTAATCTTGTTCTCACAATAAAGAGTCTCAACCAAGTCCTGTGCCCTAGGAGTGTGGACCAGTGCATAGCCCAGTTGCCTTCTGAACAGCAGAGGATTGTAATTGATGCTACCCTTAACTCCTATTAAAGGCACATTGGGAAAATGTCCACAGCTGGTGGTGATATCCCTGCCCTTGGTGCTTTGAGTGCACCATCTGATATCTGCTGAAGTTAGAACAGTGAGTCTCTTAGCCCAGTTGCTCTGCTGATGAGGGTTTAGGAATGCATCTGTCCTGGGTAGATGCCTGAGAAGCCAAGTGTGAAACAATGGAGCACAAAACCTCACTAACCTCCCCCTCTGCTTTTCATTCCTCTGATGCACTGAATAATAAAGATCCCCCAATAAAGTTGGCACTGGGTTCTTCAAGATGAACAGATGGATTGCATTCTTGCTAATGAATCGAGGCTCATCCGCAAACAATACAATCCCATATATACTCAAGGCCAGTAAGGCACAAACAGCTTTCCACTCTCCTAGAGAAGCTTTCAGGATAGCTTGAGAGGTTAAGAAGTCCAGATGAAAACCAGGGATCCCAGCTTTAGAGGTCATATGCTGCTCAACCAAAACAGGTTCCAGATGCAAAGCCTTTGCTACTTCTCCATTAGCAGGAAAGACCATCTCAGGGTTGAAAGGAATTTCTCTCCTGATAGGCATACCAACTAATGAGGAGTACTCTTCCAATAAGGGGCCCAACTGAAAGTTTTGAAAAGTAAAACATCTCAGTGGAGGATCATAAAACTGAATGCAGGTGTGGATGAGGCTCCTCTGTGAAGGGTCCAGATCCATAACCATGTCCAGTATATCTCCATAACTCTCCCTGAACAAGGGTATGTGATCTGGAGTGATCAGGGTTTGGATCCTCCTGATGTCTGATAAGTCTGGCTGGAAGAAGTGATAGGTGATGTTGCTTTTCTTTGGAGCCATGATGACAAATGTTGATGAAGATACTGAAGAGAAGGGCCACTGATTGGCTGGAATAGATAGCTGGTAGCAAGTGCTGATGAAGGCAGGTCAAAACTGAAGATGGGGTCAAAACCAAAACCAGATGAAAATGGATACCCTGAAACACAAATAAGCAAATGTTAATATGATGCAATGAGTATGTATGCAAATGAAATGCAAGGGTTTGTGACTGAGCTGGGTCTGATCAAAACTCTGATATAGGTCCAAATGTGTTCAAGAATTCCAGATGGAGGTCTATAAATCCGGTAACCAGGGTGGGGGACTCAAATAAAGAGTCACATGTCCAGGGTTTTAGAATCACAAGAACTGTCCAACATGGAGTATTCTTAATCAAAACAAAGTAACAGGGTATTCTGAGGTCAAGGTACCTGCAAACCTGTAAACAGCCCAACCCCCTCACAGGTGGTGTTCTAAAACAAGGATCCTTAGACTTGGATCAGTTATGAGAAGTGTAAACACTTCTAACCCGGAGGTACAGTGTTTACAATAACCATAAAAGTTCCTCCTCTAATTCACCTCAGTTTCTGAAGGTCAATACTAAAGGTCATCCAGACTTAGAAGGCTTCCCAGATAGCCCTAGCATTGCAGGAAATCTGCAACACAGAGTTCTCAAAAAGAAACCCATATCTGAACCGTGTTTCATATTCCCGCACCAGACCGAAATGGAATGGGAAAGAATATGATTCACTCTAGCCTAGGTGTCACTCAGGTCCCAGGTATAGGACCTTAACTCTCAATGGAACACCCACCCACCAAAGCAGACAACAGATCCAGCCAGCAGTATGACAGTATGATAAATGAAAAAAAATAGTAAAGAAAGCAATAAATAAAGCTGTACAGAAAGCAGTAGATAAAGCAAATATACACATACAAATAGCACGTAACACCCCCAATAAACACAAATCAATCAAGCGCTAGGAGGAACCCACAAAAAGAACCAGAAGCCCTGGTTGCAGAAGAAACTATCCCCAGCAGAGTCGCCAAGCTGTCGCTCCCACTAAATGAAGCTAAGTCAAATAGGGTACAGACGCGAACGGTCGGCGAAAGGGACAATGAGAACACACAGCCGTGAACTCACTGGAGATGAATAGAGTCGCCAGCTAGGCATTTTTATCCCGGAGGAAAGGTAATGCTGCATAGACCTAGAAAAAGATGGATAAGACGGTTGCGAACCAGAGAGACTGAGAAAGGGGGTTGGTTACAACCTGGGAAGGTATTAGCACCCAGATTGTCCGTCGTACTCGACGGGATCCACGCTTAGAAGATTTGTGTTTTAAAGGGGTAGTGTCAGTGCAATTTGTGTGTAAAAGGGGCTGGAAAACAATATGTACAGGTGTCAGTGTAAAAGAAGTGCAAAGTGTAATATATACAGTGTCAGTGTAAGGACAAGAGTGAAATGCTCATGATAATGAGGCTCAAAAGAATAAAGCTGGAGGAGGGGGAATATACAGAGACTTTTGTTCGATAACTGTTAAGTTATGCCTACGTATCCTCTCGTGCAATGAGGAAGTCAGAACACCGTAGTTCGACCCAAAGAGACTGAAAGATGAATTGACTGGTGAACTGCTTGCTTGCCTATGCTCAAGTGTATGATCTGTCTGGCACAGATGCAAACTGTCCTGCATTAGACGGAAGAAGCAAGTTCTCGTTTGTGAGTGAATGAGGTGAGAAAAGAATCCCGGAGGAGACGATTATTGTTTGTTTTTGTGTTTTCAGTCTTTTATTTCTTTTGAAAGTTTGTCATAAGACAATGAGCTTAAGCCTAAACCAATGGATTTAGTAAACTCATCACATCTTCCCTCTGATTAGGGGTAATGAGAATACCTTAAGTGTGAAGTCAGATTCTCACACTTAACCACCATGGTGTAGGATTAAGATCATTAACCTACTTGTGATTATTTAGATGTTTTTGTGGTTTTTTGTTTAGTGTTAAGTAATGAGGTTAAGCCATAATCAAGGATTAAACAGACTCATTACACCATCCTAATAGAAGGATAATAGGTGAGAATGTTTAAGCTGAGGAAAGCTCCTCAACTTAATCCATGATTAGGGATTAAACTCATGACAAAACAAGCCTTTGATTAAGTGGATTTTACTTAATGATATGATGATGAAGTGAATTTTATGATTTGTAAGACAACTTGAGGGGGACTTGTCCATTAACACTAGGGTTAGTCCTTCTTAACCATTTAAGGAAGAATTAGAACCCTGATGCAAGGCCCAAGTTACAAGTGTGATGTCTTGATGATTATTATGTGAATTGATTAAGAGATTTAAACACATTAAGGGTTTAACACTTAGGATTAAAGTTATACACTCCATCCTAATAGAAGGATGCAGGCATAAGCTTAATCACAAAGCCTTAAAGCCTTTAGGGTTTAGTCCCTGATTATGAGATGAGAAGAGAAGACTCAAAGAGACACAAAGGTAAAACTATGAGGGGAGACTAATCAAGACCCTAATTCATTGTCATGCTTGGTTGTTCCTAAGGTTTGTGAGGTTTTCAGGAACAATCTTCAAAGGAGCCACCAGGAAGCAGATGAACAAGATCAAGAGAAGCAAAGCAACTTGCTTCATTCAAGAAGTCAAGTCACTTGAAGAAAGAAAGTGGGAGGAGAAAGAATGAGCAAGCTCAAACTCAAACACATATAGAAATGCAGCAATGGATGCAAGAGAGATGAAAAGAAAAGTTATGAGAAGTGAAGGCAAATTCACTTCTCAAAGTTACTTACCACCTGAAATGTTAGAAAGAAATGCAATGCAATGCAAGATGGGATGAAATGGCATGATGCTAAGCAAAACCAGAAGCATGTTGATGATGATTATGATGTTATGAGGTGCTGCAAACATGAGGCAAGACATGGAGATGTTCATACAAGATCATGGATGCAAATGATGCAAACTAAGGAGCATGAATGAACATGAAAAGTTATGAAGCACACAAGGTAAATGACATGGCAAATATGTGATGCAATGATCAAACATGCTTCCTACATGTCTTAAGATGTCAAATGGAACACAAGCATGCATAAAATGCAAAGACAAGTCATGTTATGCAAGAGGATGCAAGAGGGATGCATATGAAAGCCCAAATTAGGGTTTATGGACAATGCATCAAACAAAAACCCAAAACAGAAGCAAACCCTAAGATAAAAAATGGAAAATGCCACCCAAAGAAACCCTAAACCTATACTAAACCAAGGTCCAAAGGGGAGGTCTCAACTCTTAACCAATCTCAAGTTATGAATTTTCTAAGTTATTAGGGTTTTTTAGGGTTCTTAACAAAAGAAATGCCAAACAATTGGAAAATGCAAGATCAAATCATGGCCATTTTATCCTAGAAACTACATGCTAAACATAAAACAATGCAAGAAGAACCAATGTCCAACTCTTCCTAGATAGGCAGAAATGAATTTTTGAACCCATGATCAAAATAATGCATAAAAAATGATTTAATTCATTGAAAAATTCTTAAAATGCATCAAGATCAAAAAAGAAATTTGGTTTGAAGGTTGGACAATGTTTCTAAATACCTTAGAACATCTCATGAATTTTTTTGTAATTTTTAAATACCTAAAAGTATTTTTAATTAATTAATTCCCATTAATCAATTAAAAATAATCTTTTAAATACTTAAAAATACTTTTTTTAATGATAAAAAATAAAATAAAAATATTTTTGTGTCATAAAAATTAATAAAACTCTAAGGAAAAAGTTTCATAATTTTTAGGAATTTTTTACTATTTTAAAATAAATATGCAAATAAAAGGAAAAGAAAATAAATTAAAATTAAATAAAAGGAGAAGTAATCAGGATGGAGGGCCAGGATTGGGTCTGGATTCAAATTGGTTGACTGGCGCGTGAATGGAGGGTCTGGATTCTATCTGGCCAAATTAATTTAATTACGAATTAATTAAAACTAATTAAGTGGATTAGGGCAAACGAAATGATCTGGGCCATCCAAACTGGAGGGAAGTCAACAGGTCAAAGGCCATCTACGGCTCACATTCAAATGATCATTAATCACGCAATTAGGGCTTAAACACTTTCAGGCTGCCGGAGAAGACTTCCGGTCGTCTTCTCCGACCAGCATCCCCCTGAGAAATCCCCAAAACCCTCAAAACGTAACAAAAACAAAATCTACGAATTGGGAAATGTTCTCCAACCCCTCACGAATCAAACCCCTCTCCCAAAACAAATTTCTTTTCCCTAACTAAGTTGAATCGAAGAAAATGAAAACTAGGGCACGCAGGTTTCAGAGAGAAATTAAATGCTCATTTCAAAGCCATTTTAGAAACCAATGACATCAGGATGATCAGTGAAGCACATAGAACAAGTTTATAACATGAAAAATGATTTCTGGAAAAATAATTTTCAAGCTACCTGAGATTCGAAGCCTTCACTCTGATGACTTTCTGGCCACTTCTCCTTGTGCAATCCACTCCACTTGATCCCCAGATGATGTTTGAATGCTCAAAAGAAATTTATGTTGGCTGGATAATGAGTTTCGAAAGCTCCTGCTTCAACTCAGTCAGAAATGGCTATGGTGATTCTGGCACTTTCAGGTCATTGTGAGGGGTTGTTTTGACTCCTTGTGGTATGCTTGACTTGTTGGTGAAGAAAGATGAGGTGTTTGATGGCTGGATGAAGGGATTCGATGAGTTCTGGTTTGGAAGGTGAGGAATGGTGAAGCTCAGGTCAGGCTTGTTTCAGGCTTGAGCTTTGGTGGTTTTAGGTCTATGAAGTATGGTGAGTTGAATGGTGAAGATGGTTTTTGTGTTTGCAAGCTGTGTAGGCCGATTCGAAGCAACTTGCAAGATGAGGTGATTTTGTGAATGTGATTGTATGAGATGTTTCAGCCTTGCCTTGTACATGAAATGGCTTGCACTTTGTCCACATAACTCTCTCTCATTGGTCAGATGATTGGACATGTGCTTTATTGATTGGTAAGTCACCTTTTGCAAAAAGTCAAAAATTGTGTAAGGAAGGTATGGCTCATGATCTAGGCTAGTACAAGGCTGGTTCTGGTGCAGCATGGTGTGTGTGTGAAACTAGCTTGGTTCAGCAGCCAATGCATCAAGTGGTAGAAGTGTCATGAGTGTTTTTGCAAGTTGTTGCCTTTTTGTACTTCATGAAAGAAAGCCTTGTTACATGAACCATGAACATGTGATTTTGGTTCAATTCTGATTTTCATGACTTAGAGAATGTTTGTGTGCTGGTTTGGAGTGAATTAGAAGTCACATTGGGCTTTGGTTCATGATCTTGCAAAATTTCCATTTGAGGCATGCCTTGAAAATCAATGATTTTGGCCAACTTTGTCACATCATAACTTTTGATCCAAGAAGAGTTTGATCATGTTATTGTACTTTTTGAAAAGGGAAAGATGAGATCTACAACTTTCATGACCAAAGTTTTTCCATTTGAAGCATTTTTGGATCAATAATCAAAGCTTGAAAAATGACCTAAAATGAAGCATTCTTGAAAAGTCAACTATGCCCAAAAAGTCAACATTTGCAAAAACCCTAAATTCTTGATTTTTATGAACTTCAACCTTCTTCCATGATCAAATAAAGATCATATACACTCAAAATGATGAAGATCACCCATTGGTTGGGTCATTGGGGGCCTCAGATGCCCTGACTTTACACTGACTTGTCTGAAAAGTCAACCCTTGATCAGATGACTTCCCCATGGAATTTGTTCATGAAAATTGATATGAATACTCCCTATACCATATAGAGACCAATGGAAACAAGAATGACCAAAAAATTTGGGGTTATGGCCTCTGAAACCAAAACCCTAATTTTAGGTCAACTGTGCAGTCAATCCTGGCTCTGCATCCACTCAAACCCTAGTTCTTGTGATTCTTTTGCATTTTTGACTTTGAGAGGGTGTACTATGATGCTTGAACACATATGGATCCCTTTGAAGTGATTGGTTGCCTTTGGAGTGGCTCAAGAAGCCCTGAGATTGCTCAGATCACAAACCCTAGGTGCAGATGACTTATAAACTATGCAGTGAATCAAAAATGAGATGTGAGATGATATGATTGTGCTTATGCATATGAGAATGATCACAAGCCATGGTGAAATGGGTGAGGGCAAATTTGGGGTGTTTACACAAGACAACATACATTTAATAGCTACTGTTAAGAAATGCAGTAGTGAAATGCATGGCAGAATTAAGTCATTTAAAATGTAAACTCATGAGTAAAAATACATGGATATGGACCATATAACTACATCAATGAATGCAACATGATTAATGTGAACATGAATATGTGAGAATGCAAGCATTTTAATCATTTTACATCAATGGATTTTCACAAAAAGATAATGCACATTTTCAAAAGTGAACATATAATGCAAACAAAAGCGACTAGTGTGAGCATGGCCTAATGCATTCTAACTAATGAAAACATTAACAACATCATGCAAACATAAAGAAAACATGTAACCAAGAATGTGTGCAAGCATACATGGATCATGCACTTTTATCAAACAATATACAACATGTTCAATTATGCACATGAATGTCAAAAACGTGCATCGTTCACGAAAGCAATGCACAACATAACTTTAAATCATTATCACCATGCCAACAATGAGGTTTAAACATGGGAACAACATACACAAAACACCATGAACACAAATTCACAATTATTCCAAAAATAGGAAGTAACTAACATGTGCGTCAAACTATGTCGAAGATACGTGAACCTGCACCAAAACATCTCCTAAAAACTCCCTAAAATGATATCTTAATGGTCCATGGTGATTATGGATGTGTAACACCCCAAAATTTTCCCTCTCATTTCATATCATATAGCATACATGTTCTAGCATCTTTGCATAGAAAGATGAGGCATACCATCCATGGTTACAAGAAGCCTACAATGAATTTTCATATCTTATACAAGCTCAAGCTCATCCTTGAAGCCCAATAAGGGGTGAGAATCATCGAAAGCTCAGCAATGCTACATGCTCCTATACAGAGAAACCCTAATTAGGGTTTTGCCTCAGATCCTCACATCCACACATCTTTGACCAATTCTTGTGGTCAAAGGATTTCATATGGTATACAAGGCCTATGGATTCTATTTGGTTCAGAAATTCATTGAGGAAGTCAGATTTTGGTCCAGTTACTTGTGCATGAAGAAAGAAGTCAATTGTGCCAAACAAAAGTCACCAAGTGGATTTTTAGGGTTTCAATCATGTTCATAATGTTCATGAAGCCATATTTGATCAAGGAATATCTTGGATGATATCAGATGTCAAAAATCAAGAATGTTCAAAGGTTGCTAAATTTGGAATTTCTCAAGTTAGAAGTTTCTATTTTTGGAAGTATTTGCCCTAATCTTCAACCTATCATTTCATGATCAAAAAAGCTCCAAATGTTTTTTTCCCAACTTGAAAGTTGTAGATCTTGATTTTACCTTTCTAAAAAGTCATATAAAACCTTCATATCATTTTTAGAACTCAAGATATGATTTTTGGAGGTTTTGATGCATTTTAGGGTTTTTTGGACACACTTGTCAATTTTCTATTGATCCATTTTATTTGATATTTTGTGTCACACTTTTTTCCATTTTTATTACACTTTTTTTTATGTCCACCATAAATTTTCATATGACCAAATTTGTGTGTGTGGTTTACTTCTTTTGTTATCATTTTAGTTGAAATAGTATAGGAATATAGTGCAAGAGTTGGCAAAACGGTGCTACCATGTGATAGCAACAAGATTCAGCATATTGGTACACACTCACTACATGCTTTCACTCACCAAAAATACATCACACTCACACACGCAGGATGCACCACAAGAGAAAGGAAATCACGTGTGAAAGCTCATCCATGCAACCTCATCATACTAGCCAATCTTCACCATTTGATCTTATTTGTTTCTCATCATTATATGTCATGCTGCCAACACATGCAAGACACCATAATAAACCTACACCTACCTGTATAAGTCTGAATTCAATAACCAAATTGCAAAGTTGATTGAGAGAGCACACGAGCTCTGCTTCTTTGGTGAATAACAAACTTGCTCAAACACCTCAAGCATTCAGCCTCACACCCCATGTATTTAAACCTCATTCATGATTTTGCAAGGATGAGGAAGTTAATTTTTCACTCTAAAATAACACTCTCTCTCATTTTTCTTGGAATTCTTCATCATCCATAAAACTCAGATCTGAGTTTTTCA
Organism: Lathyrus aphaca; assembly: GCA_963966055.1. Lineage (NCBI taxonomy): Eukaryota > Viridiplantae > Streptophyta > Magnoliopsida > Fabales > Fabaceae > Lathyrus > Lathyrus aphaca. Next base: position 144,261,413 of record OZ014523.1, read on the forward strand.
TTGATAACACGTCATCTTCATCCTTAAAGCACGTTCAATATCATCATCTAATCACGACATGACCATGGTATATTGTTTGGAAGCTTGATGAAGCTTTGTTGATCATTTGAAGATCAACATCATCTTCATTTTTCTTCCATTCTCCACTCAAACCAAGGTATGCAACCTTTATTTGGCTCAAAGCAGATCAAAGGAAGCATAAGGAGACTTTTAATCTCTCTGGATTTCTCAGAATTTTAAAGAAGGATTCGAATCAAGTTTGAACATCCTCCTATTTTTTCTTCGGTTTTAGTGTGTTCATGCTTGTTTCATGATGAATATACCTAATCTAGCTTGTATGAAGTGTTGTGAATCTTTTAGAGTGGTTAATTAATTTTTTTTCAATTTTGTGATCTTACCTTGTTGCCTTCAAATCTCTCTGGTCATGTGGTGTTTGTGAATTTTGAGAGTGGATCTATGATCCCTATGACCTAATATTTCATTTGATATGCTTAGTTTTCATTTCTAGAAATTTTTATGGTGAGGTCGCCTGAGGTTGGCCGGAGAAGACGACAAGAGCTTTTCCGATCGGCGTGTACTGTTTAATTGCTCAGTTTAAATATGATCCATTGATCTTGTGTGATCCAGAGGCTCCAGCGTTTCCACGTAATTTAATGAAACACGTGGATGGTGCGTGCTTTATATTTTCTGTCATTTGATTTGGTGTGCGTGAGTACATGGTTATTATTATGAGCTTCATTGTGGATCTTTGGATTGGTGAGTTTACTTAGTTGACAATTGATCTTGTACGTTGCTTTTTAATGAATGTTGAGAACCATTGTATTGTTTTACCTTTTCATTTTGACTTGATCGCATCCACTGAATGCCTTAACCTGAGTTTTGTTGATTGCGCGTTTTAGCCATTAGATTTTATGAATATATTGAGACTGATTCTAGACCCTTGGATGTGGATAATTTTGTTTTGGTTGACTAATTTTGTTTGGATGCGCCTTGGCCTTATATGTTATTAACACCTCCCTTTCTGAGCCCAATCCTAAATGAACTGCTTTGGGCTTACTTTTTTCACCTCACTGGCCCTTTATTTGTTTTTTATTTCTTTTATTTTATAGTATCGATTTTATTTTACTAAAAATAGTTTTCTTATTCTAAAAATCCCAAAAATATTCATGAACATAATTTTGATTTTTCTTTAATTTTCACAATTTTTTATTTTCATTTTCCTTTACTTTTTATTCCTGAATTAATTTCTCAATTAATTTCTTGTTATTTGTTTCCTTCTATGAACACCTTAACTTGTAGGATTTTTAATTTGAATTCCATGATAGCAATGCTTCTGATATTTTTTGCTATGGGTTTCTAACATGTTGAAGTTCCTTGGTGATTTTTATCTTTATTTTTAAGCTTTGTTTGATTGGCTTTTGACTTGATGCTTCTTGCTTAAGTTAGTGAAACCCTAATTATACTTTGACCAATTGTTTGATGGACTTTGCTTCTGATTCTTGAATTGTGACTTTGGTATGATGTTTGTGCATGTTTGAAGTGCTTTGTTGCTTAATTCCTTAATTTTTGAAGCATGTTTACCATTTCTTTGAGGTTTGAACTTTAATTGCCTTATTTGTGGATGTTTTTGAGTTATGCTTGCTTGCTTGATTAGGAAGGAACTTGTGCCATCATATAAGATCTTTTTTGATGTTTGATAACATGATGTTTGATCTCTGGTTATGGTTTATGATCTTCATCTTTGCTTTTCTTTGTGCTTACCTTGTACCCTAAGTAACATTTTTCACAAGTACGATTCACTTCACATCTTCTTCCATCTTCTTCCATGGTTTATGATTGGGCCTATATGCTTTGATTTATTTTTGAATACATTTTAGGAACATGTTTAGGGTTGTTTCACTTCTGACCTTGGCTTGTTTTATGGAATTTTGACTTGTTTATTCATATGTTCACTCCTTCCCATCTTGTTTCTTCTTTAGTGCCTTGCTTGGTGTTTTTTGGGACTTCTCCCACTTCCTTTTGATTGAGTTTGCATGAATAACATTAGAGGTCTTTTATGACCATTAGGTTCTGACTTTGTTGGTTTGTGATGCTTAGAACTTTTTCTTCCATGTTTAAAACTTGTTTGAACTTCTCTTATGCTTTTGTGATTACTTCTAACATTTCAGGGGTTTATGGTAGGTGATGTGTGTGGGAGGGTATCCCACATACAACTTATTACTTCACTTTTTCTTTAAGTTTCTATACTTGTCTTTATGATATGCTTAGGTCATCCTTGTTCAACCTCTTTTTCATCCCCTTTAGAATCAACTTACCTTCCATCTTGGAAGTAAGTTGCATTCTTCTCCTTTTTCCTTCCTTTTCTTCTTTCCTTCTTCTTCATTAGGATAGACTTCAAACTACACTAACCTAGGTTCATCCATACATGATAACACTTAGGATTTTTAGTCCCCCTTTTAGTTTTTACCTTTGATATCCTTTCGGTGCTCTCTCTTTCTCATCTTCATACCAAAACTTAAAAAACAATTTAATAAAGGATGAAGTAGTATTATGTGTAGATACTTATTCCATGGGGAACTCATATTCATCCCATCTTGGGATAGTATGGGCTTGTCTGACATGATATACAAGTATAATCATGAGACTATTTTCATCAAGAAAATCATAAAAAACACATCTTCATTTAAAACCACAAAAACATATAATAACTTTAACAAGTTAGTGAGCTTAGGCCCTAATAATTGGAACCAAGTCTTGGATAAATTCTCCTTACTTGGGTGTGCTTGTTCTTCATTCCATCTTGGAATGTAGTAGCATGTACACATTCCATGGAAACGAGCTTTAATTCACTTTCTTTTGCCACACTCATAAAAGCTTCTAAAATCCACAAAAAAAAGAATAAATGTCTCTCCTTTGGAACTTCTTCTCTCATCTCACTCACTCCCAACGTAAGAACTTGCTCTTACTTGTCTATTTGCAAGACGTTAACGCACTCATGCAAGACGAGCCTGTAACACCTGAGCATTGACATAATCAGTTCAAGCTATAAAACACAAGAAATTTTCCACCCCTAGTTAGGGGAACTACAACGACTCTGATCCTCATGTCCATATGAGGTACGTAGGAAGCGGGGTAGGGCCCGTTCAAGCACTCTTTTATTTTCCCTACATTTTTCCCTTTTTCTTTTTTTATCCAGTTTCAGTCCTTCTTTTGCAGCAACTTTCATTTCTTCACCCTTTAAAATAGTTTCTTTGCAAGCGTGGATCCCTTCGGGTACGGCGGACGGTCTGGGGTGCTAATACTTTCCCAGGTCGTAACCGAATCCCAAACACAGTTCTTTGGTTTGCAGGACCTTTTCCATTTCCTTTCTTTTCTCTGGTTTGTGCAGCATTACCTTTCCCATTCCTTTGGGATAAAAATGCCTGGATGGCGACTCTACCTTTTTCGCGCCACTTTTGCGTTTGTACCAGGATGGAAATCCATGGAGCGACAGCTGGGGATCGAACCCATAATCTCTAGTTTCCTCTTGAGAGTCTCTCCTAGCGCTTGTATGTTGTTGTTTCATTGGGTGTTTGAATGATTGTTGTTGTGTGTTTATGTCACTATTTTATTTACTGTTTTATTTACAGCTTTATTTACTACTTTAAGTATTTATTTTCATACATCATATGTATATATTGGACAGTCTGGCTATACTGGATTTTATGTTTGGTGGGTTGGAGTTTGTTATTGTGAGATGAGCTCGTAACCGGGACTCGAGTGCACCCTAGGACTTAGCATGGACAGTCACTTTGGCTTTATGGCATCTTGCTATGTTGGTATTAGTGAGTTCCACACCCAGACTTGAGACCGTCTTGGAAATGTATTGATACAAGAATCTTTCTTGGATCATTACATGACCTCGATAATTATGTGTAGCTGGGGACCGATCATCGAGGACCTTTGTGGAAACATCTATCTCTAGTGATAACAGTGGCAGGCCACATTTGTTGGCAAACCCACTCGCACCTGAGGGCCCATTGGGAACTCGCATAGGATGGCCTGGTTTTCTTATAGGAACTCAGTTAAAGCATCTGGTCGTATGACAATACTACTGTATCCCACTAGCTGAATGTACTATTGTTTCTCAATTTCAACGCTCAAAGCTGGGGACTTATAAGGGATGCTTGTTTTTCCCGGACTCACGCTGAGACCTCCTTGAGTGGTACATAATGCTTAATCGATTCCCTGATTTGGTCATGATCCATTTCTCGTAAATGATGAACGTATTATTTCTATTCGGCTTTGAGAGTCCGTGATGTTTGACCAGGAGCACACCCATGAGGTTGGAAGGGGTTTACAGGTTTTGCAGGAACCCATGACCTCATCATACCCTTTGTTATCAGTGGGATCTTATGTTCTGATCCGGTTATTATGGTTCTGGAGTTCTTGATCTTTGGTTCTGAGTTATTATCCGAGTTATTATTCAAAGGACCTTTGAGGTTTCAAACACTTGGTTCTTGGTCCTGTATCCAGACAGATTCCAGTTGCTGGTCACATGCTAGTTGCATACATGACATCATAGCATTTCAGCATACATGTTCAATTATTTCCAAGGATCTCATGTCTAAATCATGCAATTGGATTTCTTGTGTATTAAAAATGTGAATTAAAGAAGATAGATCTCTGGGAAATAACCGAACATGGCTTCTGCATACATCCTTGTATTCTTGACAGGTGTTCAGAGACAGATTCTTACCCTGACTTGGTTTCTCCTTAGAATGGCTAGCATGAATCATAATTCCCAGGATATGAACTTGGAACAACTTCGGGCAGGGGTAACTGAAGAGAAAACCCAGATGGGGCAATTCGAAGATGAAGTGCAGGCTTTGTCACAGGGTCAGAGATTCTTGAAGGAAGAGTTCGACTTGATGAAGACTCAAATGAAGCTGCTTACATGGATCATGAATGCTTTGTTGAAGAAAGAAAATGGTCAGTTGTCTGCTTCTCCAACAGAAAGTATCGTTTCTCCCATCTCTTTGGGATTTCCACTGAATTAGGAGTTGTTCGGAGGATTTCCTCCACAATTTGAGTCTCCTCACCAACAGTCCCCACTTGGTAGGCAAGAAGATCCCAATACAAAGATCAATTTCTCCTTGCCGGATACAAATGAGCCAAGGGATCCTACAATAGTTGTTACTAAAGAAGTGAGCACTTTCTTTCCTTATCAAGGATTTTCCTCAACTCTTACATCTCAGTCTCCTAGAGAAGGACTTCAGCAGGTTTCAAGTTGTAGCTCCTCCAGTGGCTGAAATCTATTTTCGACAAAAGCAAGAAAGGGTTATTGATCATGTACCCATGTCTTATGTTGAGTTATGCCCACAGTTGCTCAAAATGCGATTGATTAAGCGTCGTGAGCTGTCTCCCCCTACTGGTGAACTTCCCCAAGGTTGGAATCCTTATGCATACTGCGTTTTTCATTCTGGAGCTCAAGGACATGATATCAATGATTGTGGGGCATTCATGCATCAAGTGCAAGACCTGATTGATGAAGGAGTAATTAATTTTGGGCAGAATGATTTGAAAGCGTCACAGGTTAGGGCACATGTGAATACTGAAGTGTCAGTAAAGTTTCATTCTTCAGGAGTTATTATTCAGGCTGAGTCTCCAAAGAGATTACAACAACAACCTTCTTTCGTTCCTCGGCTGAATCTGGGTATGAAAGTGCAGTGGCCTGTTAGGAGCTTAAAGCAACATCAGCAACAGAATGCTCAACCATAACGAAGGCCTTATTCACGAAAAGTTCAACAAGTTAATTGTGTTCTCGATCCGATCTTAATAACCTACACTGCCATGTTGCAACAATTGTTGGGGTTTGATTTGGTAGAGTTGCGGAATTTGACACCACCAGTGGGGAATCCTCTAAAGGGATACAATATAAATGCATGTTGCGGGTTTCATTCAGGTTTTTCAGGGCATGCAACAGAAAAATGTAGGGCTCTACAATTAAAGGTTCAAGAGCTGATCGACTTAGAGGTCATCACGCCAAATGGTCAGTTAAGGAGGCAAATAATTATGGACTGGGATTGATGCTTGTAGGCCTTAGTTTCCTTTTATGTATCTGGTTACCCTCAGGCTTGTTGAGGGAACCTTTGTTGTTGTACTTATTTGTGTTTGTTTTCAGTACCTTATATGACTTTTCTCTTGCGAGCCTTTCCCTGTTATGATGTTTGGATTTCTGATGTAGTGGTTTTCTAGATTCTTCTCAGAAGGAAATTTATGCACCGAAACCTAGTCACATGATGATTTTTACACTGGATCTTGCTTGCAGGGTTTCTTTTGAGAGTGTTCTCTCTCGTTAGCTGTGTTTCAGAGCATTTTCATAACATAGCATTCGGCATGTCATAGCATATTATCTTTGTTTTTCGAGTACACATGCAGTTTCTCATCTCTATTCCATTTCAGGAAATAGTGTTTGGAGTTGTTCCGCCAATCAAGCAAAACAGAATCGGAATGGCATATCAGGTACAAGCTGAGCTCGTAGAACTGAAGGCTCGTATAAAGCAGTTCATGACCCTGATGACGGGGATGGCTCATAATCAAGAACAACTAAGGTTAATGGTCGAGTGGCCAGAGAATGAGATTCCGGACGATGGCAATCAGAGAAACCGTAATGGAACTTCGGACGGAGACAATGACTGTAATGTTGACTACATGGATGGTCAAGAAGACCAGTTTACTTTGATTGATGAGGAGTTGGGTAATAAAAATGCAGCTGTAATTAAGAAGCTTGAGGAAATTGTTGAGAAGATATAGGCCATTAAATCTCAGAACTCTCTGGGTTTTGATGTGACTGATTTGGGACTGGTTCCTGGGGTTAAGATTCCTCATAAGTTCAAGCCTCCTACTTTTGAAAAGTACAACGGCAATGCTTGTCCGAAAACTCACATCCAGTCTTACTTTGGGAAGATTTCTGCTCACACAGATGATAAAAAGTTATGGATTTTTCACTTTCAAGACAACTTATCTGGAGCATCTCTGAATTGGTATATGAATCTGAACAGGACGGTTGTCAGAAGCTAGAAGGACTTGGCTGAAGATTTTGTGAAACAATACCATTTTAATAAGGACATGGCTCCTAATCGCACTCAACTCCAGAGTCTTTCTCAGAAAAAGTCTGAAAGTTTCAAAGAGTATGCTCAAAGATGGCGAGAAATGGCCGCCCAAGTGCAACCTCCACTACTTGAGGGGGAAATGGATGACATATTCATGGCCACTTTGCAGGGTGTGTTTCTAGATCGTTAAGTTGCTTGTCCATCTATTGGATTTGGTGATATTATAATTGCCGATGAGCGAGTTAAGAGTTTGCTAAAGCTTGGAAAGATTCAAGATTATAGTGCGTCAGGTTCAGGCACCAAGAAGCCCTTTGCCAGTGGTCAGAACAAGAATGAAGGGGAAGTTGGGCAACATTTTGTCAACGTGGAAACGGTAGAGGATATCATCCACATCATCATCAGGCAGCTTTTGTGGCCACGACCCTGAATAATCAAGCTAGGCGTCAGACACGACAAAGGAACCCTCAACAAGGTCATTAGCAGCAAAGGAAATAATTAGTTCTTGACCCTATACCAATGTCTTATACGGATGTACTTCAGCATCTGCTTCAGTTGAAATTGATCGAGCTTCTCAAGATGTCCCCACCTCATTTTCCATTGTCAGAGGGATGGTATGCCAACGACCACTGTGATTTCCATTATGGGGAACTTGGACACCATATTGATGGGTGTAAGGCTTTTCACCGAAAGGTACAAGATTTAATTGATTCGAAAGATGTCAATTTCGCTTCATACATATGAAAAAGAGGACAGTGTCCTGACTTGAAGTCTTTTTATCAGAGCCCGTAAAGAAAAAGAACTAAAGTATTAAAGCCAGAAGTATTCCCATACTCTCAATAATGGCAATTAAGTGTTCCCTTCATTGCATTTCTTCCCTATTAAGGTGAACTACGCTGCTCTGATTCTTCATTGGTCTTGGATCAATGGGGATACGTAGGCAAGAGATCGTCAGGTCTTTGTGAGCAACGTTAGGTGTCAACTTCACCTCTCGGTGTTACTATCTCCTTCAGACGTCTCGTGTCAGAGTTTAACGCCAGAGTTTTAAGGTCAGAATAATTGAGAATGAAGTATGGTTCTGGACATGTAACCGTTTGATTGAAGATTTCAAGTTCATGAAAAAGCTGCTGACTACTGAAAATCACCAAGACTGATAATTCCAGACGGAGTCAAGTGTCCTCAATGATGGAAATGTTTAGCTTCTTTACTTCATTTTCATTTGTAGCTTTTATTTGTTTGCTTAAAGCATTTGTATGCATGCATGAAGCTTGTTTTTTTAATGTTAATTAATGAAACATAGATGTTTTTCTTGAAGTAATTCATTCGTATTTTACTTATAGTTTTGTGTATGTGCATTGCAATACCAAATGTCGTTCTTAAACTCTATGATGGAGGATGACGAAATGAAAATGCGAAAATCTCCAATGTGCTCTTGAATAAGACCATGTTAACGATGTACATGCTTTGTTTTAAATCCCAAACACCGGAGATATAAGGGAGATAAACCCTCGCTAACCCCTTTGAGCCTTGAAGTAGGAGTTTTCATTTTTCACGCAAAAATCCTTACATTTAACCCGAGGCAGGGTAGGTCTCAGCTATTTAGACCGACCGTTTAGACTTTCATAAAGGAGTATATCCGAGGATCCATTACCTTTCATAATTCAATCAAGAGGTACAAAGACCAGAAAACACAATGGTTATCCCTCATCATCTGAAAAGTGATACAGTCACGACCCATTCAAGGCAATCAAGACAAACAGTGTCACACGATTTGTTAAAAAAAAGAATAAAAAAAGATATGAAAAAGTTCGCTAAGTCGAAACTTGAAAACAAGCGACTTAGGCAAACGTTAGGGCATCCCATTGGACAACAATTGCAAAAGATTCAAAAGAGTCAGTCCAGGAAAAAGTTAGGGATAAACAAAAGAAGGAAAAAGCGAAAGACGAAAAAGATTACACAAGAAAGTTCCTCAAGCAAAAACAAGTCGTGTGATACAGACACAAAAGACAAAAGGGGTGACTGTTACTCCAACAACCTCAGTGGTGCTTAAATTGTTAATAGCAATGGTTCCTCAGCCAACACGACACCCTTAGGAAAGGTGAGCGCTCGTGAAAACTAGTTGAACATAGGAGTGGAAGGACATCACAAAGAGGGGTGGGCACAAATAAAATTCGAGCCTATATCCTTGTTTTTAAAACCGTGACCCATGCCACGATACAACCCTCGAAAGTTCTAACTAAAGCAGGGTTAATTTGAGTGCATACTACCATAAGATAGCATTCCTGACACCTATGAGTTGTGCTAAAAGATCTTTTGTTAGTATTTCATGTGCATGTGTTATTTAAAAAAAATCCATGTCGTATCTTAACCAGTGAGTTGCTCACAAAGGTTTGCGACATCTTTTCAATAAAAGCTTCAAGTTTAACATGTGTGTTGCATTAGAAAATGCATTCTCAGAATAAAACATTTTCTTCTTTCATACATTTGTTTGGCACCATAGAAATACACATGTGGAATTTCAGTCTAGAAGTTTAATTTGGCCAAGTTGAGAAGTTTGAAACTTCCAAAGGACTGTCATGTCAAAATGCACTTTTCCAAGAAACTCTTTCGAGTAGAGGTTTTCCAGCCAATGGGGTTAAATGAAATCTACCCGGGGTAATCATGTTGAGAAAATACTCTCACAGTTCAACCAGTCTGAGGCATTCACTTCGAGATTTAAATCTCTCAGAGAGCAATTAGTTTGGGCATTCCTTCTGAGCACAGTTAATCAGAGGAAGGCCACCCTCAAGAGAAGATGATTCCACTCTCTGTAGGCGCTTATTCAACTTATCCTTGGTTCATGATATTGGGGTAGAATATTTCATGATGATGTAGGATCTTGTGTGAGTCTTCTTCAATAAAATCCCTTCATAGACCAGGCAGTCTAGGGCAGTTATTTTAAGATTAGACGAATCTCTCTAGGAGTTTGAAGACGTCGAGGCTTTTCGGATGCCAGGGCTTCTGTAAATTCCTCTTGAGTTGATATTTGAGCAATAAACTAGTACAAGGAGAAAGATGTTACCAGACTATATTCCCCAAGCAACATGATCTCCCAAATGAGAGATGTTTTACGATTCCTATCTCCAGCTGAAAAGTTGATCCTTATATCACCCCCAGTAAATTCTAAGTGGAAATATTCCCCAGCTGAGTCAGAGTATGGTGGTATCCCCAACAAAACTTCAAAGTCAGTTGAATAGTTCTCATCTCCAAGCGGAGTCGTCATTTACAGTGGGTTATTCCCAGCAAGTAGTTGAATGCTTAATCCCCCACAAAGTTGGAATTATTAGAATTCTCTCCCCAACAGGTTATTTGATCAATCATCTCCCTAGTAGAGTTAAAAGATCATCATTTCCCCACAGAGTGTCATGATTGGGACGCAACCATCATTGAATTATTCCCCAGTGAGGTCACCAATTTATTTTTGGCCAGTGTGACAGTGTGATGCAGATAGTTTTCACATTCCTCAGCCAGAATCAAGTATTGTCAGAATATCTTGATCTTGTTACTCAGTAGAATGTTCGTCAAAGCATTCTCATCCCCAAATGAGTTACAAATGGTATTCTCCCCTGCAAAGTTGTTACTCTCCCCTCAAATCAAATAATCTTGGTTTTAACGCTTTTGTCCTATGTTAACGGACTACTCATATTGACCGCTTTGTCCAGTGTCAACGGACTTATTTTGAATGGATCACTTGATCTTTTTTGGATTGTAAATCGCTCAATATTGCAACACCATTAAAGTCCACTATCGTTGTGGAAAGCCAGTAGTCGTCTGACATCGTACAAAAAGACATGGTTAAGTCGTAAATCCTATGATATTACGTTCTCATATTCTCGGTTATGGATCACTTGATACCATTTCCATGTCTAATCGCTTGATCTTGCTTGGGTTGTAAATCACTTGATGTTACTCCTCCTTGTTTGAGTCGTAAATCCTATGATATTACGTTCTCATATTCCCGGTTATGGATCGCTTGATACCATTTCTATGTTCAGATCGCTCGATCTTGCTTGAGTTGTAAATCTCTTGATGTTACTCCTCTTTATTTGAGTCGTAAATCCTATGATGTTACATTCTCGTATTCCCGGTTATGGATCACTTGATACCATTTCCTTATCAGACCGCTTGATCTTGCTTAAGTTGTAAATTGCTTGATGTTACTCCTCTCTTTGTTTGAGTCATAAATCCTATGATATTACGTACTCATCTTCTTGGTTATGGACCACTTGGTACCATCTCCTTATCAAATCGCTTGATCTTATATGAGTTGTAAATCGCTTGATGTTACTCCTCTCTTTGTTTGAGTCGTAAATCCTATGATGTTACATTCTCACCTCTCGGTTATGGATCGCTTGATACCATTTCCTTGTTAGATCGCTTGATCTTGCTTGAGTTGTAAATTCCTTGATGTTACTCCTCTTTATTTGAGTCGTAAATCCTATGATGTTATGTTCTCGTATTCCCGGTTATGGATCGTTTGATACCCATTTCCATGTTTGATCACTTGATCTTGTTTGGGTTGTAAATTGCTCGATGTTACAACTCCATTAAAGTCCACCGTCGTTGTGGCAAGCCAGTAGTCACCTAGCGTCGTTAAAAAGACATTGTCTTCATGGTTATTGAGTTACTTTTCAACTCATCAGGGTTTTCAAGCAGTTTTTTTCCTTGGTCGGGTTTATATCACTTTATTCTCCATCAGAGTAAAAATTTATGGGGTATTTTGGTATTCAACCACAGTTCATCTTGAACGGCCAACAACCGACACTCTCGTCCTTTTCAAATTAACAAATGTTTGAATAGGGGCAGCTGTAACACCCCAAAATTTTCCCTCTCATTTCATATCATATAGAATATATGTTCTAGCATATTTGCATTGAAAGATGAGGCATAGCATCCATGCTTACAAGCATAGGGCAGGTGATCAGTCATCCAATAAATTGTGATCCTTCAAAGTCAAGATAATAGCCAAGTGGTCTTACAAGAAGCCTACAAGGAATTATCATATCTTATACAGGCTCAAGCTCATCCTTGAAGCCCGAGAAGGGGTGAGAATGATCAAAAGCTCAGTAGTGCAACATGCCCCTATACAGAGAAACCCTAATTAGGGTTTTTCCTCATATCCTCACATCCTCATAGCTTTGACCAATTCTTGTGGTCAAAGGCTTTCATATGTTATATAAGGCCTATGGATGAGATTTGGTTCAGAAATTCATTGAGGAAGTCAGGTTTTTGTCCAGTTACTTGTGCATGAAGAAAGAAGTCAACTGTGCCAAACAAAAGTCAACCAGTGGATTTTTAGGGTTTCAATCATGTTCATTAACTTCATGAAGCCATATTTGATCAAGGAATATATTGGATGATCTCAAATGTCAAAAATTAAGAATGTGCAAAAGTTGTTAAATTTGGAATTTCTCAAGTTAGAAGTTTCTATTTTTGGAAATATTTGCCCTAATCTTCAACCTATCATTTCATGATAAAAAAAGCTCCAAATGATTTTTTCCCAACTTGAAAGTTGTAGATCTTGATTTTCCCTTCCAAAAAGTCCTAAACACCTTCATAGCATTTTTAGAACTCAATATATTATTTTTGGAAGTTTTGATGCATTTTAGGATTTTTTGGGCACACTTGTCAATTTTCTATTGATCCATTTTCTTTGATATTTTGTGTCACACATTTTTCCATTTTTATTACACTTTTTTTATGTCCACCATACATTTTCACGTGACCAAATTTATTTGTGTGGTTTACTTCTTTTGTTATCATTTTAGTGGAAATAGTAGAGGAATATAGTACAAGAATTTGCAAAAAGGTGGTACCATTTGATAGCAACAAGAGTCAACATATTGGTACACACTCAATATATGCTTTCACTCACCAAAAATACCTCACAACCACACACGCATGATGCACCACAAGAGAAAGGAAATCACGTGTGAAAGCTCATCCATGCAACCTCATCATACTAGCCAATCTCCAACATTTGATCTTCTTTGTTTCTCATCATCATATGTCATGCTGCCAACACATGCAAGACACCATAACAAACTTACACCCACCTGCATAAGAGTGAATGCAATAACCATATTGCAAAGTTTATTGAGAGAGAGCACACGAGCTCTGCTTCTTTGGTGAATAACAAACTTGTTCAAACATCTCAAGCATTCAGCCTTACACCTCATGTATTTAAGCCACATTCACAATTTTGCAAAGAGGAGGAAGTTCATTTTTTACTCTAAAATAACACACACACTCTCTCTCTCTCTCTCTCTCATTTTGATGGGAATTCTTCATCATTCATAAAACTCAGATCTGAGTTTTTCATTGATAACACGTCATCTTCATCCTTAAAGCACCTTCATTATCATCAATTAATCATGGCATCACCATACTACATTTTTTGGAAGCTTGATGAAGCTTTGTTGATCATTTGAAGATCAACATTATCTTCGGTTTTCTTCCATTCTTCACTCAAACCAAGGTCTACAGCCTTTATTTGGCTCAAAGCAGATCAAAGGAAGCATAAGGAGGATTTTAATCTCTCTGGATTTCTCAGAATTTAAAAGAAGGCTTTGAATCAGGTTTGAACATCCTCCTATTTTTGCTTCAGTTTTAGTGTGTTCTTGCTTGTTTCATGATGAATATACCTAATCTAGCCTGTATGAAGTGTTGTGAATCTTTTAGAGTGGTTAATTCATGTTTTGCAATTTTGTGATCTGACCTTGTTGCCTTTGAATCTCTCTGGTCATGTGGTGTTTGTGAATTTTGAGAGTGGATCTATGATCCTTGTGACCTAATCTTTCATTTGATATGCTTAGTTTTCATTTCTGGAAATTTTTGTGGTGAGGTCGCCTGAGGTTGGTCGAAGAACACAACTGGAGCTTCTCTGGTCGGCGTGTACTGTTTGATTGCTCAGTTTATATATGATCCATTGATCTTGTATGGTCCAGAGGCTCCAGCATTGTTGCGTAATTTAATGAAGCACATGGATGGCTTGTGCTATATATTTTCAGTCATGTGATTGGTGTGCATGAGTACATGGTTATTTTTACGAGCTTCATTGTGGATCTTTGGATTGGTGAGTTTACTTAGATGACTATTGATCTTGTACGTTTCTTTTTAATGAATGTTGAGAACCATTGGATTGTTTTACCTTTTCATTTTGACTTGATCTCATCCACTGAATGCCTTAACCTAAGTTTTGTTGACTGTGCGTTTTAGCCATTAGATTTGATGAATATATTGAGACTGTTTCTGGACCCTTGGATATGGACAATTTTGTTTTGGTTGACTGGTTTTGTTTGGATGCGTCTTGGGCTTATATGCTATTAACACTCCCTTTTTGAGCCCAATGCTAAATGAACTGCTTTGGGATTAATCTTTACACCTCCATTGCCCTTTATTTGTTTTTTATTTCTTTTATTTTATAGTTTCAATTTTATTTTACTAAAAATAGTTTTCTTATTCTAAAAATCCCAAAAATACTCATGAACTTAATTTTGAGTTTTCTTTAATTTTCAGAATTTTTTATTTTCATTTTCCTTTATTTATTATTCCTGAATGAATTTCTTGTTATTTGTTTCCTTCTATGAACACCTTGACTTGTAGGATTTTTAATTTGAATTTCATGATAGCTATGCTTCTGATTCATTTTGCTATGGGTTTCTAACATGTTGAAGTTCCTTGGTGATTTTTATCTTGATTTTTAAGCTTTGTTTGGTTGGCTTTTGACTTGTTGCTTCTTGCTTAAGTTAGTGAAACCCTAACTCTACTTCGACTAATTGTTTGATGGACTTTCCTTCTGTTTCTTGAATTGTGACTTTGGTATGATGTTTATGCATGTTTGAAGTGCTTTGTTGCTTAATGCCTTAATATTTTAGGCATGTTTACCATTTCTTTGAGGTTTGAACTTTAATTGCCTTATTTGTGGATGTTTTTGAGCTATGCTTGCTTGCTTGATTAGGAAGGCACTTGTGCCATCATATAAGATCTTGTTTGATGTTTGATAACATGATATTTGATCTCTGGTTATGGTATATGATCTTCATCTTTGATTTTCTTTGTGCTTACCTTGTACCCTAAGTAACACTTTTCACAAGTACGATTCACTTCACATCTTCCTCCATCTTCTTCCATGGTTTATGATTGTGACTATATGCTTTGATTGATGTTTGAATACATGATTTGGAACATGTTTAGGGTTGTTTCACTTCTTACCTTGGCTTGTTTTATGGAATTTTGACTTGTTTACTTTAGATGTTCACTCCTTTCCATCTTGTTTTTTCTTTAGTGCCTTGCTTGGTGTTTTTTCAGGCTTCTCCCACTTCCTTTTGATTGAGTTTGCATGACTAACATTAGAGATCTTTTGTGACCATTAGGTTCTGACTTTGTTGGTTTGTGATGCTTAGAGCTTTGTTCTTCCATGTTTAAAACTTGTTTGAACTTCTCTTATGCTTTTGTGAATACTTCTAACTTTTTAGGGGTTTATGGTAAGTGATGTGTGTGGGAGGGTATCCCACATACAACTTCTTCCTTCACTTTTTCTTTAAATTTCCATACTTGTCTTTATGATGTTCTTAGGCCATCCTTGTTCAACCTCTTCTTCATCCCCTTTAGAATCAACTTACCTTCCATCTTGGAAGTAAGTTGCATTCTTCTCCTTATTTCTTCCTTTTCTTCTTTCCTTCTTCTTCATTAGGATAGACTTCAAATCACACTAACCTAGGTTCATCCATGCATGATAACACTTAGGATTGTTAGTCCCCGTTTTAGTTTTTACGTTTGGGATCCTTTCGGTTCTCTCTCTTTCTCATATCCATCCCATCTTGGGATAGTATGGGCTTGTCTAGCATGATATACAAGTCTAGTCACGAGACTATTATCATCAAGAAAATCATAAAACGAACCTCTTCATTTTAAACCACAAAACCATCTAATAACTTTAATAAGTTAGTGAGCTTAGGCCCTAATCCTTTGAACAGAGTCTTGGATAAATTCTCCTTACTTGGGAGTGCTTGTTCTTCATTCCATCTTGGAATGTAGTAGCAAGTACACATTCCATGGAAACGAGCTTGAATTCACTTTCTTGTGCCACACTCATAAAAGCTTCTAAAAGTCACAAACAAAGAATAAACGTCTCTCCTTCAGGACTTCTTCTCTCATCTCACTCACTCCCAACGTAAGAACTTGCTCCTACTTGTCTCTTTGCAAGACAGTAACGTACTCGTGCCAGACGAGCCTGCAACACCTGAGTATTGACATAACCAGTTCAAGCTTTAAAACACAAGAAATTTTCCACCCCTAGTTAGGGGAACTACGTCGACTCTGATCCTCATGTCCATATGAGGTACGTAGGAAGCGGGGTAGGACCCGTTCGAGCACTCTTTTATTTTCCCTACATTTTCCCCTTTTCTTTTATAATCCAGTTTCAGTCCTTCTTTTGCAACAACTTTCATTTCTTCACCCTTTGAAACAATTTCTTTGTAAGCGTGGATCCCGTCGGGTACGGAGAATGATCTAGGGTGCTAATACCTTCCCAGGTCGTAACCGACTCCCGAACCTAGTTCTTTGGTTCGCAGGAACTTTGTCCTTTCCTTTCTTTTCTTCGGTTTTTGCAGCATTACATTTCCCATTCCCTTGGGACATAAAAGCCTGGCTGGAGACTCTACCTTTTCCGCGCCACTTTCGCGTTTGTACCAGGATGGAAATCCATAGAGTGACAATATGGAATAACATGCAAACATACAAGAAAAAGCTCAAAAAACTCAATCTGACTCAGTGTTAACCGGTTAACCAATGTGTTAATCGGTTAACACACCCAAAATCTATAGAAAACACAAAAATACAATGTTTTAACCGGTTAACACTGAACCAGTAGCAAAAAATTATGCAGAAAAAGTACTTTCCAGCAATAGCTTATTCTAATTAGTTCCTAATGTAATTCCTAACAATTGAGCACGAAATTTACACCTAAATGCACTGATACAACACCAATTGGAATGACAAACACATCAAGATCCTAAAACCTAATGATTTGATTAATCAACGCATCACAAATCAACAAAATGCGAAGAACACATGTGTCGAGAAAATGAAAAATAACTTAAAATAGAAGTGATTATGAGTTTCACCAACCTACAAAGCGAAGATTTGCTTTGGTTATCGTTCCAAAGAGAGATCAACATGCTATTGACGATAAAACCATAGATCTGAAGCTCTTCCGCAAGAATACGCAAAATAAATGTGATTTGACGAAAACCTTGATGAACTCTTCTAAGAATCACTTCCTAGATTGATTTCAACAACAAAACAATTGCAAATCCTTCAATAATCCATGAAATAAATGCAATGATGGAGGTTTAGCTTCAAAATTTTCAAGTTTCAATGCAAAACTTGAAGAATTTTGGAATATGAAGCTCTGAGTGGGGTTTTTGGAAATGAGAGAAAAGCGAGAGAAATTGAGAGTGATGAGAGAAAATGTGAAAAATGAATTGTTGTTGTGAGGTTTTGAGAGAAAATGCTTATATACATCCTAGGTTTGGAGTGTTCTTTGGGTTAGAAGTTAGGCTTGGACATTAGTTTTGGAATGAGGCTTGGAAATATGGTTAGGAGTTAGTTAAGAGTTAGTTAGAAAAATTCTAGAACCTTCCCTTGGAAAGTGGTGGATTGTTCTAGAATATTCCCTTAGAAAAGCAAGAATGGAGTGTTTCATGCCCCAAGTTTGTCCTGCCTTTTCCATTTTTTCTTTCTAAAGGATCATCTGGCCTTTGGCCATGATCCCTTAGGAATGAGGTCATAGAAGTACTGCGTATACACTTTGGGATTAACAATTGAGCATGTACATTAAATTCAAGTAAAGATAGGGTTCATTTTTGTGATCAAGCATTTCAAGGAATAATCAATTGGTGATTGATTTTAAGGTTTCTGATTGGTTTAGGGTATCTTCCAGTTGATTCATAGGGTTTGAGGAAGATTTTCCATTTTTGTTTGCTTTCCTAAAGGTTCTCACTAAGATATCTAAAAGGCCCATGGTTTCATTCAAGTCCAGGAAAGACCATGTAATCATTCTTTTCCAAGATTGATGAAGTTTGCTCAAATAATCGAATCAAGTTTTTCCTATATTAGAAGAATCCAAATTAATGAGAATCAATTTTGAATGTGAGTTTCAGAAGTGGTTTTAGAAGAAAAAAAGTCTTGGTTTTGAATTCAATTCCAAAATTATGAGTTCACTCATTTTAAATTTAAATTCATGGCACGAACTCAAGGTGTTGAAAAAGTATGAGTTGGTTGAAATAGTCATGTCCATTTGTTTTGGGGCCATGTTAAGGTTTATTGTTTCAAGAGCCACGTCAACTTTTCTAAGAATCACATTCATATTCACTTGGATCCCACATTGTTGTGCTTCCATATTCATACGACAAGCTTGTATTGTGCTAAGACTAAGTCCTTCATGCTAAATTATTTTACGTAAAGGATTCAAGCCTAAGCAATTTGAGAGTGCATTAAATAATCATGACAACAACCATGAAAAGTGTCAACCAAGCAAGATTCCAAGGCACAAGAAGTCTATTTCATTAATCAAGAAAACATCCTAATACAAATGGAAAAAGGCAGATCCAAAATTAATGACCAAAGATTATTAAAGGCATCGAACTAATGCAAAAATAGATTATCAAAGTTAAAATAATTCCAAGAGTTCATTGTGATATTGAGTTCAGAGGTTACAAGTTTGTTATGCTTCAAATAATAACAAGCCCATAGCATTAAAATCCAAGTAAACTATAAAAGGTGCAAAATTTGGAATGTTAAATGCTATAAGAATGATGCAAGAGTCCTAATTTCTACAACCTTCAAGCCTGGGCCATGGATTGCACATTGTTTGTTTTTGCTCCTCCAAGCAATCCCATCTCTACCCACCAGTTGCTATGATTATCAACCACCTGTTTCATCTTCAAAAAAAAATTAATCAGCATGTTGGTATCCTTACTAAGCTCCAATGCTTCTTGGGATGAACTCAGCGCCAAATCCTTCAAATCCTTCATCAAGCCACAATTCTTCCAACAAGGAACCATGGCATATTATCAACACAAACCCACTGCAACAATAGTACAAACATAGGCCTATAAAATCAAGTCATTTCTCGAAGTCATAATGTCCAGAATGAATGAGTACTATGCAGTAAATATCAAGTGTATATAAGAGTTAATTACCATGACTCCGTCATTTTCTACCAGCCATGACAGGTTTTAAACATAGGTTTCCATGCTGCAGGTGTGTCCTGAGCCACCACCAGACTTCAAATATGTTAAAGCCATGACAGGTTTTGAACATTTTATATAAGCAAAAATAAATCTGCATCAGCATGACACACATGAGTATACAATGGGTTGACAAAAAACAAAGTTCTGAGCATACAACATGACATGAATTAGGGTTAATTAAGTTCAGAACATCTAGAATGAAACAACATTGTGCAGCAAGTATCAAGTGTGCAAAGAGAAACAAATTGAAATATTTGGCTCTGGTTGAATCCAAATAAAACATTTCATTGAAAGTCAAAATTCCCAACAATGATATTGCACAATTTTATCAGCAGTGAAAATGAATTTTCAAATGGCAGAAAAATAACAAAATGATTCATACAAACAACACACGTTCTAGAAGTATTTCAAATTCACTACAAATAAAGAATATCAGTGACTCACCAAGTCAGGACCCTATAAAATCACACAGAAATATCCTCTCTAACGAATTCACATGAACCTCACATAAATCATTTTCTGTTCACACGATTATTCTCTCTAATTCCTCTCCAATTTCACACATACCAAATCATAAAATCCCTATAAAACCATTCAATCATTAGTACACACAATCAACACTGAAAACCCTAGAAACAAACGGCAGAGCAAATTCCACAAAAAAAACCTAGACACTAAAGCTCTCATTACACTTAATTCAACTCTGATTTTCACATTGAAAATCAAAGATTGAAGAGCTAAAAGGTCATTCATACCAAGTCACAAACTCAGAAATTCTTGAGAGCAACAAGAAGAAGAAGAACGAGCATAAACCTAACGGAGCAAAGATAACTCAAAACAGAATACTTACCATTCCCACTGAAGATCCCGAATCGGTAGATT
Organism: Lathyrus aphaca; assembly: GCA_963966055.1. Taxonomy (NCBI): domain Eukaryota; kingdom Viridiplantae; phylum Streptophyta; class Magnoliopsida; order Fabales; family Fabaceae; genus Lathyrus; species Lathyrus aphaca. Next base: position 144,281,682 of record OZ014523.1, read on the forward strand.
GTTGTTGATTTACTCTTGTTGTTACTGCTTCACTTTTTCTTCATTATTGTTGTTGTATTTGTATTCACCATGGAAATAATGAAAATGGGGTTAGGTTTTTTTTATTGGGATGAGGGTATTTTGTTTGATCTACAATTTTTGTGTGTTTGATCCATGTGTTTTCTTCTTAAGAAAACCACAACGGAGTTGAAAGATGGAAATAGGGAGAGTGTTTTCGTTTTCATTTATTTATTCACATTTGCTTTTAGTTATTTTGTTTTAAAATAGGTTTAATATCTTACCTTTTTAAAGTCCGACTTTTCTCACTGCCCAATTGTAACACGGTGGGAGAACTGACTTTAGTTATGTTGCGGATAGCAAGAGTCGCCACCGACTTTTATTTTATCCAAAGCAAAGGCATAAAAGAACAGGAAAGACCTTTTAAAAGATTTTTGGGTTCGGGGGTAGGTTATGTAAAGGGAAGGTGTTAGCACCCTTTACATCCATGGTTATCCATGGGCTCTTAGTTACTTAGCTCACTTTAAAATGTTTTTGAGAAGTGTAGTGTGTGATTAGAATTTTCTTTAAGTACTTTATAATGATCCATGTACGGATATATATAAAGCCTTTGTTTTGAAAATTTGTTTGAAAATGTGAAGTGTTTGAAATGTTTTTGAAAAGTGAGCAAGTACATAAGAGGAACCTACCCTAAGTTAAGTCTTTTCTGTTCTTAAATATCCTTTAAATGGTAAGACTATCCCTATTATTAAGGAATAGGTAGTCATTACCTTGGATGTGTGAGGGACAAATGAAGAGACATCTGTTATTTAGGCAATTGTGAGGTGTATAAGCAATTCGAAGGGACTTATCATCTTTATTCGAAAGGGACAAGATCATTACGAAGGCAACCGTGAAGGGACTTGATCTTTTTATCTGTTTAAGGGGCTAGATGATATGAGATGAGTGACTTTGCTTTATACACCTTACTTGACCTTTTGTTTAGGCAACTTGAGAGGTAACCCTTAAGAAGTGAGATGGCGATCCAGGATCGACTTACGTGTGTGAGTGTACAAGTTTAAATATTTATCTTGAGATTTAATGATCTAAATTCAATTTTACATACAAACATGTTTTACACTCCCTATTTTACTAACCATGACAATTTAATAAATAATAAAATACAACTATTACATAAGTGATACAATTACATTATAATAATTAAAATAAGTAAATAAATAATTAAATGGATTAGTAGTAATAATAATAATAAAATAAATAATCACATAATAGATAAATAAATAAAGAAATTAGTAATAATAAACAAAATAAATATAAGAGGAAGAAATTAGCATAATAATATAAAAAAGTTCAATTTTTAAATAAATAATTATTTTTAGATTTTTAATAAAAAAGAAATAAATAATAAGTATTATATACTAATAAAATTAATAGTCTAATTATTTAATTTTAGTTACATATTATAAAAATATGTTAGTCATAATTAAATAAACATATAACAAAATAAATTATATTTATAAGATAAAATTAGGTTTTTTAATTATTTAGAAAAATAAGTATGGGTTTACTACTTAATTAAAATATAAACAAAATTATGAAATTAAAATAAACAAATAAATTAATATTTACAATATGATTAGGGTTTATATAAAAAAAATATTAGGGTTAATCAAAATAAATTAGGGTTTATGAAAATATTAGGGTTTTACTTATTTATCTACAAATTAAATCAATTTATTTACAAATTATATATATATATATATATATATATATATATATATATATATATATATATATATATATATATATATATATATATATATATATATATATATATATATATATATATATATATATATACATATTATAAATATAAAGAAAAATATTTTTAGAAAAGAAAGTATGATATTTTAAGGATATGAATAAAAGTATTTTAATAGTATTTATAAATTATATTTACTAATTTAAATAAAATAGAAATAATATAATAAAATAAATTAAAATAAGAAAACATGGAAAATTGATCAAAAAAGAAAGGACCTGGGATTTGAACTCAGGTCCCTTACCTCCATACTCAACACCAAAACCACTCTGGCCAGCACACACAGGTGATATAGAATTAGAACCATGTTGTTTTGTTTCAAAACCTGGAAAAATCACAACAAAAAGCAAAAATAATACCAAAAGGGCCTGGGGGGATTCGAACCCAGGACCCTCAACCAAACAAACACACACTCCAACCATCCAGCCAGAAGGGCGCAACTGTTAGATAACCACAACAATTAATAATATATCAAGTTATGTGAATAAATGTGAAAATCAAATAAAAAGAATGCTGCCTCCAAGAATCGAACCCAGGTCTTGAACCATAATACGCGCAGCCATTACCACCGGGCCAGGCATGCATCTGTGAAATAAATTACAAACAATACAATAAAATATTAAAACAAAATTTGAATTCCAGCCTGCGCGCCAAGAGCTTCATCTTCTTCCTCTGGATATACGAATTTTGCTGCGAATTTTGTTTTGACTTTACCTGCGATTTTTCTTGCCAATGAATCCTGCAAATATCAAATACCATACAACAAGCACAATTTCCTCAAATTAATTACATCAATGAGATCCTCATGACTCATACAACAAGACCATGTCATTAAAATTCATTTAAATTAGGTAAATCACAGAATCCCAATTTGGAGCTCAAAACCCTAGCTATGGTGTTTTCACGATTCAGCCATAGTTCTTCACCAAACAATCCAGAAACCATCTATGGACAACAACAAACATTAATACATATCCAAAATTCATTATAAACAAGCAAATTCAATAAATCAAAGAAAAATATTTTAAGAACAAATATGCTTCGGGTTATGCATTATGACATGGTTCAGAGGCATGTGAGTATTGGTTTCGATTCAGGGAAGCTTAAGGAAGCTTGTGATGTTCTTAAAATACCTTGAAACCTCTTCTAAGATTGAACCCGAAAATTGATTTTTTGAAGGATTTTGTGAAGTTTGAAATTATGGTTTGAGGCTGCAAAAATCGTCCTTGTGCATTGTTTTATGTTTGTGTACATATAGTAGATGAAATTAGGTCAAAATATTGGGCTATCCTTTGGATATTTTGGTCATGGAAGATTGAAAAAGATCATGCCTTGAATTTCATATATTCTTTGATATAACCTTTCTATCTTAAGACAATCACCATAAATTGCATATCAATCTGATCCAATCCATGTTTATGACTTTCTAGAAACAATATCTCACTCAAATATTTGATTTATATATTTTATTTTAATTTAAAATGGTTTTAAATGAATAAAATCAAAATAAAAAATAATAAAAAATAATAAAAATCTGAATAAATGAGGATTGGGTCGTGCATGATGTCATGTTGAAGTTTGGATCACAAAATTGCAAGCCCATTTGGAAGAAATTGGTTTTAAAGCCCTATTTGCTTCATAAACCTCCCAAAAATTTCCCAACTTTGCAAGGGCACAAATCCTTCAATTTAATGCTATGAGGGTGTTCTTGGACATTTTGGAAAGCTTAAAGAGTCCTCTAACCAACCCCACTTGTTTCATGTTCATATCTTTTACCATTCTCAAGTTATGCTCTTTTGAAGTTGTTGACTTTTTGTTGACTTTCAAAAGGACCTATAATGTCTTAGCTCATACCTTCCAAATGAAGCATTTTTGGGCTTGTCTTGTGAGACACAAAGTTGTAGAGAATTCAATTTCCTTCATAATTAGATTTGGATGGGAACAATTTGATGAAGCATGTGAAAGTTATGGCTGGTCAAAGTTCAGTTGACTTTTCCTGAGGAAACCCTAATTTAGAAACTCCTGATTCTTGATGATCTGGAATCTCCTTGATGAATCATGATCAAACCTTGATCAAATGATGAATTTTACTTCATATAATTGATGTTGGAAAAAAATCATGATGTTTTACTTTGGTTTGACCACAGTTGACCTCAGTTTGACCTTTTAACTACTTTGACTGATTTTAACTTATCTGATCATTTGACTGAGCAAACTTTTGGGAAAAGTCTTGAAACTTGTCATGGGGATTCTTAAACAAAAATAAGATGTTATGAAGCTCACTTGAAGTCTTGGAAGTCCATTTAGCCTGATTAAAGTCAAAACCCTAGTTTAGGATGCATTGCTTAGGAGGATGCATTGTCTGAGGGAAATGTCAAATCTTCTGACTAATTGTGAACCTTGTGAACCTCATGAAATGTCTTGTGAACCTTGTGAACCTCATAAGATGTCTTGTGAACCTCATAAGATGTCTTGTGAACCTCATAAGATGTCTTGTGAATCTTGTGAACCTTGTGAATCTCTTAGCACACAAAGTCTTGTCTTGTGAGGGCAAATTTTGGGGTGCAACAACTGCCCCTTTTCAATTTTCTGAAACCTGAGGGGTTAGATTGGTATATGTACCATTCATGACCTGGAAGGTTGAAGGGGATTGAACACAAAAGCCCAAAAATTTTCACTCACCAGTGCATAGAGTAATACTGGTGATATGTTGTATATGCTTGAGTGGGCTTAAAGATGCCACTTGGAGAAAAGTTCTTCAAATATACCTCTTGGAGAATAAAGTAGTCCAAAGTATGAAGATATAGCTTTTGGGAAGATAAACAACGTCCCAACATTACCTTTGGGAAGATAAACAACGGCCCAAGGTAATGATATGACTCTTGGGAAGATAAACAACGACCCAAAGTCATGAGAGCTTTCAGGAGGATAAACAACGTCCCGAGGTAATGGAATAGCTTTTGGGAAGATAAACAACGGCCCAAAATAATGGTATAACTTTTGGGAAGATAAACAACGGCCCAAAATAATGATAAGATACTTGGGAAGATAAATAACAGCCCAAGGCAAGGGTATGACTTTTGGGAATATAAACAACGGCCCAAAGTCATGATAGGGTGCTTGGGAAGATAAACAACGGCCCAAGGCATGATAGCTTTCAGGAGGATAAAAAACGTCCCGAGGTATAAGTTATTGATGTTGTTTCACCTGCATATAACTATCCTGCAAGGAAAATATTAATTTATGCATTATGTATGCATGCATAGTATGATGCATTATGCATTTATGGTATGTATGTTATGGTATGATGTAGATGATGTATGTATGAATCATGCAGCCTGAAGCGTCCGGGTATCTTTGTATAACAACTGTTGGCCAGGGAAAATAAATCCCGATTTGTTACTGAAGAATATGAGGAACTCGTTCCCGTCTCGTTTGATAATATAGTATTCATAACCTCCCGTCTTCGTTTGAAAGTAAGGTATTCATCACCTCCCGTCTTCGTTCGTCGTACTCCTATTGAAAGAAAAAATTCCCGACTATCCGTCTGAGGATAAAAGAGATGGATATAAATTCCAGGGGAGATGTGACTCGAAGTATTTATGAAGATGGATTTGCCCTACTGGGGGACTTGTAGCTGTCTAGTGGGGATGAACCGGCAAAGTTTCGTTGAATTCCTTCCCTCGTTCGTCCTTAGTAAATACTATTACTGCATTTTCATGCATTTCTGGTAAACATCAATCATATCAAGCATTTTATGCATTTCTGGTAAACATCAATCATATTCAAAAGCATACATACATTCAAACACAACCAATGGACGTTTTGCTTATGTAAATAGGGTAAAAGTAAATCTGGATTCAGAGGAAAAAGTAAAGCTGAACTTGAAAACAAAATCGTTTCAACTTCGAGAGTGTATAACCAATTGAATTTAGAGCTCTTGAGATTCTTAACTTTCCTGAATACCTTTCCAGAAATCCTCATAGCTGGATCTGAAGACATGATACTGATACCATCTGATACTACTGGCGTAGACAATTAATTTCCACAATGGCTTCTGCTGAGAATCCATTATCAAGGTAATACAATGAGAGGAACGTGTCTTCAAATTGTGATGGACCATATACGCTCCGAATATTAGATTTGAAAAGAAAGCATTGCCCCTTGGTTGAGGATGAATTGTCCCATAATGGAAGTATCTGAATGTAGTTACCTCAAGAAAAATAAGCAGAATGCCCCACAATAATATGCCATTGACATCATGAACTTTGTAATGTTACCCTTGGTAATTCAAATATATGAGGAGAGTTGCCCTTGGCTATTAAGCACTGTTGAATCTGGACCTGATTTCCCCGAATGAATTGAACAGTAACTTGGTATGCCCCTTTGATTTGGAAACAGTGACTATGCCCCTGGCATTATGAACTCTTTAATGTTACCCTTGGTAATTTAGATAGATGAGGAGATCTGCCCCTGGCTACTTAAACATAATTGAATTCTGTCCTGATTGCCCCAAATGAGTTAGGAAGTATCATGGCCTGCCCCCTTGATTGGGAGATAATGACTATGCCCCTTTGTATACATGGACTTTGATCTAGGAAGCAACTTGGTTTATCGGAAGGACTTTGAACATTCATCCTGTAAGTTTCTCTGTTTATTAAACACTCAAGTATATGCCAACAAGTATATTCAAAAATGCAATGCTTATGTCTGTCTTGAAATTTTGAAAAAAAGTTATTTTTTAGAAAAACAATTTTTTATGAAAACTGTGATATTAACTCAAGTTTTATAATAAGCCCTAAAGGAGTCAGGATACCTTTTTGTAGCAGTACGCTTTCGAACTAACCATGCTTCAGTTAGGACTTTTAAAGGGTTGTAACGTGGCCTGGTTCACGGTTTAAGAAACAAAGGATAAAGGCTCAAATTTTATTTGTACCCAACCCAATCTCCATGATGTTATTCAGTCCTATGCTCAGTTAACTTATGCATTGAGGCTCAAAGGAGTTTGGAATTGTAACACTGACATTTGTGATGGTTCAGAAACCAAAATTTATTTGAACATTCAGTCATCTTTCTTTGTTGAGGATTCATAGTGACCTCTTTTTTTTTACTTTATTATCCCTTCTTTTTGCCTGAACTGCTTATTTCAAGGTTACAGTCAGCGGGATGTCTTAATGTTTTACTAAGTCTCCTTCATAGGTTTTGACTTAGTAAGCTTTTCTTTTGTTGGATATTGACTGTCAGGTTTAATGATTACAAAGAACCATCATTAGTTGCATACAACACAAATAATTGGCATATTTGAGTTAACCAAGTAACTACCCTACCCCGGGTTATGAATAAGGGTTTTAATTTGTGCGTGAATAAAAACTCCTACTTCATAGGCTCAAAAGGGTTGACTAGGGATTAACTTCCTTATATCTCCACTATTTAGGAATTGAAACAATGCCTGTACATCGTCAGCATAGTTTGTTCAAAAGCATACTGCCTAATATTATGGTATTGTTTTCGTCATCCTCCCTCTACAGGCTTATAGCTTTATCAGGAGTTAAATATCACAAAATAGAAATATGAATCATAATTCAAAATATAGTGAAACGAATGGATTAATTCAAGACAAACATATGCAATGCATTAATGAAAACAAGAGTTTATCATAATAGTAAGTTTTTAAACAAATAAAAGAAATTACAAATGAAAATTCAAATGTTGTCCCATCCAGTTGGCTGAATGTCTTCAATTGCAATCTGTGAACTTTGAGGAGCAGTATACTTCACCATGAAATCAAATTTACCATTTGGATGTCCCAAGGTGCCCCATATGTCAACAGGAATAGGTGGTATTCCTTTCTTGCTACTTTGGGCAACTTGTCTTGCAGCTTCGATGATTGATGGACGATAGTAGAACTCAACTTGACCTTCTGGAGTAACCTCTAGGGTTCCTTCGTCAATCATGTCTTGAATCTTTTTCTTCAATGCCCAACAATTATTAGTATCATGTCCAGGACTGTTGGAGTGATACTCACACCTTGTCTTGGAATTATAATGAGGAGAGGAAGTTTTAGGATTTTGAGGAGGACTTTTCAAAGAAATTAGTTTCATCTCCAACAAGCATTGCAGAATTTGTGACATTGGAGTGCTGAACTTGATAAACTGCCTTCTACATTCCTTGTGTTAAGGTGGATTAACCTTATCAGGTCTTTCTTCTTCAACTGAAGAACAATCAGTGGCAATCTGTCTCTTACCTTGTTTTATCCTCATCTTCCTTTCAACCAAATCAGCTTGTTTTAATGGAGGTTGACTAACACTTAGATTCCTAACTTCATTACTTTGAAGTTTGTGGACAAAGGTTCTTAGCTCTTCTTGCCCCTGAGCTAAACTTTGAATAAGAGCCACCTGGTCATTCATCTGGGTCCTCATTTCTGTCATCTCATCTTGTAGTTGTTCCAGCTGATCATCCTTGTTGTCCTCAGGATTCTTCTTCTTAGCCAACAGTGCCTTCAACTCATCTTGTCCCTTGGACAAGTTCAGAATCAACTCTTGGAATTGTGCATTCTGAGCCTGGAGATCTTTAACAGTCTGTTCAAGAGCCATTTCTGCTTTAGATAAACAGCGAGAAGATAAGAAACCTGTGCACAAGAAACCTGTGATGCAGTGATATGGTATGCAAATGCGTATGCAATGTTTTCAAGGACCGCAGGATTTAAATTTGCTTAAACAACCAAGAAAGTAAACTTTTATTAGTAATAAATTTGTTTGCCCCTTGGGCTTACAATAAAAATGAAATAAATACAAAAGATGGGGTTTTAAGTCTCCCATGGACGTTTCCTCTTTGTGTTGAGGTATGAGTTGAGATTCCGCTCCTCGTGAAGTTGCTTTGTTAGCCCCAGGATTCTTTCTTGGCTTGCTTTGTAATGAGCCTCTAAAGTATCCCTTTGCTCCTTCAACTGGATCCAGGATCTCTATAAGTCTTCCATGTCAGTGGGCATGTCTGGGTGAAGGATGGTATAAGAGGTATCTCCTTCAGCAACAGGCTCCATAGTAACTGGAAGGATGGCAGGATATGGCATCATGAGAGTCCGAGCACGAGATCGCACCCATCTGAGATAAGCTTCCATAGGAATAGTGTACCTGGGCTCCAGAGTCTTGCTATCAAACTTGTTCACTTTCCCCAAGCTCGTATGAACCTTTGACGGTAACCTTGCAGATCGTTGTCGTAGTCGAACACAATACCTTGAATAAGCATGTCATGAGGACCATCACTCCGAGCGTAACCAAATTGTCGTAGAGCTAAAGAAGGGTTGTAAGTAATGCCTCCTCTTATGCCTAGGAGTGGCACATTAGGAAACTCCCCACAGCGGTCAATGATAGTGACATTCTCCATAGATCTGGAGCACCAATGGATATCTGAATGAGAGAGTGACATGATTCTCTTGGACCACCTGAACCCTTGTTCATTCTTCATCACTGAGCGAGGAAGGTGAGAAATAAACCACCTAGATAGAAAAGGTATGCAGCACATCAGAGTTCCTCGTGCCTTTGTAGTACGGGTATGAAGAGAGTGCAGGATGTCCCCAAGTAATGTAGGCACTGGATTGTGACTCAGGAATATGTTGATGGCATGAACGTCTATGAACTGATCTGGATTGGGGAACAACACTAAGCCATAAATCAGCAAGGCTAAGATCTCCTCAAAAGCATCATAGCTCATAGCCTTCAGGAACACTTGAGCTTTATCCATTAATACCTTAGTAAGAATACCCTTATCTCCGCTTCTCGTTTCTAGAACAATGTCTGACTTCTTCAGATGTAGAGCTGCAGCAATAACCTCAGGTTTAGGCTCTTTTTCCAAGCCTGTGAAGGGTCTTTGATCAAGAACAGGTATACCCAGAAGGTTAGAGAAATCTTCCATTGTAGGAACCAGCTGGTAGTCGGGGAATGTGAAGCAATGGTGCTTAGGATCAAAGAACTGAAACAGAACACTCATCATGTCTTCATTGAACCCTGAAGTGACTAGATCCAGTAGGTGACCATGTCTCTTGATGAACTGGGAGTTTTCAGACACTTGAGAAACCAATTCTTTAAGCTTATAAGGTATTCCTACAAAGTTGATCCTGATAGTATTCCTACAAGCAGAAGTCATGACCTGCAACAAAGAACAAAGATAAATCCTTTGGTCCTTGAAATGGTTAGTGAAAATGTTATTCTTACGATGCATGATGATGCTATGATGTTATGCTCAATCACAAACATGTGGCACACACAAACAAGTCACACAATAGCCTTAGGTTTAAAGGCTTGCATGAGGTTTAAAGGTAAATACCCTCCCCTGAAGTTAGTTGGTTCATCCTGTCCTACAAAGTAACCAGGTTCTAAGGGATCTCAATATCATTGATCCTTCACAAGGGTGGTTGTTCAGTAGGCAACTTACTTGCCAACCAAAACCCTCCAAGTTTAGAACCTTAATGAGTGTAGCATCGAGTATCAACCAACTTCAGTCTTCACCAAAGCCGGTTATCTCACTACTTTCTAAAGGCCAAGATGGGATAACTAGGGTTCTAAAAGTTAGTTAGTGTATTGACAACATATGGAAGCCTCATATTATCCTCAACTTGACTTAAGGAACATAAGCACCAACCAAGAAGTCACACTAACTATGGCCACCAGATCAACCATATCGGTATACGCCGTACAGTTTCCTTGGTCTATTGCCATTTACCTAAGGTACACTAGATCCGGGTTAGGATCTTTCACACATAAGAGCACCCAACAGATAAGTATAAAGCAAAACAAGGCAAACAATTTAAAGTGATCTAATTCCTAAGGGTACCCCTCTTTTACTTAGTAAATCCCCAGCAGAGTCGCCAGTTCTGTAACACGGTGGGAGAACTGACTTTAGTTATGTTGCGGATAGCAAGAGTCACCACCGACTTTTATTTTATCCAAAGCAAAGGCATAAAAGAACAGGAAAGACCTTTTAAAATATTTTTGGGTTCGGGGGGTAGGTTATGTAAAGGGAAGGTGTTAGCATCATTTACATCCATGGTTATCCATGGGCTCTTAGTTACTTAGCTCACTTTAAAATGTTTTTGAGAAGTGTAGTGTGTGATTAGAATTTTCTTTAAGTACTTTATAATGATCCATGTACGGATATATATAAAGCCTTTGTTTTGAAAATTTGTTTGAAAATGTGAAGTGTTTGAAATGTTTTTGAAAAGTGAGCAAGTACATAAGAGGAACCTACCCTAAGTTAAGTCTTTTCTGTTCTTAAATATCCTTTAAATGGTAAGACTATCCCTATTATTAAGGAATAGGTAGTCATTACCTTGGATGTGTGAGGGACAAATGAAGGGACATCTGTTATTTAGGCAATTGTGAGGTGTATAAGCAATTCGAAGGGACTTATCATCTTTATTCGAAAGGGACAAGATCATTACGAAGGAAACCGTGAAGGGACTTGATCTTTTTATCTGCTTAAGGGGTTAGATGATATGAGATGAGGGACTTTGCTTTATACACCTTACTTGACCTTTTGTTTAGGAAACTTGAGAGGTTACCCTTAAGAAGTGAGATGGCGATCCAGGATCGACTTACGTGTGTGAGTGTACAAGTTTAAATATTTATCTTGAGATTTAATGATCTAAATTCAATTTTACATACAAACATGTTTTACACTCCCTATTTTACTAACCATGACAATTTAATAAATAATAAAATACAACTATTACATAAGTGATACAATTACATTATAATAATTAAAATAAGTAAATAAATAATTAAATGGATTAGTAGTAATAATAATAATAAAATAAATAATCACATAATAGATAAATAAATAAAGAAATTAGTAATAATAAATATAAGAGGAAGAAATTAGCATAATAATATAAAAAAGTTCAATTTTTAAATAAATAATTATTTTTAGATTTTTAATAAAAAAGAAATAAATAATAAGTATTATATACTAATAAAATTAATAGTCTAATTATTTAATTTTATTTACATATTATAAAAATATTTGTTAATCATAATTAAATAAACATATAACAAAATAAATTATATTTATAAGATAAAATTAGGTTTTTTAATTATTTAGAAAAATAAGTATGGGTTTACTACTTAATTAAAATATAAACAAAATTATGAAATTAAAATAAGCAAATAAATTAATATTTACAATATGATTAGGGTTTATATAAAAAAAAATATTAGGGTTAATCAAAATATATTAGGGTTTATATAAATATTAGGGTTTTACTTATTTATCTACAAATTAAATCAATTTATTTACAAATTATATATATATATATATATATATATATATATATATATATATATATATATATATATATATATATATATATATATATATATATATATATACATATTATAAATATAAAGAAAAATATTTTTAGAAAAGAAAGTATGATATTTTAAGGATATGAATAAAAGTATTTTAATAGTATTTATAAATTATATTTACTAATTTAAATAAAATAGAAATAATATAATAAAAAAAATTAAAATAAGAAAACATGGAAAATTGATCAAAAAAGAAAGGACCTGGGATTTGAACCCAGGTCCCTTACCTCCATACTCAACACCAAAACCACTCTGGCCAGCACACGCAGGTGATATAGAATGAGAACCATGTTGTTTTGTTTCAAAACCTGGAAAAATCACAACAAAAAGCAAAAATAATACCAAAAGGGCCTGGGGGGATTCGAACTCAGGACCCTCAACCAAACAAACACACACTCCAACCATCCAGCCAGAAGGGCGCAACTGTTAGATAACCACAACAATTAATAATATATCAAGTTATGTGAATAAATGTGAAAATAAAAGAAAAAGAATGCTGCCTCCAAGAATCGAACCCAGGTCTTGAACCATAATACGCGCAGCCATTACCACCGGGCCAGGCATGCATCTGTGAAATAAATTACAAACAATACAATAAAATATTAAAACAAATTTTGAATTCCAGCCTGCGCGCCAAGAGCTTCATCTTTTTCCTCTGGATATACGAATTTTGCTGCGAATTTTGTTTTGACTTTACCTGCGATTTTTCTTGCCAATGAATCCTGCAAATATCAAATACCATACAACAAGCACAATTTCCTCAAATTAATTACATCAATGAGATCCTCATGACTCATACAACAAGACCATGTCATTAAAATTCATTTAAATTAGGTAAATCACAAAATCCCAATTTGGAGCTCAAAACTCTAGCTATGGTGTTTTCACGATTCGGCCATAGTTCTTCACCAAACAATCCAGAAACCATCTATGGACAACAACAAACATTAATACATATCCAAAACTCATTATAAACAAGCAAATTCAATGAATCGAAGAAAAATATTTTAAGAACAAATATGCTTCGGGTTATGCATTATGACATGGTTCAGAGGCATGTGAGTATTGGTTTTGATTCAGGGAAGCTTAAGGAAGCTTGTGATGTTCTTAAAATACCTTGAAACCTCTTCTAAGATTGAACCCGAAAATTGATTTTTTGAAGGATTTTGTGAAGTTTGAAATTATGGTTTGAGGCTGCAAAAATCGTCCTTGTGCATTGTGTTATGTTTGTATACATATAGTAGATGAAATTAGGTCAAAATATTGGGCTATCCTTTGGATATTTTGGTCATGGAAGATTGAAAAAGATCATGCCTTGAATTTCATATATTCTTTGATATAAACTTTCTATCTTAAGACAATCACCATAAATTGCATATCAATCTGATCCAATCCATATTTATGACTTTCTAGAAACAATATCTCACTCAAATATTTGATTTATATATTTTATTTTAATTTAAAATGGTTTTAAATGAATAAAATCAAAATAAATAAAATAAAAAATAATAAAAATCTGAATAAATGAGGATTGTGTCGTGCATGATGTCATGTTGAAGTTTGGATCACAAAATTGCAAGCCCATTTGGAAGAAATTGGTTTTAAAGCCCTATTTGCTTCATAAACCTCCCAAACATTTCCCAACTTTGCAAGGGCACAAATCCTTCAATTTTAATGCTATGAGGGTGTTCTTGGACATTTTGGAAATCTTAAAGAGTCCTCTAACCAACCCCACTGGTTTCATGTCCATATCTTTTACCATTCTCAAGTTATGCTCTTTTGAAGTTGTTGACTTTTTGTCGACTTTCAAAAGGACCTATAATGTCTTAGCTCATACCTTCCAAATGAAGCATTTTTGGGCTTGGCTTGTGAGACACAAAATTGTAGAGAATTCAATTTCCTTCAAAATTAGATTTGGATGGGAACAATTTGATGAAGCATGTGAAAGTTATGGCTGGTCAAAGTTCAGTTGACTTTTCCTGAGGAAACCCTAATTTAGAAACTCCTGATTCTTGATGATCTGGAATCTCCTTGATGAATCATGATAAACCCTTGATAAAATGATGAATTTTACTTCATATACTTGATGTTGGCAAAAAAATCATGAAGTTTGACTTTGGTTTGACCACAGTTGACCTCAGTTTGACCTTTTAACTACTTTGACTGATTTTAACTTATCTGATCATTTGACTGAGAAAACTTTTGGGAAAAGTATTGAAACTTGTCATGGGGATTCTTAAACACACATAAGATGTTATAAAGCTCACTTGAAGTCTTGGAAGTCCATTTAGCCTGATTAAAGTCAAAACCCTAGTTTAGGATGCATTGCTTAGGAGGATGCATTGTCTGAGGGAAATGTCAAATCTTCTGAGTAATTGTGAACCTTGTGAACCTCATGAAATTTCTTGTGAACCTTGTGAACCTCATAAGATGTCTTGTGAATCTTGTGAACCTTGTGAACCTTGTGAATCTCTTAGCACACAAAGTCTTGTCTTGTGAGGGCAAATTTTGGGGTGCAACACCAATGACTAGAGGCATTCAATGCTACCACTTCACCATTTTATTTCAATTTCATATTTTGACGGATGATGTCATGCGGCTAGGGTTTAGAACGAGTTTTGCTTAGTTTACTGGTCCAACTTCTAAAAGCAGACCGAGTTTTATGACTCAGGCCCATTTGATTTAACTATGCATACACATATATTCACACGACTCACCTCTTTTTTATGCTTGATCATTTTTCATGTTCTTGATTTGGGCTTCTTAGCCCATATATTTCTGTCTACACCCACAAATCAGCGCTGACACCCCTTTATGTATTTTTTTTCATTCTTTTATGTTAAGAGTTAATTGGATTTTGCTTATTTTTAATATTGTTTTTTGGGATGTTATAATGAACTTCAGAGTTATTTTCAATAAGTTTTTTTAGTTTGATTTTCTATTTTAGGGTCAATGATATAATACATGGTTTATCGATATTCGATTTTGTTAATCGAAGTTATCTAAACCTATATGAGATCATCCTTTACATTTCTCCATTATTTATCGATTTCTCGATTTAATCTTTATTTTGGTCTATGATATTATTATCTGATTTTAAATATTCGATTTCATAAATAAATCGACGTTGTCTAAAATTGATATGAGACCCATTTTCCATTATTTTTATGGTTTCAATTTATTTTAGATTCATTGTTATTTATCGATTTTATTATTATTTTTGGCCGATGAATAAAAGTTTAGAGATTCGATTTCGAATTAATCGACGTTATCTAAACAAATATGAGGCCACTCCTTTATTCTCTTATTTATTTCATGATTATATTTTTGGCCAATGATAAATGGTGATATTTGATTTCTAATGAATCGACGTTATTGACCAATGTGAGGCCAATCGTTTATTTTCTTTATTATTTTTCCAATTTCCCAATTTATCTTTATTTGGTCGATGAATAAACGTTTAGATATTCGATTTCGAATAAATCAACGTTATCTAAATTAAATATGAGGTCATTCCTTTATTTTCATTATTTTTTTATTTTACTTTATTTTATGGTTGATGATAATACAAACATTTTAAATATTCAATTTCAGTAAATTGAGGTTATTTAAATTAATATGAGACCAAACTTCTTTTTATTGCATTTCTTTATTTTTATAGTTGATGAAAGTCAAAAAATTGTGATATTTAATAAATCGTGATTAAGACTAGACCATTTATTTATTTATTTAATAATTATTTGATTTTAACATAAATTGATGCTCTACTTCTCATAGAATGATTCTAACTTTGGATCGATTCTAAGATAGTTAAAGAGCTACATTTCGAGCTCCAACGGCTCCACATAGCTTAGGACACTTCACACACGCTTCCTCTTGGGAAAATACTATGAAACCTTTTATTTTGTGCAATCTCGTGTAACTTATTTTGTACCCCTATCCCGATTCCGATGTATGTTATTTATTTACCTGTTTTCGCTTATTTCGCAAAACCTTGGTCCAACGCCAAGTGGTTTCACTCGCACACTCGCACTTCCTTTAGGTTTTAGTTTCACTTACTAGGCGTTCTTTTAGGAACTAGGATTCGATCCCACGTAACCAATCAACCATTATACTTCATTTGCATTCACCCTTCGTGAAATTCTGTGATCAGGTATGAGATGTCCTATGAGATGTTCCAACACTTGACAGATTTAACCAAAACTTAAAGTGCAAGAAAATTAAACAACACAGTAGTTTGTTAACCCAGTTCAGTGTATAACCACACTTACATCTGGAGGCTACCAAGCCAGGATGAAATCCACTATAAGTAATATTAATTCTAGACTTAAACAACCCAGTTTAATCTTTAACTTAATATCTACCCAATGCAATTGTCGCTCCCGATAAATGGGGAATGGCCCAGATAAAGGTACAGACGCGAACGGTCGACGAAGGAGGATGTGAGAACACACAGGAGTGAACTCACAGGGAAAGAATAGAGTCACCAGCTAGGCATTTTTATCCCAGAGGAAAGGCAATGCTGCATAGACCTAGAAAGATATGGATAAGACGGTTGCGAACCAGAGAGACTGAGAAAGGGGGTTGGTTACAACCTGGGAAGGTATTAGCACCCAGATTGTCCGTCGTACTCGACGGGATCCACGCTTAAAAGATTTGTGTTTTAAAGGGGTAGTGTCAGTGCAATTTGTGTGTAAAAGAGGCTGGAAGGAAAGGATGTACAGGTGTCAGTGTAAAGGAAGTGAGGTGTGATATGTATACAGTGTCAGTGTAAGAACAAAGATGAAATGCTCATGATAATGAGGCTAAAGAATAATGCTGGAAAGAGGGGGAATATACAGAGACTTTTGTTCGATAACTGTTAAGTTATGCCTACGTATCCTCTCGTGCAATGAGGAAGTCAGAACACCGTAGTTCGACCCAAAGAGACTGAAAGATGAATTGACTTGTGAACTGCTTACTTGTCTATGCTCAAGTGTATGACCTGTCTGGCTCAGGTGCAAACTGTCTTGCATTAGACGGAAGAAGCAAGTTCCCGTTTATGAGTGAATGAGATGAGAAAAGAATCCCGGAGGAGACGATTATTGTTTGTTTTTGAGTTTTCAGTCTTTTATTGCTTTTGAAGGTTTGTCATAAGATAATGAGCTTAAGCCTAAACCAATGGGTTAGTAAACTCATCACATCCTCCCTCTGATTAGGGGTAATGAGAATACCTTAAGTGTGAAGTCAGATTCTCACACTTAATCACCTTTGATGTAGGATTAAGATCATTAACCTACTTGTAATTATTTAGATGCTTTTTGGTGTTTTTGTTTAGTGTTAAGTAATGAGATTAAGCCATAATCAGGGATTAAACAGACTCATTACACCATCCTAATAGAAGGATAATAGATGAGAATGTTTAAGCTGAGGAAAGCTCCTCAACTTAATCCATGATTAGGGATTAAACTCATGACAAAACAAGCCTTTGATTAAGTGGATTTTAATTAATGGTATGATGATGAAGTGAATTTTAGGGTTTGTAAGACAACTTGAGGGGGACTTGTCCATTAACACTAGGGTTAGTCCTTCTTAACCAATTAAGGAAGAATTAGAACCCTAATGCAAGGCCCAAGTTACAAGTGTGATGTCTTGATGATTATTAAGTGAATTGATTAAGAGATTTAAACACATTAAGGGTTTAACACTTAGGATTAAAGTTATACACTCCATCCTAATAGAAGGATGCAGGCATAAGCTTAATCACAAAGCCTTAAAACCTTTAGGGTTTAGTCCCTGATTATGAGGTGAGAAGAGAGGACTCAAAGAGACACAAAGGTAAAAAGCTAAGTGGGGGATTAATCAATATTCACATGCTCGGATGGTCCTAGGTTAGTGAGGCTCACTATCCTAAAGAAGAAAGAAAGAAGAAGAGAAAGATGAAAGGAGAAGCTCCAGACGATCAAATCAATTAACGTTCAAGCGCCTAACGTGATGCATCCACAATAACTTAAACAAAGTTCTAACGGAGACGGCCCGTTGCCTCTTCAACTCACACCAAAAGTTCAAGAATACTTGAGAAAGAAGTCCAAAGATTCACACAATCAATCCAATTAGTCCTCAAATGTCCAGCATTAGGAATCACCATCCAAGATCAATTTAAACAAAATAAAATAAGTAGTAACAAGAGAATCAGAAAAAGTTAGCATGAACTTAATGAAAGAAAATACACTACAACTAACATCTTAATTGAAATTAAACTAAATTTAGTTAATGAAAAGAAAAAAAAGAATGTTAGAGATTTATTAGGAACTAATGTCAAAATTAAAACAATTAACCAAATTCTAAACTATCTTAATATTAATAATTGAAATTAAAACAAATTTCTATACTAAATTTCTAAAACAAATTCTCTAAACCATTAAAAGAAAAAATTAAAAGCTAGCTAACAAATAAACAAAATTTAAAAAGAGAAACCTAATTAAAATCAAGATGAAATAATAATAAATAAATAAAATTAAGAAAAACAAGGAACAAGGGAATGCTGGTCACAGGCCTGGGTGCAGATAGAAAATTCAAATGGGCTTAGAAGCCCATAACCAACAACAACAATGAGGGGGTCTGCGTGCTGGAAAAAGAAAGGTGTAAATGGGAAGTCTGGACGGGCTCAGGGCATCCAAGCCCAAACGACAATAACAAGATCTGGAAAAAAAACAAATTAAAAGAAAATAAAGGTTATGATAAAATGGTCAATAAATGAAAATAAAAATAAATAGGAAATAGACAAAAGGTTGGTTTCTGCAAATCATCAGATGGAGAGTGGCGCTCCATTCACTCGCGAGACAACAACACAAAGGCGGCCATCTCTCAAATCATCGGCGACGACAATCTATGATTCGCGATAACTGCGATGAAACTCACTCTCCCTCTTTATGGCATTTGCGAAGCTCTCTCTCCGCTTCTCTAGATCACCAAGAACAAAAGGGTTCGCCGCTACCAACGTACGCCGGTGTCAATCTCTCTCACGGCGAGTCCCTCCTTCAGATTTCTTCTTTTATTCCGCATGATTTCGATCTGTTTTTCTAAACTTCTCTTCATCTTCTGTTTTCTATTTTGAATCTGAGTTCTGTGTTGTTGATTTGGTGTTTGTAGGCGATGTTTGGAGATGACGGGTTTGGTTGAGCGGATGTGGTGTCAGAGGTTTGGTTCGGATTGAAGAAGGGATTTGAAGGGTTTTATGAAGTTTCTGCAAAAGATTTTAAGAGTTTGTCTGTCGTGTCGAAGACGTGAAAGTGTGATGGGGTTCTATTGTTGTTTGAATTTGGTGAAGGCCGTTGGTTTGTTGTTGCAGGTGGCGTTGTTGTCACGGTGATGTTGAAGAGAGTTGAAGGCGTGGTTCAGGTTGGTGGTAGATGGATGAAGGTTCTGTGGTGGTTTAAAGATGTGAGTAAGGTGGTCGTGAGTGAAGGAAATTGAAGGCCATTCCTTGACGAAGGAGGATTTGCGTTGCTTGTGATTGTTGAGTGTGCGTTTCAAAAGGAAGAGAGTTGGCGGTTTTCGTATGCCGTGGTTGATGGACGTTGAAGGAGGGTTGTTAATGGTGTTGTGTTGGAGGTTTACGAAGAAGGTTGAGATTTTTACAGGCTTGGATTGAAGTTCGGTCGAAGGAATGGCCGGAGGAGATAATTACAGGGTCGGACATGAGAGAACCAAAAATGGGGCAAAGAAATTCTTGAGGTGGATTTTGGGTAGTTTTTGAACTGTTGAAGAAAATCATTTTCTTCCATTTAGATTCCTTTTTTGCACCTTCCCGTTTCTTGTTTGTGTTTGTGTGAATCTCCATGTGAAAATGGTTCAACTAGTTTGTGTTTTTGTGTGTCTTAACAAAGTTGGTGTTTTTTTGTTTTGGGTTAGTGTGAAGAAGAACATGTCGGTTTGTGTTGTTTGGTCGTAGCTGTTTGCTGGAGTTTGATAAAGTTGCAGTTTGTGATGGAGGTTGAAAGAAGATGGTAGTTTGGTGATTGTAAGTTTTGTGAGGTGAGTGAGACGTGATTGAGGAGGAGTTTGGAGGTGAGCTGCAGTTTTGCAGGTTGAAGGTGTGTTGATGTATGATGAAGAGTGTTGAAAATGGTGTGACCAAATTGAAAAGTGAGCTGAAGTTGTGGTGATTGAGGAAAAATTTGCGGCTGCCAAATCTTGGGATTAGGGTCTTTTCATTTTATACTTAGGTCAACTTGTCAATTTTCTATATGGGCCTTGACATGCTACAGACCATGGAATGGGCTTTAGTGGTCTTGGAATCAAATTTTTTGCTTAAGAAATTAAATCTTGGATGGAGATTGAAATTAATTTTGTATTGTAATAACAATAATATAAAAAGGATAATGGGCTATTGGACTAACAAATAAAATAAAAAAAAATGGATTTGGTTTATGAAACAAGATGGATAGGAAAAAATAGTTTATTGACAAATGGAATTTGGATTGGAATTAATTTTGAAAATGGCTTTGCAATATGTTTTGGAATGAATTGGAAAAATGGTTGTGTTTGAATAATGAAAATTGGATAGTGAATGAATTTATCAGAAATGAATTTACAACTCCCCCTAGTACAAACAACCATGAGCTCTCAATCTTTGATTCGAGATTAACTTGCACTATTTTTCACCCGCCTCAAATAAGATGAGCACAAATGTCGCTGAATAACTCACAATTGAAACGACAACCCTCTGAACGAATCACCATTTGAAGTTCTGACCAATTAATCTCTGAATTACTATGAATCTGTCTAAAAGAAACTCTGGCAAAATAAATCCACAGATGAACACAACTGAACCTTGGATACACCCTGAAATGTCTTAAAGATGAGAATAGCCCTGTAACTT
The DNA here is from genome assembly GCA_963966055.1 of Lathyrus aphaca. Lineage (NCBI taxonomy): Eukaryota > Viridiplantae > Streptophyta > Magnoliopsida > Fabales > Fabaceae > Lathyrus > Lathyrus aphaca. The sequence goes on from OZ014523.1 coordinate 144,302,725, forward strand.
GATGGAGAAGAAACTATAATTCACACTTCACTGCTTGAAGAAACAGAAAAACCGGATGAATAGTTTTCGGACGTGAACTCCTTGAAGACCGCTAAATCAGGGAAATAAACCCTAAATTGGCAATCATAAGCATAAGAGAACAATACCACTGGTGGCTGCAAGCCAAAGCCTTGATTTCTTCTGATAACCCGCAAATAAAACGTGAGACCCTAATTCCTCAGATGACCATGATCCCATGTCTCAGGAGCCTATGCAAATGATGTGCAAAATGTATATGAATGCAAAACGAAAAGCTGACAAAGACAGAAAAGTCAGTGGGCAAATTTAAGGTGTCTACAGCAATTTCTACCTAAGTCACTACTTAGATATGAGTGTCACTCCCGATAAATGGGTGTCGCTCCCAAAGATTTGCATCCAGGTACAAGCGCGAACGGTCGGCGAAGGGAACAGTGAGAACACACAGCCGTGAACTCACTGGAGATGAATAGAGTCGCCAGCTAGGCATTTTTATCCCGGAGGAAAGGCAATGCTGCATAGACCTAGAAAGATACGGATAAGACGGTTTGCGAACCAGAGAGACTGAGAAAGGGGGTCGGTTACAACCTGGGAAGGTATTAGCACCCAGATTGTCCGTCGTACTCGACGGGATCCACGCTTAAAAGATTTGTGCTTTAAAGGGGTAGTGTCAGTGCAATCTGTGTATAGAATAGCTGGAAAAGATGTACAGGTGCCAGTGTATAGTGTATAAGTGATGTGAAGTATGAAAGTGTCAGTGTAGGAACAGAATGAAATGCTCATGATAATGAGGCTAAAAAGAATAATGCTGGAAGGAGGGGGAATGTACAGAGACTTTTGTTCGATAACCGTTAAGTTATGCCTACGTATCCTCTCGTGCAATGAGGAAGTCAGAACACCGTAGTTCGACCCAAAGAGACTGAAAGGTGAATGGACTTGTGAACTGCTTGCTTGTCTATGCTCAAGTGTATGACCTGTCTGGCTCAGGTGCAAACTGTCTTGCATTAGACGGAAGAAACGAATTCTCGTTTATGAGTGAAGGTGATGAGAAAAGAATCCCGGAGGAGACGATTATTGTTTGTTTTTTGTGTTTTCAGTCTTTTATTGCTTTTGAAGTTTGTCATAGGATAATGAGCTTGAGCCTAAACCAATGGATTAGTAAACTCATCACATCTTCCCTCTGATGAGAATACCTTAAGTGTGAAGTCAGATTCTCACACTTAATCACCTTTGATGTAGGATTAAGATCATTAACCTACTTGTGATTATTTAGGTGTTTTTGGTGTTTTTGTTTAGTGTTAAGTAATGAGGTTAAGCCATAATCAAGGATTAAACAGACTCATTACACCATCCTAATAGAAGGATAATAGATGAGAATGTTTAAGCTGAGGAAAACTCCTCAACTTAACCCATGATTAGGGATTAAACTCATGACAAAACAAACCTTTGATTAAGTGAATTTTAATTAATGGTATGATGATGAAGTGAGTTTTATTGTTTGTAAGACAACTTGAGGGGGACTTGTCCATTAACACTAGGGTTAGTCCTTCTTAACCAATTAAGGAAGAATTAGAACCCTAATGCAAGGCCCAAGTTACAAGTGTGATGTCTTGATGATTATTAGATGAATGGATTAAGAGATTTAAACACCTTAAGGGTTTAATACTTAGGATTAAAGTTATACACTCCATCCTAAGAGAAGGATGCAGGCATAACCCTAAGCACAAAGTCTTAAAGCCTTTAGGGTTTAGTCCCTGATTATGAGATGAGAAGAGAAGACACAAAGAGACACAAAGGTAAAACTAATAGGGGAGACTAATCAAAACCCTAATCATTGTCATGCTTGGATGATCCTAAGGTTTGTGAGGTTTTCAAGGACAAACTTCAGAGGAGCCACCAGGAAGCAGATGAATAAGATCAAGAGAAGCAAAATGACTTGCTTCATTCAAGAAGTCAAGTCACTTGAAGAAAGAAAGTGGGAGGAAGAAGAATGAGCAAGCTCAATCTCAAACACAAATAGAAAATGAAGCAATGGATGCAAGAGAGATGAAAAGAAAAGGTATGAGAAGTGAAGGCAAATCCACTTCTCAAGTTTACTTACCACCTGAAATGTTAGAAAGAAAATGCAATGCAATGCAAGATGAGATGAAATGATATGATGCTAAGCAAAACCAGAAGCATGTTGATGATGATTATGATGTTATGAGGTGCTGCAAACATGAGGCAAGACAATGGGGATGTTCATACAAGATCATGAATGCAAATGATGCAAGCTAAGGAGCATGAACAAGCATGAAAAGTTATGAATCATACAAGACAAATGACATGGCAAATATGAGATGCAATGATCAATGATGCTTTCTATATGCCTTAAGATGTCAAATGAATCACAAGAGTGCACAAAATGCAAAGACAAGTCATGTTATGCAAAGGAATGCAAGAAGGGTGCAAAGGGAAGCCCAAATTAGGGTTTATGGATCAAACATCAAACCAAAACTCAAAACAGAAGCAAACCCTAAGATAAAAAATGGAAAATGGCACTCAAAGAAACCCTAAACCTATAATAAATCACTGCCCAAAGAGGAACTCTCAACTCTCAACCAATCTCATGTTATGAATTTTCTAAGTTATTAGGGTTTTTTAGGGTTCTTAACAAAAGAAATGCCAAACAATTAGAAAATGAGGAAACAAATCTTGGCCATTTTATCTTTGAAAATACATGCTAAACATAACACAATGCAAGAAGAATCAATGTCTCAACCTTCTCCAATAGGCAGAAATGATTTTTTGAACTTATGATCAAAATAATGCATAAAAATTGATTTAATTCAATGAAAAATTCTTAAAATGCATCAAGATCAAAAAAGAAATTTGGTTTGAAGGTTGGACAATGTTTCTAAATGTCTTAGAACATTTCATGAATTTTTTGGTGATTTTTAGATACTTAAAAGTATTTTTAATAAATTAATTTTCATTAATCAATTAAAAATAATCTTTTAAATATTTAAAAATATTTTTTTAATGATAAAAAATGAAATAAAAATATTTTTGGGTTTTAAAAATTAATGAAAACTTTGACAAAAATTTTCATAATTTTTAAATGATTTTTACTATTTTAATTAATTCGTACAAAATAATGCAATAAAAATGAAAATAAAATAGAAATAAAGAGAAGTATGCACAAGGGATGGCCAGGATTTGATCTGGGCTTGGACTGGTTTACTGCGCGCCAGATCCAAGGGCCCAGATTCAAATCTGGCTAAACTTATTTATGAACTAATTAATCAGGTTTTTGAATTAATTAAACATGCTTAGGGTTTTAATGATGCATCCTGGCCACACGTTTGCGCGCAAGTCAACCAAAGTCAGCCTGATCTACGCTCCACATTCAAACTTCAATTAATGACATAATTAGGGTTAAATGACTTTCAGGCCGCCGGAGAAGACTTCCGGTCGTCTTCTCCGGCCAGCCAAAACCCTAGATTTTTCTACAGGTCACCAATCAACAAATTTCTTCCACCCACATGATCTTCTCCTCAATCTAAACCTAACCCCTCTCCCAAAACTCATTTATTTTCACTCACAAGCTTGAATCGAAGCAAAACACAAAATACGGGCAAATGTTCAGAGATACCATACATGCTGGTTTCTTCACTATTTCAAAAAATAAACACATATCCATGATCAGGAGAAGACATAGCATCATAAAAGAACTTAAAAATCAGTTTCTGGGAAAAAGTTCTTCATGTTACCTGAGATGATGCTTCTCTGTTTATGAGCTTTCTGGGCTTTTCTTTTGCGCAAGCTTGCTTCCTTGAACCTCCTGAGGATGGAATGAAGCTTAGAAAGCTTGTGGAGTGGCTGGTTTGAAAGATTCAGCTCTGGTGTAGCAGAAATGGGGGTCTTTGTATGTGATGTTTCAAGCTGCTTTGAGGGGTGGCTTTTGTTCTGGGGACAATTTGTGACTTATTGGTGAAGGAAAAAATACAGTTTGATGGCTGTGTGTGAAGATTCGAAGAGGAGAAGTTTTGGTCAGATTTCTTGGATGCTGGATTGTGGGAGGTTTCTGCCTTGTGAATGGTGTGTTTTATGATCCATACATTATCCCTAATCTATTGGAATCAATCAGAAGACTTGACATGTACTGTGGGAAAGGTATGGAGCAATTGGCCAAAAAGTCAAAAGTTGTTGTACTTGCAGCATGGGCTATGGCAGCAGCTATGTTAGGGCATGTCTTGCTTCAGCTTGAGTCAGGGACAACCCTTGGATGGCTTGAGAATGTCTGCAGCATGTGGATGACAAGCTATGCTAGCTTTTGCAACTTGACAACTTGTGTTTTCTCATGAGTTTATGCTAAGTACATGTGAATCTTCTTGCTGAATTTTGTAGCATAACACTTCTTTTGGTCATGGCAATGTTTAAAAGTCAGCTAGAGACCACATAATTCCTTGGAAAATGACTATGCCAAAAATCCAACTTTGCACTTGTGATGGAAAATGTCTTATGGATTTCTTGAAAATCAAGGCAAACAATGAAGAATCCCTTGGGCCAATTCTGTTTTTTAGGGCATATGTGATCATGTGATGAAGTTTTGAAGTCACTTTGAAGTCACTAGAATGCTTGATACATGAATTTGCAAGTTTTCCATTTAGTGCATAACTTGAAATTTAGTGATTTTTGCCAATTTTAACAAACCATAACTTTTGATCCAAGATGAATTAGATCATGTTCTTGTACTTTTTGGAAAGGGAAAGATGAGATCTACAACTTTCATGACCAAAGTTTTTCCATTTGAAGCATTTTTGGATCCAAAATCATGGCTTGAAAAATGACCTAAAATGATGCATTCTTGAAAAGTCAACTATGCCCAAAAAGTCAACATTTGCAAAAACCCTAGATTCTTGATTTTTATGAACTTCAACCTTCTTCCATGATCAAATAAAGATCATATACACTCAAAATGATGAAGATCGCCCATTGGTTGGGTCATTGGGGCCTCAGATGCCCTGATTTTGCACTGACTTGTCTGAAAAGTCAACTCTTGATCAGATGACTTCCCCATGGAATTTCTTCATGAAAATTGACATGCATACTCCCTATACCATATAGAGATCAATGGAAACAAGAATGACCAAAAAAAAATGGAGTTATGGCCTCTGAAACCAAAACCCTAATTTTCAGTCAACTGTGCAGTTCAAACTAGCCCTGCATCCACTCAAACCCTAGTTCTTGTGATTCCTCTGCAATTTTGACTTTGAGGAGATGAAATATGATATAAGAACACACATGGACCCCTTTGAGTTGATTGGTGGCCTTTGGAGTGGCCCAAAAAGCTTTGGGATTGCTCAGATCACAAACCCTAGGTGCAGATGAGTTAGAATCTATGCAGTGAATCAAAAATGGGATATGAGATGATATGATTGTGTTTATGTATATGAAATGATCACAAGCCATGGTGTGAATGGGTGAGGGCAAATTTGGGGTGTTTACAGCTGCCCCTATTCAAACATGAGTTAGCTGTGCAGGATGTAAGCGACGGCTTAACAGGCAAACAAGATAACTTGTGGTTGAATACCAAAGACAGTCCAAAATTTGCACTCACAGAATGAAGAAGAAAAGGGATATAGATTGTAACAGAAAAATAAAGTATATTGTAAAGTGTGGGCGACGGAGGACGACCGTCGAGCAGAGGACGACTGCTGGGTAAATAGCAATGACGGGGACGACCGACATGCTGGGGAAGTATAGGAAATAAAACAATGACGGGGACGGCCGACATGCTGGGGATAAAAGGTAAAGCTAAGACGGGGACGACCGACTAGCTGGGAAAAATAAAATATCATGATGGGGACGGCCATCAAGATAAAGTTGTAATATTTTCTGGGGATCGAATGAAACATGACGGGGACGGCCATCAAGTTCATAAAGGCAAACAACGATGGGGACGGCCATCGGGCTAAAAAGAAAAAGGGACCACGACGGGGACGGCCATCGGGTTAAAGAATAAATGAAATAAACAGATGATGGGGTACGGCCATCAAAGGTGAAGGACGATCACCTAGCAGGGGACGGCTGCTCTGTTGGGGTTAAAAGAAATATGATGGGGACGGCCATCAAAGGTGGAGGACGACCACCTGACAGGGTACGGCTGCCGACAATATCAACGATGGGGACGGCCATCGGATAGAAAAGGTCAACGATGGGGGCGGCCATCGGACGAGCATGATGGAGGACGACCATCAAGAAGTGGAGGACGACCACTCAGCAGGGTACGGCTGCTCTCAAGGTTTGTCATGACATAGGACGAATGTCAGATAACCAAAATCAACAATGGGGACGGCCATTGGATAAAGTTGATGAAAACGATCATCAAGAGGTGGAGGACGACCACCTAGCAGGGGACGGCTGCTAAAATCAACGATGGGGACGGCCATCGGATGAGCATGATGGAGGACGACCATCAAGAAGTGGAGGACGGCCACTTAGCAGGGTACGGCTGCTCTCAGGGTTTGTCATGACATAGGACGAATGTCAGATAAAAAAGAAAATTGTTGGCGATCTACTGGGGATAAAGTAAACACGGACGAGCGTTTACATCCAAGAAAACAAAAGGTATAAGTGTTTAGATGCTGTGTACAGATTAAAGACGCGGACGAGCATCCTTAAGACTACGATACGGACGAGTATCGGGTAGAAACAAATACTGACACGTGTTCAAAGATGATGATACGGACGAGTATCAACTGGTTAACAAAGAACACGGACGAGTGTTGCATCTGAAAGGACTCTCCGGGGAATAGTAGACACAGACGAGTATCTATATTCGAAGAGACGTATGTGTTTGACACAGTGTATGGATTAAAGATGCGGACGAGCATCCTTAAGACTATGATACGGACGAGTATCATGTAGAAACAAACGCTAGACGCATGCTCTGAGATGTTGTTACGGACGAGTACCAACTGGTTAACAAAGAACAAGGACTAATGCCGAATCTGTGGGGATATATATGGTGTATACAAGATACGGACGAGTACCTGTATAAGTGTGAGTGGTGTATAGATGAGTGTTTATCTGCTGGGGCGAGTGACACGGACGGGTGTCAAAAGAGAAAAGTATGATATTAACAAGTGTATGAGTGATAAAGGTGTAAGCGACTGCGCTGGGGGTATGACACGGACGGGTGTCAAGAAAAGTGTATATAAGGTATATGTGAGTGCAAAGAGGATGTCTTTGGCTTTCTGTTGGGAGTTATGACACGGACGGGTGCCAGAAAGTATCTGTAATACGGGTGATCCTATTTGTAAAGAGTGTTCAGGCGACTTTACTGGGGAGTGATGACACGGACGGATGTCAGAAATATATACTGGAGTTTGGTGATTGGAGAGGCAACTGCTTTTGCCGGGACTCCGGTGGGGTTTTTTGTATATCATGATGATGAACGGTTTATTATTCACAAATGTTACTTCAGAACATGGCTTATGATTATGCTATGCATTTGATTTTTTTTGCCGTAATGCTCCGTATTAGACGGAATGCTACGCTCTGGGGGGGTGGATATGATGCGGATGCCATGATTATGCAAAGGTACCGATCCGGGATTCGGATCCCATTGCTGTGAAGGTCTCTGGTTGATCTGCTTGAAGTGAACATCCCAGCTGAGGATGAGATCATTGGTAGATCTGGTGATGTATCTGCTTGGGGATATAGGTCACTGATTGACATATCCTTACAATACGGGACCCAGCTGGGGTTTGTAGAAGCTTTCTCCCTCTCTGTTGTGACTTCTTCGCGCGTTGCTCTTCTGGATAGAGGCTGAGGATTCTGTGGGGAGATGATTCCCTGATCTTTGTACTCGGCTGAGGATGAAAACTCGGCTGGGGAGAAAGAGAAATCATTGAGATCTCCCTAGGGATTCTGCTGAAGAGGATTCTTGACTCAGCCGGGGATATAGGTGCCTTCTGTGATGCCTGGCAACTCTGATGGGGGATGCTGTTGGTAACTCAGCTGGGGAGAGCAGTGGGAGGCAACTCAGCTGGGGATAGCAATGAGAGGCAACTCGGCTGGGAGAAAAACATCCTGAGTGCTAAGCCTGCTTGTTGATTTGGCAACTTTGCTGGGGAAATGGGCACTCTCCATTGCCACGTGGAAGATAGACCGAGCTGATAATGATTCGCCAACTTGCTGAGGCGTAACTTGCATGCCCCAGGTTGCGTTTTGGATACCTGCAATCCTGCAGCGGTAAGGAAACATACAAAAGGTCCCGAGGTATCCCTTACTGGATTCCGTCATAGGAGTTAAGTACTTTTGAGAATAATCACATTCCCTGTAAGCATGTGTTTTTATTTTTTAGAGAGAGGCATCTGTACTTATGCAATCGTATTTTTAGATATATCAGACAATTCTTTGCAAAACATAAGTGTAAAAACGAGACATGACTGAAAATTTGACTTTATTAATTCATGTGCCCTGAATTGGCAAGATACAATCACAGAAACATATCTCCTGAAATGAGGAGACTGTTACAAATTGAGAAATAAAGTGCTGGCGATGCTGACGACGCTTTCAAGGAGCTTCCTCTTCTGCTATGACTCGTATGACAATGACGTTCTTCTCGTCTTGCTTTCTGGAGAGAGTTGATTCTGATTGAAGCTTGATCCTTTGAAGCTTACCAAGTTGTATATAATACAGACGAATTCAGAATGCAGTTGTTCGCTTATTCCCTTATTTTGCATGGATCGCCCTCTCGGGTTTTCAATCCATCGGGATACCCATTTTTGCCTGAGCTGTCCAATGTGGCTTTTCAACTCAGCGGGTGTACATTTTTCATTTATTTCCCTTATTTTTGCCCGAGTCTTTTATTCTGTTTTTGACTCGCCGGGATGCCCTATTTTTGCCTGGACTTACGTTCTGTTTTTATGTCCAGCGGGTCATTTTATGCGAAGTATTTTTTAACTGCATCTGAATTCACAGGGGATGGGAAGTCTTCACCATCCATGGTGCTGAGCATCAGTGCTCCACCAGAGAAAACTTTCTTTACAACGAATGGTCCTTCATAATTTGGAGTCCATTTGCCCCTGTGGTCTGTATGAGGAGGGAGGATTCTTTTCAGCACAAGATCTCCCACTTGGTACTCTCGGTGCCTAACTTTCTGATCGAAGGCTTTCTTCATTCTCTTCTGATACAACTGCCCATGACAGATTGCAGCCAATCTTTTCTCTTCGATCAGACTCAGTTGTTCGTATCGGGCCCGAACCCATTCTGCTTCACTCAGTTTAACATCCATTAATACCCGTAACGAGGGTAATTCAACTTCAACAGGTAGGACCGCTTCCATACCATACACAAGCTGATACGGTGTTGCCCTCGTGGATGTCCTGATTGACGTGCGGTACCCATGCAAGGCAAATGGTAGCATCTCGTGCCAGTCTTTATAAGTGACTACCATCTTCTGCACAATCTTCTTAATATTCTTATTGGCTGCCTCAACAACGCCATTCATCTTTGGCCTGTAAGGAGAAGAATTATGATGTTGGATCTTGAAGTCCCGGCACAGCTCTGCCATCATTTTGTTGTTCAAGTTGGAACCATTATCAGTAATGATTCGCTCGGGTACTCCGTACCGACAGATGATATCTCTTTTCAGAAATCTGGCTACCACTTGTCTTGTAACATTTGCATACGAGGCTGCTTCAACCCACTTGGTGAAATAGTCAATGGCGACCAGGATGAATCTGTGGCCGTTTGAAGCAGTTGGCTCAATCTTGCCAATCATATCAATGCCCCACATGGCAAAGGGCCATGGTGAAGACATGATGTTCAAAGGATTGGGAGGCACATGCACCTTATCTGCATAGATCTGGCATTTGTGGCATTTTCTGGCGTAAGCACAACAGTCTGCATCCATTGTGATCCAGTAATAGCCTGATCTTAGCAATTTCTTAGCCATGGCATGCCCTCCGGCATGGGTGCCAAAAGATCCTTCGTGCACCTCATGCATCAACAAATCTGCTTCCGTCTTGTCAACACATCTGAGGAGTACCATGTCAAAGTTCCTCTTGTATAAAGACCCATCAGTGTTCAGAAAGAAACTACCAGCAAGTCTTCTTAAAGTCTTCTTATCATTGGAAGATGCCCCAGGTGGGTATGTTTGGTCCTCCAAGAAGCACTTAATGTCGTGAAACCAAGGCTTATCATCCTTGACAACATCTGCTGCAAATACATATGCTGGTCTATCAAGTCTAGACACTGAAATCTGGGGTACAAAGTTAGCCGTTTGAACTTTGATCATGGATGAAATGGTAGCAAGAGCATCTGCAAACTGATTTTCGTCTCGAGGGATATACTCAAGCTTGACTGTTGTGAAGAAAGTCAGTAACCTTCTCGTATAATCCCTGTAAGGTATCAGATGATCTTGGTGGGTGTACCATTTTCCGTTGGTTTGATTGACTACCAAAGCTGAATCTCCGAATACGGTCAATGTTTTGATCCTGAGGTCAATGGCTTCCTCAAGACCCATAATGCAAGCTTCGTATTCAGCTTCGTTGTTAGTGCAGTTGAAAGTGAGTTTTGCCGAGAAAGGCATGTGAACCCCCTTTGGTGAAATGAGTACTGCACCAACACCACGGCCATTCATGTTAACAGCCCCATCAAACATCATAGTCCATTCTTCCTCCGGGTCAGGCCCTTCAGTGTGAATAGGCTCTTCGTGATCTTTTGCTTTAATGAACATGATGTCTTCATCAGGGAAGTCAAATCTCATAGGCTGGTAGTCATCAATAGGTTGCTCAGCAAGATATTCAGATAGTACACTGCCTTTGATGGCTTTCTGAGATGTGTACTGTATGTCGTATTCTGTGAGAATCATCTGCCATCTTGCAACCCGTCCGGTAAGAGCTGGCTTCTCGAAAATGTACTTAACTGGATCCATTTTGGAGATTAATAAGGTAGTGTGGGTCAACATATACTGTCTCAGTCGGCGAGCAGCCCACGCTAAAGCACAACAAGTTTTCTCGAGCAGTGAATAACGCTGTTCACAGTCGGTAAACTTTTTGCTTAGGTAGTATATTGCATACTCTTTTCGACCAGACTCGTCATGCTGACCCAACACACACCCCATTGACTCTTCTAGCACTGTCAAGTACATAATCAGAGGTCTTCCTTCAACTGGCGGCATAAGGATTGGAGGTTCTTGCAGATATTCTTTGATCTTGTCAAAAGCCTTCTGGCAATCTTCGTTCCACCTGACCGTCTGTTCTTTTCTTAACAGCTTAAACAAGGGTTCACAGGTCGCTGTAAGGTGAGATATGAATCGTGAAATGTAGTTCAATCGACCTAAGAACCCTCGAACTTCTTTCTCAGTTTTCGGCGCAGGCATTTCTTGTATAGCCTTGACTTTATCAGGATCAACCTCAATCCCTTTCTCGCTTACAATAAAGCCTAGCAATTTACCGGATCGCACCCCGAATGTGCACTTGTTGGGGTTCAGCTTTAGTTGATATTTCCTCAGACGCTTAAACAACTTGAGCAGATTTACCAGGTGATCTTCCTCTGTGAGGGACTTGGCGATCATATCATCCACATAACATTCTATTTCTTTGTGGATCATATCGTGGAATAATGTCACCATAGCCCGTTGATACGTTGCACCAGCATTCTTCAGTCCAAATGGCATCACTTTGTAACAGAACGTGCCCCAAGGTGTGATGAATGTTGTCTTCTCCATGTCTTCAGGTGACATCTTGATCTGATTATATCCTGAAAATCCGTCCATGAAGGAGAATACCGAGAACTGAGGCGTGTTATCCACCAATACATCAATGTGAGGTAATGGGAAGTCATCTTTCGGGCTGGCTCTATTCAGATCCCGGTAGTCAACACACATCCTTACCTTGCCGTCCTTCTTAGGCACAGGTACTATATTAGCGACCCACGGTGGGTAGCTAGTCACAGCAAGGAACCCGGCGTCCCATTGCTTTTGTACCTCTTCTTTGATTTTCATAGCCATGTCTGGGCGAGTTCGGCGCAGCTTCTGTTTGACCGGTGGGCACTCTTCCCTCAAAGGCAGCTTGTGCATAACAATGTCGGTATCCAACCCTGGCATATCTTGGTACGACCAAGCAAACACATCAACATACTCTTGAAGCAGATCTATCAGTTGTCTCTTCACTGAGTCTTGCAGGCAGGCCCCGACTTTAACTTCTTTCACGTCTTCATCTGTACCAAGATTGATCACTTCAACCTCCTCCTGATGAGGGGTAATAACCTTTTCCTCTTGCCTTAACAACCTGGCTAGCTCTTCAGGAAGCTCATATTCTTCATCAACCCCTTCATCAGCTTGATTGATTGGATTGTCAAAGTCATACGATGTCATAGCCGTGCTGTTGTCGGTGCAGTCTGAAAGGCACTCTCTGCAAGGGTTAGGTTGGTTCATTTTAGTGATTGATTTTAATCTTGCTTTAGAAAAAAGTGAAATGAAGTTATCATTTTGAAAACACCGCCATTTATTTTTGTACAAAAAGAAAAATGGAAAAACAGTGAGCAGAAAAGAAAAAGACTTGTTTGCAAAAAGATGTCTGATATTTCATTAATTTAATCTTCTTTGCACAAAAGTACAGATGGCCCTGATTACAAAATGAGTCTTGTCATCTTGGGCAAGATGCAAGACTTTGATGCATGCTATAAAAATACAGGAAATAATAATTACTCTGCGTGAGTAACTCTTATAATTTCCTGGGAAGACCAGTTCGAGACACTGCTCCCCGGGATCTTCGGACGAATCCAATTCTCCAGATTGCGCTCCTCTTCCAGCTCGTCTTCCAGACAGTTGATAGTATCGGGGGTAAGCATCCCCCCACTGACAAAACCAGGCTCTGCAGCAGCCTTTGCTTGATGTTGAGTTGGTCTGTAACCCAACCCAAACTTGTCCTTCTTCTCCTCCACAGCTAAGACCTTGCCCCAGCCTAGGGCAGTTCCTTCTTCAACAACCTTCCGGGCTTGTTGGTAAGACGACATTGGAGTACCAGATACAGCAGACGCTTCATTCACATTCAAGGCCTCAAAACCTTGGCTCATTGTTTCATGGATCTCCCCATCCATCTCAATGTATTTATAAGTAGCCAGATGGCTAACGAATATATCCTTTTCCCCGCAGATTGTGACAACTTGGCCTTCCCACTCAAATTTTAACTTTTGGTGAAGGGTAGACGTTATTGCGCCGGCGGCGTGAATCCAGGGTCTACCCAACAAACAGCTGTAGGCGGGCTGAATGTCCATCACATAAAAGATAGTTTTAAAGGTCTGTGGGCCAATTGTCACAGGCAGCTCAATCTCTCCCAGAACCGATCTCTTGGAACCATCAAAGGCTCGTACCACCAGGTTGCTGGGTCTCAATGCCAGTCCATCATATTCAAGCTTCACCAGAGCCTTCTTTGGTAAGACATTCAGGGAAGAACCTGTGTCCACCAGCACATGAGAAAGGACAGCTCCTTTGCATTCCATGGTTATGTGCAAGGCTTTGTTGTGATTGCGGCCATCCGCTGTCAAGTCAGAATTGGTGAACCCTAGCCCGTTGCTAGCAGTAACATTTCCAACCACGGTTTCCAACTGGTTGACAGTAATCTCCTCAGGCACGTAAGCTGCGTGCAGGACTTTAAGTAGTGCATTCCGATGGGCTTCGGAGCACATAAGCAGTGAGAGGATAGAGATTTTGGATGGCGTCTGGTGAAGCTGATCCACAATTTTATAATCACTCTTTTTGATGATTCGCATAAACTCATCAACTTCCTGATCAAATGGAGTTTTCAGGGCTTCTTTGGCAGCTTGGTCTTCCTGCACCGGGCCTTTTCCCTTTGCCTTGGCAGCAGCTTCTGCTTCGGCAGTAGGTCTTTGGACTTGTGAAGAAAAGAGACGTCCGCTTTGAGTGAAGCCTCCGCCTCCCCCCACATTATCTACTTGTGGTGCAGGTGCTGATGTTTCAAGAGTGATTCTTTTCCCTTCACAGTACACGTCAGAGCCATAGTGCCAAGGGATGGCCCTATTGCTTTCATATGGTACTGGTCCAGGCACCGTGACAGTGACTGGACTGATTGCTGTTGCTGAAGGGACTGTAATTGTTTGTGGATCATAAAAGATTGTAACTGGTGCTCTGGTGGGAGCAGCACCTTCTGAATGGTAAGCGGAGTTATTTTCAGGATCGTAGAATATGGTAACAGTGGAGACATCTTCATGATTGATTGCTGGTGTTGTAGGAGGTGTTGTTGGAAGGACTGATGTTGTTGTTGACGGAGATTCGAAATGGAATGAAGCTGAAGTTGTAGCAGGAGAAACTGTTGAAAACTGATCATTTGGGAGGACAGATGAAGTACTTGTTGATGGTGCTGATGAATTGTCGGGAACAATAGTTGCTGCAGTTGTAGAAGGTTCTGAAACCGTTGTTGATGAAGTTGTTGGGTTTGTCGGAAATGATGTAGTGATCTGTAGCAGGCCACTCTGAATAAGGCTATCAATGCCATTCCTCAGGTCCTCGCACCCATTCCATGAAATATTGCAGTAGGGACACCCTAGTTCACACCCCGGAAATATTTGGTTTTCACGGAGTTGAGCTTTGATTTCCACCAATGGTGTCCTGATCTGATCCACACTAGTTATTAAATAAGACGGTTGGTCTTCTTCAATAGCATTAATTCGGGGACCACCATGGTTTGGCATTGGGTTTTTATTGACATTGGGCGGAGGTGCAAAATTCAGAGCCTTGGAGTCTACCAAGTCTTGTACTTTCATATGCAGAGCCCTGCATTTTTCCGTACTGTGACCAGGTGCGTTTGAATGAAAAGCACACCTAGCATTGGAGTCATAGTTTCTTGGTAGACTGTTGGGATCCGGAGGTGCCAACGTTCTTAGCTCAACTAGGTTGAGTTTCAGAAGTTGTGGCAGCAAAGCAGCATACGGCATTGGGATCGGGTCGATCACTCTGTTAGCTTGGGATGGCCTCTGTTGGAATGGCCTCTGTTGATTGTTGCTGTTGGAGTTGTTGTTGTTGTAGTTTCTTGGAGGATATTGATTCTGCTGGTACTGGGGTTGTTGTTGGAAGTTTTGTTGCGGAGGTTGATAGACTGGCGGTGGATGAGCTGGAGCAGGGATAGTGACTGCTGCTATTGACCTTTGAACATATTGGGGCCTACCCCTGTTGGTGTGAATGGCATTGGTCTCGCCAGTTCTTCTCGGGCCTGCAAAAGGCTTTCTTGTACCACTGGACGAGCTTGCACCGTTGTCTGAGATCTTACCCATTTTTAACAGGCTTTCAATTCTCTCCCCAGCTATGACAACATCTGCGAAGCGGGTGGAAGAGAAAGCAGCCAACCTGTCAATATACGTTCCCTGAAGAGTGTTCATAAACATGTCTGCCATTTCTCTCTCAGACATTGGTGGTTGAACAGCAGCAGCCAGTTGCCTCCACCTTTGGGCATACTCTCGGAAACTCTCCCTCGAAGACTGTGACATTCCCATTAGGAGGGTCCTGTTGGGTGCCATGTCTAGATTATACTGATACTGTCTGATGAAGGCTTCTGCCAGGTCCTTCCAGCATCTTATAGTTGCTCTTGTCAAATGGGAATACCATTCCCTTGATGCTCCAGTCAAGCTATCTTCGAAGTAGAACATCCAGAGTTTCTCATCCATTGTATAGGCCTTCAGCCTTCCCAGAAATGATTGCAAATGAGTCCGGGGGCATGAAGTCCCATTATACTTTTCGAAACAAGGAGGCTTGAACTTATGGGGGATCCTGACCCCGTCTACCAAACCCATGTCCATGACGTCGAAACCCAAAGAATTTTGAGATTCTAAGGACCTCAACTTCTCAGCTATTTCCTCCAATCGTCTATCATAAGTTTCCTCTCCAGCACCCATTACTGTAAATTGGTCCTCCTGAGGATCTTCTTGGAGTACTCTAGCTGCAGTGGCTGTTCCTTGAACATTTGCAGGAATGTTAATCTCAGGATGGAGATGTGGACCAAACACAGGGGGGTTAACATGTGGTTGCACCCTTTCATTGTTACTTGTGCCAGCAGTCCCCACGTGGGGCTCATCTTGATTCCTCCCTTCTACCAAAGTTCTGAGCCTCTCCTGGCTTTGAGCTAAGTTGTTCATCACTTCCATGAATTGTGTTATCTGGGTTCTCATCTCCAGTCTTTCGTTTGCCATCTGGTTTCTGACCTCCGTAAGGTCTTGCTGCATCTGATCCATCTGAATTCCCGGAAGGTTGTTTCTAGTTGGGTACCTGTGAGGCCTGTTGAGAGGAAATACCCGGCGGCGAGCAATAATTCCTGAACATCACAACAGAGGTTAGCAACAACAAAACAAAAACCTACAAAACAGACAAAAGGGTTAGCATGCAATGCAGTTATGCTTATTTGTTCTCAAGGTATCCGGTTTGGCCTTCAGTTTTGACCCTTCCAGACCCTTGAAGATGATGCTGTTGAAGTTGCTTTTGATGTGAACCCAGATGGAAACTAACACAAATATATTACAAAAGGTGAAATAAATACAACTTGTTCATTTTACAACACAAGCCCTCAAAGGGGTCAAAATACATCACAAAAAGCAAAAGTACATGGAAAAGGAACAACAACAAGCAAATGATCAAACTCCAAGGCCAAACTCATCCTCACGAACTTCCTTAAGAAGTGCTTCGGTCACAGGATCAGCCGGACGCTCCGTGAGACCTCTGATGAGAAGGTTTCTTGTTGCAACAGCTACAGTTAACTTTTTGTTTTGACTTTGGTCCTTAGACCTCTTCACTCCAGCTCTGATTTCTAGCTCTGCTATTTCCTTCTGGGCTGCTGCCAGGGCTTTTTCCATCTGTTCCATCTTGTCCTGAACTCTCTTGTCTTCTAGAGTACGGGCTTCAGTGATTCGGACCCACCTGGCCTGACTCTCTTTCAAATACAAGTCTGTCCTTGCTCTCTGAAACTGGGCTTCTTTACAAGCATTCTTCAGAATCTGCTCACCAGCTTTGGACTTGTTGATATAATCTCCAGACTTCTCAATTTTAGTCAAGTGTTCCACTCTCAGTTTCTCCAATCTCTCAATCTCCCTCACACCTTCACTCCTCTCCCTGAGGGTCTTCTGCAAGGCTTGGGTTAACTTCTCATTTCTTTCCTTCAAGCTCTCAAACTCCTCTAAACTGATAGTGGCAGGGGGTGGTGCTGAAGATGACTCAGGCATGTCTTCTATGGTAAAGGGAATTCCAGAGAATTGGGCCCTGGCATGGGACCACTCATAATATTGGACTGATGCCACATTATTGCACTTCCCCAGAATGGTGATTCCCTTGGTTTGAACATGATCCCAGGCCCAGGCAGCCTGCCTAACAACAGTCAAACTAATCTTGTTCTCACAGTAGAGGGTCTCCACCAAGTCTTGTTCCCTAGGAGTATGAACCAGTGCATAGCCTAATTGCCTCCTGAACAGCAAAGGGTTGTAATTGATACTTCCTTTAACTCCTATCAAAGGCACATTGGGAAAGTGCCCACAGCTGGTGATCATATCTCTGCCCTTGGTGCTTTGAGTACACCATCTGATATCTGCTGAAGTGAGAGTAGTGAGCCTCTTAGCCCAGTTGCTTTGCTGATGAGGATTGAGAAATGCATCTGTCCTGGGTAGATGCCTGAGAAGCCAAGCATGAAATAATGGAGCACAAATCCTCACTAATCTTCCCCTCTGCTTCTCATTTCTCTGATGGACTGAGTAATAGAGATCACCTAGTAAAGTTGGCACAGGGTTCTTCAGGATGAACAAGTGGATTGCATTCTTGCTAATGAAACGGGGCTCATCTGTAAATAACACAATTCCATATACACTTAAGGCCAACAGAGCACAAACAGCTTTCCAATCCCCCAAGGAGGCCTTCAAACTAGCTTGAGAAATCAGGAAGTCCAGATGAAATCCAGGGGTTCCAGCTTTAGAGGTCATATGCTGCTCAATTAGGACAGGC
This sequence comes from Lathyrus aphaca, assembly GCA_963966055.1. Lineage (NCBI taxonomy): Eukaryota > Viridiplantae > Streptophyta > Magnoliopsida > Fabales > Fabaceae > Lathyrus > Lathyrus aphaca. Next base: position 144,320,732 of record OZ014523.1, read on the forward strand.
TCCAGGTGCAAAGCTTTTGCTACCTCTCTATTGCTGGGAAAGACCATTTCAGGGTTGAAAGGGATTTCTCTCTTGATAGGCAAACCAATCAAAGATGAGTATTCTTCTAATAAAGGCCCCAACTGGAAGTCTTGAAAGGTGAAACATCTCAGTGGGGGATCATAGAACTGAATGCAAGTGTGGATGAGGCTCCTCTGGGATGGGTCCAGATCCATGACCATGTCCAGTATATCTCCATAACTCTCCCTGAACAAGGGTATGTGATCTGGAGTGATCAGGGTTTGGATCCTCCTGATGTCTGATAAGTCTGGTTGGAAGAAATGATAAGTGATGTTGCTCTTTTTAGGAGCCATGATGCTGAGACTGAGTAGAATAAGTGTTGATGAAGAGGTTGAGAAGTGGGCCACTGGCTGGCTAGTGCAAGTAACTGAAGTATATGGCTGACAAACTGAAGCAAGTGCTGGTGGAGATAGGTCAATGATGCAGATGGGGTCAAAACCAAAACCAGATGAAGGTGGATACCCTGAAACACAAATAAGCAAATGTTAATATGATGCAATGAGTATGTATGCAAATGAAATGCAAGGGTTTGTGACCGAGCTGGATCTGATTAACTGCCTTGGTATAGATCCATGTGTGTTCAAGAAATCCAGGTGGAGGTCTAAAAATCCAGTAACCAGGGTGGGGGACTCAAATAAAGAGCCACAAGTCCAAGGTTTTAGAATCACAAGAACTGTCCAACATGGAGCATTCTTAACAAAGTCAAAGTAACAGGGTATTCTGAGGTCAAGGTACCTGCAAACCTGTAAACAGCCCAACCCCCTCACAGGTGGTGATCTAGAACAAGGATCCTCAGACTTGGATCAGTTATGAGAAGTGTAAACACTTCTAACCCGGAGGTACAGTGTTTACAATAACCATAACAATTCCTCCTCTAATTCACCTCAGTTTCTGAAGGTCAATACTAAAAGGTCATCCAGACTTAGCAGGCTTCCCAGATAGCCCTAGCATTGCAGGAAATCCGCAACACAGAGTTCTCAAGAAGAAACCCATATCTGAACCGTGTTTCATATTCCCGCACCAGACCGAAATGGAATGGGAAAGAATATGATTCACTCTAGCCTAGGTGTCACTCAGGTCCCAGGTGTAGGACCTTAACTCTCAATGAAACACCCACCCACCAAAGAAAAACCAGATCCAGCCAGCAGCACAGTATGACAATATGATAAATGAAAAAACAGTAAAGAAAGCAATAAATAAAGTTGTACAGAAAGCAGTAAATAAAGCAAATATACACATACAAATAGCACATAACACCCCCAATAAACACAAATCAATCAAGCGCTAGGAGGAACCCACAAAAAGAACCAGAAGCCCTGGTTGCAGTATAAGGATCCCCAGCAGAGTCGCCAAGCTGTCGCTCCCAAAGATTTGCATCCAGGTACAAGCGCGAACGGTCGGCGAAGGGAACAGTGAGAACACACAGCCGTGAACTCACTGGAGATGAATAGAGTCGCCAGCTAGGCATTTTTATCCCGGAGGAAAGGCAATGCTGCATAGACCTAGAAAGATACGGATAAGACGGTTTGCGAACCAGAGAGACTGAGAAAGGGGGTCGGTTACAACCTGGGAAGGTATTAGCACCCAGATTGTCCGTCGTACTCGACGGGATCCACGCTTAAAAGATTTGTGCTTTAAAGGGGTAGTGTCAGTGCAATCTGTGTATAGAATAGCTGGAAAAGATGTACAGGTGCCAGTGTATAGTGTATAAGTGATGTGAAGTATGAAAGTGTCAGTGTAGGAACAGAATGAAATGCTCATGATAATGAGGCTAAAAAGAATAATGCTGGAAGGAGGGGGAATGTACAGAGACTTTTGTTCGATAACCGTTAAGTTATGCCTACGTATCCTCTCGTGCAATGAGGAAGTCAGAACACCGTAGTTCGACCCAAAGAGACTGAAAGGTGAATGGACTTGTGAACTGCTTGCTTGTCTATGCTCAAGTGTATGACCTGTCTGGCTCAGGTGCAAACTGTCTTGCATTAGACGGAAGAAACGAATTCTCGTTTATGAGTGAAGGTGATGAGAAAAGAATCCCGGAGGAGACGATTATTGTTTGTTTTTTGTGTTTTCAGTCTTTTATTGCTTTTGAAGTTTGTCATAGGATAATGAGCTTGAGCCTAAACCAATGGATTAGTAAACTCATCACATCTTCCCTCTGATGAGAATACCTTAAGTGTGAAGTCAGATTCTCACACTTAATCACCTTTGATGTAGGATTAAGATCATTAACCTACTTGTGATTATTTAGGTGTTTTTGGTGTTTTTGTTTAGTGTTAAGTAATGAGGTTAAGCCATAATCAAGGATTAAACAGACTCATTACACCATCCTAATAGAAGGATAATAGATGAGAATGTTTAAGCTGAGGAAAACTCCTCAACTTAACCCATGATTAGGGATTAAACTCATGACAAAACAAACCTTTGATTAAGTGAATTTTAATTAATGGTATGATGATGAAGTGAGTTTTATTGTTTGTAAGACAACTTGAGGGGGACTTGTCCATTAACACTAGGGTTAGTCCTTCTTAACCAATTAAGGAAGAATTAGAACCCTAATGCAAGGCCCAAGTTACAAGTGTGATGTCTTGATGATTATTAGATGAATGGATTAAGAGATTTAAACACCTTAAGGGTTTAATACTTAGGATTAAAGTTATACACTCCATCCTAAGAGAAGGATGCAGGCATAACCCTAAGCACAAAGTCTTAAAGCCTTTAGGGTTTAGTCCCTGATTATGAGATGAGAAGAGAAGACACAAAGAGACACAAAGGTAAAACTAATAGGGGAGACTAATCAAAACCCTAATCATTGTCATGCTTGGATGATCCTAAGGTTTGTGAGGTTTTCAAGGACAAACTTCAGAGGAGCCACCAGGAAGCAGATGAATAAGATCAAGAGAAGCAAAATGACTTGCTTCATTCAAGAAGTCAAGTCACTTGAAGAAAGAAAGTGGGAGGAAGAAGAATGAGCAAGCTCAATCTCAAACACAAATAGAAAATGAAGCAATGGATGCAAGAGAGATGAAAAGAAAAGGTATGAGAAGTGAAGGCAAATCCACTTCTCAAGTTTACTTACCACCTGAAATGTTAGAAAGAAAATGCAATGCAATGCAAGATGAGATGAAATGATATGATGCTAAGCAAAACCAGAAGCATGTTGATGATGATTATGATGTTATGAGGTGCTGCAAACATGAGGCAAGACAATGGGGATGTTCATACAAGATCATGAATGCAAATGATGCAAGCTAAGGAGCATGAACAAGCATGAAAAGTTATGAATCATACAAGACAAATGACATGGCAAATATGAGATGCAATGATCAATGATGCTTTCTATATGCCTTAAGATGTCAAATGAATCACAAGAGTGCACAAAATGCAAAGACAAGTCATGTTATGCAAAGGAATGCAAGAAGGGTGCAAAGGGAAGCCCAAATTAGGGTTTATGGATCAAACATCAAACCAAAACTCAAAACAGAAGCAAACCCTAAGATAAAAAATGGAAAATGGCACTCAAAGAAACCCTAAACCTATAATAAATCACTGCCCAAAGAGGAACTCTCAACTCTCAACCAATCTCATGTTATGAATTTTCTAAGTTATTAGGGTTTTTTAGGGTTCTTAACAAAAGAAATGCCAAACAATTAGAAAATGAGGAAACAAATCTTGGCCATTTTATCTTTGAAAATACATGCTAAACATAACACAATGCAAGAAGAATCAATGTCTCAACCTTCTCCAATAGGCAGAAATGATTTTTTGAACTTATGATCAAAATAATGCATAAAAATTGATTTAATTCAATGAAAAATTCTTAAAATGCATCAAGATCAAAAAAGAAATTTGGTTTGAAGGTTGGACAATGTTTCTAAATGTCTTAGAACATTTCATGAATTTTTTGGTGATTTTTAGATACTTAAAAGTATTTTTAATAAATTAATTTTCATTAATCAATTAAAAATAATCTTTTAAATATTTAAAAATATTTTTTTAATGATAAAAAATGAAATAAAAATATTTTTGGGTTTTAAAAATTAATGAAAACTTTGACAAAAATTTTCATAATTTTTAAATGATTTTTACTATTTTAATTAATTCGTACAAAATAATGCAATAAAAATGAAAATAAAATAGAAATAAAGAGAAGTATGCACAAGGGATGGCCAGGATTTGATCTGGGCTTGGACTGGTTGACTGCGCGCCAGATCCAAGGGCCCAGATTCAAATCTGGCTAAACTTATTTATGAACTAATTAATCAGGTTTTTGAATTAATTAAACATGCTTAGGGTTTTAATGATGCATCCTGGCCACACGTTTGCGCGCAAGTCAACCAAAGTCAGCCTGATCTACGCTCCACATTCAAACTTCAATTAATGACATAATTAGGGTTAAATGACTTTCAGGCCGCCGGAGAAGACTTCCGGTCGTCTTCTCCGGCCAGCCAAAACCCTAGATTTTTCTACAGGTCACCAATCAACAAATTTCTTCCACCCAAATGATCTTCTCCTCAATCTAAACCTAACCCCTCTCCCAAAACTCATTTATTTTCACTCACAAGCTTGAATCGAAGCAAAACACAAAATACGGGCAAATGTTCAGAGATACCATACATGCTGGTTTCTTCACTATTTCAAAAAATAAACACATATCCATGATCAGGAGAAGACATAGCATCATAAAAGAACTTAAAAATCAGTTTCTGGGAAAAAGTTCTTCATGTTACCTGAGATGAAGCTTCTCTGTTTATGAGCTTTCTGGGCTTTTCTTTTGCGCAAGCTTGCTTCCTTGAACCTCCTGAGGATGGAATGAAGCTTAGAAAGCTTGTGGAGTGGCTGGTTTGAAAGATTCAGCTCTGGTGTAGCAGAAATGGGGGTCTTTGTATGTGATGTTTCAAGCTGCTTTGAGGGGTGGCTTTTGTTCTGGGGACAATTTGTGACTTATTGGTGAAGGAAAAAATACAGTTTGATGGCTGTGTGTGAAGATTCGAAGAGGAGAAGTTTTGGTCAGATTTCTTGGATGCTGGATTGTGGGAGGTTTCTGCCTTGTGAATGGTGTGTTTTATGATCCATACATTATCCCTAATCTATTGGAATCAATCAGAAGACTTGACATGTACTGTGGGAAAGGTATGGAGCAATTGGCCAAAAAGTCAAAAGTTGTTGTACTTGCAGCATGGGCTATGGCAGCAGCTATGTTAGGGCATGTCTTGCTTCAGCTTGAGTCAGGGACAACCCTTGGATGGCTTGAGAATGTCTGCAGCATGTGGATGACAAGCTATGCTAGCTTTTGCAACTTGACAACTTGTGTTTTCTCATGAGTTTATGCTAAGTACATGTGAATCTTCTTGCTGAATTTTGTAGCATAACACTTCTTTTGGTCATGGCAATGTTTAAAAGTCAGCTAGAGACCACATAATTCCTTGGAAAATGACTATGCCAAAAATCCAACTTTGCACTTGTGATGGAAAATGTCTTATGGATTTCTTGAAAATCAAGGCAAACAATGAAGAATCCCTTGGGCCAATTCTGTTTTTTAGGGCATATGTGATCATGTGATGAAGTTTTGAAGTCACTTTGAAGTCACTAGAATGCTTGATACATGAATTTGCAAGTTTTCCATTTAGTGCATAACTTGAAATTTAGTGATTTTTGCCAATTTTAACAAACCATAACTTTTGATCCAAGATGAATTAGATCATGTTCTTGTACTTTTTGGAAAGGTAAAGATGAGATCTACAACTTTCATGACCAAAGTTTTTCCATTTGAAGCATTTTTGGATCCAAAATCATGGCTTGAAAAATGACCTAAAATGATGCATTCTTGAAAAGTCAACTATGCCCAAAAAGTCAACATTTGCAAAAACCCTAGATTCTTGATTTTTATGAACTTCAACCTTCTTCCATGATCAAATAAAGATCATATACACTCAAAATGATGAAGATCACCCATTGGTTGGGTCATTGGGGCCTCAGATGCCCTGATTTTGCACTGACTTGTCTGAAAAGTCAACTCTTGATCAGATGACTTCCCCATGGAATTTCTTCATGAAAATTGACATGCATACTCCCTATACCATATAGAGATCAATGGAAACAAGAATGACCAAAAAAAATGGAGTTATGGCCTCTGAAACCAAAACCCTAATTTTCAGTCAACTGTGCAGTTCAAACTAGCCTTGCATCCACTCAAACCCTAGTTCTTGTGATTCCTCTGCAATTTTGACTTTGAGGAGATGAAATATGATATAAGAACACACATGGACCCCTTTGAGTTGATTGGTGGCCTTTGGAGTGGCCCAAAAAGCTTTGGGATTGCTCAGATCACAAACCCTAGGTGCAGATGAGTTAGAATCTATGCAGTGAATCAAAAATGGGATATGAGATGATATGATTGTGTTTATGTATATGAAATGATCACAAGCCATGGTGTGAATGGGTGAGGGCAAATTTGGGGTGTTTACAATGGGAATGGCCCAGATAAAGGTACAGACGCGAACGGTCGGCGAAAGGAGGATGCGAGAACACACAGGAGTGAACTCACAGGGAATGAATAGAGTCGCCAGCTAGGCATTTTTATCCCGAAGGAAAGGTAATGCTGCATAAACCTAAGAAAGATATGGATAAGACGGTTGCGAACCAGAGAGACTGAGAAAGGGGGTTGGTTACAACCTGGGAAGGTATTAGCACCCAGATTGTCCGTTGTACTCGACGGGATCCACGCTTAAAAGATTTGTGTTTTAAAGGGGTAGTGTCAGTGCAATCTGTGTATAAAGGAGCTGGAAAAAAGGATGTACAGGTGTCAGTGCAAAAGAAATGTGAAGTGTATAAATGAAGTGTCAGTGTGAGATCAGGAATGAAATGCTCATGACCATGAGGCTAAAGAATAAAGCTAGAAAAAGGGGGAATATACAGAAACTTTTGTTCGATAACTGTTAAGTTATGCCTACGTATCCTCTCGTGCAATGAGGAAGTCAGAACACCGTAGTTCGACCCAAAGAGACTGAAAGGTGAATTGACTCGTGAACTGCTTACTTGTCCATGCTCAAGTGTATGACCTGTCTGGCTCAGGTGCAAACTGTCTTGCATTAGACGGAAAAAGCAAGTTCTTGGTTATGAGTGAATGAGAAGAGAAAAGAATCCCGAAGGAGACGATTATTGTTTGTTTTTGTATTTTCAATCTTTTATTGCTTTTGAAAGTTTGTCATAAGTTAATGAGATTGAGCCTAAACCAGTGGGTTAGTAAACTCATCACATCTTCCCTCTGATTAGGGGTAATGAGAATACCTTAAGTGTGAAGTCAGCTTCTCACACTTAATCACCCTGATGTAGGATTAAGATCATTAACCTACTTTTGATTATTTAGATGTTTTTGTGGTTTTTGTTTAGTGTTAAGTAATGAGATTAAGCCATAATCAGGGATTAAACAGACTCATTACACCATCCTAATAGAAGGATAATAGATGAGAATGTTTAAGCTGAGGAAAGCTCCTCAACTTAACCCATGATTAGGGATTAAACTCATGACAAAACAAAACCTTTATTAAGTGGATTTTAGTTAAAGATAAGATGATGAAGTGATTTTTAGGGTTTGTAAGACAACTTGAGGAGGACTTGTCCATTAACACTAGGGTTAGTCCTTCTTAACCAGTTAAGGAAGAATTAGAACCCTAATGCAAGGCCCAAGTTACAAGCTTGATGTCTTGATGATTATTAGATGGATTGATTAAAGGATTTAAACACATTAAGGGTTTAACACTTAGGATTAAAGTTATACACTCCATCCTAATAGAAGGATGCAGGCATAAGCTTAATCACAAAGCCTTAAAGCCTTTAGGGTTTAGTCCTTGATTATGAGGTGAGAAGAGAAGACTCAATGAGACACAAAGATAAAAGCTAAATGGGGGGACTAATCAAAACCCTAATTATTGTCATGCTTGGTTGTTCCTAAGGTTTGTGAGGTTTACAAGAGAAATCTTCAGAGGAACCACCAGGAAGCAGATGAAAGGAGCCAAGAGAAGCAAAGTAACTTGCTTCACTTAAGAAGGCAAGTCACTTGAAGAAAGAAAGTAAGAAGAAGAAGAAAGAGCAAGCTCAATCTCAAACACAAGATAAAATGCAGCAATGATGCATAAGAGAGATGAAAAGAAATTGTGAGAAGTGAAGGCAAATTCACTTCTCAAAGTGACTTACCACCTGAAAGGTTAGCAAAGGAATGGAATGCAATGCAAAATGAGATGAAATGACATGATGCAAATCAAAACCAGAAGCATACACATGATGCTAATGATTCTATGAGATGATGCAAACATGAATCAAGGCATGAGGATGATCATATGAACATATGGATGCAAGAGAAGCATGCTTAGAACCATGATCATACATGAAAAGTTATGAAGTGCAAATGGCATACAACATGGCAAATGCAAGATGCAATGATCAAACATGATTCTCATATGTCCTAAGATGTAATATGAATCAAATGGATGCATAAAATGTCATAGCAAGTCATGGTATGCAAGCAAATGCAAGATGAATGCAAAAGGAAGCCCAAATTAGGGTTTATGATCAATGCACCAAACAAAAACCAAAACCAGAAGCAAACATCAAGATAAAAAATTGAAAACACATCCAAGGGAACCCTAAACCTATATAAACTCACTGCCCAAAGGAGGGGTTCTAACTCTTAACCTAATGAGGGTTATGAATTTCTTAAGAATGCTAGGGTTTTAAGGTACCTTGTCAAGAAAAGTGTCAAACAAATTGAAAATGAAAAATCAAATCGTGCCAATTTAATCCTATGAACTACATGATATGCAAGACACAATGCAAAAAGAATCAAAGTCCAACTCTCAATGGTTATGCAGAAATGAATTTTGGAAGATTGGATCAAAATATTGCCTTGAAATGATTTTAATTCCATGAAAAATTGTCAAAAGACATCAAGATCAAAAACGAAATTTGTTTTGAGGGTTGGACAATGTTTCTAAATGGTTTTAAAGGTTTCATGAATTTTTTGGTGATTTTTAAATACCTAAAAGTATTTTTAATTAATTAATTCTCAATAATTAATTAAAAATAAACTTTTAAATGATTTAAAAATATTTTTTAATGCAAAAAAATAAAAATAAAAATGTTTTTGGTTTCTGAAAATTAATAAGAGCTTGCATAAAAAGTTTCAGAATTTTTGAAAATGTTTTACTATTTTTAATAAATTGGACAAAACAAATCAAATAAAATGAAAAATAAAATGAAATAAAACTGAAAATGGGAAAGTATGCGAATCCAAGGGTTGAGGTTCAAACTGGCAGGGGCGGGAATTGACCTGGCGCGCTAATGGACGGCCCACATTCAAATTTCGCTAATTATGGTTTAGCCCTAATCCAGTGCCCTAATTACTTTCAGATGACCGGAACAGTGTTCCTGTCATCTTCTCCGGCCATCCATTTCTTCAATCTTACTCAATACACAACCCTAAGCTCTCTAACTCTCCAGAAATGATCCCCACCCCATTCTAAACAAGAATCAATCATCAAACAGGATTTATTTCACATGATCAGAGAGATTCGAAGCAAAACGAAAAAAATCACAGAAATTTCAGAAGCTTCATACATGCTTAATACTCAATCATTTTCGAAACCAAAAGGTGCAGTGTGATCAGTGAAGCATGGAGAACAATCTAAGAACTTAAAATCAAGTTTCTGGAAAAAAAAGTTCTTGATGATACCTGAACTGAAGCTTTCGAAAATGGTGCTTTCTGGCCAGTTCCTTGCTTCAAACCAACTCCAATGACCCTCCTCAAGTGTTTGTGATACTTAGTTGGAGTTTATATGGCCCCAAATTGAAAATGGAAGAAGTTCAGTTTGTGAAGTATGGAAATCGTATTTTTGATTGTGAAGGTTTTAGGGCCAAATGAAGGGTGGGAAATGATCAGTGGATCATGGTGAGTTGAATGGTGAAAGAAGTTTGAAGGTTTGATGCTTGTGGAGTCAATTTCGAAAGAAAATGCAAGAGGGATGATTTTTGTGAACTTGTGAATGTTGAAGTCTTAGGCTGTGTTCTTGTGTGTTATGGCTTGCATAAAGTCCACATATCAAGTTGTGATAGGTCTGTGGAGTTGGTGTGGGCTATGCTGATTGGTATGGGGTGATTTGCAAAAAGTCAAGCAAGTTGTACTTGGAGGTATGGGCAAGTGGCAGGCTGAGATAGGGGTATGGCTTGGCTCAGCTGAGTTTAGGGAGAACCATGGAACTTGATTTGAGATGATTCAGCAAGTTGCATGAAGTTTATGATATGTTTTGCAATTTTCACAAGATTTGGCCCCTTTGGAAATTCATGAAGTTCAAAGCATCAAAATTTATAATTCTTGGGCCAATTATGATTTTTAGAAGTCACATGATCATGTTGTAATGAGTTTGTGCACATTTGAAGCCTTTAGAACACTTGATCAAGTCATTTTGCAAAATGCCTCTTTGGTAGAAAACTTCAAATTTTGTGATTTTAGCCAACTTTGACAAGCCATAACTTTTGATCCAAAATGAATTAGGCCATGTTATTGTACTTTTTGAAAAGGGAAAGATCCATTCTACAACTTTCATGACCAAAGTTTTTTCATTTGAAGCATTTTTGAATCAAAAAGCAAAGGTTGAAAAAGTTTCCTAAAATGGCAATTTCATTAAAAAGTCAACTTTTCCCAAAAAGTCAACTTTGCAAAAGACTTGAAATTCTTCAATTTTGTGAACTTCCAACATCTTCCATGATCAAATAAAGATCATACACAATCAAAATGATGAAGAACACCCCTTGGTTGGGTCATTGGGGGCCTCAGATGCCTTGATTTTACATTGACTTGCTTGAAAAGTCAACTCTTGATCAGATGACTTCCCCATGGAATTTCTTCATGAAAATTTATATGCATGCTCCCTATACCATATAGAGACCAATAGAAACAAGAATGACCAAAAAAAAATGGAGTTATGGCCTCTGAAACCAAAACCCTAATTCTAGGTCAACTGTGCAGTCAAACTTGGCTCTGCTTCCATACCATTCTCAGTTCTTGTGATTTTTTGACATTATTGACTTTGAGAGGATATAATATGATGCTTGAACATACATGGATCCCTTTGAAGTGATTGATGACCTTTGGAGTGGCTCAAGAAGCTCTTGGATTGCTCAGATCACAAACCCTAGATGCAGATGACTTTGAATCAATGCAGTGAATCAAAAATGTGGTATGAGATGTTATGAATGTGTTTATGCATATGAAATGATCACAAGCCATGGTGTGAATGGGTGAGGGAAAATTTGGGGTGTTTACAGCTGCCCCTATTCAAACATGAGTTAGCTGTGCAGGATGTAAGCAGCGGCTTAACAGGCTAACAAGATAACTTGTGGTTGAATACCAAAGACAGTCCAAAATTTGCACTCACAGAATGAAGAAGAAAAGGGATATAGATTGTAAAGGAAAATAAAGTATAATATAAAGTGTGGGCGACGGAGGACGACCGTCGAGCAAAGAACGACTGCTGGGGAGAGAGCAATGACGGGGACGACCGACATGCTGGGGAGAGTATGCGAAGTAAAGCAATGACGGGGACGGCCGACAAGCTGGGGATAAAAGGGGTTATGATGGGGACGGCCATCAAGTAAAGCTGTAAGATTCTCTGGGGAATAAATAAAAAGTAAATGATGAGGTACGGTCATCAGGTTCATAAAGTAATGCAAACAACGATGGGGACGGCCATCGGGCTAAACTGATGAAGGACGATCATCAGGAAAAGGAAAAGGGACCACGACGGGGACGGCCATCGGGTTAAAGAATAAATGAAATAATGATGAGGGACGATCATCAAAGGTGAAGGACGATCACCTAGCAGGGGACGGCTGCTCTGTTGGAGATAAGATGAGGGACGGTCATCTAAGGTGAAGGACGATCACCTGGCAGGGTACGGCTGCCGAAAGTATCGCGACATAGGACGAATGTCGGATAAAAGGTCAACGATGGGGACGGCCATCGGACGAGCATGATAAAGGACGGTCATCAAGAGGTGAAGGACGATCACCTTGCAGGGGACGACTGCTCTCGAGATTTATCGTGACATAGGACGAATGTCAGATAAAAAGATCAACGATGGGGACGGCCATCGGATAAAATGATGAAGGACGATCATCAAAAGGTGAAGGACGATCACCTAGCAGGGGACGACTGCTAAATATCACGACATAGGACGAATGCCGGATAAAAAAGGTCGACGATGGGGACGGCCATCGGACGAGCATGATGGAGGACGATCATCAAGAGGTGAAGGACGATCACCTAGCAGGGTACGGCTGCTCTCAGGGTTTATCATGACATAGGACGAATGTCAGATAAAAAAGAAATTTTGCTTCGCGGGTGATCTACTGGGGAATAGTAAACACGGACGAGTGTTTATATCCAAGAAAAAGGTATAAGTGTTTTGACGTTGTGTATAGATTAAAGATGCGGACGAGCATCCCTAAGACTACGATACGGACGAGTATTGGGTAGAAACAACAAACTGACACCTGTTCAGAGATGATGATACGGACGAGTATCAACTGGTTAACAAAGAACACGGACGAGTGTTGATTCTGAGGGGATTCTTCTGGGGAAAAGTAGACACAGGAGAGTGTCTAAATACAAGAAGACATGAGTGTTTGACACAGTGTATGGATTAAAGATGCGGACGAGCATCCTTAAGACTATGATACGGACGAGTATCAGGTAGAAACAAACGCTTGACGCATATTCTGAGATGATGGTACGGACGAGTACCAACGGGTTAACAAAGAACACGGACGAGTGTCGAATCTGCGGGGATATAAATGGTGTATACAAAATACGGACGAGTACCTGTATAAGTGAAATAAATATGAGTGGTGTATAGATGAGTGTTCAACTTGCTGGAGAGAGTGACACGGACGAGTGTCAAAAGGAGAAGAGTAAAGTATAAACAAGTATCTGATATACAAAGTGTTTAAGTAATTATGTTGGGGAAGGTGACACGGACGGGTGTCAAGGAATTGTGTATGTATGTATCTGTGAGTGCAAAGAGGACGCTTTGGCTTTCTGCTGGGGATGTGACACGGACGGGTGCCACAGGGAGTATGTACTGATGTTTGTGGGTGTAAGGCAACTGCTTTAGCTCTTTGCTGGGGAATCTGGGGGAGCATTCCGTATATTGTTGATGGATTGTCAATATTTCACAAGCGTTTAATTCAAACCATGGCCTATGATTATGCAATATGTTTGATTTTTGCCGTAATGCTCCGTATTAGACGGAATGCTACGCTTTGTGGGGTGAATATGATGCGAATGCCATGATTATGCAAAAGATACCGATCCGGGATGCGGATCCCGTTGCTGTGAAGATCTCTGGTTGATCTGTTTGAAATGAGCATCCCAGCTGGGGATAAGATCGTTGGTAGATCTTGTATATATGACTCTGCTTGGGGAAATAGGTCACTGATAGACCTATTCTTGGTAATGAGGGACCCAGTTGGGGTTTGTAGAAGCTTTCGTCACTCTGTTGTAATTCCTTCGCGTGTTGCTCTTCTGGATAGAGGCTGAAACTCTGTGGGGAGATGGTTCCCTGGCTTCGGTGCTTGGCTGAGGAGGAAGCAAATGGCAAATCGGCTGGGGAGAAACAACAAGTGGCAACTCAGCTGGGGGGAAAATATTTCTGGTGCTTAAGGCTGAGTGAGTATTGATTTTCCAGCTTGCTGGGGGTGAAGCTTTCATGCCCCAAGTCGTGCTTTGGATACCTGCAATCCTGCAAAGATAGAAACGTACAAGTAATCCCGAGGTATCCCTTACCGGATCCCATCATAGGAGTCTTAGATACTCCCGGGAGTAAACATATTTCCTGCAAGCACGTATTTAAAAGAAGCATCTGTATTTATGTAATCAGCATCTTATAGACATCGGACATTTTGCAAATGAAAATAAAATGTACGAGACGAGACATGACTGAAAATCTGATTTTATTAATTCATATGCCCTGAATTGGCAAGATACAGTCAAAGAAACAAATCCCCTAGAATGAGGAGATTGTTATAAATTGAGAAACAAAATGTTGGCAATGTTGACGACGCTTCAAGGAGCTTCCCTTGGCTATGACTTGTATGACTTTTGAGGTTCTTCTCGTCTTGCTTTCTGAAGAAGGCTGATTCTGAAAGAGGCTTGATCCTTTCGAAGCCTACCAAGTTGTAAGTGATACAAACGAATTCAGAGTGCAGTTGTTCGCTTATTCCCTTATTTTGCATGGATCTCCCTTTCGGGTTTTCAATCCATCGGGATACCCATTTTTGCTTGACATGTCCAATGCGGCTTTTCAACTCAGCGGGTGTACATCTTTTGTTTATTTTCCCTTATTTTTGCCCAAGTCTTTTATTCTGTTTTTGACTTGCCGGGATGCCCTATTTTTGCCTGGACTTACATTCTGTTTTTATGTCCAGCGGGTCATTTTTATGCGAAGTATTTTTTAACTGCATCTGAATTCACAGGGGACGGGAAGTCTTCACCATCCATAGTGTTGAGCATCAGTGCTCCACCAGAGAAAACTTTCTTTACTACGAATGGTCCTTCATAGTTCGGAGTCCACTTGCCCCTGTGGTCTGTATGAGGAGGGAGGATTCTTTTCAGCACAAGATCTCCTACTTGGTACTCTCGGAGCCTGACTTTCTGATCGAAGGCTTTCTTCATTCTCTTCTGATACAACTGCCTGTGACAGATTGCAGCCAATCTTTTCTCTTCAATCAGACTTAGTTGCTCGTATCGGGATCAGACCCATTCTGCTTCGCTTAGCTTAGCATCCATCAGTACCCGCAGGGAGGGTAATTCAACTTCAACAGGTAGGACTGCCTCCATACCATACACAAGCTGATAAGGTGTTGCCCCAGTGGATGTTCTGATTGACATGCGGTACCCATGCAAGGCGAACGGTAGCATCTTATGCCAGTCTTTGTAGGTGACTACCATCTTCTGCACAATCTTCTTGATATTCTTGTTAGCTGCCTCAACAGCGCCGTTCATCTTTGGCCTGTAAGGAGAAGAATTGTGGTGTTGGATCTTGAAGTCCCAGCATAGCTCTGCCATCATTTTGTTGTTCAAGTTGGAACCATTATCAGTAATGATTCGCTCGGGAACTCCGTATCGACAGATGATGTCCTTTTTTAGAAATCGGGCTACCACTTGCCTTGTAACATTTGCAGAGGAAGCTGCTTCAACCCACTTGGTAAAATAGTCAATGGCTACCAAGATGAATCTGTGACCATTCGAAGCAGTCAGCTCAATCTTGTCAATCATGTCAATGCCCCACATAGCAAAGGGCCAGGGTGAAGACATCACGTTCAGAGGATTCGGAGGCACATGCACCTTATCCGCATAGATCTGGCATTTATGGCATTTTCTGGCATAGGCACAACAGTCGGCATCCATTGTGATCCAGTAATAGCCTGATCTTAACAACTTTTTAGCCATTGCATGTCCTCCAGCATGGGTACCAAAGGATCCTTCGTGCACCTCGTGCATCAACAAGCTTGCTTCTGTTCTATCAACGCATCTGAGGAGTACCATATCAAAGTTTCTCTTGTACAGGGAACCATCAGTGTTCAGAAAGAAACTACCAGCCAGCCTTCTTAAAGTCTTCTTGTCATTGGAAGATGCCCCAGGTGGGTATGTTTGATCCTCCAAGAAACACTTAATGTCATGGAACCAAGGCTTATCATCTTTGATAACATCTGCTGCAAATACATATGCTGGTCTGTCAAGTCTGGATACTAAAATTTGAGGTACAAAGTTGGCAGCTTGAACTTTGATCATGGATGAAATGGTAGCCAGAGCGTCTGCAAACTGATTCTCGTCCCGAGGGATATACTCAAGCTTGACCGTTGTGAAGAAAGTCAATAACCTTCTTGTATAATCCCTGTAAGGTATCAGATGATCCTGGTGGGTGTACCATTTGCCGTTGGTTTGATTAACTACCAGAGCTGAATCTCCGAATACATTCAATGTTTTGATCCTGAGGTCGATGGCTTCCTCAAGGCCCATAATGCAAGCTTCGTATTCAGCTTCATTGTTAGTGCAGTTAAAGGTGAGTTTTGCCGAGAAAGGCATGTGAACTCCCTTAGGTGTAATGAGTACTGCACCAACACCACAACCATTCATATTAACAGCCCCATCAAACATCATAGTCCATCCTTCTTCCGGGTCAGGCCCTTCAGTGTGAATAGGCTCTTCATGATCTTTTGCTTTGATGAACATGATGTCTTCATCAGGGAAGTCAAATCTCATAGGCTGGTAATCATCAATAGGTTGCTCAGCAAGATAATCAGACAATACACTGCCCTTGATGGCTTTCTGGGATGTGTACTGGATGTCATATTCTGTGAGGATCATCTGCCATCTTGCAACCCGTCCGGTAAGAGCTGGCTTCTCGAAAATGTACTTGACTGGGTCCATTTTGGATATCAATAAAGTAGTGTGGGTCAACATATACTGTCTCAGTCGGCGAGCAGCCCACGCTAAAGCACAGCAAGTTTTCTCGAGCAGTGAATAACGTTGTTCACAGTCGGTAAACTTTTTGCTCAGGTAGTATATTGCATACTCTTTTCGACCAGACTCGTCATGCTGGCCCAGCACACACCCCATTGACTCTTCTAATACTGTCAAGTACATTATCAGAGGTCTTCCTTCAACTGGAGGCATAAGGATTGGTGGTTCTAGCAAGTATTCTTTGATCTTGTCAAAAGCCCTCTGGCAGTCTTCGTTCCACCTGACCGTCTGTTCTTTTCTTAACAGCTTGAACAATGGTTCACAGGTTGCTGTAAGGTGAGATATGAACCTTGAAATGTAGTTCAATCTACCTAGAAACCCTCGAACTTCTTTCTCAGTCTTTGGCGTAGGCATTTCTTGAATGGCTTTGACTTTATCAGGGTCAACCTCAATCCCTTTCTCGCTTACAATAAAGCCCAGCAGCTTACCAGATCGCACCCCGAATGTGCATTTGTTGGGGTTCAACTTCAGTTGGTACTGCCTCAGACGCTTGAATAGCTTCAACAAATTCACCAGGTGGTCTTCTTCTGTGAGGGACTTGGCAATCATGTCATCCACATAACATTCGATTTCTTTATGGATCATATCGTGGAATAATGTTACCATAGCCCGTTGATATGTTGCACCAGCATTCTTCAATCCGAATGGCATCACCTTGTAACAGAACGTGCCCCAGGGTGTGATGAAGGTTGTCTTCTCCATGTCTTCAGGTAACATCTTGATCTGATTGTATCCTGAAAATCCATCCATGAAGGAGAACAACGAGAATTGAGCCGTATTATCAACCAATACATCAATGTGAGGTAATGGGAAGTCATCTTTCGGGCTGGCTCTGTTCAGATCCCGGTAGTCAACACACATCCTTACCTTGCCGTCTTTCTTAGGCACAGGTACTATATTAGCAACCCACGGCGGATAGCTAGTTACAGCAAGGAAACCGGCGTCCCACTGCTTTTGTACCTCTTCCTTTATCTTCATTGCCATATCCGGGCGAGTACGGCGCAACTTCTGTTTTACTGGCGGGCAGTCTTCTTTTAGTGGCAGCTTGTGCATGACGATATCGGTGTCCAACCCTGGCATATCCTGGTAAGACCAAGCAAACACATCCGCATACTCCCGAAGCAGATCAATCAGTTGTTCTTTTACTGAGTTTTGTAGGCAGGCCCCGATCTTAACTTCTTTCACGTCTTCATCCGTACCAAGATTAATTGTTTCAATCTCCTCCTGATGAGGAGTGATAACCTTCTCCTCTTGCCTTAACAACCTGGCTAGCTCTTCAGGTAGCTCGTAATCTTCTTCAACCCCTTCATCAGCTTGATTGATTGGATTGTCAAAGTCATACGAAGTCATAGTCGTGTTGTTGTCTGTGCGGTCTGGAAGGCACTCTCTGCAAGGGTTCAGTTTGTTCATTTTAGTGATTGATTTTAATCTTGTTTAGAAAAAGTGAAATGAAGTTTATCATTTTGAAAACATTGCCATTTTATTTTTGTACAAAAAGAAAAATGGAGAAACAGTGAGCGGAAAAGAAAAAGACTCATTTGCAAAAGATGTCTGATTATCATTGATTGATCTGTTTGCACAAAATTACAGATGGCCCGATTACAAAATGAGTCTTGTCATCTTGGGCAAGATGCAAGACTTGATGCATGCTTAAAATATACAGGAAATAATAATTACTCTGCAGGAGTAACCCTTATAATTTCCTGGGAAGACCAGTTTGAGATATGGCTCCCCGGGATCCTTGAACGTATCCAGCTCTCCAGGTTGCGTTCATCTTCCGACTCATCTTCCAAGTTGTTTACAGCATCGGGGGTGAGCATCCCCCCACTAACAAAACTGGGCTTCTTAGCAGCCTCTGGTTGATCTTGTTGAGTTGGTTTGTAACCCAACCCAAATCTGCCCTCTTTCTTCTCCACAGGCAACAGCTTGCCCCAGCCTTGAGCATTCCCCTCCTCAACAACCTTCCTGGCTTGCTGGTAAGATGTCATGGAAGTCCCAAGTACAGCAGATGCTTCGTTGATGTTCAGGGCTTCGAATCCCTGACTCATGGTTTCATGGATCTCCCCATCCATCTCAATGTATTTGTATGTAGCCAGATGGCTAACAAAAATATCTTCCTCTCCACAAATAGTAACGACTTGGCCCTCCCACTCGAATTTTAACTTCTGGTGAAGGGTTGAGGTCACGGCGCCAGTGGCGTGTATCCATGGTCTACCCAATAGACAGCTGTAGGCAGGCTGTATATCCATCACGAAGAAGGTCGTTTTGAAAGTCTGTGGGCCAATCGTTATAGGCAACTCAATTTCTCCCAGAACTGATCTCTTAAAACTGTCAAAGGCTCTTACTACCAAGTTGTTGGGGCGTAATGCCAGTCCTTCATACTCCAGCTTCACAAGGGCTTTCTTAGGTAGGACGTTGAGGGATGACCCTGTGTCCACCAATACATGAGAAAGAACTGCACCCTTACACTCCAAGGTAATGTGCAAAGCCTTGTTGTGATTGCGGCCTTCCGTTGTCAAATCAGTGTTGGTAAATCCTAGTCCATGACTAGCGTTAACATTTCCAACTACAGCTTCCAACTGATTGACGGTAATCTCCTCTGGCACATAAGCTGCGTGCAAGACTTTTAATAGTGCGTTCCGATGAGCCTCGGAGCACATTAGCGATGATAAAATGGAGATCTTGGAAGGTGTCTGGTGAAGCTGGTCCACTATCTTGTAATCACTTTTCTTGATGATTCTCATGAATTCATCAACCTCTTGATCAAAAGGGGTCTTTAAAACTTCTTTAGCAACTTGTTCTTCTTGCACCATGCTCTTCCCTTTTGCCTTGGCAGCAGCTTCTGCTTCAGCAATGGGTCTTGGAATTTGTGGGGCAAAAAGACGTCCGTTTCGAGTGAAGCCTCTGCCTTCTCCCACATTGTCTATTTGTGGTGAAGAAGTTGATGATTCCAGAGTGATTTTCTGCCCTTCGCAGTATAGATCTGAGCCGTAATGCCAAGGGATGGCATTACTGCTTTCATATGGAACAGGCCCAGGTACCGTGATGGTAACTGGGCTGACTGCAGCAGAGGAGGGTGTTGCAATAGTATGTGGATCATAGTAGATAGTGACCGGTGATATGGCAGGAGATGCCACCGCTTGTTGTTGAAAATTGCTGTTCGGAGGAATACTTGACGGATCATAATAAATAGTGACTGCTGAGATGTTTGCTGGTGTTGTAGGAGAAGATTCTGAATAGAGGGGTGTTGATGTTGTAGAAGTAATGTTTGTTGATAGATGGCTTGTTGAGGTGATATTTGAAACATTTGTTGATGAAATTGAAGAATTGTTTGGAATAATTGTTGTTGCAATTGTAGGAGATTCTGGAACTGTTGTTGGAGAGATTGCTGGATTTGAAGGTATTGATGTTGTGATTTGAAGTAGACCATTCTGGATAAGACTGTCTATGTCGCTTCTCAAGTTATCACATCCATTCACCGAAATGTTGCAATAACCGCACCCGAGTTCACACCCAGGGAATATCTGGCATTCAAGGAGTTGAGCTTTTATCTCTACCAGGGGTGTCCGGATCTGCCCAACACTGGTTATTAAGAAAGACGGCATATCTTCCTCAATAGCATTAATTATGGGCCCTCCATGGTTGGGCATAGGGTTTTTTTTAACATTTGGCGGGGGTGCAAAGTTTAGAGCCTTAGAATCTACCAGGTCTTGCACCTTCATCTGTAAAGCTCTGCACTTCTCTGTACTGTGGCCAGGCGCGTTAGAATGAAAAGCGCATCTGGCGTTGGCGTCATAATTTCTTGGCAAACTGGAAGGATCTGGTGGTGCCAACGTCCTTAACTCAACCAGGTTGAGCTTCAGGAGCTGTGGCAGTAAAGCGGCATAGGGCATAGGGATTGGATCAATCACCCTATTGGCCTGAGATGGTCTCTGTTGGAATGGTCTTTGCTGACTGTTGTTGTTGTTGTAGTTTCTCTGAGGAGGGTACTGAGTTTGTTGCTGGTAATGGGTTTGTTGTTGTGGTTGATATACTGGTTGATGAGGAAGTGGAGAGGGAATGGTGACTGCTGCCACTGACCTATGAACATATTGTGGTCTGCCCCTGCTGGCCTGAATAGCATTGGTCTCACCAGTTCTTCTTGGACCTATAAAAGGTTTTCTGGGGTTGCTGGACGAGCTTGCGCCATTGTCAGAAATCTTGCCCATCTTTAATAGGCTCTCAATTCTTTCCCCGGCTATGACCACGTCAGCAAAGCTAGTGGAAGAAAAGGCAGCTAGCCTGTCAATGTATGTCCCTTGGAGGGTGTTCATAAACATATCAGCCATTTCCCTCTCTGACATGGGTGGCTGGACAGCAGCAGCAAGCTGTCTCCACCTCTGGGTGTACTCCCGGAAGCTTTCCCTGGATGATTGAGACATTCCCATCAGGAGGGTCCTGTTGGGAGCCATATCCAAGTTGTACTGGTATTGTCTGACAAAGGCCTCAGCCAGGTCCTTCCAGCATCTAATGGTTGCTCTAGTCAAGTGAAAGTACCATTCCCTTTAAGCTCCTGTTAAGCTATCTTCAAAATAAAACATCCATAGCTTTTCATCCATGGTATATGCCTTCAGCCTCCCCAGAAAGGATTGTAAATGGGTTCGGGGACAGGAAGTTCCGTTGTACTTCTCAAAGCACGAAGGTTTAAACTTGTGGGGAATCCTGACCCCGTCCACTAAACCCATGTCCATAACATCAAAGCCCAAGGAATTCTGGGACTCCAAGGATCTCAATTTTTCAGCAATTTCATCTAGCCTTCTGTCATAGGCTTTATCCCCAGCTCCCATCACAGTAAATTGATCTTCCTGGGGGTCTTCCTGTAATACTCTGCCTGCAGTGGCATTCCCTTGCACATTAGCAGGGATGTTGATCTCTGGATGAAGGTGGGGTCCATAGACTGGAGGATTAACATGAGGCTGAACCCTCTCATTATTGCTTGTCCCCCCAGTCCCTAGATGGGGTTCCTCCTGGGTCTGCCTTTCTACTAGTGCCCTTAATCTCTCTTGTCTCTGTGCCAATCCATTCATCACCTCCATAAACTGGGTCATCTGATTTCTCATTTCTAGTCTCTCATTGGCCATTTGAGTCCTGACCTCTGTAAGGTCCTGCTGTACTTGGTCCATTTGTATACCCGGAAGGTTGTTGCGGGTGGGATATCTGTGTGGACGATTGAGTGGGAACACCCGACGTCGAGCAATAGTTCCTGAATCACAACAGAGTTAGTAACAACAAAACAAAAAAAAACTACAAAACAAAACAAAAGTTAGTATGCAATGCAGTATGCTTATTTGTTTCCAAGGTATCCGGCTTGGCATATGGTTTTGACCTTTCCAGACCCCAAGGAAGATGTTGTTGATGTTGCTTGAGAGAAAAATAATTCAGATGAAACAAACTAATGAATATATTACAAATGGAAAAAACATATATAGTTTGTTTTTTACAATACATGCCCTCTGAGGGGTCAAAAATACAACATAAAAGAAAAGTACATGAAATGAAAGCAACAACAAGCAAAAGTCAGACACCAAGACCAAACTCATCCTCCTGGACTTCCTTCAAAAGTGCTTCAGTCACAGGATTAGCTGGATGCTCCGTGAGGTTCCTGATGAGAAGATTCCTGGTGGTGATAGCAGTGGTTAGCTTCTTGTGCCTGCTTTGGTCCTTTGACCTCTTCACACCAGCTCTGAGTTTCAATTCTGAGATCTCCCTCTTGGCTGCTACCAAGGCTTCCTGTTGCTCCTTTGCATTAGCCTCTGCTCAATCTTGTCCTGGGTTCTCTTATCCTCCTGAGTGCGAGCTTCAGTGATCCTGACCCACCTAGCTTGGCTCTCCTTTAGATAAAGATCAGTCCTAGCTCTCTGGAACTGGGCCTCTTTGCAGGCATTCTTCAAAATCTGTTCTCCAGCCCTTGACTTCTTGATGTAGTCCTCTGACTTTTCAATCCTGGCTAGATGCTCAACCTTAAGCTTTTCTAACCTTTCAATGTCCAGCCGACCATCACTTCTCTCCCAGAGGGTTCTCTTCAAGGCTTCAGACAAATTCTCATTCCTCTCTTTGAGCTTTTCAAACTCCTCCAGGCTGACAGTGACTGGAGGTGGTGCTGTGGATGGTCCAGGTACATCTTCAATGGTGAAGGGCATCCCAGAAATTTGAGCCCTTGCATGAGACCACTCATAATATTGAGCTGAGGCCACATTATTGCATCTCCCAAGAATGGCCATCCCTTTAGTCTGGACATTGTCCCAAGCCCAGGATGCTTGCCTGACAATAGCCAGATTAGGCTTGATCTCACAATAAAGGGTCTCAGCTAGATCCTGTACTCTAGGAGGGTGGACCAATGCATAGCCCAGTTGTCTTTTGAACAGCAGAGGGTTGTAGTTGATGCAACCCTTCACTCCTATCAGAGGTACATTGGGAAATTGCCCACAACTAGTAATGATGTCCCTGCCCTTGGTGCTCTGGGTGCACCACCTGATGTCATCTGAGGTCAAAGCAACAAGCCTCCTAGCCCAGTTCTTTTGTTGGTGAGGATTCAAGAATGCATCAGTCTTGGGCAGGTGTTTGAGTAACCAGGTATGGAACAAAGGAGCACAGCATCTCACCAATCTTCCCATTTGCTTTTCATTCCTTTGGTGAACAGAGTAGTAGAAATCTCCCAGTAAAGTGGGCACTGGGTTCCTCATAATGAAAAGATGGATTGC
Source organism: Lathyrus aphaca (assembly GCA_963966055.1). Classification (NCBI taxonomy): domain Eukaryota; kingdom Viridiplantae; phylum Streptophyta; class Magnoliopsida; order Fabales; family Fabaceae; genus Lathyrus; species Lathyrus aphaca. The sequence goes on from OZ014523.1 coordinate 144,344,111, forward strand.
ATTCTTGCTAATAAACTTAGGATCATCTGCAAATAATATAACCCCATATATGCTGAGGGCTAATAATGCACAGACTGCTTTCCACTCCCCCAAGGAGGCCTTCAGAATAGCTTGAGAGGTCAAGAAATCCAAGTGTAGACCAGAGATTCCAGCCTTTGCTGTCATGTCCTGCCCAATCAGAACTGGTTCCAGATACAATGCCTTTGCCACCTCTTCATTGCTAGGAAAAGCCATCTCAGGGTTGAAAGGGACTCCACCCCTAATAGGTACACCAATCAATGATGAATACTCTTCCAACAAGGGTCCCAACTGAAAATTCTGGAAGGTGAAGCACCTCAGAGGGGGATCATAGAACTGCAGGCAAGTATGAATCAAGCTCCTCTGTGAAGGGTCCAAATCCATAACCACATCAAGGATTCCTCCATAATGTTCTCTGAATAGTGGTATATGGTCTGGAGTAATCAGGGCCTGGACCTTCCTGATGCCAGCTAGCTCAGGCTCAAAGAAATGATATGAGATGTTGCTCTTCTTAGGTGCCATGTTGCTGAAGAACAAATGCTGATGATGATGACTGATACTAGAAGATGGGCCACTGACAGGCTAAGACTGGTGATGCAGGTGACTGAAGTAGGTAGCTGATGAGGAATAGCTGAAGCAGATACTGGTGAAGATAGGTCTATGCAGATGAAGGGGTCAAAACCAAGCCAAAATACAGTATGGATACCCTGAAAAACAAATAAGCAAATGTCAAATGATGCAATGATGATGTATGCAAATGATATGCAAGGGTTTGTGATCAAGCTGGATCTGATTAACTGCCTTGGTATAGGTCCATGTATGTTCAAGAAATCCAGATGGAGGTTCATAAGTCCAGTAACCAAGGTGGGGGACTCAAATAAAGAGTCACATGTCCAGGGTTAAAAATCACAAGAATTGTTCCAAAATGGAGTACTCTTAATCAAAACAAAGTAACAGGGTATGCTGAGGTCAAGGGTACCTGCAAACCTGTAAACAGCCCAACCCCCTCACAGGTGATGTTCTAAAACAAGGATCCTCAGACTTGGATCAGTTATGAGAAGTGTAAACACTTCTAACCCGGAGGTACAGTGTTTACAATAACCATAAAAGATCCTTCTCTAATTCACCTCAGTTTCTGAAGGTCATAGTAAAGGTCATCCAGACTTAGCAGGCTTCCCAGATAGCCCTAGCACTACAGGAAATCTGTAGCACAAAGTTCTCAAGAAGAAACCCATATCTGAACCGTGTTTCATATTCCCGCACCAGACCGAAATGGAATGGGAAAGAACATGAACCACTCTAGCCTAGGTGTCACTCAGGTCCCAGGTATAGGACCTCAACTCAATAGAACCCCACCCACCAAAGCAACAAAACCAGATCCAGCCAGAACAATATGACAGTATGATGTATATAAAGCTGTAAAGAAAGCAGTAAACAAACTGTACATAAAGCAATAAATAAAACAAATATACAAACACAAATAGCACATAACACCCCAGTAAACACAAATCAAACAAGCTCTAGGAGGAACCCACAAAAAGAACCAGAAGCCCTGGTTACGGTATAAGGGTCCCCAGCAGAGTCGCCAAGCTGTCGCTCCCGATAAATGGGAATGGCCCAGATAAAGGTACAGACGCGAACGGTCGGCGAAAGGAGGATGCGAGAACACACAGGAGTGAACTCACAGGGAATGAATAGAGTCGCCAGCTAGGCATTTTTATCCCGAAGGAAAGGTAATGCTGCATAAACCTAAGAAAGATATGGATAAGACGGTTGCGAACCAGAGAGACTGAGAAAGGGGGTTGGTTACAACCTGGGAAGGTATTAGCACCCAGATTGTCCGTCGTACTCGACGGGATCCACGCTTAAAAGATTTGTGTTTTAAAGGGGTAGTGTCAGTGCAATCTGTGTATAAAGGAGCTGGAAAAAAGGATGTACAGGTGTCAGTGCAAAAGAAATGTGAAGTGTATAAATGAAGTGTCAGTGTGAGATCAGGAATGAAATGCTCATGACCATGAGGCTAAAGAATAAAGCTAGAAAGAGGGGGAATATACAAAAACTTTTGTTCGATAACTGTTAAGTTATGCCTACGTATCCTCTCGTGCAATGAGGAAGTCAGAACACCGTAGTTCGACCCAAAGAGACTGAAAGATGAATTGACTCGTGAACTGCTTACTTGTCCATGCTCAAGTGTATGACCTGTCTGGCTCAGGTGCAAACTGTCTTGCATTAGACGGAAAAAGCAAGTTCTTGGTTATGAGTGAATGAGATGAGAAAAGAATCCCGAAGGAGACGATTATTGTTTGTTTTTGTATTTTCAATCTTTTATTGCTTTTGAAAGTTTGTCATAAGTTAATGAGCTTGAGCCTAAACCAGTGGGTTAGTAAACTCATCACATCTTCCCTCTGATTAGGGGTAATGAGAATACCTTAAGTGTGAAGTCAGCTTCTCACACTTAATCACCCTGATGTAGGATTAAGATCATTAACCTACTTGTGATTAATTAGATGTTTTTGTGGTTTTTGTTTAGTGTTAAGTAATGAGATTAAGCCATAATCAGGGATTAAACAGACTCATTACACCATCCTAATAGAAGGATAATAGATGAGAATGTTTAAGCTGAGGAAAGCTCCTCAACTTAACCCATGATTAGGGATTAAACTCACGACAAAACAAAACCTTTATTAAGTGGATTTTAGTTAAAGATAAGATGATGAAGTGATTTTTAAGGTTTGTAAGACAACTTGAGGAGGACTTGTCCATTAACACTAGGGTTAGTCCTTCTTAACCAGTTAAGGAAGAATTAGAACCCTAATTTAAGGCCCAAGTTACAAGCTTGATGTCTTGATGATTATTAGATGGATTGATTAAAGTATTTAAACACATTAAGGGTTTAACACTTAGGATTAAAGTTATACACTCCATCCTAATAGAAGGATGCAGGCATAAGCTTAATCACAAAGCCTTAAAGCCTTTAGGGTTTAGTCCTTGATTATGAGGTGAGAAGAGAAAACTCAATGAGACACAAAGATAAAAGCTAAATGGGGGGACTAATCAAAACCCTAATTATTGTCATGCTTGGTTGTTCCTAAGGTTTGTGAGGTTTACAAGAGAAATCTTCAGAGGAACCACCAGGAAGCAGATGAAAGGAGCCAAGAGAAGCAAAGTAACTTGCTTCACTTAAGAAGGCAAGTCACTTGAAGAAAGAAAGTAAGAAGAATAAGAAAGAGAAAGCTCAATCTCAAACACAAGATAAAATGCAGCAATGATGCATAAGAGAGATGAAAAGAAATTGTGAGAAGTGAAGGCAAATTCACTTCTCAAAGTGACTTACCACCTGAAAGGTTAGCAAAGGAATGGAATGAAATGCAAAATGAGATGAAATGACATGATGCAAATCAAAACCAGAAGCATACACATGATGCTAATGATGCTATGAGATGATGCAAACATGAATCAAGGCATGAGGATGATCATATGAACATATGGATGCAAGAGAAGCATGCTTAGAACCATGATCATACATGAAAAGTTATGAAGTGCAAATGGCATACAACATGGCAAATGCAAGATGCAATGATCAAACATGATTCTAATATGTCCTAAGATGTAATATGAATCAAATGGATGCATAAAATGTCATAGCAAGTCATGGTATGCAAGCAAATGCAAGATGAATGCAAAAGGAAGCCCAAATTAGGGTTTATGATCAATGCACCAAACAAAAACCAAAACCAGAAGCAAACATCAAGATAAAAAATTGAAAACACATCCAAGGGAACCCTAAACCTATACAAACTCACTGTCCAAAGGAGGGGTTCTAACTCTTAACCTAATGAGGGTTATGAATTTCTTAAGAATGCTAGGGTTTTAAGGTACCTTGTCAAGAAAAGTGTCAAACAAATTGAAAATGCAAAATCAAATCATGCCAATTTAATCCTATGAACTACATGATATGCAAGACACAATGCAAAAAGAATCAAAGTCCAACTCTCAATGGTTAGGCAGAAATGAATTTTGGAAGATTGGATCAAAATATTGCCTTGAAATGATTTTAATTCCATGAAAAATTGTCAAAAGACATCAAGATCAAAAACGAAATTTGGTTTGAGGGTTGGACAATGTTTCTAAATGGTTTTAAAGGTTTCATGAATTGTTTGGTGATTTTTAAATACCTAAAAGTATTTTTAATTAATTAATTCTCAATAATTAATTAAAAATAAACTTTTAAATGATTTAAAAATATTTTTTAATGCAAAAAAATAAAAATAAAAATGTTTTTGGTTTCTGAAAATTAATAAGAGCTTGCATAAAAAGTTTCAGAATTTTTGAAAATGTTTTACTATTTTTAATAAATTGGACAAAACAAATCAAATAAAATGAAAAATAAAATGAAATAAAACTGAAAATGGGAAAGTATGCGAATCCAAGGGCTGAGGTTCAAACTGGCAGGGGCGGGAATTGACCTGGCGCGCTAATGGACGGCCCACATTCAAATTTCGCTAATTATGCTTTAGCCCTAATCCAGTGCCCTAATTACTTTCAGATGACCGGAACAGTGTTCCGGTCATCTTCTCCGGCCATCCATTTCTTCAATCTTACTCAATACACAACCCTAAGCTCTCTAACTCTCCAGAAATGATCCCCACCCCATTCTAAACAAGAATCAATCATCAAACAGGATTTATTTCACATGATCAGGGAGATTCGAAGCGAAACGGAAAAAATCACAGAAATTTCAGAAGCTTCATACATGCTTAATACTCAATCATTTTCGAAACCAAAAGGTGCAGTGTGATTAGTGAAGCATGGAAAACAATCTAAGAACTTAAAATCAAGTTTCTGGAAAAAAAATTCTTGATGATACCTGAACTGAAGCTTTCGAAAATGGTGCTTTCTGGCCAGTTCCTTGCTTCAAACCAACTCCAATGACCCTCCTCAAGTGTTTGTGATACTTAGTTGGAGTTTATATGGCCCCAAAATGAAAATGGCAGAAGTTCAGTTTGTGAAGTATGGAAATCGTATTTTTGATTGTGAAGGTTTTAGGGCCAAATGAAGGGTGGGAAATGATCAGTGGATCATGGTGAGTTGAATGGTGAAAGAAGTTTGAAGGTTTGATGCTTGTGGAGTCAGTTTCGAAAGAAAATGCAAGAGGGATGATTTTTGTGAACTTGTGAATGCTGAAGTCTTAGGCTGTGTTCTTGTGTGTTATGGCTTGCATAAAGTCCACATATCAAGTTGTGATAGGTCTGTGGAGTTGGTGTGGGCTATGCTGATTGGTATGGGGTGATTTGCAAAAAGTCAAGCAAGTTGTACTTGGAGGTATGGGCAAGTGGCAGGCTGAGATAGGGGTATGGCTTGGCTCAGCTGAGTTTAGGGAGAACCATGGAACTTGATTTGAGATGATTCAGCAAGTTGCATGAAGTTTATGATATGTTTTGCAATTTTCACAAGATTTGGCCCCTTTGGAAATTCATGAAGTTCAAAGCATCAAAATGCATAATTCTTGGGCCAATTATGATTTTTAGAAGTCACATGATCATGTTGTAATGAGTTTGTGCACATTTGAAGCCTTTAGAACACTTGATCAAGTCATTTTGCAAAATGCCTCTTTGGTAGAAAACTTCAAATTTTGTGATTTTAGCCAACTTTGACAAGCCATAACTTTTGATCCAAAATGAATTAGGTCATGTTCTTGTACTTTTTGAAAAGGGAAAGATCCATTCTACAACTTTCATGACCAAAGTTTTTTCATTTGAAGCATTTTTGAATCAAAAAGCAAAGGTTGAAAAAGTTTCCTAAAATGGAAATTTCATTAAAAAGTCGACTTTTCCCAAAAAGTCAACTTTGCAAAAGACTTGAAATTCTTCAATTTTGTGAACTTCCAACATCTTCCATGATCAAATAAATATCATACACAATCAAAATGATGAAGAACACCCCTTGGTTGGGTCATTGGGGGCCTCAGATGCCTTGATTTTACATTGACTTGCTTGAAAAGTCAACTCTTGATCAGATGACTTCCCCATGGAATTTCTTAATGAAAATTTATATGCATGCTCCCTATACCATATAGAGACCAATAGAAACAAGAATGACCAAAAAAAATGGAGTTATGGCCTCTGAAACCAAAACCCTAATTCTAGGTCAACTGTGCAGTCTAACATGGCTCTGCTTCCATACCATTCTCAGTTCTTGTGATTTTTTGACATTCTTGACTTTGAGAGGATATAATATGATGCTTGAACATACATGGATCCCTTTGAAGTGATTGATGACCTTTGGAGTGGCTCAAGAAGCTCTTGGATTGCTCAGATCACAAACCCTAGATGCAGATGACTTTGAATCAATGCAGTGAATCAAAAATGTGGTATGAGATGTTATGAATGTGTTTATGCATATGAAATGATCACAAGCCATGGTGTGAATGGGTGAGGGCAAATTTGGGGTGTTTACAATGAGTACCAACTCACTCCCCCTCAATCACACAGTGATCTTGTTTACAAGTTTAATAAAATTGAAGTCATACTTCAAACAAAACAGCTTGATCTTACTTCACAGTTTCAATCAAGTCACAAATGCCCTTATGCTTAAAAGCTCATAAAGTGGTACAATTAAAAACAACCTGCTATTAAAACACAACACCCTATTTTGTCTTCTGAAATTCGTCCTCAATTCTGTGAGTTTCTGTTGTTTAAATAGGTGTTTGTAATTTGGGCTTTCTGTAGGTTAATCCAGTCCTAAAACGCATGCAGCTTCCACCTTGAATTAGGGTTTGTTACTTCCTAGATTCTAGGTGATTTAGTTCTTCTGATTATGCTGAATCCTCATAATAAAAATCCCTACAGATGCGCCTTATTCTGTTTTTGTCCATCCATAATTAATTCCAGATAACTCTCCTTAAATTTCTCAGATCAGTTAGTCATTAATTAATTTTGGTATCAGGTTTGAGATGTCTCAACATCTGTTGGGACATCCTGAAAAACTAAACTTAAGTCATTTACACAATGTCCCAACATCTGGTGTGACATCCTGAATTAAGTTCTTATACCCTGTTTGATAATGTCCCAACATTTGATAGGACATTCTGAACTGAATTCAATATTTCTTGTTGGTCAAAAATTCTGCCAATTCTAAACATCTACAAACTCCCCCTTTGGCTAATTTTTGGCTAACATTCTTTTCTGATTTTCAGAGTGCAGCAGAAGTTCTTTTATCAGAGTATAACATTACTTTTCTGTTGAATCATATTTGAGATTACTCCCCCTCAAACATACATGTATCCAGGTTGCAACAGAAATATTTTACAGATTTAGTTCAGAAACAAACAGAGATTTTTCATTCATAATCAAACAGCATTACACATTGTTGTTGTTGTTCTCCCCCTTGTTAGATACAAATTTTGGGGCCAAAGACACTAATTCAGAAATACAATGCAGTGCTGTCATTACAAAATCCTCACATACAATTTTCACTCAGATTCCTCACAGTCAGTTTCTTCATCATCCTCAGTTTCCTCATCAGAAGAAGCAGCTTTCTGATCACTTTCACTCTCCAGCCTTTGGATAATCTCCTCAAGCTTCTGCTTCCTTGCTTAAAGCTCTTTGTAAGTGCTCTTCAGTTCAGCAATCAATGCAGCCTTGGAGATTGGAGACTTTGCATTTGAAGGACCTGCAGATGTCCCAGAGGGTGCTTCAACATCTGCTGCATGATGACTTAGGAACAGCTTGTAGTGAAAGGCCAGAGGGATTTCTCTTTTGCAAACTGTGTCCTTCTCAGTGAGGATCCCAGGGTACTGACTCAGCACTATTCCACACAGCAGGGAAGGGAAGGCAATTGGCAGCTTTGTTGCAGATGAGCTAGCATGCTTCAATGTTTGATCAAAGATGTAGGCACCATAATCCAGCTTAGTTTGAGTGCCCACAGCATAAATAAACCTGCCCAAGCCAGTGGATATTGAAGATGTGTGATTGGTAGGCACCCAGTTTGCTGTACCAATCCTGTTCAGCATGGCATATTTCCTTGTCAGCATGCTCACTGAGAGCTTTCCTTTAACTGGCCAAGCTTTGACCTGGTTAGCAGTGATAACCTTGCAGACCTGGTTATCAGTCTTCCCTAACTCATTGGGACCATCAGATTCTCTTCCAAGGTATTGGTTGATGACCTGAGGAGAGAATTCTACACACCTGCCTCTAACAAATACTTTTCTAAATTCAGCAGACTTACCATTTGCACAATCTTCCTGAAGGTTGACTATGAATTCCTTGACAAGCAGCTCATAGCATGGAGAAAAGTTGGAGACAGTTTTGAAGAGGCCAGCAGAGGAGATGAGATCAATTAACTCAGTGCACTCAAGTGCATTACTGCTCAGCTCTCTTTCAAGTGCTACCCTTCTTTGATAGACAAACTTCCATCTATTCACACTTGAAACATGATGAAAGGAGATATTGTCCAAGGGAGCTTCTGGAACAGCAGTTGATGCCCTTGAGGGTGCTGGTTTCTTCTTTAGAGGAGATGTTGGGACATCTGCTTCAACATCTGAATCTGAAGGAGTTACAGCTTTCCTCTTTTGTGTTTGGACTTTGCTCCATTGTTTTGTAGGACCAAAGACAGTTTTAGCTTTGTCCTTCTTTGGGGTAGCTTGCTTCTTTTCAGGAATTGCATGTCCTGCATGCATCTTTTCTTTCCTAGTTCTGAGCCTTTTGGCTATGCTAGGTTTTACAGAGGCAATGATTTCTGTATCATAATCATGCTCTAGGATCACAACAGGAGGAGATTGAGTAGTCTCCTCTTCAGCTGGTGGATCAGCAGAGATGTGCTCTTTAGTTGAGGCCTTGGTTTGGTCCTCAGATGCTTCTTCTTCACTATCATTTGAGGCCTTTTTCTGGTCCTCAGATGTTTCAACAGCAGCATCAGATGAGGCCTATTGCTGATCCTCAGATGTTTCAACATCTATTGGGACATCCTGTTGAGCAGGAGTATCCTTTGCAGCCTGATTTTGTTGATCTTCTTGAGGGGCTGGCATGGTGTTCAGAGGGATAGATATGCCACTTACCACTCTTTGCTCAGATAGGATCTTGGTTACCAACTCCTTTATGGAAGCATCCACATATTCAGAAGATTTTGGAGGTATGTTTGTTGGTGAAGGAATGCCTTTGGATTTGCTGCAAACTTGATCTTTTGTTCTTTTTGGAGTTCTTGGCTTTTTAGCATGAGGAACACTTCCTCTGATTTCGTTCATTGGGGTTGACTCCATGGGAACCACAAAAATAGGGGTTGCATGAACCACATCTTCCTTGTTGAGGATTTCTTCAGGAATGTTAGGGTCTTGAGACATTTTCGAAGAAAGTGGATGAAGAGTTTTAGGGTTGATGATTTCTGAAGAACAGCTAGAGAATGCAATTTGTTTTTGAGAGTATGATGAGAATATGGATAGCTGAAAGCAAGCTAATATAATATAAGTAGCCGTTACTTTGAGACTTTTTAGGAGAGGAATACTCAAGGTTCTTGACCAGACTGGTGTTGCCATCTGGTGCTTATGCCACACAATGTCATATGACATGTTGGCACATCTCCATTACTGCTAAATTTAACATAAGCAGATTCCCAATTTTCCCCTTAAGTTCTCAAATTGAGTAGCATCCAATGCTTTGGTAAAGATATCAGCCAACTGCAGATTTGTAGCTACATGTTATAATGAAATCACTTTCTCTTCTACAAGATCTCTGATGAAATAATGTCTTATATCAATATGCTTAGTCCTTCTATGTTGGATAGGATTCTTTGATATGTTAATTGCACTTAAGTTTTCACAGTACAATGTCATGACATCTTGTGGGACATTGTACTCAGTTAGCATTTGTTTCATCCAAACCAACTGTGAACAACTGCTTCCAGCTGCTATATATTCAGCTTCAGCAGTGGATAAGGATACACAATTTTGTTTCTTACTGAACCAAGAAATCAAATTGTTTCCTAGAAAGAAGCATCCTCCTGAAGTGCTTTTTCTGTCATCAGCACTTCCAGCCCAATCAGCATCACAGAAGCCAATGAGAATGGGTTTGCATCCATGAAAATACATTATTCCATAGTCACAAGTACCATTAACATATTTCAGAATTCTCTTGACTTGATTAAGATGACTAACTTTTGGATCAGCTTGATATCTTACACAAACACCTACTGCAAATGCTATGTCTGGTCTGCTAGCAGTTAGATATAGCAAGCTTCCAATCATGCTTCAGTATAGGCTTTGATCTACATTCTCACCCTTGTCATCTTTAGTCAGCTTTAAATGTGTGGGGGCAGGAGTTCTCTTATGAGTAGCACTATCCATTCCAAATTTCTTGACTATGTTCTTAGCATACTTGCTTTGGGAAATGAACATGGAGTCCTCCATTTGCTTTATTTGCAGTCCAAGAAAGTAGGTTAACTCACCTACTAGGCTCATTTCAAATTCATATTCCATCTAGTTGACAAAATGTTTGACCATCCTGTCTGACATCACACCAAAGACAATGTCATCTACATATATTTGAGCAATCATGACATTTCCTTCTTCATCTTTAACAAACAAGGTTTTGTCAATTCCACTTTTCCTGTACCCTTGCTTGATAAGAAAAGTAGTCAGCCTTTCATACCATGCTCTTGGAGCTTGCTTCAGACCATAAAGAGCCTTCTTTAGTTTGTATACATGATTTGGACAGCTTGGATCAACAAATCCTTTAGGCTGTTCTACATATACCTCTTCATTAAGATAACCATTTAAAAAGGCACTTTTCACATCCATTTGAAATAGCTTGAACTTTAAGATACAAGCAATTCCCAAAAGTAGTCTGATTGATTCAAGTCTTGCTACTGGTGCAAAGGTTTCATCAAAGTCTACTCCTTCAATTTGAGTGTATCCTTGAGCTACAAGTCTAGATTTGTTCTTTGTAACAACTCCTTGCTCATTTGACTTGTTCTTATACACCCATTTAGTTCCAATCACATTTATGTCATCAGGTCTAGGAACAAGGTTCCACACTTCATTCCTTGTGAATTGACCTAATTCCTCTTGCATAGCACAAATCCAGTATTCATCAGTAAGAGCTTCCTTGATGTTTTTAGGTTCTATTTTAGAAACAAAACAGGACCCTGAAATCACTTCTCTTGATCTAGTGCTTACACCTCTGGATTCTGATGGAGGGAGGTTTGTTGGATTGTTCTGTCCTTGCATCAGTTAGAGTGAAGTCATAGAGATCACTCTTTTCTTCAGCTTCAGTCTTGATATCAGCAGATGTTCCAACATCTTCTGGGACATCTGTAGGAGCATCATCAATTATCACATTTATGGATTCCATGATAACCTTGGTTCTAGAATTAAATACTCTATATGCTCTGTTGTTTATAGAGTATCCAAGAAAAATTCCTTCATCACTTTTAGGATCTATTTTTCTTCTTTGCTCCCTATCTGCCAGAATATAACAGTTACTTCCAAACACATGGAAGTACTTAACTGTGGGTTTTCTACCCTTCCAGACTTCATAGATTGTGGACAAAGTTCCTTTCCTGAGGGTAACTCTGTTATGGATGTAACAAGCTGTGTTCATTGCTTCAGCCCAGAAGTACAAGGGTAACTTTTTAGCATGGATCATAGCTCTTGCTGATTCTTGAATAGTTCTATTCTTCCTCTCAACAATCCCATTCTGTTGAGGAGTGATAGGTGAAGAGTATTCATGATTGATTCCCTCTGAAGAACAGAAATCTAAGAATTTTTGGTTCTCAAATTCTTTTCCATGATCACTTCTTATTCTGATCACACAGCTGGATTTTTCCCTTTGTATTCTTTGGCATAAATCTTTGAATACATCAAATACATCATACTTTTCTTTGATGAAATTTATCCATGTATACCTTGAAAAGTCATCAACCACCACATAGGCATACCTTTTACCACCAAGGCTCTCAACCTGCATAGGTCCCATAAGATCCATATGTAATAATTCCAAAACTTTGGAAGTTGTCAGATGTTGGAGCTTTGGATGGGACATCTTGGTTTGCTTGCCTATTTGACATTCACCACATATTTTGCCATCATCAATCTTCAGTTTAGGAATACCTCTCACAGCATCCATAGATATGATCTTCTTTATGCCTCTGAAATGAAGATGACCTAGTCTTTGGTGCCATAGTTTCAGTTCTTCTTCTTTAGCTAAAGAGCAAGTTGAAGTGAGACTGAAGTCTTGAGGTTCCCACATGTAACAGTTGTCTTTAGATCTGGCTCCTCTCATGACAACCTCTTGTTCTTGGTTAGACACTATGCATTCAGTTTTGGTAATGTTCACACTGTACCCTTGATCACATAATTGACTTATGCTGATCAGGTTAGCAGTTAAACCTTTAACCAGCAGCACATCATTTAGTCTTGGTACATCTTGACAGTCCAAGGTCCTAACTCCCTTGATTTCTCCTTAAGCTCCATCTCCAAAGGTTACATATCTGGATGAATGTGACTTTAAGTCTACTAGCAGATTCTTCAATCCAGTCATGTGTCTTGAACATCCACTATCAAAGTACCATTCTTCTTTGGCTGATACTCTTAGTGATGTATGTGCTATATATGCAACACCTTTCTTTGACCATTTGAGTTGAGATTTCTTTTGATAACTCTGCCCTGTGTATTGTTCATCAGTAGAGCTCCAAGGTTGCTTGTTGATCTTGTTCTTGGGTATGTAGCTTTAATCAGCATGAGGACTAGCTTTTGGTCTCCATACCTTCTTGATGACCTTTGTCTTCTGCTTAGGAGGTTGATGATCTCTTTGATGTCTATGCAGCACTTTCTTGGTACCTTCTATCTTCTGCTTAGGAGGTTGCTGATACATTTGATTTGGATATCCATGCAACTTATAGCAATGAGGTTTGATATGTCCAAATCTTCCACAATGATGACATCTCCATCTTTGATACTTCTTCTTCATTATGTTCTTTTCAAAATGTTGAGACATCTGTTGGAACATTATGTTTGACTTTGTGTTCTTTTCCTGATGTTGAAGCATCTTTTGGGACATCTTGTTTGACTGTATGGACTTTGAAGTAGTTTTGCTAGAGCTAGCTTCATCCTTATGAACTCTGTTAAATCCCAATCCACTTTTATCCCCTGAATGCTTTTTGTTGTTGAGAATAACATCCAGTGTACTTGAGCTACTATTCAGCATTCTAACAGATTTGGACATGTGTTCCAGTTTGGAGTTGAGAAGACTTACTTCACTTTTCAAGGTGTCAATGATCTCTTGATCACTTGCTTTTTCATCTTTTAGTTCCTCATTCTGCTTCTTTAGCTTTATAACCTCACTGCATATTTCAGTGCTTCTTTTGTATAGATCTTTGTATGCTTGCTCAAGTTCTTCAAAAGTAAGCTCCCCATCACTAGAATCACTTTCAGATTCAAATAATCCAGCTAGAGCAGTGATATGCTTAGCTGATTCTTCTTCTGAGTCACCTCCTGAGTCTTCATCAGACCAAGTTACAGAGAGTCCTTTCTTTTGCCTTTTTAAGTAGGTAGGACATTCATTCCTGATGTGTCCATATCCTTCACATCCATGACATTTGATTCCTTTTTCTTGACTGGTTTTTTCATCATAATTTGACCTTCTGTTAGCATCATAAGGTCTTTTGTTCTCAGAAGAGTTTGTGTATCTTCCACTGAGTTTGGATTTGCCTTCCATCCCTCTGAGAATCTTTTTGAATTTTCTTCTAAGCATAGCAATGTTATCTGATAAACTTTCACCAGTTTCTGATTTATCATCTTCTTCTTCATCAGTATTTGTCACTAAGGCTATGCTTTTGTTCTTCTTTACATTTGTGTCATTCATTCCCATCTCAAATGTTTGAAGGGAACCAATGAGCTCTTCAACTTTCATTGTGCATATGTCTTGAGCTTCTTCTATTGCTGTGACTTTCATGTCAAATATTTTTGGCAAAGATCTGAGAATCTTTCTTACAAGCTTTTCATCAGTCATCTTTTCTCCCAAGGCTCCAGAAGTATTGGCTATTTCTAAGATGTTCATGTAGAATTCATGAACTGTCTCATCTTCCTTCATTCTCAAGTTTTCAAACTTGGTGGTGAGAAGTTGAAGTCTTGACATCTTTACCTTTGATGTTCCTTCATGAGTTGTTTTGAGAGTGTCCCACACATCTTTGGCCAGCTCACAGTGATGCACAAGTCTAAAGATGTTCCTATCAATGCCATTGAATAAAGCATTTAAGGCCTTGGAGTTACCTAGTGCTGAATCTTCTCCCTCCTTACTCCATTCTTCTTCAGGTTTCAACACTTTTGATCCATCTTTGGTGTCTTGGATAGGGTGTTCCCATCCAATGTTGACTGCTCTCCAGGCCCTGTTGTCAAGTGATCTTAAGAATGCAATCATTCTTGGTTTCTAGTAGTCATAATTAGATCCATCCAGAATAGGTGGTCTATTTACTGATCCTATGTCTCTGTCCATATTTCTAGAATTTGTATTCCCTAGATCTCACCCAGTATAAACAGGCAGGGTGCCTGCTCTGATGCCAATTGAAATTCTGTGATCAGGTATGAGATGTCCTATGAGATGTTCCAACACTTGACAGATTTAACCAAAACTTAAAGTGCAAGAAAATTAAACAACACAGTAGTTTGTTAACCCAGTTCAGTGTATAACCACACTTACATCTGGAGGCTACCAAGCCAGGAGGAAATCCACTATAAGTAATATTAATTCTAGACTTAAACAACCCAGTTTAATCTTTCACTTAATATCTACCCAATGCAATTTCTACCTAAGTCACTACTTAGATATGATTACCAACTCACTCCCCCTCAATCACACAGTGATCTTGTTTACAAGTTTAATAAAATTGAAGTCATACTTCAAACAAAACAGCTTGATCTTACTTCACAGTTTCAATCAAGTCACAAATGCACTTATGCTTAAAAGCTCATAAAGTGGTACAATTAAAAACAACCTGCTATTAAAACACAACACCCTATTTTGTCTTCTGAAATTCGTCCTCAATTCTGTGAGTTTCTGTTGTTTAAATAGGTGTTTGTAATTTGGGCTTTCTGTAGGTTAATCCAGTCCTAAAACGCATGCAGCTTCCACCTAGAATTAGGGTTTGTTACTTCCTAGATTCTAGGTGATTTAGTTCTTCTGATTATGCTGAATCCTCATAATAAAAATCCCTACAGATGCGCCTTATTCTGTTTTTGTCCATCCATAATTAATTCCAGATAACTCTCCTTAAATTTCTCAGATCAGTTAGTCATTAATTAATTCTGGTAGCAGGTTTGAGATGTCTCAACATCTGTTGGGACATCCTGAAAAACTGAACTTAAGTCATTTACACAATGTCCCAACATCTGGTGTGACATCCTGAATTAAGTTCTTATACTCTGTTTGATAATGTCCCAACATCTGATAGGACATTCTGAACTGAATTCAATATTTCTTGTTGGTCAAAAATTCTGCCAATTCTAAACATCTACACTTCGTGAGCGTTTTGTGCCTCGCAATTGACCTACCCTTTAACCAAGATGGTTCTTTTAGATCCAAACCATTGATCCAACATCAAGTGACCTTAGGTAATAAAACACATTAATAATATGATAAGAATTGTACGCCACGAGCCTTAAGTGGTAGAAAGGAGGATAATGAGCTTTCGTTACTCGCTTTGATTATTTCGACGCAAGACATTTGGCTTGTTGGGCGGAATAAACTACCCTTAGTCTTTAGTAAAATTCAACTCCTAAAATCCTTTTCTGAAAGAAAGGTAAATAAAATCAACAACCAACTGTAATCAGCCGAACTACGAAGCTCTGACTTTCCCATTGCACGAGGGAATACGTAGGCACACGAATCTCAATCCCTGTCGAGCACCTAAGATTAATCAAACTTTAATATCAACTATTTTCCTCTTAGCAAGTAACTCATTAGGCATAGACATCCTTTCGCCCGTGACAACTTAGATGGTTCCCATCGAGTACAATGGATATAAGGGGTGATAATACCTTCCCCCTACATAACCGACTTCCGAATCGAGACAATGGTTACGATGACCTTGTCTTTATCCTTTCTTCCCGGGTTTTATCTATATTTTCCCTTTCCCTATTTGGGAATAAATCAAAATTTGATGGCGACTCTCATGTTAGCCCATCCGCGACCGCATTCGCAAGGATCGTATTTTCCGAGGTACGATAGAGTGCAAAATTGAAGTGAAAAAGATGTTGAAAATCCCTCCATGTTAAAAAATGAATTTTTGCCAAAACATTGCACGCGTTAACCATTTAACCAATGTATTAACCGGTTAATACAAGAAACATTTAAATTTTCCCTCCTTTTGGTGGGAAACCTTGGAAATGTACTTGTGCCATCCGTTCTGACCCTGTTTTGGCTCTGAATCCAAATAATTGATATTGCCACCGAATAACTCTAATCACATGCCCCACACTTCAACCGATGATGTATACTTTATTATATTTTTTTATTATTTTTATTATGTTTTAAATGCAATGTATGAAAGGATATGCAAATGAGGTGGAAATGAAACATAAGCTACTTGAAATTGGTAATAAATAAGAGGGTAAATTTTGGGGTGTTACACCCACATAGCAAATGGGCAAGGAGAAGACATGACATTCAATAGGCTCGGAGGCACATGCACTTTGTCTGCATAAATCTGACACTTGCGGCATTTGCGGGCATATGAGAAACAATTTGAAATCCATGGTCATCCAGTAATACCCCAATCTCAATAATTTCTTTTCCATTGCATGTCCTCCAACATGGGTACCAAAAGAGCCTTCATGTACTTCTTGCATTAACAGGTCTGCTTCTTGCTTTTCCATGCATCTAAGCAGGACCATGTCAAAGTTTCTCTTGTACAACACATCATCTGAATTCAAGAAGAAACTGCTTGCAAGTCTTCTCGAAGTTTTCTTATCATTGGAAGATGCCCCAGTTGGATACTCCTGACTCTTCAGGAAGCATTTGATGTCATGAAACCATGGATTGTCATTAGACACTACATTAATAGAAAACACATATGCAAGTATATCAGGGCGAGACACATCAATCTTGGGCACATAATTCCAACACATCACTTTGATCAAGGAAGCCAAAGTTGCCAATGCATCAGAAAACTGGTTCTCCTCATGGGGTACATAGTGCAACTTTACTGTTGTAAAGAACGTCAACAATCTTCTCCCATAATCCCAGTATGGAATTAAGTAAGGTTAGTGAGTGAATCATTTTTGATTCATCTGGTTAATCACAAGAGCTGAATCTCTGAATATATCGAGGGTCTTAATTTGCAAATTAATCGCCTCCTTTATTCCCATGATGCAAGCTTCGTATTCTACTTCATTGCTGGTACATCAAAAAATTATCCGGACAGTGAAGGGAAAATGAACACCTTCAGGTGTAACAAGTAAGACATCAACTTTGCGACCATTCATGTTGACAGCCCCATCAAACATCAGACTCCATCTGGATTCAGGGTCCGGCCCCTCCTCCACTAGTGGTTCCTCGCAATCTTTAGCTTTGAGGATGTCCTCATCAGGGAAGTCAAACCGCATCGGCTGATAATCGTCAATAGGTTGTTGTGCAATATAGTCTGACGAAATACTTCCTTTGATGGCTATCTTGGAAGTGTACTGGATATCATATCCATTCAGTACCATTTGCCACCGAGCAACTCTTCTGGTTAATGCTGGTTTCTCAAATATATACTTGATAGGATCCATCTTTGAAATCAACAAGGTTGTATGAGTGAGCATATACTATCTAAATTTCTTAGAAGCCCATGCAAGTGTATAACATGTCTTCTCAAGCATTGGATATCTCGATTCACAATCATTGAACTTTATGCTCAGGTAGTAGATGGCATGTTCCTTCCTACCTGTCTCGTCGTGTTGACTGTAGCACCCGTCTAAACCCTAATAAAATACGACTTATTTAAGATAATTAAGTTTCTCATCACAATCACGGATGTCACATCTTCATAAAAACATCTTTAACAAATAAAAGGTTCTTGATCCATAAAGGGTTTAAAAGGTTTTCTTCAATAAAATAACAACATACCCAAAGACATATAATAAAACCATCACAGCGGATTTAAGTCCCCAACATCTTTAATAATTAAAAACAATACCCTAAGGTATACTTAAGAATATCACATGGTTCAAAACATCCCAAGGTTCATAACTCAAAAACTTCAAAATAAGGAAAAGTCATCAAAACGTCTCAAGACTTCAAAACAATAAAACATGAAATATTCCAAACAGACAAACTCCCAAATCCCGGTGTCACGTATCATAGCAAGATCCACTTTACTTCAATGAAGTAAAAGGATACACCCTGAAGCAACCTCTAAGCTTCCAACACTATTCCTGATTACCTGCAAGTTACCTACGGAAGAGGCAACAATTCCAAGCAGAAAGGGTGAGTAATCATAATCATTATAAAACATTTAGGAAAAATTGAAAGGGTTAATATTTCATAGTAATGATACCAATAACATACTCATTTTCATCATATAACTCGTCAAGATCATCATAATATTCAACAACCCTCATCATACAATAAAATGTCAAAACACAATGCTAATGCAACTCAAGGACTCTATGCATGCGGTACCAAAACGTCATTGATGACTTAGTCATCGTTATCTCCAAAGACCCCCACCAGTAGGATCGGTTCCCGCTTGGAACCAGAGCATACCAAAATTTGCACTTAATCATCACTATGGGATTAAGGTCGTCACTGGACATTACAATCCGGAATTCATCACTGGATCTATATCCTGCAAAACATCACTGGACAAGTCGTCCTAACCAATGATATGAATGCAAGATGCGCACAAAAATAAAAATGACCACGGCTAGTTAAAACGCATCATCATTCAACCATATACCTCAACTTACAGTCACAGTTTTATTACTCATTACACAACATATACATCACTAAATTAGTAGCATCACATAATCACAACATCATCAATAACACATATACAATTTACTACAGTGGAATTTTCCATTTATCCAACAACATCAAATAGCACACACATAATTCACATAGTGGAATACATATTATTTCATCTTGACAACAGACATTCATCACATTATATATCCACTATTATTACCCCTAAATCTAATTATTTAGTTCCCAAGAATATGTTGTCTTCTATTATTTTACAACCCCTATTTTGTTATCCAATTACATAGCTATTTGACAGAAAATTATTTCCCAAAGTAATCCTTATTGTTCTTAAAGTTTCATTTGTTAAACTTACAGAAATAACATTATTAAATTTCTTTATTATTTGTATCCAGCTTCTGTTTCCCAATTCTTAAAAATTCAGGTTTTCAAAGATAAAATCACGACTACAGAAGCTGGAGCAAAATAACAGAAATTGGAATGAACCCCAAATTACTGGGTGGCTCAGGCCACATGAGAGTGGTACTGGCCACCCTAATAAATCATTGGGAGGTGAAAGCCACCAAGGCATGTGGCGCAAGCCACCACAACATGAGCATGTGGCGCAAGCCACCTTCAAATATGGCACCCGCCACATTTGAAGTCCCCTCCCCTTTTGTGAAGTGGCGCCTGCCACATTGGAATGTGGCACCAACCACATTACTCAATCCACCCATAATTAAATAATATAATACATTATAATGGAACCACCACCTAATTAACAATACTTTAATCCTTATTCTCCAGGTGTGTTAATGGGTTGGGTGGCGCAAGCCACCCATTTCTAGGAAGAAATCTCAGACAAAAACAATTCAATCGATTTCTCTTAATCCAATTTCGATTGCATATAATTTTTTCCAAAACTAATCACAGACTTCAATCGATTCATTTCCTCTCCAATCTCTCTATACACACTTCATCTTCTCCAAATATCTACGACTATTAAACCAATCAATTCCTAATCAATTGTAATAATCAAGATTAAACACCTCTTACCTTAATTTATCGCTTTCCGATTGAATCATTTCCTCGTTCTTTCGATTCTCCCGATTTCTCCTCGATCCCACGTTCTTGGTTTCTCTCTCGTTTCCTCTTCTCCAAAAATACATAATGAATCCTCTTTCTCTAACTCCCTCATGTAACCCCTATAACTTAATTACTAAATTCCAAATATACCCTTATTTATTCTTCTAATGACCATCATGTCCTTTAACCTCACAATTTCTTATTATCTTAATTTATTTAATTGATTAAATTATAACTAATACTAGTTTATTCAATAAAATCAATTAATTCCATCAGACCGACATTTTGTCAAATAAACCCTTCCGACACGTCGCCAAACTTAATAATTCACACCAAAATTCAAATAAAGCAAATAATCAATTTTACGAAATTAAATAAATAGTCATATTAAAATAGGGCGTTACAACTCTCTCACACTTAGAACATTTTCTTCCTCGAAAATTTACCTGAATCAAATAAGGTCGGATACGACTCCTTCATCTGATCTTCCTGCTCCCAAGTCCAACTTTCACTAGCTGGTCCACCCCTAAGTACTTTCACTAAGGCAATCTCTTTGCCTCGCAGTTGCTTCATTTCTTGTCCATCGATTTTTACCAGCAATGCTTCAATAGTCAGGTTATCACTCACCTGTACACCATCCATCTGAATAAAATGCGACGGGTCCTCTATACACTTTCTCAGCTGTGACACATGAAACATGTCATGCAGATTCGTAAGCGACAGCGATAAGCCATATTATCGATTCTCTGTGAAATCTGATATGGCCCCACAAAATACGGAGTAAGCTTTCTGGACTTTAAAGCTCTCCCGACACCTGTTATTGGAGTAAATCTCAGATACACATGATCTCCTTCTTGAAATTCTAGCGTCTTCCTTCTCTTATCATGATAGCTCTTTTGACGACTCTGCGAAGCTCTCATCCTTTCATGTATCATTTTGATCTTTGCAGTCGTCTCTTGCAAAATTTCAGGTCCGAGTACTGCACTCTCCCCTGATTCATACCAACACAATGGTGTCTTACACCTCCTACCGTATAATGCTTCATACAGTGTCATTCCAATACTAGCGTGAAAAGTGTTGTTGTAGGTAAACTCAATCAATGGTAAATGACTATCCCACACACCTCCATGGTCTAAGGATTGGATAGTCCTCTCTATTTGACCGTCCGTCTGCCGATGGTATGCTGGACTCATCCTCAATTTAGTACCCAAAGCATCTTGAAAACTCTTCCAGAATCTCGATGTAAACCTCAGATCTCTATCCGACACTATACTCGAAGGTATCCCATGTAGTCTCACCATTTCCTCAATATATAATTCAGCCAACTTCTGCATGGAGTGATTAATCTTAATCGGTAAAAAGTGAGCCGAATTAGTTAATCTATCCACAATCACCCAAATAGAATCATTCCCTCTCACCGTTCTCGGGAGTCCCGATACAAAATCCATAGAAATATTGTCCCACTTCCACTTTTGGAATATTCAACGGTTGCAGCATACCCGAAGGTTTCAGATGCTCAATCTTTGACTTTTGATACGTCAAACAAGCATAAACAAATTCGGCAATCTCTTTCTTCATACCCAGCCACCAAAACAACTTTCGCAAATCTTGATACATCTTCGTAGCACCAGGATGGATACTCAGTCCACTTTTACGCCCTTCCTCAAGAATACTCTTTTTCATCTCCAGGATATCCGGAATACATACTCTATATCTGAATCTCAACATATCATTTTCATCAATCCGTAATTCACCTTTGTTACCTTGGTTAACTAATGTTATCAGATCAACCATCTTCAAATCAGATTTCTGACCCTCTCAGATTTCTTCCATAATACTACTTGTTAGTTTCAAGATCCCCAATTTCATATTGTTGGGTGTTTCCTCACATACTAAATTCATATCCCTGAATTGTTCGATCATTTCCAATTCTCTCACCATAAGCATCGACATATGCAAGGACTTACTACTCAAAGCATCGGCCATAACATTTGTTTTACCCGGATGGTAATTCAAATCAAAGTCATAATCCTTAAGAAATTCAAGCCATCTCCTCTGCCTCATATTCAACTCTTTTTGATCAAATAGATACCTCAGACTTTTATGATCGCTGAATACTTCAAACTTGGAACCAAACAAATAATGTCTCCAAATTTTTAACACGAACATTACAGCAGCCAATTGTATATTATGCATCGGATAATTCCTTTCATGGACTCTTAGTTGTCTAGAAGCATAGGCTACAACCTTACCATTCTGCATTAGTACACCTCCAAGTCCCATCTTCGAGGCATCATAATATACTACAAAAGGTTCACTCGGGTTTGGCAAAATCAACACAGGCGCAGTTGTCAACTTTTTCTTCAACTCCACAAAACTCTCTTCATACGCTACGTCCCATACATAAGCTTGCCCTTTTCTGGTTAACTGAGTCAAAGGCAATGCCAACTTAGAAAAGCCTTCTATAAACTTACGATAATAACTTGCTAATCCAAGAAAACTTCTGATCTCTGTAGCAGACTTCAGAGTCTCCCATTGCAACACCGCATCAATTTTCGAAGGATCTACAAAAATCCCGCCACTCGAAATTACATGTCCCAAAAAGCTTACCTCTTTCATCAAAAACTCGTATTTAAACAACTTAGCATATAATTTCCTTTCTCTCAAAACCTGCAAAACAATTCTCAAATGCTCTTCATGTTCTTTTTTTGATTTAGAATATATCAGTATGTTGTCAATAAAAACTATCACAAACTTATCTAACTACTCATTAAATATTCGGTTCATATATTCCATAAACACACCAGGTGCATTCGAAACCCCAAACGACATTACGGTGTACTCATAGTGACCATATCTTGTCCTAAAAGCTGTCTTCTTAATATCATTTGGTTTAACCCGAATTTGATGATAGCCAGACCTCAGATCAATCTTATTAAACACGCAAGCACCTACTAGTTGATCCATCAAATCATCAATTCTTGGAAGCGGATATTTATTCTTGATAGTCACTTTATTTAACTGCTGATAATCGACACACAACCTCATACTTCCATCTTTCTTTTTAACCAATAACACGGGAGCACCCCACAGAGAAACACTAGGCTGAACAAACTTTTTCTCCAATAAGTCTTCTAATTGCTTCTTCAACTCACTCAGTTCTGAAGCAGACATCCGATATGGAGCCATAGACACTGGACTTGTACCTGGTGCCAAATCCACAGTAAACTCAATTCGCGCTCTGGCGGTAGATCACTTACATCATTTAGAAACACATCTGTAAACTCACAAACAACGGGTAACTCAACACTCAGAGCTTAACGGTCAACTTGTAAGGATGCAAATATTGCGAACATCAAGGCTTCATCCCCTACAAGTTGTTCCATTTGCCTAGCAAATAAGACCATTAAATCTCCTTTGTCACACAACTTAGGAAACCTCACCGTCTTAGCATAAAAGTTGATATGGAAATAATTGAATTCCATCCAATTCATACCAAGAATAACATCAATTTGATGTAATGGTAAACATACTAGATCCATAGCAAAAAAAAATTCCAAAAATAGTCAAAGGACATTTCAAACAAACATAAGCAGTAGTAACAGAACCATTAGTGGGAGTATCTATTATCATACTATTATTCATCTCAGACAATTTTAAACCCAATCTTGTCGCAATATCAAAAGAAATAAACGAATGTATAGCTCAAGTATCAATAATCGAAACTAATTCAACATCATTAATAAAATAAGTACCTTGAATCAAGTTTTCCTTTACGGGAGTCTCTGTACCACTCAAAGCAAACACCCTTCCATTAGTCTGGGCAGCAGCATCACTCTTCTTCAGTTTCTGGCATTGAGTACTGATATGGCCATGTTTTCCACAATTGAAACACATTGTGCTAGCATTCTTGAATTCATATGTATAGTGACATGTCTTCCCACACTTATAGCATCTCAAAACCTTGTTCTCACACTCACTAGAGCGATGACCAGGTTCTCCACATCTAAAATACTTGATAGGAGCAGCAGATCCTCCCCCACTATTTTTCTTCCCATCAGCAGTCTTTTGTTTTCCCTTATCAGTTGGAGCATCATAAGGCTTCCCACAATTTTTATGTTGCTTTCCCCTCCTATAACTTAAATTCTTATAATGAGCTGAATAAGCTTTGCTATCCTCTTCATAGATTCTACAACTGTTCACCAACTCCTCGAACCTGCGAATTTGTTGGTAGCCAATTTCCCTTTGGATTTTCGGATGTAAACCATTCTCAAACAATACACATTTAGAAAATTCAGCAGTTGCCTCGCTGTAACGTGGATAATACTCAGCCAATTCCATAAATTTGGAAGCATAATCAGTTACGGTCATATTCCATTGTTTTAGCTCGATAAACCCAACCTCTTTCTTACCTCTTCCATCTTCGGGGAAATACTTTCTCGAAAACTCCCTGGTAAACAAATCCCAAGTAATCACACCACCTTCATGAATCAACCTACATCGAGTACTAACCCACCAGTCATCAGCTTCTCTCTTTAGCATATGCGTTTTGAAATGCACCTTCTGATCATCTGTGCAGTCCATGACTCGAAAGATCCTCTCGATCTCCTTGAGCCAAACTTATGCATCGTCAGGATCAAACCGGTCCTCAAAGGTAGGCAGAGTGTTCCTCTGGAATGCCTCTAGCACACGAGTACCCTCATTCCCTCCAACATTGGGTATATGTTGTACAACTTTAGCAATAGCTTGCAAAGCGGAAACCATTGCAGTATCGTTTCTCCTAGCTATTCTGCGCACCAAAAGTCAAGGTTAGATAGAAAAAAACATCAGTAATATACACATGATTATCGACTAACCAAGACTGACTCTAAACAACCTGGCCGGACAGACTGACCTGCTTTGATACCACTAATGTAACACTCGTCTGACCCCTAATAAAATACGACATATTTAAGATAATTATGTTTCTCGTCACAATCACGAATGTCAGATCTTCATAAAAACATATTTAACAAATAAAAGGTTCCTGCTCCGTAACACGGGTTTAAAAGGTTTTCTTCAATAAAATAACAACATATCCAAATACATATAATAAAACCATCGCAACGGATTTAAGTCCCAAACTTCTTTAATAATTAAATACAATACCCTAAGGTATACTTCAGAAAATCACATGGTTCAAAACATCCCAAGGTTCATAACTCTAAAACTTCCAAATAAGGAAAATTCATCAAAATGTCACAAGACTTCAAAAAAATAAAACATGAAATATTCCAAACAGACAAACTCTCAAATCTCGGTGTCACGTATCAGAGCAAGACCCACATTACTTCAATGAAGTAAACCGACACACCCTGAAGCAACCCCTAAGCTTCTGGTACTATTCTTGATTACCTGCAAGTTACCCATGGAAGAGGCAACAATTCTAAGAAGAAAGGGTGAGTAATCATAATCATTATAAAAGATATAGGAAAATTTGACAGGGTTAAGATTCCACAGTAATGATACCAATAACATACTCATTTTCATCATATAACTCGTCAAGAGCATCATAATATTCAATAACCCTCGTCATATAATAAAATGTCAAAACACAATGCTAATGCAACTCAAGGACTCTATGAATGCGGTACCAAAATGTCATTGATGACTTAGTCATCGTTATATCCAAAGATCCCCACCTGTAGGATCGGTTCCCGCTTGGAACCAGTGCACACCAAAATTTGCACTTAATCCTCACTATGGGATTAAGACCGTCACTAGACATTACCGTCTGAAATTCATCACTGGATCTTCATCCTGCAAAACGTCACTGGACAATTCGTCCTAACCAATGCTATGAATGCAAGATGCACACAACAATAAAAACGACCACGGCTAGTCAAAATGCATCATCATTCAACCATATACCTCAACTTACTGTCACAACTTTATTACTCCATTACACAACATATACATCACTAAATTAGTAGCATCACATAATCACAACATCATCAATAACACATATACAATTTATTATAGTGGAATTTTCAATTTATCCAGCAACATCAAATAGCACACATATAACTCACACAGTGGAATTCATATTACTTCATCTTGACAGCAGACATTCATCACATTATATATCAACTATTATTACCCCTAAATCCAATTATTTATTTCCCAAGAATATATTGTCTTCTATTATTTGACAGCCCCCATTTTGTTATCCAATTACACATCTATTTGATAGAAAATTATTTCCCAAAGTATTCCTTACTATTCTTACAATTTCATTTGTTAAACTTACAGAAATAACATTATTCAATTTCTTTATTATTTGTATCCTGCTTATGTTTCTCAATTCATAAAAATTCAGATTTTCAAAGATAAAATCACGACTACAGAAGGTAGAACAAAATACCAGAAATTGGAACGAACCTCAAATTGTTGGATGGCTCGGGCCACATGGGAGTGGCACTGGCCACCCTAAGAAATCACTGGGTGGCGCAAGCCACCTTCAAATGTGGCACCCGCCACATTTGAAGTCCCCTCACCTTTTGTGAAGTGGCACCTGCCACATTGTAATATGGCACCAGCTACATTACTAAATCCATCAATAATTAAATAATCTAATACATTATAATTGATCCACCACCTAATTAACAATTCTTTAATCCTTTATCTCCAGGTGTGTTAATGGGTTGGGTGGCGCAGGCCACCCTTTTCTGGGAAGAAATCTCAGACAAAACCAATTAAATCGATTTAACTTAATCCAATTCCGATTGCATATATATTTTTCCAAAACTAATCACAAACTTCAATTGATTCAGTTCATCTCCAATCTCTCCATACACACTTCATCTTCTCCAAATTTCTACGACTATCAAACCAATCAATTCCAAATCAATTTTAATAATCAAGATTAAACACCCCTTACCTTAATTTATCATTTTCCGATTGAATTGTTTCCTCGTTCTTCCGATTCTCCTGATTTCTCCTCGATCCCACGTTCTTGGTTTCTCTCTCGGTTCCTCTTCTCCAAAAATACAGAATGAATCCTCTTTCTCTAACTCCCTCATGTAACCCCTATAACTTAATTACTAAATTCCGAAAAATACCCTTATGTATTCTTCTAATGACCACCATGTCCTTTAACCTCACGATTTCTTATTATCTTAATTTATTTAATTGATTAAATTGTAACTAATTCTAGTTTATTCAATAAAATCAATTAATTCCATCAGATCGACATTTCGTCAAATAAACCCTTCTGACACGTCGCCAAACTTAATAATTCACCCCAAAATTCAAATAAAGCAAATAATCAATTTTACGAAATTAAAAAAATAATCATATATTAATTGAGTGTTACATTTACCAAGAACACAACCAATGGATCCTTCATGCACCGTCAGATACATGATAAGCGACCTCCCTGGAACTGGAGGCATGAGAATTGAAGGTTCTTGCAAATATTCTTTTATTTTCTCTAAAGCCCTTTGGAAATCGTCATTCCACCTGACCGCTTGTTCTTTTCTTAACAGCTTGAAAATTGGTTCACAGGTGGCTGTGAGGTTAGATATGAACCTTGCAATGTAGTTCAATCTACCTAGGAAATCACATACTTCTTTTTCTTTTTTTCGGTACAGACATATCTTGTATAGTTTTTACTTTGGCAGGATCAACCTCTATTCCTTTTTGGCTCACAATAAAACCCAGCAGTTTACCATACCACACTCTGAAAGTGCACTTGTTCAAATTCATCCTCAAACGAAATTTTCTCAACCTTTCAAACAACTTTTCAGATTAACCACATGCTCTTCTTCTGTTCTCGACTTGGCAATCATGTCATCCACATAGCATTAAATCTCTCGATGAATTATATCATGGAATAATGTTACCATAGCTCGATGATACGTTTCCCCTATGTTCTTCAAACCAAAAGGCATGACCTTACAACAGAAGGTACCCCACGGGGTAATGAACGTTGTCTTCTCCATGTCTTTCGGTGCCATCTTAATCTGATTATATCCGGAGAAGCCATCCATGAAGGAGAATACTGGGAGCTAAGCGATATTGTCAACCAATACATCAATGTGAGGTAAAGGGAAGTCATCTTTTAGACTTGCCTTATTAAGGTCTCAGTAATCAATGCACATTCTGACCTTGCCATCTTTCTTTGGCACATGCACAATATTAGCTACCCAAGGTGAATAACTAGTCAAAACAAGAAACCCCACATCCCACTGCTTCTGAACCTCTTCTTTGATCTTCATGACCATATCAGGGCGAGTCTTACGAAGCTTCTACTTGACTGGAGGGAATCCCTCTCTCATAGGCAACTTGTGCACAACATTGTCGGTATCCAAGCCTGACATATCTTGATACGAACAAGCAAATATGCCGACATATTCTCGTAGCAAAATGATCAGCTCTTCCTTCACACCGGCCTGCAGAATGGCCCTAATATTAATCTCTTTCTTTGCATCCTCGGAACCAATGTTGACAACCTCAATTGTCTCTAGGTGAAGTTGAATGACCCTTTCCTCTTGTCTCAACAATCTGGCCAATTCTTTAGTGAGTTCACAATCTTCCTCACCCTCTTCTTCGGCTTGATAGATTGGATTATCGAAGTCATACTTGGCTATAGCAGAATCCTTATCAGTGGAATTTGGGTGATCAAGCGTGCATGAGTGATGGTTAATGCTTTATTTTAGAATTCCATTTTTTGAAAAGAAAAAGGAAAAGAAAAATTGCAATTTTATTGTTTTTGTGAAAAAATTAAAATGAAAGAAAAGGAACACAATTTTGAATGCAAAACATCATTTATTCATGATAAAATAAATTCCAAATGCAAAGGTAGCCCTAAAATGGATCCTTACACCTTGGGCAGAGTGTAGGATTTAACATGTATATGATTATCAGAAAAACATAGAAAATTACTTTGTCTAAAGAGTAACTTGGACAATGTCTTCAGCGAACCAGTTGCTGAGCTCCTCTCCGGGGACACGCGGGCGCACCCAGTTATCAAGATCACAGTCATTGTCGACATCATCTTCCATGGTAGCACACATCTGATTTGGGTTGATAACACCTCCACTAGAGAAGGTAATCGGCCCTTTGCACTCTAAAGTAGTAGGCTGATATGGTTGATACCTATGCCAAAGTTGTCCTCTTTCACAGAAACCTCAACCATCTTACCCCAGCCTTGGGCGTTGCAAGATTTGACCACTTCTAACGCCTACATGTACGAAGCGATAAAAGTACCAATTTGTTCCTTACTTTGAACCACTTCTTTTGGAGAAGCTTCACTGACATTTACCGTTTCAAATGCTTGGTACAACATTTTATGGATCTCTCCATCCATCTCAACATACTTGAAAGTTTAGAGGTGGCTAACAAAAATGTCATCTTCCCCGCACACTGTCACCACCTGGTCGTCAACCACATATTTCAATTTCTGTTGCAAATGGACGTTATTGTGCCTACAGTATGAATCAACAGCCTGCCCAGCAAACAACTATATGCTGGTTGAATATCCATGACATATAATATACACTTAAATACTTGAAGGCCAATCTTCACAAAGAGCTACACCTCTCTAAACACAGACC
Source organism: Lathyrus aphaca (assembly GCA_963966055.1). Lineage (NCBI taxonomy): Eukaryota > Viridiplantae > Streptophyta > Magnoliopsida > Fabales > Fabaceae > Lathyrus > Lathyrus aphaca. Next base: position 144,373,740 of record OZ014523.1, read on the forward strand.
GCTTCGAATTGTCAAACGCTCTTACCACCAAATCACTCAGCCTTAGAATAATCTCGTCGGCTTCTAACTTCATTAGAGCCTTCTTCAGTAACACATTCAGGGACGAGCCTGTGTCTACCAGCACATGGGATAACACTGCACCCTTACACTCTATAGTGATATGTAAAGCTTTGTTGTGATAGTGAACTTCAGACGTCAAATCATGATCTGTAAAACCTAGCCTGTGGCTAGCATTGACATTAGCAACCACAGATTCTAACTGATTGATGTTAATTTCCTGGGGTACATACGCCATATTCATCACCTTCAATAATGCTTCCCGATGAGCCTGGGAACACATAAGCAATGATAGAATGTAAATTTTTGATGGCGTCTAATTCAGTTGGTCAACCACCTTATAGTGACTTTTCTTTATGTTCCTCATAAATTCCTCCACTTCCTTCTCAAAAGTACCCTTCTGACCAGCTTCTAGAACAACAACTTGTTCCGTTACCGCTTGTTTTCCTTTAGCCTTAGTTGTTGCCTCAGCTTTTGCATTAGTCCTCAAAGTCTGTGGAGCAAACAGGCGTCCACTTCTTGTAAATCCACCAAGTCCTCTGACATTATCAATACCAGAACTGATCACAAGTGGAGTTTCCACTTCTCGCTTCTGACCTTAAACATACACATCTTCCCCATAGTGTCAGGGGATAGGATTTTTTCTTGTATAAGGAACCGGTCTGCGTACCGTAATGGTAACAATACTTACCTCATTAGGCACAACGATATTAACAGGAGGTGGCCTGGTTGGCACTTGAATCTCCACAGACTTGTAATAAATGGTGATAGTTGATACCTCCTCGTTCTCTTTATTCAACTTATCAAACTAAAAACACCCATCATCAATCAAAACCTGGATGCCAACTCTCAGTTTGTCACATGCATTGCTCTAGTTTGCACAATCAATACATTTTTCATCACATCCAGGGAATACCTGCCCCTTCAACAACCTGCTCTTCATCACCATAAGAGGAATCCTCACTTGGTTCACATCGACTACCCAATTCAAAGCTTCCCCGTCCTCAACAACGTTAACCCTAGCTCCCCCATGATTCGGTATAGGGTTCTGGAACATATTTGGAGGGGGAAGAAGTTAATGGCTTTCGCATCAATTAAGTCTTGGACTTTCAATTGCAAAGCCCTGCACTTTTCCGTGGTATGCCCTTGAGCACCCGAATGAAATGCGTAGCGAGCATTCGCATCATATCTCCTAGGTAGATCCCCCACAGGTGGAACCAAAGTCCTCAATTCAACCATGTTCAAATCTAACAACCTCTGCAATAAAGCAGTGTAAGTCATCGGAATCAGATCAATAACAAGGTCAGCTTGTCTAGGTGGACGCTGATACAATCTTTGTTGTTGTTGATTATTTTTCTGTTGATTGTACTATGGTTGCTGCTGCTATTGAGCAGGTGGAGTTGGAATGGTAACTGCAGCTACCTAAGAATAAGCTTTGGGATGTCCTCTGCCCCTACCTCTTCCTTCATACACAACACTTGTATCCCCTTCCCTTGTTCTCGAAGGAATATCAAATGGTTTTCTTGCCCCTGAATAGCTAGCTCCACCTACATCCTATATTTTCCCAACTTTAGAAAATTTCCAATTCTCTCCCCAGCAACTACTATGTCTGCAAACCCTGTTGAAGGACAGGCAGCCAATCTATCAAGAAATACCCCTTGTAGAGTTCCGATTAACATATCTGCCATCTCATGGTCCAAAAATGGAGGTTGGACCCTGGCAGCAAGTTGGCGCCATCGCTGAGCATATTCTTTGAAATTCTCCTTTGCACTCTGTGCCATACTCTGTAGTTGAGTACGTTTTGGAGCCATTTCCATGTTTTATTGATACTGCTTTACAAAATCCTCAGCCAATTCTTTCCAGCTCTTGACAGAAACCCTTCTCAATTTCATGTACCATTCCTGAGATGCCTCAGTGAGGTTGTCCTGAAATTAGTACATCCACAACTTTTCATCATCAGTGTGGGCAGCAATCCTCCCCATGTATGATTGAAAATGATTTTTTGGACAAGTAGTGCCATTATACTTGTCGAAATTTGGTGGCTTAAATTTGTGCGGGATTCTTGCACCAGGGACTAGGCCTAAATCAGAAACATCAAAACCAAGAGTGTTCTGAGATTCGATAGATCGAATCTTCTCAACAATCTCTTCAAACGTTTTGTTCACCACAGCGTTCTGGGCATCCATCTCCCCATCGACCAATGTAAATTGATCTTCCTTCCCATCCATATAGCTAGAATTATGACCAATGTCTCCTCTTGGAGTGCCATTTTCATTCCCAGTAGGAATGACCTGAGGATTATCCTGTAGAGTGGGAGCACCATTGCCTCCCAGATTACCTTCTGGATTCTCTCGTGTCCTCTCAACCATTTCCTGAATCCTCTCCTGATTTTGATTTATACCAGTCATGAGAGTCATAAACTTGTCCATTTTATTCCTCAGCTCTGCTAACTCAGCTTGCATCTGTTCCATGATTATGGATCTGATTTCTCTAGTTAGATATCGATAAACCCGCATATCAACAATAGTGCCTGAAATAGAAGAAAAGTTAGAAATCCGGACTTGTACCTGCCAAAACAAACGAGATAATATGCATGCTATGCAAATGTTGTGCTTTTCATTCTCAAGGTCATTTGTGTCCCAATTCCAGTGTTTAACAATAATAGAGAAATCCAAATGGCTCGTTAGGATCCGACTTTTGAGAAGAAACATTCGCGTAAGGCTTATATATGATTGTTGGGATGAAGTTGTGTCTGGAACATGTGTCAGTGCATAGACAAAAATTTAGAAATATAAGCAAGATCAAATATCATAAAGAAAGCTCATGAGCAACAAAAATTCCCTAGAGGGTTACAAGTCTTACAACAAATAATATTCAGAAAGAGTAAAGCTAAGATTCCCATAACAAGCCTGTGGGTAATCAAGTACATCAAAAAAGAAGGCAAGCCCTATGGAACTCTATGTCCGCCAACCTCTAACTGAATTTATTGACAACTTCAAACAATTGAGCAACATCTGAGTGTCTTGTGTCTTCAATAAATCTCTGGATGAGCAGGTCTCTTTGATCAAAAGACACGTCTAAGTCGCTAATTTGCTGAAGGAACACTTCTTTATTTACCTTACTAGAACTTGGCTCTAATCTAGCCTTCTTGGTTTCAGCCCGAATCTTGAGTTCAATAATTTCCTTCTGAGCATCTTCCATCAACCCTTGATTTTGTTCAAGCCTTTGAAGATATTCCCGACACTGTTTGTGGGCCTTTTGAAGCTCTTCATTCTGACTTTCCACTTGGGCTTCCAGACCTTCAATATTCAACTTGCATTCTTTCTCTATCTTTTTCTACTATCTCCTATTGGCTTCCCACTGTGCTTTCCAAAGGTTGATAGCTTCATTCGCCTCAGCTAAGGGTTTGTTAATCCTTAACCACTCCACGGCCTTTCTTATCTCAGTTAGACCATTCTTCTTGAAGTAAAGCTCCCTTGTCGAACTCCTTCTGCTTGTCTTCCATAACCTTCTAAGTGAGATAAACCTTCTCCTCCAATGTCCAGTTAGCATGGACCAAATGCTAATAAAGACGGTTGACTTTAGAATTTTCAATTTTAACCTTATGAAGCATAGATTCCATCTTTTGGTATTCTTCAATGGGCACCATGGTCTGTGGCTCAACCACTTTATGATACAGGGGTGGCTCCACTGAGAACATGAGAAGCATAACCTCGACACGATGTCCCAACCAATCAGCATAAGATGAATATTCCTTGGGATCTACCCTCCCAAATTCATTCTTTCCCTTCCGGACTTTAACAGCCCAAGCTTGAGAAAAATGGATAGACATTTCTTCATATCCTTTAGCCGGAAAGTATAAGGACTCTACTACCTCTTCTTCTTTAGGTGAAGTCTTCAATGGATATCTGAATTTCTTTGTATAATTGTTTGTATAATTGTTGTCTGGATGTTGTTGAGGTTTAATTGATGTTTTTGAATGGTTTTATGAGCGTTATGATGTGAAACCCGTAATGGGGTTTGGGGGTTTTTGGAATTGGAACAGTCTGCAATTGTATAGAAGAGAACTGCTAGAAAACGTGCGTTAACCGGTTAACGCTATGGGTTAATCGGTTAACCATTGTAATTTTTGGAAAATTCTGGAATTTCGTCGGCGTTAACCGGTTAACACTGTTGGGATGACAAATTTTAATTCTTTGAAAATTCATATCTTTTAAACCGTAAGTCCGATTCGCATTCCGTTTGAAGCGTCAGAAAGAGCACAAACTAAAATTTATTTTGATGAATAGAAACGAGAAAAATGCAATAGTTTTTGATAAATGAGTTTGTGAAATAACCTTATAATTACCTTATAAATTACCGGGTACGGGTTAATCTTTGATGTGTCAGAGTGGTTAGAGAACCAGTGTTCAGGGTGTAATGTCATGATGATATATATGATTATTTGATGGTTGTTCTGCTGATTGAAATGAATGATGCGAATTGTTTTGATGAATTTTTCGATGAAGCGCATCATTGCATTTCATAACATTCACGATGGGGCTTCGGCCTATTTATTGCTTCAATCCCATTGTGTGGATTGAAGTGTCTCGATGATTTATGATGTGCTCCTTGGTGGAGGGTTGATGGTCATGTATCCATCTCACGATGAAAATGGTACCACATGCATATTGCATATCAGGATGTTAGGATTGCATATTCTGGATGAATTTTATGACTGTGTTGGTGTTGATTGATTTCATGATAGTGTTGTGGTTGTTGCTGAATTTTGTAGTGGACGATGTCATGATATGTGTACTAATTTTTTTATGATTCTATATTCTTGTACTTTTATGATATATTATTATTACTCACCCTGCCTGCTTGGAAATGTTGCCTCTTTCGTGGGTAACTTGCAGATGTCGAAGAATAGTCCTGCAGTGCAATAAGAGTAATTCATGAGTCTCGGAGCATGCTTTAGTGTTCCTTAGGAGTGGTTCTGGTTTATGTGTCCTGCTCTATGTCATGAACACTGGGATAGGTTACTTTTGTTAAATTGTTTTCAGTATGTTGTTATCTGGATAATGTTTTCCATTTTATGATGTTAAATTCAGGATGGTGAAAATGATGTTTATGAAGTTTTGAATTATGAAGTTAAATTCCGCTGTGAAATGATTTATGATATTTTTGATGTTGATTAACCTGTGTTACGGGACATGATAATACCCTTTTAGATGATTACTCTGATATTATTTAAATATTATGTTTTGGGGTAGAAGGGTGTTACATCCAACATCACCGACTGTCCGCGTCTGCACCGGGACGAGAGTCCGGGGAGCGACAGCTTGGCGACTCTATTGAGGATCTTTGCAACCAGGGCTTCTGGTTCTCTTGTGGGTTTCTCCTAGCGCTTGTTTGATTTTGTTTACTGGGGGTGTTATGTGCTATATGTGTTTTTGTCTTTGCTTTATTTATTGCTTTTTGTACATCTTTATTTACTGCATTTACTTTATCGCTTTCATTTAATGCTTCATGCATTTCATTTTATTATCATATCATGTGTTGGATTTTCTGGTTTGCTTCTGTGGGAGGGGTATTCCAGTGAGAAAGGTCCAACACAAAGGCCTGAGTTACATACATAGGATTAGAGTGGATTCATATTCTTTCCCATTCCATTTCGGTCTGGTGCGGGAATATGAAAACATGGTTCAGACATGGGTTTCTTCTTGAGAACTCTGTGCTACAGATCTCCTATAGTGCTAGGGCTATCTGGAAGGCATGCTAAGTCTGGATGACCTTTTTAGATGACCTTCAGCATCTGAAGTGAATTAGAGGAGGATCCTTTATGATTAGGGTAAACACTGTACCTCCGGGTTAGAAGTGTTTACACTTCTCATAATAGATCCGAAACCGAGGATCCTTGTTCTAGAACAATACCTGTGAGTGGGTGGGGTTGTTTACAGGTTTGTAGGAATCCTTGGCCTCAACATACCCTATTACTGGATTTTGTTTTAAGGTTACACTATTTTGGACTGATTCTTATGAAACCCTGGAAAAGTGACTCTTTATTTGAGTCCCCCACCTGTTTACCGGTTCTCAAGCCTTCATCCGGAATTCTGGACACTCATGGACCCTATCAAAGCAACTGACAATCCACCACCTGATCACAAACCCTTGCATATCATTCAACATACATCATATTGCATCATTTAACATTTGTCTATTTGTTTTACAGGGTATCCACATCTTCTTTGGTTTGGTTTTGACCGTTCTTCTGCTCAGATATCTACTTCAGCCATCCTCTTCAGCTATCTGCTTTGGTTATCTTCTCTAGTTATCTTCATCAACATATCTTCAGCATGGATACAACCAGGAAAAGCAACATCACTTATCATTTCTTTGAGTATCCCCTAGTAGGCATCAGGCAGATACAGGCACTCATCACTCCTGACCATGTTCCTTTATTCAGAGAGAATTATGGTGGTATCCTGGACATGATCATGGACTTGGACACATCACATAGGAGCATGATTCACACCTATCTTCAGTTCTATTACCCTCCTCTCCGTTGTTTCACTTTCCCAGATTTTCAGATAGGCCCTCTGTTGGAAGAGTATTCTATGTTGTTGGGTTTCCCTATCAGAAGAGGAATCCCTTTCAACCCTGAGATGACTGCTCCTAAGAATGAAGACATAGCTAAGGCTCTACATCTGGAAGCAACTATCATTGATGAGCATATGACCACCAAGGCTGGAATCCCAGACCTCCATCTGGATTTCTTAGTCACTCAGGCTACAAAGCAAGCTGCAGTAGGGAATTGGGAATCTGTTTGTGCTCTTCTGGATCTCAGTATATATGGTATCATCTTGTTTGCAGACGAGCTTAAGTTTGTAAGCAAGAATACCATCCACATATTTATGCTCAGGAATCCAGTTCCTACCTTGCTAGGGGATTTCTACTACTCAGTTCATCAGAGGAATGAGAAGCAGAGAGGAAGACTGGTCAGATGTTATGCACCTCTTTTCTACTGTTGGTTGATGAGACATATGCCGAAGACAAAAGCTTTCCTGAATCCACATCAGTCAAAGAGCTGGGAAAAAAGGATGATTTCCCTTACATCAGAAGACATTAGGTGGTGTACCCAGAACACCAAGGGCAGAGACATAATTACAAGCTGTGGACAATATCCTAATGTGCCTCTTATTGGAGTGAAGGGTTGCATCAACTACAATCCTTTACTTTCCAAAAGACATTTGGGATATGCACTGGTACATCCACCTTGAGAGCAGGACTTAGCAGAGTCCCTTTATTGTGCTGTTCAGAATAATCATGCCATTGTTCGACAAGCAGCCTGGGCTTGGAACAACATATAGACTAAAGGGACTGCTATTTTGGGGAAGTGTAACAATATAGCTTCTGCTCAGTACATTGATGGTCTCGCATCAAAGGACAAATCACTTGCATGCCATTCACCCTGGAAGATGTGCCAGGGCCATCAGCAGTAGAGCCTGTAGCCACAGTGAGTTTGGAAGAGTTTGAAAGGTTGAAAGAAAGAAATTCCCAGTTAGCTGAAGCCTTGAAGAACACCCTTTGGGAAAGGAATGACAGTCGTCTGGACAATGCAAGGTTAGAGAAGCTCTGATTCAAGCCTATAACAAAGATAGAGAAAATAGAGGACTTCATCAGAAAAGCCCGAGCGAGAGAACTGGTATTGAAAAATGCTTGCAAAGAAGCCAAGATTCAGAAAGTCAGAGCTGAGAACTATCTAGAGGAGAGTCAAGCTAGATGGATCAGAATAACTGAAGCTTGTTTGCAAGAAGATCAGAAGACACAGCCTAAGATAGAGTAGCTGGAAGCCAATGAGAAGAAGAGTCAGGAAGCCCTGTTAGCAGCACAGAAGGAAATCTCCGAGCTGAAACTCCGGGTGGAGTTGAAGAGATCAAAGGAACAAGACAAGTACCAGAAGATGACAAGTGCCATTGCAACCGGGAACCTTCTCATCAGGACCATCATAGAGCATCCAGTTGGACCAGTGACTGATGCTCTCCTGAAGGAAGTCAAGGAGGATGAATTTGGGATGGATGTTTGATTTCACTTTTACTTGTATTTTGGTTGTACTTTAATTCACCATAGTGATTTTGTTTGTATTCTTGACTTGATTGTATTTTGACCCACCATGGGAACTTGTTGTAATCATAAACTATGTATTTTGGCATTTTGTAATGTTATGTGTTACCCTGATTTTCTCTTGGACTTCGTTCACTTCAGCATCTTCATCATTCCCAGAGGTCTGGAATGTCAAAACCAAGAATCAAACCCGGATACCCTCTGAAGACAAATAGACATACTGCATTGCATGCTAACCTCATCTCTGTGTTTTTGCAGGTGTTTTTGTTGTTGTTTTCTCACTTTGCTGTGTGTTTCAGGAAATACTGCTCGTAGGAGGGTCTTTCCCGTCAATCGCATCCACAGATATCCGACCCGTAACAACCTTCCGAGTCTACAAATGGATCAGTTACAGAAAGAACTGATAGATGTGAGGACTCAGATGACTGATGTGAGGACAGAAGTGAGGACTCGGATGAATCAATTCATGGCTGTGATGAGTAGGTTGGCACAGACCCAGGAGAGATTAAGGGAGTTAGTCGAGCGGAAAACTCCAGAAGATAACCATGCAGGCACTAGGGGTACTAGTAACAACGCGCGCGATCAACCGCAAACAAATCCACCAGAGTTTGGGCCCCACATCAATCCTGAAGTCAATGTTATTGGAAACACCCAGAGAAACACTAGAGATCGTGTTCTACAAGAAGATCCTCAGGACGAGTAGTTTACAGTGTAAGGAGATGGGGCTGATGAAGTTTATGACCATCGTCTGGACGAGATATCTGAGAAGCTGAGATCCTTGGAGTCCCAGAAATCTTTGGGATTTGATGTGATGGATATGGGCCTAGTTGAAGGAGTAAGGATTCCTCACAAGTTCAAGCCTCCTTGCTTTGAAAAGTATAACGATACCTCCTGTCCTCGTACCCACCTTCAATCTTTTCTGGGAAGATTGAAAGCGTATACCATGGATGAAAAATTGTGGATGTTCTACTTCGAAGACAGTTTAACCGGGGCATCCAGAGAGTGGTATTAACACCTATCAAAGGCTACTGTAAGAAACTGGAAGGACTTAGCCGAGGCCTTTATACGCCAATATCAGTACAACCTGGATATGGATCCCAATAGGACCCTCCTGATGGGTATGTCTTAATCTTCAAGGGAGAGTTTCTGTGAATACGCTCAAAGGTGGAGACAACTTGTTGCTGTTGTCCAGCCACCTATGTCTGAAAGAGAAATGGCTGACATGTTTATGAACACCTTGTAAGGAACCTACATTGATCGGCTTGCTACTTTCTCTTCTACCAGTTTTGCTGATGTGGTTATAGCTGGTGAGAGAATTGAAAGTCTTTTAAAAATGGGTAAGATCTCTGACAACGGTGCTAGCTCCAGTAATGCAAAGAAACCTTTCTCATGACCTAGAAGAACGAGTGAAACCAACTCAATACATATGGCCAGAGGTAGGCATCAGTACTTGCAAAGATCAGTGGCCGCAGTCACCATTCCTGCTCCAGCACCTCAGCAACAACAGTATCCTCAACAACAACACTTCCCACAGCAACAACAGTTTCCTCAATAACAAAGATCTTACAACAATAACAACCAACAACAACGTCCGTTCCAGCAAAGGACTTCACAAATCAACAGGGTTATCGATCCCATCCCGATGCCCTATGTGTAAACACCCCAAATTTTCCCTCACTTTTTACCACACCATGGCTTGTGATCTTTCATTTTTGCATTAGCATAGGCATACTATCCCATATTGCATTTTTGTTTCACTGCATAGTTCAAGTTCATCTGCATCTAGGGTTTGTGATCTGAGCAATCCAAGAATCCATCTGAGCCATACCAAAGGCCTCAAATCTTTCCAAGAGGGTCCATGTGTGTTATATTATCATATTATGCTCCTAAAAGTTCATGAAAGTCAAGGGATCACAAGAACTGGCAAAGGCATGGAAGCAGAGCTAGGGTTTTCACTACACAGATGACCAAAATTAGGGTTTTGGTTTCAGAGGCCTTAACTCCAAATTTTTGGGTCATTCTTGTTTCTAATGTTCTTAATATGTCATAAGGATAATGTGTACCAAGTTTGATAAAGAAACTCATTGTGGAAGTCATATGTTCACTGGGTAACTTCCTAAGCAAGTTAAGTCAAAATCAGGGCATCTGAGGCCCCCAACAATGGAACCAAAGGGGTGTTTTCATAAAATTGAGGTTCAAGGATATTTATTTGATATTAAAAGTGGTTGGAAGTTCACAATATTGAAGAATTTTGAGCCAATTGCAAACTTGCCATTTTTGGAAATGACTTGAAATACAAACTTTCCATTTTGGGAAAGTTTTTCAACCTCCTCTTTCATAACCAAAAATGCTTCAAATGAAAAATTCTTGGTCATGAAAGTTGTAGATTGGGTCTTTCCCTTTTCAAAAATTACAAGAATATGTCTTGATTCATCATAGAACTCAAGATATGGCCTTTCAAAGTTGGCAAAAATCACATAATTTTCAAGTTCATGCCAAAGAGGGAATTTTGCAATTTCACTTGCCAAACATTCTAATGACCTCTAATGTGCACAAACACTTCAAAACATGTCAAAACATCCTCTAAACACCAGAATTGGCCCAAGTTTTCATTTTTTCCATGACTTGATCTTCAAGAAATCTCCAAAGGGCCAAAACTCTCAAAATTTGCAAAATGCCTTGGATCCTTCCATCCACTTGTGCCAGCTGTATCAAACTGATTCTATGGCTCTCCATGAATCTTCCTGAGGCCAGACACCCCAAAAATCTAGCCCTGCCATGGCCCATACCTCAAGTACACATAAATTTACTTCTTTGCAAAACCTCCCATACCAATCAAGTTGAGCCACAACCACTCTTCTAACCAATCAAGACTTCACATACATGCCTCATAGACCCCATTTCATAACATCTTAGAGCCTGAATCATCACACAAGCCAGAATTCACAAAATCCATCAAAAACTTCCCATCTTCGAATATCATAGCTCAGCCACTAAAACTTCAAACTTCCTTCACCAATCAACTCAAAAACACCTCAGGATCATTTCCCACCCATCACCATAGCCTAAAACACTCTCAAGAAAAAACAAGATTCCTGCAACCTCAGAACTGAAACTCACAAATGAGGTTATCTAAACTCCATTCAAGCTTTCCAGAAGCATCAGAGGGATCATTGGAGGCACTTTGCACAAAGGAAGAGGTCAGAAAGCTCCAGATTGCAAAGCTTCAACTCAGGTAGCCATGATGAACATTATTTTCCAGAACTCCTTTTTTAAGTTTCTAAATGATTCCTTATGCTACCCTGATCATGCTGATGTCTTTACTTTTGGAAATGGTTGAGAAATAAGCATTTCATGATGTTCTAAAAATTTGCCCGTGAAAATGTTCTTGCTCGTTTCTCTTGATTCATGAAAAGTAAATGGATTTTGTTGTTGGATTCTTGTTTAGGATGTTTAGTTGAGTCAATCTAGAGAGTTTTGTGCATTTTCATGGCGTTTTGAGAGAGATAGCATGAGAGGTTGGCCGGAGAAGATGACCGGAGCTAGCTCCGGTCACCTGAAAGTCATTAGAACCCTAATTAGGGTTAGTTGCCCCGATGCATTCGTGGCCCTTGGATCCTTATTAGGTAAGCGTGTGTACGGCCCAGATTAGATCACTTAAGTTAATTACGGATTACTTAATTTAATTAAAACCTTTTAGTCAGTTTGAATGTGAGCCGTCCAGATGCGCGCGTGGTCAATTCCCTCTTTCTCCAGTTTAAATTCCAGCCTTCAGATCAGCATATTTCTCATTTTATTCATTTTAATTCATTTTATTTCCATTTCTTTTGCACAATTTATTTAAAATATCAAAAAGCATTAAAAAAATATGAAACTTTGCATTCTGATTTTAAATATTTTTCTCAACCTGAAAATAATTTTTATTTTATTTTTTGTATTTAAAAAGTATTTTTAAAATATTTAAATGTTATTTTTAATTAATTAAAGTATTTTAATTAATTAAAAATACATTTAGGTTTTCAAAAATCACCAAAAAAATCATGAATCATCCCAATGTATTTAGAAACATTTTCAAACTCTTCAAACAAATTTATTTTTAGGTTTGATCATAGTTTGCCAATTTTCTTTGAATTAAGGGTCATTAAAATCATATTTTTGAACCCTAACTTTTAAAAATCATTTTTGCCTAACCAAGAAGAGTTTGAAGTTGATTCTTTTTGCATTGTGTTACATGTTGCATGTAGTTTATAGGTCTTTTTCATCATGGATTTATCTTGCATTTTCAAATTGATTTGCATATTTCCTTTTGAACCATCCAAAAACCCTATAAAACTTAGGAAAATCATAACTTTTGATAGGTTAGGTTTCGGACCTTCTCCTTTGGGGTGTGATCTAGTATGGGATTAGAGTTTGTTTGAGATTAATTTCAAATTTTTATCATGTCATATGCTTCTGTTTTATCCATTTGCATCTCACATGTCCATGTAACCCTAATTTCTCATGTTCATTTGCATTCACCTTGCATATGTATCATTACATGAACTTGCCAAGACATTTCATGCATTCACATGCCATCTTAGACATCTTAGGACATGTTAAAACCTTTATTAATCATTTCTTCATTCATTTTCCATGATTAGCATTCATTTCATTTCATAAACTTTCATGTGTTTTCAAACTTCAAAGCATGCTTCCTTTGCATCCCATCTTTGTATAATCACACATATTCATTTTGTATGCCTTTGCATCATCTCACATGACATTTTCACAACATAAACACTTCTGACTTTGATCATTTCATCTCATTTCACTTTATTTCTTTATGCTTTACACTTTATGCATTCATGCAAACACTTTTCAGGTTTGGTAAGTTATTTTGGGAGGTGGATTTGCCTTCACCTCTCACTTCTTCTCATCTCTTTTATTTTCATTTTTCTTGTCTTTGAAGTGAATTTGATTCACTTATGTTCCATCTCTCACTTTCTTTCTTTAAGTTACTTATCTTCTTCAATGAAGTAAGTAACTTGTTCTTCTTTCTCATCCTCCTTTCATCTGCTTCTTCCATTGGTGGCTTCCTTGAAGATCATTCTCAAGCCTCACAAACCATAGGATATCCAAGCATGATAATGATTAGGGTTATAATTAGTCCCCCTTAGCTTTTTACCTTTGAGTCTCCTTGAGTCTCTCTTCTCATCTCAATAATCAGAGACTAAACTCTTAAAGTTTTAGGACTTTGGAATTAGGGTTATGCCTGCATCCTTCTCTTAGGATGGGGTGTATAACTTTAATCCTAAGTGTTAAACCTTTAATTTGTTTAAACCTCTTAATAAAATCATCTAATAATCACTAAGACTTCATCTTGTAACTTGGGCCTTACATTAGGGTTCTAATTCTTCCTTATGGTTAAGAAGGACTAACCCTAGTGTTTAATGGACAAGTCCCCCTCAAGTTGTCTTACAAACCATAAAATCCATTTCTTAATCTCATACCTTAATTAAAATCCACTTAATAAAGGCTTTGTTATATAATTAATTTAATCCCTAACCATGGATTAAGTTGAGGTATCTTCCTCAGTTTAAGTGTTCTCATCTATTATCCTTCTATTAGGATGGTGTAATGAGTTCACTAATCTGTGATTAGAGATTAAACTCATTACTTAACACTAAACAAAAACCCAAAAAAACATCTAATAATCACAAGTAGGTTAATGATCTTAATCCTACATCATCATGGCAATTAAGTTGAGATGCTTATCTCATACTTAAGTAGGCTCATTATCCCTAATCAGGGAGGATATAATGAGTTTGCAAGCCTTTGATTTAGGCTTAAGCTCATTAACTTATGCAAAACACCAAAAACAATAACAAAACTGAAAACACAAAAAACAAACAATAATCGTCTCCTTCGGGATTCTTTTCTCATCACACTCATTCATAAACGAGAACTTGCTTCTTTCGTCTAATACAAGACAGTTAGCACTCGATCCAGACGAGTCATACACTTGAGCATAGACAAGCAAGCAGTTCACAGTCAAATCTTTCAGTCTCTTTGAGTCAAACTACAGTGTTCTGACTTCCTTATTGCACGAGAGGATACGTAGGCATAACTTAACAGTTATCGAACAAAAGTCTTTGTGTCTTCCCCCCTCTTCCAGCATTCTTTCTAAAGCCTCAGTTCCTGAGCAATTCACCCTTTTGCACTGACACTTGTATATTCTTTTCTTAGCTTTTGCACACAGATAGCACACTACCCCTTTAAACACAATCTTTTAAGCGTGGATCTCGTCGATTACGACGGACAATCTGGGTGCTAATACCTTCCCAAGTTGTAACCAACCCCCTTTCTCAGTTTCTCTGGTTCGCAACCGTCTTATCCATCTTCTTCTAGGTTTATGCAGCATTACGTTTCCTTCGGGATAAAAATGCCTAGCTGGTGACTCTATTCACTTCATTTCATTTCTCTTTTCACCGACCGTTCGCGCTTGTACCGGGATGCAAATCTTCGGGAGCGACACTATAGAGCTCTACTTCCACAGTTATTGAAACTTAACCTAATTGAATCGAGAACCTTGACTCCACCAAATCCTTTGAATCTTCCGAGGAACTATGATGTTAATGCCAGATGTGCCTTCCACTCCAATGCACCTGGCCATACAACAGAGAAATGCAGAGCCTTGCACATGAAAGTTCAGGACTTAGTTGATTCCAAGGCTTTGAATTTTGCACCTCCACCAAATGTCACAAAGAATCCAATACCGAACCACGGTGGGCCGAGGATTAATGCTATTGACAAAGACCAACCAACAATCCTGATGATGACATTGCAAACATTCAAACACCACTGGCCGAAGTGAAAGCTCAGCTATTGAAGTTCCAAGTGTTTCCGGGTTGTGAGGCCCATTGTGAAGCTTGTAAGATTTCTGCCAATGGTTGTGCAAATCTGAAGAATGGTATCAGCAGTCTTATCAAAGAAGGCATCCTACAATCACTTCAACAGTTCCAACTCCTATAACTTCAACAAACATATCTCCTACAACATCAGCAAACACCAGTTCAAAGGAATCTCCTACAACATCAGCAAACATCATTCCAACGGAGTCTACTACAACAACAGCAACCATCAATGACGACATCTCAACGGTCACCATTTATTATGACCCAGCAACCATTCATGTTCCGGATTCTTTTGACAACAACTCACATCAACAACAACACCCACATCAACAACTCCCTGCACATGTGTCATCTCCATTCAGACCTCCTGTCACAATCTATTATGATCCACAAACTGTCACAACTCCTTCTTCCGCAGCAATCAGTTCGGTTACCATCACGGTACCTGGACTAGTTCCATATGATAGAAGCAGTGTCGTACCTTGGCATTACGGCTCAGATCTTTATTGCAATGGAAAGAAAGTCACTCTTGAATCTTCAACTCCTACACCACAAATTGATAATGTCGGGGGAGGCAGAGGCTTCACTCGAAGCGGACGTCTCCTCGCGTCACAATTTCCAAGATTTAATGTTGAAGCAGAAGCTGCTGCCAAAGCTAAAGGCAAGAATGTGGTGCCAGAAGAACCAATTGCCAAAGAGACTCAGAAGACGTCCTTCGATCAGGATGTAGACGGGTTCATGAGGATTATCAAGAAGAGTGACTACAAAGTTGTGGACTAGCTCCATCAGAAACCCTCCAAGATCTATGTTCTATCACTGCTCATGTGTTCCGAAGCTCACAGGAATGCATTGCTCAAGGTCTTGCACGCAGCTTACGTGCCTGAGGAGATTACATTTAATCAGCTAGAGACAGTGGTTTCAAATGTCAATACTAGTCATGGACTAGGGTTCACCAATGCTGATCTGACGACGGAGGGTCGTAATCACAATAAGGCTTTGCATATCACCTTGGAGTGTAAAGGTGTTGTACTTTCTCATGTTTTGGTTGACACTGGGTCATCTCTCAACGTTCCACCAAAGAAAGCCTTAGTCAAGTTGGAATATGATGGTCTTGTACTATGCCCGAGTAACCTAGTTGTGAGAGCCTTCGATGGTTCTAAGAGATCGGTTCTTGGAGAGATCGAGCTTCCTATGGTAATTGGCTCACAGACTTTTAAAACTATCTTCTATGTGATGGACGTTCAGCCTACCTACAGTTGTTTGTTGGGTAGACCTTGGATTCATGCCGCTGGCGCAGTAACGTTTACCCTTCACAAAAAGTTAAAATACGAGTGGGAGGGCCAAATTATCACCATTTGTGGAGAGGAAGACATCTTTGTCAGTCATTTGGCTACTTAGAAGTATATATAGATGGATGGAGAGATCCATGAAACAATGAGTCAGGGTTTTGAAGCTCTCAATGTCAATGAAGCAACAACTGAAGTGTCTGGTACTTCAATTGCCTCTTACAAACAGGCTCAGAAGGTTGTTGAAGACGGGAATTCCCAAGGCTGGGGCAAGCTGCTGCAAGTTCAGATAAAGGAAGACAAGTTCGGTTTGAGTTACAGACCATCCCGACAAGCTCAAGAGGAGGCTGCTAAAGCTCCCAAGTTCATAAGTGGAGGAATGCTGACCCCAAATGCTATCAACAATGTGGAAGACGAGGCTGAAAGCGACTACAACCTGGAAAGCTGGATTCATCCAAGAGTCCCGAGCCAACAAGTCCTCAACTGGTTTTCCCAGGAAATTATAAGGGTTACTGTTGCAGAGTAATTATTATTTCCTGTTTAAGCATGCATCAAGTCCTGCATCTTGCCCAAGGTGTCAGGACTCATTTTGTAATAGGGCCATATATGTATTTTGTGCAAATTGAAATTAATGAACAATGGACATCTTTTGCAAATAATCTTTTCGCTCACTGTCTTTCATTTTTGTTATTTTTGCACAAAACAATAAATGGCAATGTTTTTCTTAATAAACTTCATTCACTTTTTCTAAATAACATAAAATCAATCACTAAAATGAACAAATCTCAACCCTTGCAGAGATAGCCCTCCAGATTGCACTGACAACGACACTGCTATGATCTCGTATGACTTCGACAATCCAATTAATCAAGCAGATGAAAGGGTTGATGAAGACTATGATTTTCCTGAAGAGTTGGCCAGGTTGTTGAGACAAGAGGAAAAGGTGATTTCTCCTCACCAGGAGGAAGTTGAAATGGTCAATCTTGGTACTGAGGAAGATGTGAAAGAAGTGAAGATTGGGGCCAGTCTGCAAGCTCCATTGAAAGAACAACTCATCAGTATGCTTCGAGAGTATGTCGACTTCTTCGCTTGGTCTTATCAAGATATGTCGGGCTTGGATACAAATATTGTCATGCACAGGCTGCCATTAAAAGAAGATTGTCCGCCAGTCAAACAGAAGTTGCGCTGTACTTGCCCAGACATGGCCATGAAAATCAAAGAGGAAGTACAAAAGCAGTGGGACGCCGGTTTTCTTGCTGTAACTAGCTACCCGTCGTGGGTTGCTAACATTGTATTATGCCTAAGAAGGATGGAAAGGTGCTTATGTGTGTTAATTACCAGGATCTGAACAGAGCTAGCCCGAAAGATGACTTCCCATTACCTCACATTGATGTATTGGTGGATAACACAGCTCAATTCTCGGTATTTTCTTTCATGGACGGATTTTCTGGATACAATCAGATTAAGATGTCACCTAAAGACATGGAGAAGACAACTTTCATCACACCTTGGGGCACGTTCTGCTACAAGGTAATGTCGCTTGGTCTGAAGAACGTTGGTGCAACATATCAACGGGCTATGGTAACATTATTTCACGATATGATCCATAAAGAAATCGAGTGTTATGTGGATGATATGATTACCAAGTCCCAAACAGAGGAAGAGAATTTGGTAAACCTATTGAAACAGTTCAAGCGTCTGAGGAAGTATCAGTTAAGGTTGAACCCTAACAAATGCACATTCGGGGTACATTCTGGTAAGCTGTTGGGTTTTATTGTAAGTGAAAAAGGAATTGAGGTTGATCCCGATAAAGTCAAAGCAATTCAGGAAATTCCTGCACCTAAGACTGAGAAAGAAGTTCGAGGGTTCTTAGGTAGATTGAACTACATATCAAGGTTCATATCTCATCTAACTACAACCTGCGAACCCTTGTTCAAATTGCTAAGAAAGGAACAAACAGTTAGGTGGAACGATGACTGTCAGAGAGCTTTTGACAAGATCAAAGAATATCTGTAAGAACCTCCAATTATCATGCCTCCAGTTGAAGGAAAACCTCTAATCATGTATCTGAAAGTATTAGAAAATTCGATGGGGTGTGTGTTGGGCCAGCATGACAAGTCTGGTCGAAAAAAGTATGCAATATACTACCTAAGCAAAAAATTTACCGACTGTGAACAACGTTATTCACTGCTCGAGAAAACTTGTTGTGCTTTAGCTTGGGCTACTCGTCGACTAAGACAGTATATGTTGACTCATACTACCTTATTGATCTCAAAGATGGATCCAGTCAAGTACATATTTGAGAAGCCAGCGCTTACCAGAAGGGTTGCCATATGGCAAATGATTCTGATAGAATATGACATTCAGTACACCTCTCAAAAGGCCATCAAGGGAAGTGTATTGTCTGACTATCTGGCTGAGCAACCCATTGATGATTACCATCCTATGAGATTTGACTTCCCTGATGAAGACATCATGTTTTTGAAAGCAAACGATTGTGAAGAGCCTATTCACACTGAAGGGCCTGACCCAGAAGAAGCATGGACTATGATGTTTGACGTGGCAGTTAATTGCAACGGTCGTAGGGTTGGTGCAGTGCTTATTACACCTAAAGGGGTTCATATGCCTTTCTCAGCAAGGCTCACCTTTTCCTGAACTAACAATGAAGCAGAATACGAAGCTTGTATCATGGGTCTTGAAGAATCCATTGACCTCAAGATCAAAACCTTGAATGTATTCGGAGATTCAGCTTTGGTAATCAACCAGACCAACGGCAAGTGGTACACTCATCAGGAACATCTGGTTCCCTACCGTGACTATACAAGGAGATTGTTGACCTTCTTTACAACAGTCAAGCTTGAATACATCCCTCGAGATGAGAATCAGTTTGCAGATGCCTTGGCTACCATTTTATCCATGATTAAAGTACAGGTCGCCAATTATGTACCTCAGATTTTGGTATCCAGACTGGACAGACCGACATATGTTTTCTCTATGGACACTGTCACTAATAACAAGCCTTGGTACCATGACATCAAATTCTTCTTGGAAACTCAGACATACCCACCTGGGGCATCATCAAACGATAAGAAGACATTAAGAAGGCTAGCTAACAGTTTCTTCCTCAATACTGATGGTTCTTTATACAAGCGAAACTTCGACATGGTCTTGCTCAGATGTGTTGACAAGAAGGAAGCAGACCTACTGATGCATGAAGTACATGAAGGTTCTTTCGGTACCCATGCCGGAGGACATGCAATGGCAAAGAAATTATTAAGATCGGGTTACTACTGGATCACAATGGATGCAGACTATTGTGCCTACGCCAGAAAATGCCACAAATGCCAGATCTACGCAGATAAAGTGCATGTGCCTCCGAATCCTTTGAATGTAATGTCTTCACCTTGGCCCTTCGCCATGTGGGGAATTGATATGATTGGAAAGATTGAACGGAATGCTTCAAATGGTCACAGATTCATCCTGGTAGCCATTGATTACTTCACCAAATGGGTTGAAGCAGCTTCGTATGCAAATGTCACCAGGAAAGTGGTAGCTCGATTTCTGAAAAGGGATATCATCTGTCGATATGGAGTTCCTGAATGAATTATTACTGATAGTGGTTCCAATTTGAACAACAAGATGATGGCAGAACTTTTTCGGGACTTCAAAATTCAACATCATAACTCTTCTCCTTATAGGCCAAAGATGAATGGCGCTGTTGAGGCCGCTAACAAGAATATTAAGAAGATTGTGCAGAAGATGGTAGTCACATACAAAGACTGGCACGAAATGCTACCATTTTCCTTGCATGGGTAATGAACCTCTATCAGAACATCTACTAGGGCAACACCTTATGAGCTTATGTATGGTATGGAAGTTATCCTACCTGTTGAAGTTGAACTACCCTCCTTACGGGTAATGATGGATGTGAAACTGGATGAAGCAGAATGGGTTCGATCTCGAAATAATCAACTGAGCCTGATTGAGGAAAAGAGATTAGCAACCATCTGTCATGGGCAGTTATATCAAAAGTGAATGAAGAAAGCCTTCGATCAAAAAGTCAGACCTCGGGAATACCAAGTGGGAGAGCTTGTTCTAAAAAAACTTCTTCCTCCTCATAAAGACCACAGGGGAAAATGGACGCTAAACTACGAAGGCCCATTCATAGTAAAGAAAGTTTTCTCTGGTGGGGCACTGATGGTCACTACTATGGATGGCGAGGATTTCTTATCTCCTGTGAATTCAGATGCAGTTAAAAAATACTTCGCATAAAAGACCCGCTGGACATAAAAACAGAATGTAAGTCCAGGCAAAAATAGGGCATCCCGGCGAGTCAAAAACAGAATAAAAGACTCGGGCAAAAATACGGGAAAAATTAAAAAAATATGTACATCCGCTGAGTTGAAAAGCCACATCGGACAGCTCAGGCAAAAATGGGTATCCCGGTGGATTGAAAACCCGAAAGGGCGATCCAATGGACAAAATTCCACCCATGAACACTTGTTAACATATAGAATTCCATGAGAACAAGTTTGGACCAAAATCATGTTGATTGCTTGATTTGGCACCAAACCCTAATTTGGACCATTTGTGTAGGAGATGAGATCCTGAGCCAACTTCTTGATTAATTCACCTCTTGAAAAGACTTGATGGATCCTTTGAAGTAATATGAGACATGAAAAAACATTGAGGCTTGTTGGGAGACACTTGACTATTGTTATTTGTCTTTGAATGATCACAACTTTGCAAATTCATTGATCACATGCCCTATGCTTCCATCAATGAATGTATGTTTCATCTTTCTATGATATGAATGCAATGCAATGCATGAAAATGATATGCTAGATGATATGAAAATGAGAAGGAAATTTTGGGGTGTAACACTGTACCACACCTCACTCCACAACGGGGGAAACCCCTTTCTGACAAGCATACAGAACAAAGGTAGTCCTTCCCATCAAAATGCACGTACAATCCAGGAGGATAGAAGCCCCCATGGACGAAGATACCAATTTTGAAGCACTACGTGAGGAGATCGATCTGGTCGAGGAAGTTCTTCACAAGCAGCCCCCCGCGAAGTAGTTCTTAAACAAAAATCACCATCAGGCATGACTCAAAAGTCATAAAGCAAGCATTCAAGGTCGGTAGCCTCGTCCTGAGGAGAAACCATAAAGATTCCCAAGAAGGCAAGTTGGCTACAAATTAGGAAGGCCCTTACCGTGTCCTGGCAAAAGCGGAGAACATGGCTTACTAATAAGAATATTTAAACTGGGAAGAACTTGCTCATCCTTGGAACCTCGAGAAACTAAAACAATATTACAATTGAGGCGTTTATCAACTTGCTCGAATCTCAACGATGAAGTATAAGTACCGATCTAATATGTGTGCCTAGGTACAAGCATTGCATACTAACTTCTTGAACTAATAGGGTCCCCTCATGAATGAGGTGGTCTACTGTCACACGATTGGATCCTCAAACGAGTTTGTCGTCGTCATCGTACCACAAATAGGCAGAATACCTAGCTCGCGATGGGACATTCACGCTGCAAAGCTTGGGCCATCATCATGACTAGAGCATCGTTCCCCGACCAGAATCATTCTAGCATCCTGTCCGGTTCCCTAAACTGTCAGACTTACATATCGAGCACAATTTCCCCCAAAAAAACAAGTGTATCCTAAGACCATCAGCAGACACGTATAACGAACATCACACAAATACTTAGCAAAAATCTAAATGGTTGAGTACCGTATAGAAAACTTAGTGAAAATAATTAAAATAAAAGTGTCCTCCAACGGATGAGCATACAAGCATACAATCACAAGACAAAGTGCAATAGATAAGAAGTAAACGAAACAACCATTAAAGGTCCAAAAGCATTAAACGAAATATGCGACCACAAGGGCCGACTTGTTCGGATATTATAGAGAAGGGGGCCAAGCCCCGAACAAACATTACATCAAACAACATACAGGCCAAGAAATACAAAACACTTGACAAAAATTCCAAACTATGCGTCAGGTTGGATGGAATCCCCGGTGGTAACATGATCCTCCCCTGCAAGTGCACCGTGAGGCTGTGTATCTTCCTCCGGAGTCACATGCACCTGATCATCCTCGTGCTCGTCCTGGAGGATAGGAGGCACAAAAATGGCTCCATTCATCACCATATATAGATAATTCATCCCCGCTAGGATAAGATCGACTCCATGGTTAGCTAGTTTCAGTTGGGCCACTACATTCTGGAATGATTCGGCTGCAACCTGCTGAAGGTCCTCGTCACCCTGGTCGATCCTAGGAATTAGTTCAACCGAGGTTTTCAGCAGTTACTGGTCATTCATTTCATCTTCCACACGAGTCACAGACGCTTTCAAACTGACATTCTGTTCCTCATTCACATCCTTCTCCAACTCAGTAGCAATTAAAGATTCCCTCTAGCTCCTTGATCTTTTTCGCCTGTTCCTTCTTATCCTCAAAGGCTTTACGAGTCGTCTCCTCGGTAGAGGTCAGTGATGTTTTTAACCTTATGATCTCAAGGTTTTGAGCATTAGTCCTTTCAATATACATGGCCGCCATCATCAGCATCCTCATCACAGAGCTAGCGTCTTGGCCTAAGATCATCCTCTTCCTAGGCATGTCCATCTCATCCAGGTGGAGTTACTCTGCTCGGTGGTTCTGGAGAGAGGTCTACTCAAAGAACTTGGGCTTAAGGAAGCAAGTAGGAAGCTCGAACCTTGCTTTTTAATGATCTTGGTCAAGTTCAGAACTTCCTCAGCCCTCGGCATTTTCCCTTGCTGAGACGTACCCCCTAGGGAGCCGTGTTCAGCCAAATAAGCGGTGGAAGACGCCCCCAACCCAGTTCCAGTCAGAGCCAACCGATCGGCCAACCACGTTTGAGTTATCTTCTTCCCTTTTTAAGCGGTTGCATTCTTCATCAAATGGTTTTTGAACGACCGACATTGAACTTGAAAAGAAAAGAAAAATGAGCAAGTTAGAACATGACAAGATATGAGCAAGAATCGATAAGAGAGCAAGTAATTTAATTCTAGAGTACGAAGATAGGAAAACACTTCCTCCACTATCTCACAGGAGAGAAGCTTCGCCATATCTATGAATCAATAAGAAGCTAGACACGAACTTTGTTAGCACCTCATAAATGCCCTCATCCTCATGGGTTATCTCAGAAGCAACGGTCATATATGCATATATTCTCCTAGAGAAGTGGTCGCGAGTCCAAGAAAAATGAAACTTTAACATCAGTCGAGGAACTATCATCCCTTGTTTGTCGAACAACAAGTTTCCCTCGTCGCCAATATCCTCCCCTAGAAATACACTGAATCCCGAGCACTCGCTATCAGAGGCTCCATCAGGTAATAACAGTCCTTGAAAGTTATGATAGATTCATAGTAGGCCTTGAAGATCTTCTTCCTTTGCTTGAAGGACACCAATCCAAACCGTCCTCGAATGACCTGCCGCTGGATATGAAAGACATGGAAAAACAGAGGAATGGTGGTTCCGATCTTTAAATAATCACAGGTAAGCTCAAATGCCTTGAGGAAAGCAAAGGAGTTCGAATGTAACTGGGAGGGGGAAGCTCCAAGTGAGCAAACATGGAGGTTTGGAAGTCCGTAAGCAGAAGCCTAAAATTGAGCTCCTTAAAAATGTAATTGTACATAGCTAAGAGAGATCCCTCAAAAGTTAAGCATATCTTGTCTTCCTCCCCGGAATAACAGACAAACCACTCACCGAGATCTCTGACCAGCGGAGGAGAGCCCAATCGAGGATAAGAGTCAACCGACCTAATGGATAGTGGCTCATTAGTGGCCCAATCCTCAACACACGACACCACTTCGGGGTGACTTTCCTCGTTCAGGGCAGAGGTCATTTTGCCCGAGCTACTAGCATTTGACGTCGTCTCATCAGAAAGTTCTTACTCTGACATGGCTTCGTAGTCATCGTCAGCTATTTTGAACCTGAAAAATAAGAAAATGTGAATTCAATGAGTTAATCAAATCCACCTTTCAACTATTAATCAAGTGAAAAGGCGTGCTGAGGAACGAGGACTTTGTCCCCAACCAAAGACCTTATTCAAAATGCAAATCACACAGATAACATCGAGGTTAGGCCCGAAACTCACACGGGGAGGGAAATTCGCTGCGAAAAACCTTGCAACCTATATCGAGCAGACCATCCTTGACACACAAACCCATAACTCCGACTGAACTTCAACCGGAGCCATCGCATGAGGACAAGAACGAATCCCTCGCATATCACTTTTCAACAGAAGAATTGGAAGAATATGGACAAAATCGTTGCATTTCACGGATAACTACGACGAAGCCACACCAAGAAGCAACAACCCCACTATGGAAGATCAACGAACTACCCTGAAATCATCTAAATTCTAGGGTTTTGACCTTAAAACGCATGCATTCTACGCAAGGAAGGGACTATGAATTTCTTAAACAAGAGGAAAAACGAAAACTTACGTGTTCTTGAAGTTTGTAAGTGTGCGCGAAGACTTCTCCTCGGTGACTGCGGTGGCAGACGGCAGTTTGCAACGAAAAATCAAGAACTAAAAAGCAAGAGCAGAGTTGGGCAGAAGAAGATCAAGCGAAAAAATACATAAATGGCTTACTGCGTCTTATTTATAGACGTTTCCAGCACGTGGACAAGTATGTGAGACCTAGGACATGTGAACGGCGTAATCATAGCCTATGAGCGTACCTAGACTAGCCATCATTACATATTAAATACGCACACTCCCCAAGGCACACGCGTCAGACAACTCTTCAACACCACTCAGCCATCGGTCTCCCCATCTATCAAGCACCTCGCGACGCACGGGACGATTCGAACAAACCCCTAGTTGGGGGGGGCTCCTGTTCCGGAATGGCCCAATGACTAGACATGGCCAAATTCACGCCTGCATTCAGAACGACCCAATAGTCAAAATCCAGATCCTATAAGCCAAATGGGACCCACGCGTCCTTTGCCCCTTCGCCGAGGGGAAAGCTACGACCAGGTTCGTTGTGGTCGTTCTCCTCTGCTTCTGTCTAGACTTTTGCCCGACGCAGTGGAGAAGTCGCACAAAATCATCGTGGGTAGCACCTGCCCAATTCCCTTGTTGTCCGACGCACACCTTGTCTGAGCATATTTGTCCATTCCAACAACTAGCTATGGTAGTTACCTATTTTTGGGACCAAATAGGAACCAATGGCCAAGGGCTAGGGGCATTATATAAACTCTCTCACATGAGATGGCTAGGTATCCAATTTTCACTCTAACAATACTCTCTATCTCTCTCTCTCTCTCTCTCTCTCGTACTTGCTCACTTCTTTGGTCATTTTTTTACTTTAGTATCAGAGTGCCTTGTAGGTACACCCTCTCCCCTCCTCAATGACCAAGCATCTTCACCAACTTTCATGACCACACAAGGTTCTGATCACCAGAACGATCAAAAAGTGTTTGATTAAATATTTTAGGAGGGGAAGGGGGAAGAAGGAAGGGGATAAGAATCCCTCCGAGAGATTTTACTTTCCTTTTGAATCAGGGATTTTTGAAGGGAAAGGGAGAGGGAGATGCCAAAATATAGTTTTATATATTGACAAAATTAACCTCAATTTTTTTCATAAAATTATAATTTATCACTAAAATATTAAAAGTTTAAAAATTTTCTATCAAATTTATCTTCTTCTTGTTTATGTTGGATTTTTTTTTCCAGTTAAAAGTTTGTCCATCTCTTAAGTCAATCTCATATGTTACAATTATGGATATTTCCATTTTTTCCCCCAAATCAACATCATTTTTACTTTTATCTTTTCACGTAACTTTATTATTATTATAATGACTATATTCTTTTTTTCATGTGTTTTATTTTTTAAATTATTTTTATAAAAATTTTGATGTCATTTTTAAATATCTTAGTTTTATTTTTATAATAATTAGTATACAATATCAGTATAAAAATCTAAAAATGGATGCATCATAATTGCTATAGATGTTATCTATCATATAAGAAAAGTCACTCTTTTCTTCCCAATAGTTGCCAAGTGGATGGTCTCACAATTTCACATTTTTTCACTCCCAAATCCAATTTTATTTTATGGTTTCAATTCATTTTCTCATTCCACTTCCCAAATTCCCCATTTTCATGAACATTATGTTATTAAAGCAATTTATTTGAAAACTCAATAACGGTTCAATCTTCATATTCTCATTCATTCCTAATTCTTCTTCCATATAACCTCATTGAAAAATATTTTTTATTTTATTTCTTAGTACTATTATTTGTCTCTATTTTTCTCGTACTATTATTTGTCTCTCTCTTTTTCTCATGCTCTTTGGTTTTTTTATCATATAAGAAAAGTCACTCTTTTCTTCCCAATAGTTGCCAAGTGGATGGTCTCACAATTTCACATTTTTTCACTCCCAAATCCAATTTTTTTTTTACGGTTTCAATTCATTTTCTCATTCCACTTCCCAAATTCCCCATTTTCATGAACGTTATGTTATTAAAGCAATTTATTTGAAAACCCAGTAACGGTTCAATCTTCATATTCTTCATATTCTCATTCATTCTTGATTCTTCTTCCATATAACCTCATTTAAAAATATTTTTTATTTTATTTCTTAGTACTATTATTTGTCTCTATTTTTTTCATACTATTATTTGTCTCTCTTTTTCTCATGCTCTTTGGTTTTTTTATTTATTTTTAATTTTGACTAATTTTTTGTGTGCTAATTTTGCAGTGAGATAGAACAAGAACCTCAATACCTGAATACTCATATGGGTTCCTATGTTTTTTTCAAATATTTTCATTAAAAAAATTCTTTTTCATTCTATTTTTCATAAAAAAAGGAAACGAAAGGAAACAAAGGATAACATGTTTTTTTTCTTTTTTTTTTTTCATTCTCTTTTTGTTTTTTTTCTTTCTTTCCATTCACTTTTATGATTTTTTAGAATATTTTCTTTGAAGATCTGAACTATATTACCGATTCATATATATTTTTTGATATGTTAGTATATATTTTTTTCAATCTCTTATATTTGGTCTTATAATTGTTACAGGTTCAATAAATATATTTGAAAAACTATTATCATTATATATTATTATTATATTATCCTATTATGATTATTATTATTACTATTAATATTATAATAATATTAATATTATTATTATTAAATATTATTATTATATATTACTGTAAGAATATGTGAACGAGATATAAATTTTATTAATTTTTTGACATTTTTTTCATTTCATTTATTTTTTCAGGCGATAGATCTATTAATGAGAAAATGAACATTTAAATTGAGAGATTTAGAAAACTATTTTATTATTTATTTTAATTTAATGTCTTTTATCATCATTATTACAATTATTCAATTATATATAAAAAATGATATAAATGATGAATAATAAACGGGGATAAATACATTAAATACTAATAACATCATTATACAAAATATTAATAGTCATTCATGGTAAAATATATTGAATGGACAAGACATCAAATATTGTAAATATCGGACAACTGTCAAATAAAATGTTAAAATATGGAACTTTCAACCCATCAATATTTGGATTTTTTTAATTTAATTTTTTTAATGTCATGATTTTATATCGGATTTTAAAATAATTGATGAATAATAAGAGTGGATAAATACATTAAATACTAAAAACATCATTCAATATTGTAAATATCAGACATTGAAAAAAAAGTTAAAAACATTTCTCTCAAATAAAATATTAAAATTGGACCATTCAACCCATCATGATTTGAATTTTTAATTTAATTTTTTTTAAAGTCTTGAATTTTTATATTATTTTAAAATAATTGGTATAAAACCATAAATATTAAAAAAAATTATATTGAATTTTTAAAGTGTTAGTTAAAACTATAATTTTTGAATCAAAGAAATAATTTTACAATATATCAAAAATTAGTTAACGTATTTTGTAAAAGTTAATTGAAAATTTTCATTCTCAATAAAATTAATGAATGAATCTTTCATCATTGGTATCACATACATCATTGATATATGAAATTAAAAAATTATTATTATTATTATTATTATTATTATTATTATTATTATTATTATTATTATTATTTTATAATCATGATATCACCTGTAATAAATCTTTATAGAAGATTATTTAGAGAGTCATAGAATCATATCTATCACTCTATTTGTTTTTTTATAACTATTTCAACTAATTTTGATCAATTATATTTAATAATTATTTTTATATTAAATTTAAGATTTATTAAATATTTAATTATAGAATTAAATACATTTTTAATCTTTTAAGCATAATAATTTTGTTTATCACAAGTCACTTTTATCTTCCCAATAGTTGCCAAATGGATGGTCTCACAATTTCACATTTTTCTTCACTCCCAAATTCAATTTTTTTTATGTTTCAATTCATTTTCCCATTCCACTTCCCAAATTCCCCATTTTCATGAACGTTATGTTATTAAAGCAATTTATTTGAAAATCCAATAACTGTTCAATCTTCATATTCTCATTCATTACTGATTCTTCTTCCATATAACCTCATTGAAAAATATTTTTTATTTTATTTCTCAGTACTATTATTTGTCTCTCTTTTTCTCATACTATTATTTGTCTCTCTTTTTCTCATGCTCCTTTGTTTTGTTTTTATTTTACTTTTAATTTTGACTAATTTCTTGTGTGCTAATTTTGAAGTGAGATGAAACAAGAACCTCAATATCTGAATAATCATATGGGTTCGTATATTTTTTTCAAATATTTTCATTAAAAAAAATTCTTTTTCATTCTATTTTTCATAAAAAAGGAAACTAAAGTAAACGAGGAGAACATGTTTTTCTTTTCTTTTATTTCATTCTCTTTTTGTTTTTTTTTCTTTCTTTCCATTCACTTTTAGGATTTTTTAGAATATTTTCTTTGAAGATCTGAACTATATTACCGATTCATATATATTTTTTGATATGTTAGTATATATTTTTTTCAATCTCTTATATTTGGTCTTATAATTGTTACAGGTTCAATAAATATTTTTGAAAAACTATTATTATTATATATTATTATTATATTATCCTATTATGATTATTATTATTACTATTAATATTACTATTAATATTATTATTATTAAATATTATTATTATATATTATTGTAAGAATATGTGAAAGAGTTATAAATTTTATTAACTTTTTTGACATTTTTTTATTTCATTTATTTTTTCAGGCATTAGATCTACTAATGAGAAAATGAACATTCAAATTGAGAGATTTAGAAAACTATTTTATTATTTATATTAATTTACATGATGAATAATAAGCGGGGATAAATACATTAAATACTAATAACATCATTAGACAAAATATTAATAGTCATTCATTTTAAAATATATTGAATGGATAAGAACATGTTTTTCTTTTCTTTTTTTTCATTCTCTTTTTGTTTTTTTTTTTCTTTCTTTCCATTCACTTTTATGATTTGAACTCTATTACCGATTCATATATATTTTTTTGATATGTTAGTATATATTTTTTTCAATCTCTTATATTTGGTCTTATAATTGTTACAGGTTCAATAAATATTTTTGAAAAACTATTATCATTATATATTATTATTATATTATCCTATTATTATTATTATTATTACTATTATTATTACTATTATTATTATTATTAAATATTATTATTGTATATTACTGTAAGAATATGTGAAAGAGATATAAATTTTATTAACATTTTTGACATATTTTTCATTTCATTTATTTTTTTCAGGAATTAGATTAACTAATGAGAAAATGAACATTCAAATTGAGAGATTTAGAAAATATTTTATTATTTATTTTAAATTAATGTCTTTTATCATCATTATTACAACTATTCAATTATATATAGAAAATGATATAAATGATGAATAATAAGCGGGGATAAATACATTAAATACTAATAACATCATTAGACAAAATATTAATAGTCATTCATTGTAAAATATATTGAATGGACAAGACATCAAATATTGTAAATATCGGACAACTGCCAAATAAAATGTTAAAATATGGAACTTTCAACCCATCAATATTTGGATTTTTTTAATTTAATTTTTTTAATGTCATAATTTTATATCCGATTTTAAAATAATTGATAAATAATAAGAGTGGATAAATACATTAAATACTAAAAATATCATTCGGCAAGATATTGAATAGTCATTCATTAGAAAATATATTGAATAAAAAAAACAATGAATATTGTAAATATCAGACATTGAAAAAAATGTTAAGAACATTTCTCTCAAATAAAATATTAAAATTTGGACCATTCAACTTATCATGATTTGAATTTTTTAATTTAATTTTTTTTAAAGTCATGAATTTTTATCTTATTTTAAAATAATTGGTATAAAACCATAAATATTAAAAAAAATTATATTGAATTTTTAAAGTGTTAGTTAAAACTATAATTTTTGAATCAAAGAAATAATTTTACAATTTATCAAAAATTAGTTAACGTGTTTTGTAAAAGTTAATTGAAAATTTTCATTCTCAATAAAATTAATGAATAAATCTTTCATCATTGGTATTACATACATCATTGATATATGAAATTAAAAAATTATTATTATTATTATTATTATTATTATTTTATAATCATAAAAATCTTTATAGAAGATTATTTAGAGAGTTATAGAACCGTATCTATCACTATATTTATTTTTTTATAGCTATTTCAACTAATTTTGACAATTATATTTAATAATTATTTTTAAATTAAATTTAAGATTTATTAAATATTTAATTATAGAATTAAATACATTTTTAATATTTTAAGCATGATAATTTTGTTTCTCATCCTTTTAAATATAATAATTAAACACCTTTTTTTTAATAAAAACATTAGATTTTCAAAATATGGAGAGATTTAAAAAGTATATATAAAAAAGATAAATTTTATTTATAATAAAAAATAAAAAAAATATTTTCTTGACAAAAATTTATCTATAATTAATCGAATTTTATTTATAATTAAATGCATTACTAATAAAAAAATAAATGATACAAATATTTATAATAAATAAATAGATACTAGACAAAAAAAACATAAGTAACATATGAATTAAATTATATTAAAATTATATGTTAATTTAAACAATTCATAACTATTTTATGATCACCAAAACAAAGAAAATAAAATAAAATAGTTAAAGAAAAGTAAATATATTTTAAATAATTTATAAATCCAAACACGAGTAAAATGTATTTATTTATTTTACTAATATTTATTAAGAGAATTAAAATAATATTTTTAAATATTATGTTATTAGTTAATATTTATAAAACTAAATAATTGTATAAATATATTTATAAATAATATCAAAAAAATTAATATTTAAGAAAATATACGTTTGATCAATATATATATTATGCTCTAAATATAGGATACGGGTACTGATTAGTTACAAACTCCTCTTATGCTCTAAATAAAAATAAAAATATTTTTTTCTTTTAAAAATAATAAATTTTCTTTGTTAAATAATTTTGTCTTTCTCTTTTATTTTTATTCTTATTATATTTTAGATAAAAATATGTGTTACACACGAGTACATAAATCAACACACGAATATCCAGATCTGAATTCGTTCTAATTTATAGATTATTATATTTTTTTTTACAATTAAAAACATAAAAATAATTATATATTTAAAATAATGGATGAATTCAAACACAAGAAAATGTGTTATTTTCAAATTTTTTTGTCACAATCATTTTTATTTAAAAATTATTTTTAATTTAAGACACAATATTATTTTAAGATAATATATAAAAAAGTAAGCTATATGTTTTTTAATTATACTAATTCTCATATATTATTTTTATTTTTTAAAAAACAAATACGTGTCTTCCAACTAGTATCCACACATATTAATTAGATTATTTTTAATATAAATTATATTTTTTATATTTGTCAAATTTTGTTAATTGTATTTATTTTCAAATTTTGAATGTAAACAAATGCGCGTCACCGACCAGTATCCAGACGGACACACGTGTACTGATATGGTAAAATTTAAAAATTAAAAACTTTCTTGGTTTAAAAATTTAAATAATATATGAATCCAAATACGAGAAAAAATTATTTATTTCTGTTGCTAATTTTTATTTATACAACGAAATAAATTGTTAAAAAAGTTTGTTTTTCTATTTTTTTTATTCTGATTACATTTTAGAAAAAGATTGGCGTATCACATAAGTATTATGCAAACACAAGGGTATCCATACTATAATTCGTGCGAATGCACATATATCTACACTAAAATTTGTGCGAACGTATTTTTATATTTTTTTGTATAATTAAATAAAATAAAAGTAAATATATTTAAACTAATATATGAATCCAAACACAGACAAAATGTATTTATTTATGTTACTAACATTTATTATTATAATTAAAATAATATTTATAAATATTATGTTATTAGTCGATTTTTATAAAAGTAAATGATCGTATAAATAGTTTTATAAATAATGAGAATAAAATTAATATTTATATTAAAATAT
Source organism: Lathyrus aphaca (assembly GCA_963966055.1). NCBI lineage: Eukaryota > Viridiplantae > Streptophyta > Magnoliopsida > Fabales > Fabaceae > Lathyrus > Lathyrus aphaca. The sequence continues at coordinate 144,406,642 of OZ014523.1, forward strand.
TCGATTTATCTAAATATTTGTATATATATGGAATAATTATATTTATGCTAAAATATAAATTAAAAAAAATTATTTGTAAAATAATAAACTTGGTTAAATAATTTTATTTTTTTATTTTTTTTTATTACATTTTTGAAATAAATGCGTGTAGGTGTACTGTGCATATGCACGGATATCCCACTATTACACAAATATTTTTCTTTAATTAATTAATAAATATTAAAACTTATCAAATATATTGATTTTATTAGATATTTTTTATTTTTATTTTTTATAAAAAAATCATTTTTACGACAAATGCGCGTCTCGCACGGGTATCATACTAGTTTTATGATAAGAGAAAAATCAAACCCATAAAAATTTAACCGTTTAATGACAATATGAAAACTCTTTTTGACATCATATCAATTAAATTCAACAACATTTACATTAAATTTTGATTAAAGTTTGACGTGTAAGACTCTTCTACACCCATAGTTCTATATAAAATCTCGTTTTTACAAAAAATTGTATGATTTGCTGCAAACCTCATCCAGAAGAATTGAATATGCTTAGCGCTCTTTATGAAAAAGTAAATGTCAACTTAGTCTAAATCAAACATTTATTTTATAATGCTTATCTTTTCTATTTTTGAAGAAAAATAATTCAAGAATCCATTTCTTTTTAAACCTAGACATTAATTTATAAATAGTATGAAATGGATTTAAAAATGTTATTTTACAATAAAATACAATAATAAAGATGCATTAAAATTTTAAAATAAAATTAAAGATGATAACACATCATGCTGATGTTGTGAGATGTGTAGGTGTTAGTTGTCTATTAGGAAATAACTTAATGAAGATGTATTTGAATTGCACTAAAATACTTGGCTACTTTTTGGTCAAAAGACGGACAAATAATTATAAATTACGAAGATATAGATGAAATTTACCAACTTTCCATTTCCTTTATTCTTCTTCTTTCCATTTCCTTTATTCTTCTTCTTAACGCATCTTTTGTACTAGTATTTTGTTTTATAATCACACGCATCTTTTTTACTAGTATTTCCACTTACTTTCCATTTAATTGTCCTTTTCTTTAACAGGATTAAATGTTGTTTCCTGTATGTCATATGAGCGAGATTCTGTATATTTCCTTAAGAATTTTTTTTTGAACCCCCTCGATTTACTCGGATTCTATTTTGTCTCACCCCTATTTGTACATGTGGCTCACTTCTGGTGAGTTGGCACGCTGACTGGCTAATTACTAATGTCACGCATGATTGTTTTAGGGTTAACCCAAAAATTCAATTTGTTTGGTCCTCTCCCAATTCACTGTTCTTCGTTCCTCTTAGTTCTTCTTCTTCATAGGTTCTTCATCTTTCTTCGTCCCCAAAAATGGATTTAAGTCATAATTCCAAAAGCCACAATTCGTATGGAGCTTCATTCGTTCCTTATTGTGGATGTCGTCTTCCTATGAAGATGTTTGTTGCGAAAACCATACAAAATCGCAATCAGAAATTCTGGAAGTGTCAAAAATCTGGGGTAATCCTTTGAAACCGAATGCATTTTAGCGTTTTATGATTATTTTAGCGTTTACTGATATTGTTGTAACAACTGTTTGATTTTGCAGATAGTGAATAGTTGTGATCTTTTCATATGGGATGACTTAGCTACTTAGTCCATGGTGGAGATGTCCAAGCCTGAAGTTGTTTGCAAAAACTGTGATCTGGTAATGGCGAAGATTGATCTCACAGAAAAGAAGATTGGAAAAGAAAAAATGAAGATAGTTGATTTGAAGAGGAAAAATATACAATGGAAGATGACATTTTTCTTGTCTTGTATTATGTTTCCATTAGTGTATAAGTACATGTAATTGTGACATGAAATTGTTTCAGTTAGATTTGGTTGTTTTAAGTTCAATGTTTTTGGTTTAAGGTAGATTTGTTTGTTTTAGTGCTTGGAACATGATATTGTGATGTAACTTTTAAAGGTTTATGAAATATCATTTGATCCAATTTGTGTCTGATTCAATATCATTTTCATAGTATAATCCAATTTGTGTCCGATTCAATTATATAGCATAACAAAATTGGCAATATTATATCAGAATTGACAATATCAATTACATAGCATAATCCATTTTGTTCAACATAATTGACAATGTCATTAACCACAAAACATAATTGGCAATGGAATTAGCCACAAAACATAAAGACATAATTCTCAGCACATTGGCTTAAGTCATAATAAAGACATAAAGACATAATACATAACACAAAATAGATATCACGACTCTTGAACTATTTCTTCATTTTCTTCTTGGCATGAGTTGAGGTAGATCCTTGTTGTGTTAAACATCCTTCATCTTCTTCTGGTAGAAGTATTGGTGGATCTGTGTTTGAACCTAGCCCAATTATTGGTTTTTGAAACCACTTTAGCTTGATTCTCTCACTTGACCTCTTCTTGACTGGCTTGACATCTTTTCTCTTGTTGACTGGCCTGACTTCAACTTTAGTTGTAGTAGCATCAAAAAGGCTGGATATAAGTTCATCAGTAATGTCTCCAAAGTAATCAGTTGTTTGTGTTGCTTCTTCTTGTGCTTGTTATCATGCTTGTAGAACTTGACTTGCTTGTGTTGTTTCTTCTTGTGCTTGTGTTTTTTCTTCTTCTGCTTGTTGACTTGTTTCATTTGGTGCTTGTGTTGTTTCATCAGCTAGCATAATTGAATTGAGTTTCAACTTTTTCTGTCACAAACCAAACAAAAACAACAATCAAGCCCAATAGATCAAGCCAAACAAATACAACAGTCAAGTACAATAGTTCAAATCAAACAAATACATCAGTCATACCTTTCTCTTTAAGCCATTAGGATCCTGTCTTATGCTTTTACAAGTTTGAGAATTGTGACCAAACTTGTCACACTTTGTACACCTGTAAGACATACCAGGTAGTCTTCTCCTAGCACCATCTTCACCACTCTCCATAATCCTGAGTGTTTTAGGCCTGCCAGGTCCTTTTTTGTACATTGGGTTAATATATCTTCTATCTCAATATCAGGCCACATATCCTGACCATTAATAGGGCTCACATGAAAACCATAACATTATGCATATTTCTCTTTAGAGTAACATTCATCAACAAAATCCTCAGGGTTCTGCTGCCTAAAACCTAAAGCTGCTATAACATGTCTCACTACTAGAAAATTTGCTTTTAGTGACCGAAATATTTCGGTCACTATAGCCACCGAATTACCCACTAAAATTTGATATCCATGAGGAAACATTTTTTGGTCACTAAATCGGCCACTAAATAAATATTAGCCACCGATATAGCAACCAAAATTTTGTGACCACCAATTCGGTCACAAAAAATGTTTTTATACAATATTTAATATATAAAAAAAATTCAGAGACCGAAATTTCGGTCACTGATATATTTTAAGTTTTTTCTTTATTTTTTAATCCTCTTTATTATGCTACTATTTCTCTCTCAATTTGTTTAGAAATTTTAATTTTTTAATTCTGTTTTTATTAAGATTCATTTTTTTTTATATTTTAACAAATAAAACATATAATTATATAAAAAATTATGCTATTTTATTTTTATATATGCATAAAATGAATTTTATTTTCATTATGCAATTTTTATATATACATAATAAAATTACATTTAATAAAATCAAAATTTATTTTAATTAGATCCAGTTAAATAAGTAATAATTAGTAATTTTCTAAATATTATTTAGATTTTCTAAATATATATTTAAATATAGAGAATATAATAAATTATATCAAGTGGTATACTGGTAAGGCTTAACTGAAATTGAAGTTGCAGGAGGTAATGAGTTCAATTCCCGACTCTAGCACCTTTTAAATTTATTTTTTGAAAAAAAAAACTAAAATCAGTCACTAAATTCAGTCTCTAAATTCGGTCACAAAATCGGTCTCTAAATTTCGGTCACTAAATTCGTCGTAAAACCTTAGCAACTAACACTTTTACAACCGAAAATTGATGGTCTCCAAATTGGTCGCAAAACGTTATAATGACCGATTTTAAAGCTTTTTTGGTCTCTAATTCGGTCACTAAAAGCGAGTTTTATAGTAGTGTCTACAGGGTATACCAACTAACTCCCATAAACTACATGTGTAGGATATTTTGGCAATATCAACTATAAATTCTTGTGTGTTGAAAGAATGAGTTACTTGAAATTTTCAAGCCATTGCCCATGTAGGAAGCCAAAGGCCACTCAAAACAACCTCATTGTCAAGTATTTTCATAGGAATTGGCATGATCTTATGAGGCTATTTCTCAAGTTTTAAAGCAAATGTTGAACACCTATTCATAAGGTACTTCCTAATCCATTCACACATAGTCAAAAATTGGCTTATCCCTAACAGCTAATTCGGTTGCATTAAATGATTCAGCAATATTGTTCATGAGCACATCACATTTGGGATAAAATCTAAAAGCATGCTTACACCAAGTTTTAGTTGGAACACCCATAAGCCAAGCCCATGCCCTTTGATCAACCTATTTCAGTTCATTCATCTTAACCAACCAACCTTGATAGTATGTAGCTTTAGCAGCCCCCATCATCAAATCTCTAATCAAAGATCCACCTCCAAACTTTTTCTTGAAATTTGCATATAAGTGTCTAAGACTCAATCTATGTTCAATCCTTTCATACATCTCTTCAAAAACAGCTACCAATCCCTGCAAAATATATGGTAAGACAGATTAAACTCTATTGGAAGATGAGATATTGCCACAAAAAATACAATAAAATACAAACCTTTTATTGATCATAAATAAATACAAAGTTCTTGTCTTGTCCAATATCATTCCTCAAGAGCTCAAGAAACCACTTCCATCTTTCTTAAGTTTCATTCTCAACCACTCCAAAAGCTAATGGAAAGTATTGATCATTTGGATCCCTCCCCACAACAATTAATAACTGACCTCCATATTTTGTTTTCAAATGGCAGCCATCGACTCCAATAAATGGTCTGCAACCATTTATGAACCCCTTCTTGCAACCATCAAAGCAAAAGTAAAAAGCATCAAATCTAGGTTGGAGTGAAAGAGTTGGTCTATCAACAGTTATAGCCAAAGTATTACCAGGATTAACTCTTTGTAATTTTGCTGCATACCTCCTTAGACTTGAATACTGTTTGTCTGCATCTCCTTCCAATATCTTCTTTGCAATTAATTTGGCCTTCCATGCCCTACCCATAGTGATTCCAACAGAAATGTTTTGCCTAAGATCCTGAATGATATCACATAGCCTGACATTTTGAGATGTTTTCATCTTCTTCAATACAATCTTAGCCACCCACCTTGAGTTTGCCGACTTATTATCCAAAACCCTAGCACATGTGGGTTGGTATTGTATGGTTTTTATAGCATAAGTGTGCTTGTGGCCCACTTTAGAGCAAAGCATTAAAACCCACACTTGGCCCTACATTCAACCCTTACTCTATAAGACTCATTTTTAACAAAATTAATTTCCCTACCATTCAAAACAGACCATTCACGTATTACTTCCCTAAAGTCATATAGGGAATTGAACTCCATACCCCACACAAACTTAAATTTCTTATTCAAATGTTCTTTTCCATAATTTTCAAATTGGGTCCTTTCTCATCATCTGAGTTATCAGGATTTGAGCTCAAAAGCTCATCACTTAAATACTCATCCTCTTCCAAATCCTTATTTTTTCCTCCTCTTAAAAAACCACTCAAAGTAGGAGCCTGTCTCATAGGAACAGTGACATCTATATCTTCAAAACCATCCACCAATGCAGTTGCATGCTCATCTTCACTATCATTCAATCCTTCTACACCATCATCCTCACAAACCTCCAGCTCAACATTCTCATTTACACACCTAGGTGTCCTAACTGATTCTCCTATATCAACCACACTATGCTCGACAAAAATCACCCCTTCTACTTGGGTGGCACGAGCATATGCAGCAAAATGATAACAGTCATCATCCCTTCTAATTTGAAAAAAAAATCATCTATCATTTATAATCTTGGTCCAAGTCTTATACATCCCTACCAAATACCACCAAGAAGACACTAACCTATGCATACTATCCATTGTAAACTTGTCAATATGTAGCCCAGAAACAAGTGTCGAAACACCACCCCTATAAATGGTAGCTTCATCACTCAAAACAACAAACTCACCTCTGTGGTGAAAAACAACATCAAACACTTGCTTGTTCTGAAATAAATCAAAATAAATTATAACCTAACAAACAATTGCATTATCACGCACAACTAATGAAATAACACAAACCTGTTTAGCTTCGGCATTGCTTGTTGCGTCTTATTCCTCTTCCTTAATCAGTTTCTCACATTGCATTGATGAACCGACTTCATTCGACTTTTTCTTACTCGTGTTTAACTTCTTCCTCTTCGAATGCCTTTGCATCTTCTTCTTCATCGTTGTTGGGTTACTATTTTGGAATTCTAAGAACCTAGCTTTGTTAGGGGGTAAAATGAAGAAACAATTTCGTAATTCTATCATAACCCTAAAACAATCCTGCGTGGCATTAGTAATTAGCCAGTCAGCTTGCCAACTCACCAGAAGTGAGCCACATGTGCAAATATGGGTGAGGAAAAATGGAATCTGAGTAAGTTTAGGGGGGTTCAATTTTTTTTCTTAAGGGGGTTTAAACTGAATCTCGCTCATTTGGCAGGGGGAAACAACATTTAACCCTTTTTAATATACACACGTATCAAAAAATATAAACACGTATGCTTTTTTTAGGGTCTTGTTAACCAGTACCTTCAGAGTATTGATTAAAAAATCTATAAAAAAATATTATGTTCAGTTTATTCAATAGACACAATATTCTTTAGTTCTCTCCTTAAAAATGTTTTCGTAGCAAGTATGGGTAGTTGGCAAGGGAATGTTCTGATTTAGGGGAACTTTGGTATTGGATCCTTATGGAGTCGAGAAGCGGAAGAACAACGAGCAACATTGTCCAGCCTGCTTTCCACGGTTCGGCCAACAACTAGGCTGGTGGATTCGGTCCGTTGGAGACCAGTTTTGTATGGTGCCTTCTCGGTTCATAATTTTCGACAAATTTCTAGTAAGTTTTGCATACCTTTTGGTCCTTCTTCTAATTTTGATAAATCTTTGGAATTAGTTTGGCTTACGGAAGTCCCTCCAGAGGTTAAGGAATTGTGATATTTTTAAAAATGATACTTGGAACGTCTTTGATGCAGTTTGCAACATTAAATCTTTGATTTGGAGATGGTCGTTCATCTGAAAAATTACTCCTACCAATTGTGATTTTTATAAGTTTTGTAAATTTCATTTGTATTACTTATCTTATGTTTCAATTGGTATATAATCTTCCTTTGTTGAGCTTTCGCTCCTGCTTTTTGTAAGCAGGTTTTGAGAACCCTTAGTTCTCTTCATATATATATATATATATATATATATATATATATATATATATATATTTTGCTTATAAAAAAATAACAATATTCTTTAGAAAAGTTGATTATTACTCTTTTTAATGCATTTAATACACATATATTTAAAAAAAACATGTCTTTTTAATCTATTAAATAATGTTCAATTTTCCATTTTAATCTCTTAAGAAATGCCGCGAGAGCACTCATTAGATTTCATTTTATTTATTTATTAATTTTAATTTTAATTTAAACTATTTGTATAATAAATTTTGTGATTTACATCCAGGGGCGGAGCCACCCTTCATTGAGGGAGTTCACTTGCACCCTTGGATCTTAAATTTGGCTACCTATAATTCTAATCATATGCATTTTGCACCCCCTCGTATTATGACTTTTGCACTCATGTTTGCTTCGTAAGACTTTTACAACTATGCTTACTTGTATGCTGAAAATACATTTAACTTTTTTTATTTATTATATTTATGGAAATTGATCAACTTGTTGACTATACTTCTCACATTTATTATTATTATTATTATTATTATTATTATTATTATTATTATTATTATTATTATTATTATTATTATTATTATTATTATTATTATTATTATTATTATAATAATATAAAAATTAAAAATATATTCTTTGTCTACGTGAATACCCATGCCAACATGAATATAAATAATAAATGTGAGAAATATTATATATTTATTTTTTATCAAACAAATAAATTTTTTTTGTTTTTTGTTTTAATAAGTTATAAATTGTACCGTGGATAAAAGGTTTAATTTATCAAACAAATATACTTTTTTTTTATTTCTACACTTTTTTTATTTGATTTTTTATTGTTCTCTATTTATTCCATGTAAAATTAATTAAAATTAAAATTGATATATTATATCACTAATATTTGAAAAATAAAAGATGAAATATTTTTTATAAATTTTAATTTCAATATAAACCAATTTTATATATAATAGTATCTCACCTCTTGAATCAGAGTCTTGGCTCCAGCACTATATGCATTGTTATATTTATCTTTCTATTTTTTAGTACGAATATAAAAAATATAAATATCTCTCTCTAGGTGATTAAAAAGATATTAAAAGAATCAAAACTAAGAAAAAAAATAGTATTATATAATTGTAACACAATTAAACCTTTCATCTAAAGCCAAGAGAGTGCGCAATTTCTTTATCTCCACTATTCATATGTAATAGAAAATCACAGCTTTATATATATATATATTTGAAGTAGGGGAGGCAAGGCCCGCGCACCCGCCAAAAAGTGGCGGGTTGGGTTGGGATTTTAGGCTCGCCGCTTACCAAAATCCGTCCCGCTAAATCCCGCCACCCGCTAAAACCCGCCACACCTATATAATAACTCTATTTAAGTATTTGGAAGAGCCTATGAAAATAGTTTGTGATATGTACATAAGTTGTTATTAGATTATTATGATTAATCTATTTTCTCTTTCTTTATTGTTGGACAAATATTTTGAATTTTTCTAATGAATAATGACAAAAGTGTTATCGAAATTTGAATTTAGATCATTTAAAATACTAAATGTGATGTTATATATGATAAGAATATTATTTCACTAAAAGTTGATGTTTTAGGCTAATAAAAATTATACTTTTTAAATGTTGGTTTGATGTATTTTTATTGAAATGTAGGAAAAAGAACTATTTAATTTATTTAAAAAAAATAGAAAAAAAAATTAAAAAAGAAGGCGGACAAGCCTGCCGCCCGCCAACCCGCCACCTTGGCGGGGCGGGCTAGACTTTTATGCCCATTTCAACTTGGCGGGCATGCCCGCCCCGCTATTTTTTGGCGGACTTTAGGCGGGGCGGGCACGGGGCGGAGCGGGCGGTCCGTTTTGCCACCCCTAATTTGAAGCAACTTTTATTCAATATTCATATCGTAAGAACTGCATTGCACATGACATTATAAAAAGTCATCACAACAGAAATTTATTATTTTTACTCTTTATGGTTTTTTTAAATAAAAAACTAAAATGTATTGAGAAAGGAAAAAAAACAGAAGAAATGCTATCAATTACAAAATATTTATATATATTATCTAAAATGTATTGAGAGAAAATAAATAAAATATATATGTGAGAGAGAGAGAGTAATTTGCTACATTGATTTTCAAGATATTAAAGTCTTATAAGAAAATACAGATGCATGTGTATCATTGCAAGAGGCCCATTTTGAATCACTAAATGCCTTGAATTGAAGGGTTGATGTGGAGGAGAAGAACAGACCTTAGAGATGAAGATTGTTTGATGCACTTGAGGATCTTGTATGTAGCCTGCAGATGAAGAGTTGTGGGATAGGACATGAATTGACTCAGTTTTTGGAAATATAAACATAATTCAAGTCTTGTGCTACACAGATAAATTAATCTTCCAACGAACCTTTTTTGAGTTGTGGGATCAATTGGAAGAGAATCATTATTAGTATTTGTGGAACGATTTCTGTAACACCCCACTTTTTCCATTTTACAAAATAGTAGTTTAATACAAAAAATCAGTGTAAAGCAAGTGGAATGCCACATTTCAATAATATTATCCAAATAAAATTCTTCATCCAAAAACTTCGAAAATTAACATAATTAGTTCGACTTAGGCAACATGCCAACATCAACAATAATTCCTCAAAATAACTCTTGATTTATAAGGTTTCCAATATCATAAATTCAATACGTAACAAAAGAAAATAAAACAACAAAAGTCTCCATCGCGTGTTACGTATCAGAGCATCCTAGACTCGAACATTTAACACGACTCCACACACTCTCAAGTACCTGGATTATCTGTACTTCCAAAGAAACACAGACATAATAACAATAACAAAGGGGTAAGAAACAAATTCCAACTTAAACGGTGCAATTAACATCTATAAGGTAGTTTCTCACGCACAACAACAAATACAACAAGTTCACTATTGATCCAACAACAACAGATCCAACAATAATCACGCACCAACAATCAACAATGACTATGCAATGTGACTCAACACGACACAATGCATGTGGTACCAGGTTTTTGTTCATTCACTCGAACACAAATAATCACATACACCCATCCGACAATGATTATCTCAACACTCTCCGTAAAGGAGTACGGATGATCATATTCACCCATCCGACACGATCATCCCAACAATAATTCAACAATGTATGCATGACAATGAAAATCATACAACCTGTATAATTCACCATATTATACATCTACATGATCCATTCGATCAATAAACAACATAACAACACAATTCAAGGACAACGAGTCCATTACAATTTTATTTAAATAACCCTGAGTAAACTAATTAATTAGACTACTTAACACGTGCTGCTAATATTACTCATTACTAGCAAATCACCATACTCATTTCCAATCCTACATCACTGTAACATGGCACTTGCAATACCTATTACTAAGTTATCTTACTGTTATTTAACTTCTCCTTCCCTAACTCATCACTAACTTCATTTATTCATCTTCTGTCACCTAATTAACAAGTTCCCTCTAATTTAATTAGTATTCCTTATTCTAATTTATACTTCTGGAAGTGATCAACCATCTTAGACCCAAGAACAGGACCAAAACCACTAAAATTCCTGCCCCAAGCACATGTGACGGACGTCACAGACTTTCTCCATTCGTTATCACGTATGACGATCGTCTCAGGGGTGTGACGGTCTTCACAAACCCCAGAAGCTCGACTGGATTAATGAGACGGTCGTCTCACATTCCAACTGGTTCCCTGTTTCGCTTGTTCTTCCTTCCGCTCTGTAACTCCCTTACGATTCTGTTTCTGTTCTATTTTACCAGACTTAGAATTATGTTTATACCAGTTTTATACTCTTAATTATTTCCTCCTTTCACCTAAGTTACTAATTCAATTTTTATTACCTCTCTGTATCTCCATCAGTATCGTTCCACTGCATCATCAACATCAGTATGCATCAAATGTTTATACGACAGAACAATTATGATAGTACACCACCAATAATCCATAAAATCATATAGACACAATCACAGATTCGCAATAATAATCATATACACAATTTTTCATCACAAATTCATCAATACAACAGAAATTTCTATGAGGGAAGGAACCCCCCACTACCCATCATGTTAAATCACCTATTTAGAATTCCTTTCTCCCCCCTTACCTCGAAATGGGATGAATTTCCTGCAAAGATTCTGGTTGTGAAGATGACCTAGGTGTTTTTTCTCTTCCTAGCCTCCTTTGCTCTTCCCACAAATCCCACGACCAATTTTGTCTAATTGTCTACTTAGTCCAACTTCTCTATAAAAACGCTCTCCTTCCAATTTTTACCAATTCGCCCCTCATTTCTAATTAGGCCCAATAATAATACTAATAATAGTAATGGAAATAATGGTTAAATGTTATTATTATTATTATTATTATTATTATTATTATTATTATTATTATTATTATTATTATTATTATTCGCACACTCACTATTATTAAACGCACCCCAATTCTACCCGTCCCACAAGGACACAATACCGAAACAACAAAACATATGCCTTAAACAAGGCCAACAAAGCACCAAAAATACCCAACGAATAAATATTAAAAATAGGGTGTTACAATTTCCATGACCCCACCAATCCTGAGATGGTGATTCCCTTTACTGTGCTTGATGCCACTTTCTGATTTCTAATATTTATTCTATGATGCTTAAAAGAAATGGGAAGGAATCTTAAACTAACTCTATGTGCAAGTGTTTTCCCTACAATAACAAAAAGATCTGGAGTCGAGGTCTGGTTATACTAAGGGAAGCTGTTAACACCTACTCTGGGGGCTACCAAGCCAGGAAAGAAATCCACTATCAGTAGTATCAATTCACAGCTAAACCACTCAGTTTACCCTCTTCACTTAATCACTACCCAATGCAATTTCTATCTAAGAATTCTTAGATAAGAGACACCTCTTGTAACACCCTTCTACATCATCACAAATTGAAGCAATTTAAAACAATTATCAGAGTACAAATCTTTAAAAGGGAATCAGATTTACTTCTTAAAAATCAAAAGTCAAAAACATCGCATAGAGTCCTGTCCCATAACACGGGTTCATAAAATCATAAACAACATCATAATTATTTTCTCAATAAATATGCAGCGGAAAACCAATAAGTCATAATATCTTCGTTATAAAGCAAAACTCAAGTATTATCTCAAACACCATTTTATCAAAATACTTAAAACAAAACTTAACATCTTAATCAAATTAAAACATAAACACTCAAGCGAAACCCATCTCGTTGTTACTGGACACAGAGCAGGACTCCACTTCTAACTAACTCGATGACTCACTATATTCGAGTTAAGCACGCACCGAGCTAACCTTGATTATCTGTAGGATGGCATAAAGACCATCACCAGAAGGCAGACAAGGTGAGTAAATTCCCATTCCATAATATAATATAGAAATAAGAATTCAAATGCAACAACAATTCATTTACAACTCATTTATACATATCATCATCATCATCATCAAGTCATAGAAATATTCATCATGCCACATTTAGAACACATAATCAAATATAACTCATCATTACACAAGACATCAATGCATTCATGCTATATCATTTAGAATGAAATGCAACCTCTTAAATATGTATGTGGTACCGAAACATCCTCATGTGATGGAAATTGGGCCATCAACCCTCCCCTAAGGAAGCACAGCATAAACATCATATCACTCCAATCCACACAATGCGATTGAAGCTACCAATGGACCGTAGTCCCCTCATAAAATCAATTCCATGAATGCAAGACGCAATATACATACATCATCCTCAAGACATCATAAAATTGCATCCGCATTCATTATCAACAATCATTACTCATACTCATTCATAACATTATATACATAATCATGGAACATTATACAACAAACTCATCTTACATCATAACTCTACGTCATATAATCATACCTCTTACTCAAGGAAATTAATTTAATTCTTCACATCTCAATTAAATACTAATCTCACTCACATTTCACAAATCATAAAATCAAGGTAAATATCTACACATGATATAATACTAATCCTACTCATTTAGTCCTTAAAACATATCATGAGATAACTCTACAAAATCATGGCATCCTAGAACATATCACCTCAAAACAGTTTTCAAAACAAAGAAATTTTTCCAAGTTTTTCAGGGCTCGCTAAGCAAGGCATCACGCTCGCTGAGCACCCAACTCTCTGACTCTTCTCGCTAAGCGAGCTTCGCGATTCTGCAGATTTTTTTTGCGATTTCAGCCTTCTCCTTCTACGACAAAACCCCTCAAAAACCCATAATTTCAACAACATTACACGAAAACACATTAACATCAACATTCATCATAATAACATCATTTACATCATATACATCATTATATTCATCTAATTCATCATGAAATCATCCTCAACAACACAAAATCATAAAATCAAAACCCTATTCCCTAACTACACCATAAAACCCCCAATTCCCTTCCCACATTATATTATCAAAAGGAAAATACTCCTCATACCTTAATTCCTTAAGCTTTCGATAAAATTTTCTCAATTTCTCTCTAGCCTTCAAGCCCTAGCTTCTCTTCTTCTCCAGAGCTCTTTTCCCAAAAAGCGCGAGCGTTCCAAATGATCGTTATTTCCAACTTTTCCCTCTTTTGTCACTCTTGCCCCTAGGCCCCCTTTTAGTCTTTCTGCATAAAACCCTCACTTATCCTCAACCAAAAGATCACAATGCCCTCATCCTATAATTCCTTTTATTTTATTTAATTAATCTCAAATAATACATTAAACCCCATATACTTAATTATTCTAATTATTATTAAAATAATAAGCTACCCTCAAACTTCACAAAACATCAATAAACATAAAAAACATCATAATTCACAAGAAAACACATCAATATAATTAAAATCGACTTTGGGGTGTTATAACTCTCCCCCACTTAAGAATTTTCGTCCTCGAAAATGTACCTGAAGCAAACAACATCGGATATGACTCTTTCATCTGATCCTCTCGTTCCCAAGCCCAACTATCACCAGATGGTCCACCCCACAATACCTTCACTAAGGAAATCTCTTTACCTCTTAATAGCTTAATTTCCCTGCCATCTATTCGCACTAGAAAAACCTCTACTGTCAAATTATCTCTTACTCGAACATCATCCATCTAAATCACATGCGATGGATCTGCAATATACTTCCTTAATTGGGACACATTAAACACATCATGCAAATTCGCAAGTGAAGGTGGTAATGCAATCCTATATGCCACCTTTATGACCCTCTGTGAAATCTAATACGGTCCAATGAAACGCGGAGTGAGCTTTCTGGACTTCAGAGCTTGCCCGACACCAGTCACTGGAACAACCCTCAAGAACACATGATCTCCTTCTTGAAATTCAAGTGCTTTCTTGCTCTTATCATGATAACTCTTTTACCGACTTTGAGAAGTCTTCATTCTATCTTAAATCATCTTAATCTTTTCTGACGTCTCTTACACAATCTCAGGTCTGAGCACAACACTCTCGTCTGACTCATACCAACACAATGGAGTCCTACATCACGTCCCATAGAATGCTTCATACGGAGCCATACCAATACTCACATGAAAACTATTATTATAAGTAAACTAAATCAACAAAAAATAACTATCCCACGCACCTCCATGATCTAACACATAAGCCCTCAGCAAATCCTCTAAGGATTAGATAGTCCGTTCTGTATGACCGTCCATCTGTGGATGATAAGCATAACTCATCCTCAACTTAGTTCCCAAAGCACCTTGCAAACTCTTCCAAAATCTCGATGTAAACTGCAGATCTTTATCCGACACAATACTAGATAGTATTCCATGTAACTTCACAATCTCATCAATATACATCTCTGCTAGCTTTGACATTGAATGATTAATCTTCATCGGCAAGAAATGCCCTGACTTAGTTAATCGATCAACAATTACCCAAATGGAATCATTTCCCTTCACCTTCTTCGGCAAACCTATTACAAAATCCATAGAAATGTTATCCCATTTCCATTATGGAATACTCAATGGTTGCATCATACCTAAAGGCTTTTGATGTTCAACCTTCGATTTCTAGCAAACCAAATACGCATACACAAACTCCTCAAAATCTCTCTTCATACCCGACCACCAAAACAAAATTTTCAAGTCATGATACATCTTAGTCACAACAGGATAAATACTCAACCTACTTCGGTGCCCTTCCTCTAGAATACTCTTCTTCAATTCTGGAATATCAGGAGCACACACTCGATCTCGAAACCTCATCATACTATTCTCATCAATACGAAACTCTCCTCCGTTACCTTAGGTAATCAATGTCATCTGATCAACCAACTTCAAATCTGATTATTGTCCCAACTGGATCTCTTCCACAATATCATTAGTAAATTTCAGTATACCCAGCTTCACACTTTTAGATGTAGGTTCACACAACAAACTCATATCTCTGAACTGCTCAATCATCTCAAGTTCTTTCACCATCATCGCCGACATGTGCAAAGTCTTCCTACTCAAAGCATCTGCAACCACATTAGCCTTACCGGGGGGGGGGGGGGGTAACTTAAATCAAAATAAAAATCCTTCAACATCTCTAAACATCTTCTGATGTCGCGATCGACCTAACGTCAAAAATTGTCTATAACTGCAAGTGCATAGCCTATCGCATAGTAATAAAAAGATGTCGAACCTACAAGGATTTTATAATCACTTTCGTGCTATAAAGAACGGCTATAATAACTAAGTAGGAAAGTTGTCACGAATTTTTTTTCTAAATTAAACTAAAGGGAAAAATTAATTAAAGTTTGAATTATAAGATAAGGCGGTCGGGATGCAACTTAGTAGACCTTAACGAATTAAACTAACACTATGCGCAAGAAATATTTTACTTAATTATTCTGTAGAAATTATCAGTTTAAAAACCCGCAACTCACACTCTCGTGGTCTTGTATTAGATTATATTCCTAAAGCCCTATGTCTGCTCTCGCTAGCCCATAAGTGTTTAACAATACTCTTTGGAAACTTAATAAAATCTAATCCAGTTCAAAGCGCTCTCGCTGTATTTAAATTGAATGCCTAACTTTAGCTATCCGGTTAAGAACCTCACACTCTCGTGGTCTTGATCTAACCTTTTTCTACTCTTTTTAGTCTCGTAAGAAAAATTATGGTTTTATAATTAAAAAGTCTCGGCCAGAAATTGAGTTGATTAAGACTTTTAACTTAGCATTAATTTAACCAGTTTTGGTTACGTTCATTACATACCGACGCTATTAATTTAGCTAGACATATTAACTGAAACGAAAAGACTATAAAATTTAATTAAACAAAACATAACCATAACTAATAAATAAAATTAAACAATAACAATTAAATTGAAATATATTAAAAACCTGGTACATAGTAGTTTTCCTCGTAGATCCCTCTTCCACAAACAAATGACGACAAGATTGGACTCTCGGAAATTTAATACAAACTCTGAGGCTAGAAACAAATAAACCTAAATCTAATGTAATAGCTTCCTAATATTGGAAACTATCACTTAAAAATGGTTGAATTCAAAAAGAGAATAAATGAACAATGTAGGAATTAAAGAAATAAGGTGCAAAATATTCTGGAATGAAATTGGCAGAGCTTCCGTAAAATTAAGCAATGAAACTCTCCCCTTTTGAAACTCTAGGTTTCCTCTATTTATAGAGCAAGAGGAATATGTAGGTTAGAGAAAATAATTGGTCTTTATTCAACCCACTTCTTGAGAAATTGTAGGGAGGCTTCAAGACTTTGTGTGATGCTTGCTGAGAAAAACAAGGAAAGTGGCGTAAACTGCTTCTGTTTGTTTCCACTAGTTTCTGGATTTGGGTCAATTGAAAGAACTGGGCTTGACGAGCGTAATATATTGGGTTTGGGCGTGTGACGGTCGTAATAGCTTCGTGACGATCGTAACACGCTAAAATGCGCATAACGGTCGTAATGGATGCGCGACGACCGTCACTGCAGCAAAATATGCAGATTTCTGTGTTTTGGCCTTTTCTTTGATTTTTCTTTTGTTTATTGCTTCATGCCTTCACTTAGCACATATTTGAGTTGACAAAAAATATACCTGCAATAAATGTGAAAACTCGGAAGAAACGGATGTTAATCGAATTAAAATGTATTGAAAACGGACTAAAAATACTACAAATATGCGATACAATTTCACATTATCAAACTCTCCCATACTTAAACCTTTGCTTTTCCTCAAGAAAAAATTCAGTAAGTGACCTAGACGAACTAAGTCGGATGCATAAATGCAACATATCCATGATTTTTGAAATAATAGCAGAGAAACATTAGTAGTTCAACCGATACCTAAATAAAACATTAACGATACATTAATGACACAAGCAACAAGCTATGTCGTGAACTTCCTATATAAAACGAGTTGTCCAACATTTCCATTATAACTTTACCTAGTGTCTTTTGTATCTATTTCGCCCGGTTTCGTTCTAGCGCAATCACATTAAGCCCTTTGCCTTTTCACGCACGTGGTGGAGTAACCGGTTAGTGACTTTGATTCCTTCTTTTACTTGGGGTTTGGTACACGAGTGTGGTAACCCTCTGCTTGTATCCAATTTGGAGGTTGTGGGGGATCGCGCATTCGCACGCCCTACCGAGTTCAGAACTAGATACCTCTGAACCAACCAACAGTGGATTCCTTCCTTCCTTGCTTATTTCATATACGTGTGGCCATACAGTTTTTGTGACTTTTTCAGCTTTATGGCCTTTTTCATACGAAGGATTTTTTTATGAGGAATCAAACACTTATATTCATTAGCTCTCCACTGGGTTTGTGTTAAGACGGTGCTAACTACTAGTAAAAACTACTAGGGGTTACTTTTAGAACTAAAACACGAGATATCGGTATAACGGTAAATGCAACGGATTTCGTTTAAGTAGGAAGTCCAAAGTGTCAAGACTGTATTGATCTTGTTTAAATTTTTCTTGGTTTCCTACTAAGGTTTCGTTAATATCAGATATGATGTGTTATGCATTGATTAAGCAAAATTTTGGTAAGGCTAAATAAATGGGAGAATGAGATCGAAAAACTCATATATCATATTTGATTATGCGGAACGGGAAAATAAGCGAAATAACATAAAATAGAAAGGTACCTCTCCCACACTATATCAGACATTTTCCTCAATGTTATGATATAAACAGGGAATTACAAAACCAAAGAAAATACGGGAAAGGGAAATATATGAAAATGAAAAACTAAAACTAGTACTAAAACTATGCCTATTGGAGATCAAGTCGACGACTTCTGGTGCATGCTCGACGGGAAGGAGTCGCTTCTTCATTAGTGTCGGGAGGGAGTAGTGAAGTGATATCCATGCGCAGGGAATTCATCTCGCTTAGCACATCCTGCATCCTTCTGTCCATAGATTCTTGATTTGTGAGGATTTGTGAATTCTGAGCAAAAAGGGCATCATACTGCTCCTTTTGTCGCCTCTCAAGTGCGGATGCCATTTGGTTTTGCTGATGGATGACTCTAAGGACATTCTCAATAGTGTAGTCATTTTCAGGATGTGGTATAAATGAGGATTTCGGGATATCGGCAGTAGATGCAGCTCCGTCCATCTCTTCTTCGACCTCGTCTACCGGTTCATTAGCATCATCATCATGAATGGGAATTCTCCCTTCTGGAGCAGCAGGACCAAAGAGCCAGTTGGCCCTGTTATCAGGATCGAAGTGGTCCCTGCAAGGCAAATTAATGCTGCGGAAAACTACATTCCGGATGACCGGATGAAATCTCCCGTCGTCGCGTTCATGAATAAGGTGCGCGACCTTGTAGTGATCTAAGGTCAGGTAGGATGGTGCCAACGAAGGTAGATTTTCCAGATTCTGATCCAAGTTCAGACCCTTAGAGAGAGAGAGAGGTGAAAATCCCTCCAAAGTAGAAAGGTTTGTTGCCTCATGCGTAAATGAACTAAATATGGTAAAGGAGAAATGGTGTGGCATTGATGGTGTCATCCTCCAAAGCATAGTGCATGAAGAAAAGCTCCTTTGAATTAAGCTTATGGTTGCTGTCCCGAGCGAAAATAGAGTTTCCCAGGATCCTGTTGAAGTAGCGAATGGCAGGGTTATGGATTAGGGTAGCATTGAGGTGATCAAATGCTGTGGGTGTCGGGTACACGGCGGTGCGCCTCATTGCCAGAATGGAAATCAAGTAATTAGGCAACCTCATCTTGAGAAAGCCGGTACTCGACATCAAACATAGGGAACGAAACGATGCCCGTGAGATGACTAGTTGCGCTGGATGGGGTAAAGTAGGAGAACGAACTCAGAAATTCCATTTTCAGAGTTTCTTAAGTTAGCTGAGGTGTGCTGCATAATTTCCATAATCCAACCTTACACAAAAGCTTCCAAACAGATTGAAAGAGACCCAAGGTTCTCAATCATTCTTCATCAATGTACCGAGTCAGTTGAGGATCTCGGCGTTGAAATTTTTCGAACCTTGAACGTTGTGTTTCGCCTAGGGTACCTTCTCTAAAGTTGAAGGTGGGATTTTGTCCTTTTTGATTGGCCATAGCATGCAAAGAGACTTGATGAGAGGATGGGTGTTTTGGAAATATGAAGAGTTGTGAGAAAGAGGTTCGGGTAAATAAAGGAATGGGATGGTGGGGTGGTTAGGTTTTATAAGGTTAATGGGAGTTGAAAGGAGTAAATGGTGGTAATGGAGGTTGAATTTTGTGGATGGAAGTTGAAAGAATCGTGGGAGATGAAAGGATAAAAAAGTGGGGAGGAATTTTGAAACTCACCAGCAGTTACAGAGAACGTGTACTCTGTAGATGTGACGCTCGTCGCAGGATCGTTACGTTCGTAATGCGGGTTTATGGGCGTTACGATCGTCATATGGGTATTACGACCGTTAGCGCTGCAAATTTTGGAACTTTTAGCAGAAGGGCAAGAATATCACAGTAATGCTATAACTATTTCAGGATTATTAAGAATTGGAACTAAGAGACAATTATAATGCACATTAAATACTGATAGCATTGGTTTATAATTTTAACATTACACCAGATTTCAATCAAACATCAATAGTAGTAATAAGTACTATTATGTAAAGAGACAGAATCAATTCAAATTCAAAATTACTAGCAGTGAATAACTATAAATCAAAACCGAATAGAACTTGCATTGAATTGAAATCGTCTTTGAACAGTAAACGAAAATTACATAAAATGAAAACTGATTGAAATAAATAAACTAATCAAACTGTAAAAAGCAGAATGAAATAAAATTGAAACTCCCTAGAAACAAAAACTGAAATAAATAAAAATGTTGAGCAATGTGATTTCTTCATCGGAGCTTTTTCTTGAGATCCTCTAAAACTGAATTCAAATGATAAAAGTGGTTTACTGTAATGTCAGTTAAGCCTATGATGTCTTGACGCAAACTTTTAACTTCATCCATTAATCCATTGATCTCTACTTGATAAATATCCAAAGTAGTTTGGATATTGTTCAGCTTTTCATTATACTCTCCTACTTATTTCTTAAGGACATCAGTATCCTCATCGATAAAGTTGGGTTCATAGTAATTAGGAGGAGTCTCGGGATCAACTTCAGTTTCTAACATCTCTTGATCAAAAGCTTGGTATCCTTGTGGTGTATCGGGTGTGGATGGAGGACTAGGTAGGTTAAGATCATAGAGCCAATTATCGCAATTATGGACACTAACTCTAGCATGGTTCGGAAGGGTAAATATGGTGATGACTTCATTCTTTATCAAGTAGTCAAAAGGAGTGCTTCCCAAGTTTCCTATGATACGCCTGTCGAAACAAAATTCCAAATTCATAGGACGGGTCGTACCGGAAGGTATGCACCTATTAAGTTGGTATCTGAGTCCAAGGGTGTCAGCAATCATAGTAATTAATCCTCCTACAATGACTGGGGCATCGGGGTCTTAATTAATGCGGGTAAAGGTGTTCATTAAGAATGGCACGACATTAACAGAGCGTCCTTGAGTCATAAAGTATAGAATACAAATCTCATCCTTAGAAACTAAAGTTCGATTCTCTTCCTTTCTGAATAGGGTATGTGCTAAAATCTTATGGAAATACCGGATAACAGGGTTATGTATTTCATTGTTATCCATGATGTCTGGTTCAGGGTGATAGTTTCCGGTTAATGTACCCCATAAATATTCTAGCTTAAAATCCATAAGTTCCAGTTGGGTTATGGTGAATGCAAATGGTCCACTAGGGAATCCTAGTATGCCAGCTAATTACTTATGGTTATAGGAAAACTCGATGCCAAATAATCTGAAACTGATAAATCCTTTTCTAGCACCGAATCCATGATCAGGTATATGCACTAAAGAACTCAAAAATTCAAAGGTAAGTTCGTGGTGAGTGACAAATCTAGACTTAATGTGAGATCTTTTCCATCCCAGCTGGTTAAACATGTATAAAACACTATCGGTGATGCCTAGTGTGTCCATTGTCTCATCATCATAATAGAGGGTCATAGCAAGATTTATTTGGGATAATTCTTCAAATTTCCTCCTTTGGTTTCTTCCTCAAAAGATGGTTTCCATAAAATTATGTGGTTGCGGTTCCATAACGAAAATCAAAGAGGTAGAAAGTAAATCGGGGGGAAAGAAGGCTAAGGTAGAAAAGACTGTTTTTAGAAATCCTGTAGCATATAAAGTTTTCAAACAAAACATAGAAAAAATTGAGAAATAAAAATGATGAAAACAATAGTAATAGAAAAAATAAACAGAATTAAATAAAATAAAACATTAAAGTGCGAAAAACAATATAATGGTGGGTTGCCTCCCACTAAGCACTGTTTTTAACGTCATGAGCCTGACGCAGTTCTTAGTAAAAATTTAGTCAGGGGAATTAGTGGGTAACTCAAAAAGTTTTAGACTATTAGCATACTCCCTATTTTTGATGTGATGGTATTGCTTTAATCGTTGTCCGTTTACTGTGAACGGTTCACTATTTTTACTCTTAATTTCTATTGCTCCGCTAGGAAACACTTTCGTAATTTCAAAAGGCATGGCCATCTAGATTTTAATTTTCCTGGGAATAGTCTAAGTCTAGAATTAAATAAATGTACGACGTCTCCCACACTAAATTCTTTTTTGGATAAACGCTTATCGTGCCATCTTTTGGTTCTTTCTTTGTATATTTTAGCGTTCTCGTAAGCGTCTAATCTTAATTCTTCCAGTTCGTTAAGATCGAGGACTCGTTTCTCTCCTGCAGATGTATAGTTTATGTTAAGCGTTTTAATTACCCAATAA
The DNA here is from genome assembly GCA_963966055.1 of Lathyrus aphaca. Lineage (NCBI taxonomy): Eukaryota > Viridiplantae > Streptophyta > Magnoliopsida > Fabales > Fabaceae > Lathyrus > Lathyrus aphaca. The sequence goes on from OZ014523.1 coordinate 144,429,415, forward strand.
GCTTTATGTTCTAATTCGACAGGGAGATGACAGGATTTTCTGTAAACTAGTTTGAAAGGTGTAGTTCCTATAGGTGTCTTATAGGCTGTCATATAAGCCCATAAAGCTTCATTAAGCTTAGATGACCAATCTTTCCTAGATATGGCGACAATTTTTTCGAGTATTTGCTTTATCTCTCTGTTTGAGACTTCGACCTGTCCACTTGTCTGTGGATGATACGGTGCTGCTACACAGTGTCTTACTCCATACTTAGATAGTAATTTATCGAATATTTTTGAAATGAAATATGAGCCACCGTCACTAATGACAAGTCTCGGTACACCAAATCTTGGAAAGATAATATTCTTGAAAAGCTTAATCACTACTCGCGTGTCATTTGTAGGAGAAGCTATAGCTTCAATCTACTTTGAAACATAGTCGGCAGCAACAAGTATGTACTTATTTACGAAAGAAGATGGGAAGGGTCCCATGAAATCAATTCCCCATACGTCAAAGACTTCTACTTCAAGTATTCCTCTTTGAGGCATTTCGTCGCGTCTTGAGATGTTACCAATACGTTGACAACGATCACATTTTATAACAGTGATGTGGACGTCTTTCCATAAATTAGGCCAGAATAACCTGACTTGTAAGATCTTAGCACAGGTCTTCGAGGTACTTGCAAGTCCACCATATGGAGATGAATGACATTGAGTAATAACACTTTCAATTTCTTCTTCGGGTATGCATCGACGAAAAATTCTGTCGGGTCCTCTCTTAAATAGTAAAGGCTCGTCCCAATAATAATATTTGAGATCGTGGAAGAAATTCTTTTTCTGTTGATACGTTAGATTCGGTGGAAGTATGCTTGCAGCAAGGTAGTTGACTATATCAGCATACCATGGCAATCCTGCTTTTGAATTGATCGCTTCCACAATTTCTTTGTTTTTTAATATTGTTGGCGCTAATTGAGCTATTTCACTTTTTATTTGTGCTAACAATTGTTCATAAGGGAAATCATCATTAATAGGCACTGGTTCAGGTCTAATATTTTCTAATCTCGGCAAGTGATATGCTACAACATTGTCTGTTCCTTTCTTAGCCTTAATTTCCAGATCAAATTCTTGTAACAATAGGATCCACCTTAGAAGTCTGGGTTTAGCATCCTTCTTGGTTAGAAGATATCTGATAGCAGCGTGATCCGTGTATATGACTATCTTTGCTCCTACTAGATAAGATCGGAATTTGTCGAGTGCGAAAACAACATCTAATAGCTTTTTCTCTGTTGTGGCGTAGTTCATTTGAGAAGAATCCAAGGTTCTACTGGCATAGTAAATCACATGGAATTTCTTATCCTTTCTTTGGCCTAGTACTGCGCCTACAGCGTAATCACTCGCATCACACATTATTTTGAATGGTAACCTCCAGTCAGGTGGTTGCATGATTGATGCAGTGATAAAGGCTGATTTCATAGTTTCAAACACTTCTAAACACTTGTCATTAATAAACCTATTAAAGGTTAAGTGATTTTTGAGAAATCTTTTATAAATCTCCGGTAGAAACCGGCGTGGCCTAAGAAACTTTGTATTTCTCGTACGGTCTTAGGTGGTTGAAGGTCTTTTATAACTTCTATTTTAGCTTTATCAACTTCTATTCCTTTGTCATAAATTACATGTCCTAGTACGATTCCTTGTCTGACCATGAAAAGGCATTTTTCCCAATTAAGCACCAGATTTACCTTCACACATCTTTCTAGTACCATTTCTGAAACGATGGATCGGGTGGATCGGTTGTGTGGTGCTGAGATGCACGACTTATAGTGTGCAACATACAAGGCTTGCTTTTGGGTGTATTGGAATGGAGCAATGATAATTGAGGGATCCTAATGTCACATAAAAATATATTTATTTATTTATTTGAAATTCTTTGATTTTGAGTCGAATAACTCCTTTTCTTTATTTTTGAAAATTGGTCATCTAACGCTTCATTTTATCTTTTTCTATCCTAATTATAGGTATCACATACAAAGTTCTAACTATTACATCACAAAGTATAAACCACAAAAATCTAATTGAGGCATAATAATAAAAATATAGTCCAAATCCATAAGCGAATCCTCGAAAAATACCTTGCACAAAAAGAATATGTGATTAAATGAAATGAAGATAAGTATGCAACAATATGTCGAAAATGAGTTAAGATAACAAAAAGTTGCAAGAATTTCCAAAGCATATAAGGCATAAAACCGAAATAACGACTAATCGCTTCATGGAAACGCATTTGAACGGTTTCTAAGCCTAAGTCCTAAAACTAAAGGATCTCACATGATATCAACATTCTACAATCAGTAGCTAAACCACACTAAGGCCTTCTATTATTCTAAGATCAAGCCTAATTAATCTATGTCCTAATGCACCATAAAATCTTAAGCTAAACTAGATGGATTTACAATGGAAAAGTTGAATGAGATCAAGGCACTGAAAAATAGCAAAAATCCTGGAAAAAATATGAAATTAATTCTCTAGGGTCCCTAACCTGACTATACTATTGTGTTAAAAATTCTCCTAAAAATTCATAACCTAACTATGTCAAATGGTCACTTAAATCTATCTAAGATTCAATCATAATTTTACACAAACCACACTACCAAAACAGTGGATAAAATGGCCTAAAAAATACACCAAAAATATTTCCAGGTACTACTATTAGCCCTCTAATAATAGCAAAATGAATGGGACCAAAATCATACAGGAAGTGGGAGAAATAAAATGTACAAAATAAAGTGTTCATGAAAGAATTCAATATAACACTAATTAAATGGAAAATCGAAATTAAATTGAAAAATGGCCAAAATCAGAAAGTAAAAATGTAGAAAATTTCTAAAATGAGTTAAAAGGTTACTATAATTTTTGGGGAATTTTATTAGGCTTTTTGGTATTTTTTATGAATTAAAATTGAACAAGTATTAAAACAGAAAATAATATAATTAGAAAGAAAATAGAGGGGGGAAGAAAGTAATTTTTCAAGTTAAAAAAAAACGGGCTTTTAATTGAGGGGTGTAGAAAGCATTCGAGTTTAAGGCCCAATTCGCTGGGAGCTGAGAGTGTATGGCATCTACGACGGTCCTTCAGTCAACTCCGTTGACTCATCCTGGTTCATTGGATCAAGGGACTAGCACCTGATGATATTATGATCGCCTATGATGAGGGGTACACAATTATTATGGTGGCATAACATTCATGGGAACCAAATTTTGTGGTCCTACCAGACGGTGACAAGTGTCACCGCCGGAGTGGACCACCATTGGAAATCTTATCCTCCTATCTTTGGAAATCAGAACGTGATTAATTGGGGATTAGTGGAGTTTTATAATTGATTAATTGTTTTTACTTTTAATCACTCATCATTCTTCATTAATTTTCTTTGATTTCCATTAAGCTCATAAATCTAAACAAACAAATTACAAACTCTGAATACCTAAAATCCAAACAAAAAGAGGGATAGAAAAAAAACCCTAGGTTCCTCCCCTTTCGTGGCGGCCTCTTCTTCCTCTTCTTCCTGAAATCGCCGTCGTGCAGAACCACCACGAAACTCTCCCCCTCTCTGCGACATCAACAAAACCTAATCTAAAACTCCACAAACCTAACCCTACTTTCCATCATCACTTCGAATCCGAAAACAAGAAATTCTAAAATCTAATGAAAGAAGAACAAAATGGCATAATCGAACATCACAACATGACAAGCAAAAACATCTCAACGAGGGCTTGGATTCGTACCTTATCAATCGGAGATGAGCAGGATGAAATCTCGGTAAGACAACTTCGGTTTATCCTTGAATCTCTCCTCTTTTCGTTGCGAATTCTATTATGTTCTCTTTGTAGATCGATTATGTTGATGAAGATTTGCAATGATCAAAATTTATAATCGACGTTATTGTATTCTTCACAGGTATATGTTGCTTTGATGATGAAGTGAGTTCGTTGAAAAATAAGGATGCGACGATGACGATGATGAACCATTGATGAAGATAATAGCAATTTGTTGAAGGTGAAGTTCTGCGAAGTTGAAGATTGTTGAATATTGATGAGGTTCGGAAGTAAGTGATCGAACGTGCTGATGATGAAGAAACCGCAAGGAGCACAAATGGAGGTATGTGAATCTACACTTTCTCAGATTTCCAATTCGATTTCTCTTCCACTTATCTCCTGCGTATCAATTCTAATTCGTATTTTAACGAATTTGTGAAGAAACAATGAAGGTTGATGAAGTTGTTAACTTTGTTGCAGGATTAATGGTGATGGTGTGATGTTGAAGATTGGGATTGAATCGGAATGAAGGTGATGAAAAGGTGGAATTGCGAAGAAAGTTGAAGAAGATGAAGGGGATTGCAGAAAATGGTGCAGATCTAAAAATCGAGAATGAGGAAGGTTCTCCAAACCCCCCCCCCAGCATGAATGAAGAAGGACCAACTTTATAGATGAAGTCAGAAGATGATTTTGAAACCTCCCTGGTAAAAGTTAGTTAGAAATTCTGTTTGATCTGTTAGAGTTTGTTAATGGTTTTTTCAACTGATTTTATTACTGAAAAAGTGTATTGAACTTCTGTTATATGATTTCACTTGATTATTTAGTTTCTGACTTTTTCTTGATTGTGTTAATGTTCAGAATAATGGAGGGTGGGGAGGATTGAAGAATGTTTTATGATGATGCGGATTTAACTTACAGGTTATTCGGTGACCTCATGAAATGTGCGGGATTGGTTGAAACATAGAATCCAAACAAAGACGATGAGGCGGTTCACAGTTGTTGCTAAGTTTCACTAATCTTCGATGAACTCCAACGACATCTCTAACTTTGAGCAATGAAAACGGTCCCGGTATGCACACTATCACAATTTTATTTTAGTTTCCCTTTTTTTTCCTCGTCTCTCTCAGGCCCTCTACATTCTTGTTGCGATAACTTATTGTATCGACACGTGATTGTTCTGATTCATGGCTATGCTCTGCTGTTGATATTTGCAGGTTATGGCGACGATGGAGCTTTGGACTGGCTATTGAAATTGGAACCGCAAGTGTGGTTGATGTTGTTGCGGATTACGTTAAAGTTGATTAAAGTGTGAGAAGTGAGGATCAAATTTAGTCGGAGAATGAAGTTGAGAGTTCTGATTATGCTTTTTTTCTGTTACAGAAAATTGAGAGGGTTTTACCATTGCAGAAGTTTCATTCATGTTTTCGGTTATTGAAACTCTGTTATGAGGAATGGAGAATTTGTTAAGTTTCTGTCATTGTCTTCGTTATTGCGTCTGTATTTTGCCTTTAGCTTTTAACTTAGACTCTTTGTAGTACATGTAAGACCTTTATATGAAATATCAATGTCAAAAATCTTTCCAATTAAGTTGTGTACTTGCTTCTAATGAGCTTCTAGTTCTATGGTTGTGATAGCTGCAAGTGGGATCACGTTTGGACGACTTGGCTACTAACGGATGTAAATCGTTTACTCCATAACAAACTTCTTTCTTTCTTTAAATTCATATTCTATTATAAATTAAGATAAACAAAAGACCAATGGGACTTATAACATAAGCCATGAGTTTAAAATGTGAAATAAAACTTGGAATTGGATTAAATTTTGGTTTAATGGATTTATGTTTAATAAAATGAATAATGGATGTGAGAAATGGTTTAAATAATGGATCAGAGGAGTTGGAATTTTGGATTAGTAATTATGATAAGTCTTGGATGACTTTGAATGACGATGATGTATGTCTCAAACTCCGAATGCCTTCCCTTTTGCAAAATCCACACAAACCTTCTTCTCCCTTTGTACGCTTAAGTCTTGCTCCATAATTTGAACAAATCAAACACGTGGTATCAAGTAATCACTCGAAAGAATGCTCCTCAACAATGAATCCACCACTTCAATCCTTGAATCCATCTCAACTTACATTAAAAACAACAAGTAATTGAGAGAATAGGATGCCTTGATCACAATGAATCCTGATCTCCAATCTTAATCACAAATCCCAGAAGAAACCAAAAATCCATTTGAAAGAGGATGAGACTTTGATCTTCTGCTCAAACAATACGATCTTTTTTCTTATGGATGGCCTCCTTGCATTGCAATCTCTTTGAACTAACTATTTCAGTTACCATGAGCACATCTGTATCTCTTCCACAATTTACGCTTTGACTAATAATGAAACTCTTCAGGTGATGAGGTGCATTGATGGAGACATTAGGGAAATAAACCATTTGTCATACCCAATGAACCATACTTCCAAAATAGAGAAGCCACGGGGCGTTACAAACCATACTTCTCCACAACCACTGGTCCAAATAACAAACATATGACAATGGATGTATGAGGTGTTATATGCGATCTAATGGATGATGCATATGAAGGCGAACATAAAGTAGTTAGATGATAATAAATAATAAGGGCAAATTTTGGGGTGTTACAGTACTGAATGTCATATTCTGTTAGAATCATTTGCCATCTTGCAACCCTTCCGGTAAGTGCTAGCTTCTCAAATATGTACTTGACTGGGTCTATCTTTGAGATCAATAAGGTAGTATGAGTAAACATATACTGTCTTATTCGGCGAGCAGCCCACACTAAAGCACATCAAGTTTTCTCGAGCTGTGAATAACGTTGTTCACAGTCGGTAAACGTTTTGCTTAGGTAGTTTATTGCATACTCTTTTCGACCAGACTCGTCATGCTGGCCCAACACACACCCCATCGACTCTTCTAATACTGTCAGATACATGATTACAGGTCTTCCTTCGATAGTAGGCATGATAATTGGAGGTTCTTGCAGATATTCTTTGATCCTGTCAAAAGCTCTCGGACAGTCATTATTCCACCTGACTGTTTGTTCCTTTCTTAACAACTTGAACAAGGGTTCGCAGGTTGCAGTGAGATGAGATATGAACCTTGAGATGTAGTTCAATCTACCTAGGAACCCTCAAACTTCTTTCTCAGTCTTAGGTGCAGGCATCTCCTGAATAGCTTTCACTTTGTCGGGATCAACCTCAATTCCTTTTTCACTTACAATAAAACCCAGCAGCTTACCAGAACGTACCCCGAATGTGTATTTGTTGGGGTTCAACTTCAATTGATACTTTCTCAGACGCTTGAACAGTTTCAGTAGATTCACCAAATGATCTTCTTCTGTAAGGGACTTGGCAATCATATCACCCACATAGCACTCGATTTCTTTGTGGATCATATCGTGGAATAATGTTACCATAGCCCGTTAATATGTTGCACCGACGTTCTTCAGACCAAATGGCATTACCTTGTAGCAGAACGTGCCCCAAGGTGTGATGAAAGTTGTCTTCTCCATGTCTTCAGGTGACATCTTAACCTGATTGTATCCAGAAAATCCATCCATAAAAGAAAATACCGAGAACTGAGTCGTGTTATCCACCAATACATCAATGTGAAGTAATGGGAAATCATCCTTCGGGCTAGCTCTGTTCAGGTCCCGGTAATCCACACACATACGCACCTTTCCATCCTTCTTAGGTATGGGTACAATGTTAGCAACCCACGGCGGGTAACTAGTTACAGCAAGAAAACCGGCGTCCCACTACTTTTGTACTTCTTCTTTAATTTTCATGGCTATATCTGGGCGAGTACGACGCAACTTCTGTTTGACTGGCGGACAATCTTCTTTCAGTGGAAATCTGTGCATGACAATATCTGTATCTAGACCTGGCATATCTTGATAGGACCAAGCAAAGACGTCGACATATTCCCGAAGCATATTGATGAGCTGTTCTTTCACTAGAGCTTGCAGACTAGCCCCGATCTTCACCTCTTTCACATCTTTCTCGGTACCAAGATTGATGGTTTCAACCTCCTCTTGATGAGGAGTAATCACTTTTTCCTCTTGTCTCAACTACCTAGCCAACTCTTCAGGAAAATCATAGTCTTCATCAACCCCTTCATCTGCTTGATTAATTGGATTGTCGAAGTCATACAAGATCATAACAGTGTTGTTGTCGGTGCAATATGGAGGATTATCTCTGCAAGGGTTGGGATTTGTTCATTTTAGTGATTGATTTTATTTTATTTAAAAAAAAGTGTGGATGGAGTTATTATTGAAAAACATTGCCATTTATTGTTTTGTGCGAAATAACAAAAATGAAAAACAGTGAGCGAAAAGATCGTTTGCAAAAGATGTCCATTTGTTCATTAATCATTCATTTGCACCAAATACAAGTATGGCCCTATTACAAAATGAGTCCTAACACCTTGGGCAAGATGCAGGACTTGATGCATGCTTAAACAGGAAATAATAATTACTCTGCAGAAGTAATCCTTATAATTTCTTGGGAAGACCAGTTGAGGACTTGCTGGCCTGGGACCCTTGGATGAATCCAGCTTTCTAGGTTGAAGTCACTTTCAGCCTTGTCTTCCACATTGTTGATTGCATCTGGGGTTAACATTCCCCCACTGATAAACTTGGAAGCTTTAGCAGCCTCCTCTTGGACCTGTCGGGATGGTTTGTAACCCAACCCGAACTTGTCTTCCTTGATCTGAACTTGCAGCAGCTTGCCCCAGTCCTGGGCATTCCCGTCTTCAACAACCTTCCGAGCTTGCTTATAAGAGGAGATCGAAGTACCAAACACTTCAGTTGTTGCTTCATTGACGTTGAAGGCCTCAAACCCTTGGCTCATTGTCTCATGGATCTCTCCGTCTATCTCAATATACTTGTAAATAGCTAGATGACTGACGAAGATATCCTCCTCCCCACAGATTGTGATGACTTGGCCCTCCCATTCGTATTTTAACTTCTGGTGAAGGGTCGACATTACGGCTCCAGCGACGTGAATCCAAGGCCAACCGAACAAACAACTATAGGCAGGCTGAATGTCCATCACGTAGAAGATAGTTTTGAAGATCTGTGTGCCAATCACCACAGGCAGCTCAATTTCCCCAAGAACCTATCTTTTAGAAGCGTCAAAGGCTCTCATAACCAGGTTACTTAGACGCAGTGCAAGACCATCATATTCCATCTTGACCAAGGCTTTCTTTGGAAGAACATTGAGAGAAGACCCAGTGTCAACCAAGACATGAGAGAGAACAACACCTTTACACTCCAAGGTGATATGCAAAGCCTTATTATGGTTACGGCCCTCCGTAGTTAGACCAACATCAATAAAACCTAGCCCATGGCTAGTATTGACATTTGAAACCATTGTTTCTAGTTGATTAACTATAATCTCTTCTGGCACGTAAGCTGCGTGCAGGACTTTGAGAAATGCATTCCTGTGAGCTTCGGAACACATTAGCAGTGATAGGATAGAGATTTTGGAGGGTGTCTGATGGAGCTGGTCCACAACCTTATAGTCACTCTTCTTGATTATTCTCATGAACTTGTCTACATCCTAGTCAAAGGATGTCTTCTGAGTTTCCTTGGTGATAAGCTCTTCAGGCACCACACTCTTGCCTTTAGCCTTGGCAGCAGCTTCTGCTTCAGCATTAGTTCTTTGGAATTGTGAGGCAAAGAGACGTCTACTTCGAGTGAAGCCTCCGCCTCCCCCCACATTATCAATCCGTGGTGTAGAAATGTCAAGAGTGACTTTCTTTCCGTCGCAATACAAATCTGAGCCGTAGTGCCAAGGTACGACATTACTGCTATCATATGGAACTAGTCATGGTACCGTGATAGTAACCAGACTGGTTGCTACAGAAGAAGGAATTGAGACAGTCTGAGGTTCATAATAAATTGTAACAGGAGGTCTGACCGGGGATGGTGCTGGTGATGAAGGTTGCTGATGTTAATGGAGATGTTGTTGTGAGTTGTAGAAAGAATCTGGAACGTGGATTGTTGCCAGATCATAGTAAATAGTAACTGTGGAAATGTCTTCATTGATGGTTGTTGTTGTTGTAGAAGGATATGTTTAACTGATATTTGTTAAAGTTGAAGAAGGGAAGGTTGTTGATGTTGTAGAAGAATTTGTTGGAATGATTGTTGTTGAAGTTGTATTAGTGATATCTGTTACATCTGATGGAATGACATGTGCTGAAGTTGTAGAAGGAATGGTTGTTGATGTTGTAGGATCTAGAATTGTTGAATTGATCTGTAAGGTGCCTTACTTGATAAGATTATTGATACCGGTCTTCAAATCTGCACAACCGTTGATAGAAGTCTTGCAAGCTTTGCAGTGGGCCTCACAACCTGGGAACACTTGGCATTTCAAAAGCTGGACTTTAACCTCAGCCAGAGGTATTTGAATGCTTGTAACACTGTCAATTAGGTTCATTGGTTGATCCTCCTCAATGGCATTTATCCTAGGCCCACCATGGCTAGGCATAGGATTCTTGGTAACACTTGGAGGTGGTGCAAAGTTAATTGCCTTAGAATCAATCAAATCCTGAACCTTCATATGCAAGGCTCTGCATTTCTCTGTCGTATGGCCAGGTGCATTTGAGTGGAAGGCACACCGGGCATTAACATCATAGTTTCTTGGAAGATTCTAGGGATCTTGTGGAGCCAGAGTCCTTAATTCGATCAGATTGAGCTTTAATAATTGTGGAAGTAAGGAAGCATAGGGCATCGGAATGGGATCGATAACCACATGTTTGTTGTAAGATCTCTGTTGAGGAAATTGTTGTTGCGGTGGGAAGTGTTGTGGTTGTGGAGGATACTGTTGTTGAGGTGCTGGAGCTGGAATTGTGACAGCAGCTACTGATCTTGGCATGTACTGAGGTCTACCTCCGCCCATATGCACTGAGTTGGTCTCACCTGTCCTACGAGGTCCTGCGAAAGGTTTCCTTGTATTGCTGGAACTAGCACTGTTGTCTGGAATTTTGCCCATCTTTAAAAGACTCTCAATTCTCTCCAAAGCTGGTGGACGAGAAATCAGCAAGTCTGTCAATGTATGTCCCCTGTAGGGTGTTCATAAACATGTCAGCCATTTCTCTCTCAAACATTGGAGGTTGGACAACAGTAGCAAGCTGTCTCCATCTTTGGGCATATTCCCTGAAGCTTTCTCTTGGTGATTGAGACATACCCATCAGGAGGGTCCTGTTGGGAGCCATGTCCAAATTATACTGATACTGGCGTATGAAAGCCTCGGCCAAATTCTTCCAGTTTCTGATTGTTGCTCTGGACAGGTGAGAGTACCATTCACGGGATTCCCCGGTCATACTGTCTTTAAAGTAGAACATCCATAAATTTTCGTCCATGGTATAAGCTTTCAGTCTCCCCAGAAAAGACCGCAGGTGAGTACGTGGACAAGAGGTACCATTATATCTCTCAAAGCATGGAGGCTTGAATTTGTGAGGAATCCTGACTCCTTCAACTAGACCCATGTCCATTACATCGAATCCCAAAGAGTTTTGGGACTCCAGAGATCTCAGATTCTCCGCTATTTCGTCCAGACGATGATCATATGCTTCATCCCCATCACCAATTACTGTAAATTGTTCCTCTTGAGGGTCCTCTTGCAAGGCACGACTTCCAGTGTTTCCCTGAGTATTTCTGATAGCATTGACTTCAGGATTGAGATAAGGCCCAAACTCTGGCGCATCTGTTCGTGGCTGCCCATGATCATTGTTACTAGTACCTCCTGTACCTGGATGATTCTCTTCTGGAGTTTGCCGCTCGACTAACTCTCTTAATCTTTCTTGGCTCTGAGCCAACCCAGTCATCACTGCCATGAACTGGTTCATTTGAGCCCTCATCTCAGTTCTCTCATTAGCCATCTGAGTTCTTACGTCAGTCAAATCTTGTTGAACTTGGTCCATCTGTAAGCTCGGAAGGTTGTTTCTTGTAGGATACCGGTGAACTCTGTTGATGGGGAAGACCCTCCTACGAGCAATGTTTCCTGAAACAATAGCAAAGTGAGAAAACAACAACAAAAACCTACAAAACAAAGAATGAGGTTAGTATGCAATGCAATATGTCTATTTGTCTTCCAAGGGTATCCAATTTGGTTCTTTGGTTTTGACCTTACGGACCTCTAGGAATGAAGATGATGAAGAGGAATTAAAGCGCATCATAAAATCCAAGTAATACATAAACCATATATTACAAATGCAAAAGATACATAGTTTATGATTACAACAAGTTCCCATGGTGTGTCAAAATACAATCAATCCAAGAAATACAACAGAATCACCATGAGAAATAAAGTGCAACCAAAATAAAATACAAGTACAAAGAAATCAAACATCCAGTCCAAAGTCATCCTCCTTGACTTCCTTCAGGAGAGCATCAGTCACTGGTCCAACTGAATGCTCTGTGATGGTCCTGATAAGAAGGTTCCTGGTGGCAATGGCACTTGTCAACTTCCGGTACTTGTCTTGGTCCTTTTATCTCTCCAACCCTGCCCAGAGTTTCAACTCGGAGATTTCCTTCTGTGCTGCTAACAAGGCTTCTTGACTCTTCTTCTCATTAGCTTCCAATTACTCTATCGTAGCATGTGTCTTATGATCTTCTTGCAAATGAGCCTCAGTAATTCTGATCCAACTAGCCTGACTTTGATCTAGGTAATGCTCAGCTCTAGATTTCTGAATCTTAGCTTCTTTGCAAGCATTCTTAAATACCAATTCCCCTGCTCGGGCTTTTCTGATGAAGTCCTCTGTCTTTTCTATCTTGGTCACATGCTCGATCCAGAGCTTCTCTAACCTCTCATTGTCCAGACGACTATCATTCCTCTCCCAGAGGGTCTTCTTTAGAGCTTCAGAAAGCTGAGTATTCCTCTCTTTCAACTTCTCAAACTCCTCTAAACTGACTGTAGCTACATGCTCTACTGCTGATTGCCCTGGCACATCTTCCAGAGTGAATGGCATGTGGGTGATTTGTCCTCTGATGCGAGACCAATCAATGTACTGAGCTGAAGCTCTGTGTTGCACCCTAATTTTTTCCCTAAGCTTTCTTCACATTTCATCTGCATCTTGCATACAAACAAGATCGCACTGGTTGCCCGGTTCTTCTCGGGTTAGGATTATGCCTCGTAGGGGATCACCGTTGTCTTTAATTACTTTATTTGTCTATGTTTATTAACCATTAATCAAAATCCAAAAAAAATATTTTTGTTTCCTTCTGCTAACCTTTTTTTTCCAGGAAGAAGAGCCATGTGAAAATACCAAAAATATAACAGTCCTGCAGCTCGAGTGAAATTTCACAGAAAAAAGTCGAAGTGAATCCGCAAATAATTCTTTGATCAAGGATTTCCCGAGTTAATTGATTCATTTAAAGAATTTCCAAGGATCATGTGTTCATTTCTTCGACGAACTACCAGAATCGGGTCGCAAAACCAAGCAATCACATTTGAATAAAATATTCAAATTTTAGCTTGGTTAACCGGTTAACCAAATACGTTAACCGGTTAACCAGTGCGAAATTTGAATATTTTATTCAAATTCAGCACCATTTGATCATTGATTTAATTGGAATATTCTAGATCCATTGGTTTCCGATTTCTCTACATCACTTTGATCATTTCCTACCATAAACCCTCACTAATCACCACTCTTTTCCATTTCCCACCAAATTTTCAATTACCAAACCTAAATTTAAATTACCAAAGCAAGCTCCATTCCACCAAATTTCCATACCTAAGGCCTTTAAATAGGATCACAATTTCATTCATTTGACAAGCTTTAGAGAGCCAAATTCACCTTGCAAAAATTTCTACAAGCTTTTGATAGCCACAAAACCTCTTGCAAAATACTCCCCCAACACCAAAATTCTCCCAAAGCTCATATTTCTTTCTTTTGAAGTTATCAAGAATTCACATTGAATTCTTGATTAACTTGAGCTAAACCTTCATCCTTTCATTCTCTTGTTCCTCATTTGTAGTAGATCTAGCTTGGTTTGGTTCAATTTGAAGAAGTGACTTTGGTAATTCCTCTCCTTCCACAAACCCATACTCACCATCAACCATTCAAGATGTAGATCTTTGGTTCCTTTAATTTTAGATCCTTTGGATCTTTATTTGTTGTTTGATTGCAGGGATTCCACTGTATTTTGGTTTTAAAATTCGTGCAAATTCAGATCATGATCATTAAACGTTTTGAGAGAATTTTGAAAATGGATCAATGCTGATTTTCTGCATTTTTTCTGCTGTTGCTTCAGCGTTAACCGATTAACCATATGCATTAACCGATTAACGCAAGTCAGAATTGACTTTTTGGCTTGTTTAAAGCCTCTTTTTGGTTCCTCTTTCTTCTCCTTCTTCCTCCTTTTATTTTTTACCTTGAGAAGCATTTTTGGGATAAATTTCTCTTTAAATTCAATGGACTTTGGGTGTTGATTAGAGTAGTTAATGTTCATTAATTCAAAACTACCTTTAAGTGGATTATTTAATCCATTTAAGGTACTTTGCATTAGTGATACATTTTCATACTTGAATCCACCAAGATGAGTGATTGAGCTTAAAGATGTAAGAGTACCATAAATGCAACTCAATTTGGTTTTCATCTTTAGTTTTGTGCGATATCGTGTCCGGATAATGATTTACATATCGATTATCTAGCATGCATTAGCACTAACATTATGCACCTTAATTGGTGGTGTCCGGCCTCATTTGTAGGGTAATTACTTCATAAATTACTTCGTAAATTACTTGGCGATTTCTTAACATAGACCTAAATGTGTCCCGACTTTGGAATAAAAATCTAATTGGGTACTTGCACTTTCGTGGACCGGATCTCTTGTTGATCGCGTAATCCCAAAGTGGTTAATCATATTGCATCAAGAATTGAGAATTATGAATATTTGATGCGTAGGTGCTTTGGGTTTCCCAATCGCCTTTCAAATTTCATTGAATTCGATTCGGTTTGCCTTGATTAATCGCTATAGTGTAAGATGCTAAGCGGATCCGGTTGCCTTCGATTTTGGTCACTTTTCCTTCTTGGTTGTGGTTGATTAAGTTCACCATACCATTATTATGTAAATATTATTATACTATTATTACTATTAATATTTTAGATTCTTGCATTTTTATTTCTTTTGTTACTAACATTTAATTTCTTGCACTTTTATTGCCTTTATTCTATTTTTCTTTACTCATCCATATCATGTTTATTATTTGCTCTTATTATTATTGATTGATTTTCCATTTGTCCATTTGGACACAAAAACATTAATAAAGGATTAAATCTCTAAAAAACTTGTGACTTTAATTTGTGGACTTTTGGTTACTATCCTTAGCATTTAGAGTGGAGATTTGGACTTAGATTCTTAGGACACCTCCTTTGCCTTGATCTTCGAAAAGTTGGATTTAGCCTTTATTTGGCCATTTGCTAGCTTATAAGGATGGAACTCTTTTGCTCATAATTTGGAATATCATCAAGTTTGGTTAGATCTTTCTTCCCTTATCTCTTTATTTTCTTTTTTAGGATAGTCCCTTCATCTCCTCCCATTCTTCAATTTTCAAAACCTTCTCCCTTTTTCAAAGGATTCTTTCTTTTTAAATCACCACCTCTTTAATAATCAAAAACCTTGACTTTTGTCAAGCGGCTTTTTTTACTTCTTTCTCTTCTTTTTAAAATAAAAAAAATCAATGAATCTAATCATGTTGACCTTAATTCAAAAAAAATAAAAAAATCAAACTCATTCAATTTGTTTTGTGCCTTTGTGCACTTTTGTTTATTTTCTTTTAAAAAGTGTGAATTACGAGTCATTATTCTTTAGTCGGGTGTAAGTTTCTCAATCTCCATGGTTGTAGTTTGATGTAATTGAGTCTCTTGTCATTCGTGGGGGGTTTAGTGGCATACTCGTTGATTTTATCCGAGTTGGCGCCCTCCCCATAATGATGTATGAGTCCATGCCTTCATTCTCATGGTAGATTTGTTTGGCTATCCACTTGAAGATGACAAATTCTCTTCACTTAATAAAATGAATCATAACCCACCCATTTCACTATTTGTACCACGAACTACGAGGTTTTGATCTTGCACTGCACTTTGTGGGTACGTAGGCATGAGACGTTCGTCTCTTCAAACACAAAAATATTAAAAAATAATTCTTTTCTCATCCCTCCACTCACATTTTACAAACCATTTTCAAACAAAAAGCAGTAAATTTTTAAAAGGGCTCCCGTGGAGTACCACAGACATTTTGGGTGCGTAAAACCTTCCCATTGTGTAACCTATCCCCTTACCTGTTTCTCTGTTGTGTTTCTTTAGCTTTTTGCTTTTAGATTCATTAGGTTTTATTCGCTCTTTTTTCCCTTTCCTCTTGGAATAAAATAAAAGCGCGGTGGCGACTCTGTTTACCTTGAGTTAAGTTAGCTAATAACTTACACTCATGATATTACCGCTACACTATGTTGTTACACTTGCCAAGAATAGAAATCCCTTTTGTCTGTATGTTATCCCAAGCCCAGGCTGTTTGTCGGATGATGGCATGATTATTCTGAACATCACAGTAAAAGGTCTCTGCTAAATCATGCTCTATTGGTGGATGTACTAAGGCATACCCTAATTTCCTTTTGAAAAGCAAAGGATTGTAGTTGATGCCACCCTTCACTCCAATAAGAGGTACATTGGGATACTGCCCACAGCTTGTAATTATGTCCCTACCCTTGGTGCTCTGAGTACACCACCTGATGTCTTCTGAAGTGAGAGCAATCATTCTCTTAGCCCAATTTCTTGACTGATGAGGATTCTGGAAAGCTTCTGTCTTTGGCAGGTGTCTCAATAACCAACAGTAGAAGAAAGGTGCACAACATCTTACTAGTCTTCCCCTCTGCTTCTCATTTCTCTGATGCACTGAGTAATAGAAATCCCCTAGCAAGGTAGGAACTGGATTCTTCAGCAGGAAGAGATGAATAGCACTCTTGCTTACAAACTTAGGCTCGTCTGCAAACATGATGATTCCATATATACTAAGAGCCAGGAGAGCACAAACAATTTCCCACTTCCCAACTGCATCATGACTGGTGGCCTGGGTAATCAAGAAGTCCAAATGGAGGCATGGGATTCCAGCCTTGGTGGTCATATGATGATCAATGATGGTGGTTTCCAAATGTAGAGCCTTAGTTATGTCTTCATTCCTAGTAGCAGTCATCTCAGGGTTGAAAGGTATTCCTCTCCTGATAGGGACACCCAACAACATGGAAAACTCCTCCAATAAAGGACCCATCTGAAAGTTTGGGAAAGTGAAACATCTGAGAGGAGAGTTGTAGAACTGAAGGAAAGTATGAATCATGCTCCTCTGGGATGCATCCAAGTCCATGATCATGTCCAAAATAGAACCATAATGTTCCTTGAATAAAGGGACATGATCAGGAGTGATAAGTGCCTGAATATGCCTGAGTTTGCTAGAGAGGGATCAAAGAAATGGTATGTGATATTGCTCTTCCGGGATGAGTCCATACCGACAATGGATGCTGATGAAGATAACTTAGGAGAAATACTGATGAAGACAACTGGAGAAGATATCAACTGAAGAAGATCTCCGAGGAAGATAACTGATGAAGATGGCTGAGCAGAAGAATAGTCAAAACCAAACCAAAGATGATGTGGATACCCTGTAAAACAAATAGACAAATGTTAAAATGATGCAAAATGATGTATGCAGAATGACATGCAAGGGTTTGTGATCAGGTGCTGGATTTTCCATTTGTTTTGATAGGGTCCATGTGTGTTCATAAGTCCAGATGAAGGCTAGAGAACCAGTAACCAGGTGGGGGACACAAATAAAGAGTCACAAGTCCATGGTTTCATAGAATCAGTCCAAAAATAGTGTGACCTTAAAAAACAATATCAGTAACAGGGTATGATGAGGCCAAGGGTTCCTGCAAACCTGTAAACATCCCAACCCACTCACATGTATTGTTCTAGAACAAGGATCCTCAGACTTGGATTTATTATGAGAAGTGTAAACACTTCTAACCCGGAGGTACTGTGTTTACATTAATCATAAATAATCCTCCTCTAATTCACTTCAGATGCTGAAGGTCATCCAGACTTAACAGGCTTCCCAGATAGCCCTAGCACTACAAGAAATCCATAGGACAAAGTTCTCAAGAAGAAACCCATGTCTGAACTGTGTTTCATATTCCCGCACCAGACCGAAATGGAATGGGAAAGAATATGAAGCCACTCTAATCCTATGTGTCACTCAGGCTCCCGGTGTGGAACCTTACTCACTGAGATACCCCTCCCACCAAGGCAAAACAACAAATCCAGCACATGATATGATGATAATAATATGAAATGCATAAAAAAGTAAATGAAAGCGACAAATAAATGCAGTAAATAAAGTTGTACAGAAAGTAATAAATAAAGCAAAAATGAAAGCACATACAACACATAACACCCCCATAAACACAAATCAAACAAGCGCTAGGAGAAACCCACAGAAAGAACCAGAAACCCTGGTTGCAAAGATCATACATCCCCAACAGAACCATGTAGTCACTCTTCTTGATTATTCTTATGAACTCGTCTACATCCTGATCAAAGGGTGTCTTTTGAGCTTCTTTAGCAATTGGTTCTTCAGGCACGACACTCTTGCCTTTAGCTTTGGCAGCAGCTTCTGCTTCAGCATTAACTTTTGGGAACTGTGACGTGAAGAGACGTCCGCTTCGAGTGAAGCCTCCGCCTCCCCCGACATTATCAATTTGTGGTGTAGTCGAAGAATCAAGAGTGACTTTCTTCCCATTGCAATAAAGATCTGTGCCATAATTCTAAGTTTCTCTCCCCGGATTTTAATCCTAGTGCAAACGCGAACAGTCAGCGAAAGAGAAAGGAGGTTGAATTGAATTGAGTCGCCAGCTAGGCATTTTTATCCCGAAGAAAAGGTAATGCTGCATAAACCTAGAAAGATATGGATAAGACGGTTGAGAACCAGAGAAACTAAGAAAGGGGGTTGGTTACAATCTGGGAAGGTATTAGAACCCAGATCGTCCATCATACTCGACGGGATCCACGCTTACAAGATTATGTTTAAAAGGGGTAGGTGCATGTGATATCTGTGTGCAAAAGCTAGGAAAGAAAGTACAAGTGTCAGTGCAAAAGGTGAATTGCTCAAGAATTGAGGCTTAAAAAGATATTCTGAAAGAGGGGGAAGACACAGAGACTTTTGTTCAATAACTGTTAAGTTATGCCTACGTATCCTCGCGTGCAATGAGGAAGTCAGAACACCGTAGTTCGACTCAAAGAGACTGAAAATAAATTGACAGCGAACTGCCTGCTTGCCTATGCTCAAGTGTATGACTCGTCTGGCTTGAGTGATAACTCTCTTGCATTAGACGGAAGAAGCAAGTTCTCGTTTGTGAATGAGTGTGATGAGAAAAGAATCCCGGAGGAGACGATTATTGTTTGTTTTTGTGTTTTCAGTTTTTTATTGTTTTTTGTGTTTTGCATAGGTTAATGAGCTTAAGCCTAAATTAAAGGTTTGTAAACTCATTATATCCTCCCTGATTAGGGATAATGAGCCTACTTAAGTGTGAGATAAACATCTCAACTTAATTACCATGATGATATAGGATTAAGATCATTAACCTACTTGTGATTATTTAGATTTTTTGTTTTTTTGTTTAGTGTTAAGTAATGAGTTTAATCTCTAATCACAGACTAGTGAACTCATTACACCATCCTAATAGAAGGATAATAGATGAGAACACTTAAGCTGAGGAAGATACCTCAACTTAATCCATGGTTAGGGATTAAATTCATTATATAACAAGCCTTTATTAAATGTATTTTAATTAAAGGGTGAGATTAAGAAATGGATTTTAAGTTTGTAAGACAACTCGAGGGGGACTTGTCCATTAAACACTAGGGTTAGTCCCTCTTAAACATAAGGAAGAGATGAGAAGAGAGACTCAAGGATACTCAAAGGTAAAAGACTAGGGGGGACTATACAAAACCCAAAAAATTATCATGCTTGGATATCCTATGGTTTGTGAGGCTTAAGAGAAAGGATCTTCAAGGCCACCAAGGAAGAAGCAGATGAAAAGAGAAAGAGAAAGAGTAAGAATGAGGGAGCATAAGTGAAGCAATTTCACTTCAAATACAAGTAAGAATGCATATGAATGATGAGAAGAGGTGGGAGGTGAAGGCAAATCCACCTCCCAAATAACTTACCAAAAGCTCCTGAAATGTTAGTATGAATGCATAAGACATAAAGCAAAAGGAAATGAGATGAAATGAGATGAAAAGTTCAAAGTAAGAAGTGAATATGCATTGTAAATGGCATATGAAATGATGTAAAGTCATACAAAATGCATATGAATGATCATACAAAGATGAGATGCAAAGGAAGCATGTTTAGAAGCATGAAAACACATGGATGTTCATGAAATGTAATGGAGGCAAAGCATAGAAAATGAATGAAGAAATGATCAAGCAATGTTCAAACATGTCTTAAGATGTCTAATATGTCATACAAATTCTTGGAATATCATGGCAAGTTCATATGATGATGATGTGCAAAGG
This sequence comes from Lathyrus aphaca, assembly GCA_963966055.1. Taxonomy (NCBI): domain Eukaryota; kingdom Viridiplantae; phylum Streptophyta; class Magnoliopsida; order Fabales; family Fabaceae; genus Lathyrus; species Lathyrus aphaca. The sequence goes on from OZ014523.1 coordinate 144,449,806, forward strand.
AGAATGCAAATGAAGATGCAAGATTAGGGTTTTAAGACAACATGAGATGCATATGACCAAACCAAAAGCATTCAACATGATAAAAAATTGAAATTAAGCTCAAGCAAACCCTAATCCCATATAAGATCACACCCCAAAGGAGAAAGTCAGAAGCTTAACCTTATGGAAGTTATGAAATGTTTAAGTTGCCTCGGGTTTTTGGGTGCTTCTAAAGGGAAAATGCAAATCAAATTGAAAATGCAAGATAAAAATATGAGATAAATAATCTAGAAACTATATGCAGTATGTGAAACAATGCAAAAATAATCAAGTTCAAACTCAACATGGTTAGGCAGAAATGAATTTTTCAAGTTAGGGTTAAATAATGTGATTTTTAAGAACCCTAATACAAAGAAAATTGTGAAAATGTGATCAAACCTAAAAGGAAATTTGTATGGTGAGTTTGAAAATGTTTTTAAATGTTTAAGGATGCTTCATGATTTTTTTGGTGATTTTTAGAAACCTAAATGCATATTTAATTAATTAAAATTAATTAATTAATTAAATTAAAAATTTAAATATTTTAAAAATGCTTTTTTAATGCAAAAAATAAAAATAAAAATGTTTTTAGGTTAAGAAAAATATTTAAAACAGAAATGCAAAGTTTGAGATTTTTTGGATGATTTTTGCTATTTTTAATAAAATGAACAAAAGAAATGAAAAAAATGAAATTAAAATAAATTTAAATGAAAGTATGAGGATCTGAAGGCCAGGATTTGAACTGGGGAGATATTGGTTGACTGCGCATGCAATCCAAGGGTCAGGATTCAAACTGAGGAAATTAATTTAATTAATCCTAATTAATTTAATTAAAATAGATTAGGGTTTAATGAAGTGATCAGAGCCGTCCAAACACGCGCTAACACAAGATCAAAGGGTCCACATTTAAACTGGGAAATTAATTAGGTTTTAGCCCTAATGACCTTCAGGTGGCCGGAGAAGACCTCCGATCATCTTCTCCGGCAACTCTCTCACCCTAACTCCCTCAAAACCCCATAAAAACGCATCAAACTCTCCATAAATGATCAATGAACAACAACAAACATGAATCCAGCAACAAACAACATTTATATTTCAAGAATAACATGAATCGAAGCAAAACGGAATAATACACAAAACTTTCAGAAGTTAAATACATGCTTGATTCTTAACCATTTTGAAAACTAAACACATCACCATGATCAGAGAGACATATAGAATCAATTAAGAACTTAAAATGGAAGTTCTGGAAAAATTGTTCTTGATGGTTACCTGAGATGAAGCTTTCTCAATCTGAGCTTTCTGGACCTCTCCTTGGTGAAAATCAACTCCAATGGACCCCCTGAGGATGTTGTGATGCTTAGAACAAGTTTGTGGTGGCTGGTTTTAGTGTATCAGTTCTGAATGCGCAGAAATCGTGTTTGTTTTTTGGCTTGTTTCAGGCCATGGCAAGGGGTGGGAAATGATCCTTGTTATATGGAGTTGAATGGTGAAAGAAATTTTGAGTTTGAGTGGATGAGGAGTGAGTTTCAAAGAGAGGAAGGCTTATGGAATTTTTGGGCAATCTGACTTGTAGAATGTTTCAGGCTTGTGTGTTCTGCGATATGAGTTCCATAAGGTTAGTATAGGCCAATGAGAGTGATCAGAAAGTGGGTGGTGGCATAGTGTGATTGGTATGGGCCAAGTTGCAAAAATGTCAACTTTGTGTACTTGAGGTTTGGGCATGGTGCAGAGCTGGCCTTTAGGGGTGTCTTGGCCTCAGCTTGATTCATGGATGGCCCTAGGATCATTTTTATGCAGCTGGATCACTTGGATGAAGAGATGTCACATGTTTTGCAAATTTCCAACTTTGATAATTTTGTGGAAATGGCTTGATGAAACTTGCAATCCAAGGCACAATTTTGGTCCAAATGCATTGCACTATGTTTGTATGATGTTTAGAAATCAATTAGAGGTCATGAAATGGCTTGAAACTTGAATTTGCAAAAAATCCTCTTTGGTGCACACTTGAAAATTATAAGATTTTTGCCAACTTTGAAAGGCCATATCTTGAGTTCTAGGATGAATCAAGACATGTTCTTGTACTTTTTGAAAATGGGAAGACATAATATACAACTTTCATGCCCAAGAATTTTTCATTTGAAGCATTTTTGGTCAAGAAAGAATAGGTTGAATATCTTTCCCAAAATGGAAAGTTTCCATTACAAGTCATTTCCAAAAATAGCAAGTTTGCATTTGGCTCAAAATTATTCAACTTTGTGAACTTCCAACCACTTATAAGATCAAATAAAGATCATAGAGAGTCAAAATGATGATGATGAACCTTTGGTACCCTTGATGGAGGCCTCAAATGCCCTGGTTTTGACTTTACTTGCTCAAGAAGTTACCCAATGATCAGATGACTTCCACAATGAATGTTTTCATCAAATTTGGTACACATGATCCTTATAACATATTAAGACCATTAGAAACAAGAATGACAAAAAAATTTGGGATTAAGGCCTCTGAAACCAAAACCCTAATTTTAGGTCATCTGTGTAGGAAATCTCTAGTCTGCCTCCATGCCTTTTCCATTCTTTGTGATCCCTTGACTTTATGAACTTTGGGGAGCATATTATGGTCATGGAACACACATGGACTCTATTGGAAAGCTTCAAGACCATTGGGATGACTCAGATCACTTCTTGGATTGCTCAGATCACAAACCCTAGATGCAGATGAAATGAACTATGTAGTGGGATATGATATGCTTATGCTTATGCAAAAATGAAAGATCACAAGCCATGGTGTGAGAAAAGGTGAGAGAAAATTTGGGGTGTTTACACCAAGGCACGACACTGTTGATATCATATGGAACTGGTCCAGGCACTATGATGGTTACCAGGCTGATTGCCGCAGAAGAAGGAGTGGTGACAGTTTGTGGGTCATAATAAATTGTGATAGGAGGTCTGATTGGGAGTGATGCGGGTGCAGGAAGTTGTTGATGTTGATGTGAGTTATTGACAAAATCCGGGACATGAACTGTTGCTGGATCATAGTAAATGGTGACTATGGAGACATCATTGTTGATAGTTGCTGTTGTTGTAAAAGATGTTATTGAACTGATGTCTATTGAAGTTGAAGAAGGGAAGCTTGTTGATATTGTGGAGGAATTTGTTGGAATGATTGTTGTTGAAGTTGTAAGAGGGATGTCTATTGATGTTATAGGAGAGATGTTTGTTGGAATTGTAGAAGTCAGAACCGTTGAAGTGATTTGTAGGATGCCTTCTCTGATAAGACTATTGATACCATTCTTCAAATTTGCACAACCGTTGGTAAAAATCGTGCAAGCTTCACAATGGGCCTCACAACCCGGAAAAACTTGGCACTTCAACAGCTAAGCTTTAACTTCGGCCAGTGGTTTTTGAATACTTTCAACATCATCAATCAGAATAGATGGTTGGTCTTCTTCAATAGCATTGATCCTTGGCCCACCGTGATTCGGTATCAGATTCTTAGTGACATTTGGAGGAGGTGCAAAATTCAAAGCTTTTGAAACAATTAAGTCCTGAACTTTCATGTGCAATGCCCTACATTTCTCTGTTGTATGGCCAGATGCATTGGAATGGAAGGCACATCTGGCATTGACATCATAGTTCCTTGGAACGTTCTGAGTATCAGGTGGAGCCAAGGTTTTTAATTCAATCAAATTGAGTTTCACTAATTGTGGATGTAAGGCAGCATATGGCATCAGAATGGGATCGATAACCATACTGATTTGTGAAGGCCTTTGTTGGAAAGGAAGTTGTTGCTGATTATTGTTGTTGTTATAAGATCTCTGTTGCGGAGGAAACTGTGGTTGCTGTGGGAAGTGTTGTTGAGGATACTGTTGCTGTGGTGCTGGAGTGGGAATGGTGAGAGCAACTACTGACCTTGGCATGTATTGAGGCCTACCTCTGCCCATATGCACTGAGTTGGTTTCACCTATCCTTCTAGGTCCCGAGAAGGGTTTCCTTGCATTGCTAGAGCTGGCACTGTTGTTAGAGATCTTACCCATCTTCAAAAGACTTTCAATTATCTCACCAGCTATAACCACATCAGCAAAACTGGTGGAAAAGAAAGCAACAAGCCTATCAATATAGGTTCCTTGAAGGGTGTTCATAAACATGTCGGCCATCTCTCTTTCAGACATGGGTGGCTGGACAACAGTGGAAAGTTGTCTCCACCTTTGGGCATACTCCCAGAAACTTTCCCTAGAAGATTGGGACATACCCATCAACAGTGTCCGGTTGGGTGCCATATCTAGGTTGTACAGATATTGGCGTATGAAAGCTTCAGCCAAGTCCTTCCAGTTTCTGATTGTTGCCCTGGATAGGTGAGAATACCATTCACGGGTGTCGCTTCCACCAAATGACACCTGGTCAGAAGGGGTACAGACGCGAACGGTCGGCGAAGAGGAGAGAACACACAAGGGTGAACTGAAAAGAAAAGAGTCACCGACTAGGCATTTTTATCCCGAAGGAAAGGTAATGCTGCATAAACCTAAGAAAGGATGGATAAGACGGTCGCGAACCAGAGAAACTGAGAAAGGGGGTTGATTACAACCTGGGAAGGTATTAGCACCCAGATTGTCCGCCGTACTCGACGGGATCCACGCTTGAAATATTTGTGTTTTAAAGGGATAATGTCAGTGCTATTTTGTGTGCAAAAGCTGGAAAAGAATGCAAGTGTCAGTGCAAAAGATATGTGAAGTGAAACAAGAAAGTGTCAGTGTAAGGAAAGAATGCAAAGCTCAAGACTATGAGGCTTAAAGAATAATGCTGGAAGAGGGGGAATTGACAGAGACTTTTGTTCGATAACTGTTAAGTTATGCCTACATATCCTTTCGTGCAATGAGGAAGTCAGAACACCGTAGTTCGACTCAAAGATACTGAAAGATAAATTGACTTGTGAACTGCTTGCTTGTCTATGCTCAAGTGTATGACCTGTCTGGCTCAGGTGCAAACTGTCTTGCATTAGACGGAAGAAGCAAGTTCTCATTTGTGAGTGAATGAGGTGAGAAAAGAATCCGGGAGGAGACGATTATTGTTTGTTTTTGTGTTTTCAGTCTTTTATTGCTTTTTTGGATTTGTCATAAGATAATGAGCTTAAGCCTAAACCAAGGGTTAGTAAATTCATCACATCCTCCCTCTGATTAGGGGTAGTGAGAATACCTTAAGTATGAAGTAAACACCTCACACTTAGTCACCATGATGTAGGATTAAGATCATTAACATACTTATAATTATTTAAATGTTTTTGGTGTTTTTGTTTAGTGTTAAGTAATGAGTTTAAGCCATAATCAAGGATTTAATGGACTCATTACACCATCCTAATAGAAGGATAATAGATGAGAACATTTAAGCTGAGGAAGGCTCCTCAACTTAATCCATGATTAGGGATTAAACTCATGACAAAACTAAGCCTTTATTAAGTGGATTTTAGTTAATGATAAGATTAAGAAGTGGATTTTATGATTTGTAAGACAACTTGAGGGGGACTTGTCCATTAACACTAGGGTTAGTCCTTCTTAACCAATTAAGGAAGAATTAGAACCCTAATGCAAGGCCCAAGTTACAAGCTTATTGTCTTAGTGATTATTAGATGGATTGGTTAAAGGATTTAAACACATTAAGGGTTTAACACTTAGGATTAAAATTATACACTCCATCCTAATAGAAGGATGCAGGCATAACCCTAACCACAAAGCCTTAAAGCCTTAAGGGTTTAGTCCTTGGTTATGAGATGAGAAGAGAAGACACAAAGATGACACAAAGGAAAAACTAATGGGGGACAAATCAAACCCTAATTGTGATCGTGCTTGGATGTTCCTAGGGTTCATGAGGCTTGCAAAAGATCTTCAAGAGAAAAGCCACCAAGGAAGAAGCAAGAAGGAAGAAAAAGAAGCAACAAGAAGCAAGACAACTTCATTTAAGAAGATAAGTTGCTTGAATAAAGAAAGTGAGGAGGGAGCATGAATGAGCAAGCTCACTCTAATTCACAAGTAATAATGAAGCAATGAATGCATAAGAGAGATGAGAAGAAATTATGAGAAGTGAAGGCAAATTCACTTCTCAAAGACTTACCACCTGAAAAGTTAGTAATAAGCAAATGAAAAGAAATGAAAATGGGATGAAATGCAAAGATGCAAACCAAAACCAGAAGCATATTTATGATGAAAATGATTCTAAAGGATGATGCAAAGTCATGTCAAGAGATGCAAATGATCATACAAGTAATGAGGATGCAAATGAAGCATAAAGGAAGCATGAGAGTTCATGAATGCACATGACATCAAATGGAAGCAAAACATGGAAAATGGATGATGCAATGCTCAAACATGATTCTAATATATCCTAAGATGTCTTATATGTCATGTGGATGCGCAAAACTGTTATGGCAAGTTCATGTATGCAAACATATGAAGGATGAATGCAAATGAAGATGCAAATTAGGGTTTATGTACAAGATGCAATGCAAAATTCAAAATCAGAAGCAAATGACAAGATTAAAAATTGAAAATGGGATCAAAGGTACCCTAAACCCAAACAAGTTCACTGCCCAAAGGAGGAGACCTAAATCCTAACCTAATGGAAGTTATGATTTTCTTAAGTTGGCTAGGGTTTTAAGGAACCTCACAATGAAAAATGAAAAACAAATTGAAAATGAAGAATAAATTCAAACCAATTTTATCCTAGAAACTACATGACATGAGGAATGCAATGCAAAAAGAACCATCATCAATGTGAAGGGTTTGATAATGTCTCTAAATGTATCAAGATGCAATGTGATTTTTTTGGGGATTTTAAGAAACTTAAATGGTATTTTAATTAATTAATTCCCATTAATCAATTAAAATAAACATTAAAATATTTTAAAAATACGAATTTTATGCAAAAAATAAAATAAAAATTGTTTTCAGAATGAGAAAAATATTTTAAGTCATGATGCAAAAAATGAAATATTTTAGAAGTGTTTTGCTATTTTTAATAAAATGGTAAAGAAAATGCAAATAAAATGAAAATTAAATGAATTTAATGAAAGTCAACTAATCCAGTGGTCCAGATTTGAATGAGAAAGGGAGGGAATTGACCAACGCGCGCATCTGGATGGCTGAGATTCAAACTTCACTAATTACACAATTAAGCCCTAATCAGAACCCTAAACACTTTCAGGAGACCGGAACAGTGTTCCGGTCATCTTCTCCGGCTATCCTCTCAAGCTATCTCACTCAATACGCAACCCCAAGCCCCTAAACTCTCCAGAAATGATCCCCACCCCATTCTAAACAAGAATCAACCATCAAACAGAATTTATTTCACATGAACAGAGAGATTCGAATCAAAACGGAAAATTTCACAGAAATTTCAGAAGCTTCACACATGCTTAAAACTGAATCATTTTCAAAACCAAAAGGTGCAGTGTGATCAGTAAAGCATGGAGAACAATCTAAGAACTTAAGAAATCATTTCTGGAAAAAATGTTCTTGATGATACCTGAACTGAAGCTTTCGAAAATGGCACTGGTTGGCTGCTTCTTTGCTTCAAATCAGCTCCAATGATCCTCCTGAAGTGTTTGTAATGCTTGGTTGGAGTTTATATGGTCTCTAAATGAAGTTGGCAGAAGTTCAGTTCAAGCAATGTCAAAATCGTGTTTTTGATTCTGGGTGTTTTCTGGCAAAATGAAGGGTGGGAAATGATCAGCAATGGATTTGGAGTTGAATGGTGGAATTTGTTTTGAGGTTTGATGGTTGAACTATGGGTTTCAAAGGCTTTTGCATAAGAGAGAGTTTTTGTGATTGCTGAGTTCTTGGAGGTTTTTGGCTTGTGTTATGTTATGGAATGGCTTGCTTTTGGTTCACATAGTAAGTTGTGATAGGTCAGAGGGTGGGTGGTGGCCTATGTTGATTGGTATGGGCAAGTTGCAAAAATGTCAACATGACTTGTACTTGAGGTATGGGCAAGAACACAACTGGCCCTTGGGCATGTCCATACGCAGCTGACTTCATGGAGGTCCACAAATCCATTCTTGAGGCAATTCAACAAGAGAGAAGAAAGCTATGGGGTGTTTTGCAATTATGTGATGTTTTGGCCCCTTTAGGAAATCTTGATGTTCAAGGCATGAAACTTGGAATTTCTTTGGGCAATTCTGAATTATAGGTCATGTATGATGCTTGTGCAATGCTTAGAAGTCAATTAGAAGTCACATTTGGCTTTGGCAAGTGTTTTTGCAAACTTCCCTCTTTGGTGCATAAGTGAAATTTTGTGATTTTCCCAACTTTGCAAGGCCATAACTTGAGTTCTATGATGAATTAGATCAGGTTCTTGTACTTTCTGAAAAGGGAATGATCCAATCTACAACTTTGATGACCAAGAATTTTTCATTTGAAGCATTTTTGAATCAAAAAGAGGAGGTTGAAAAACTTTCCCAAAATGGCAAGTTTGCATTACAAGTCACTTTCCCAAAATGGCAACTTTGCAAATGGCTTGAAATTCTTCAATTTTGTGAACTTATAACTTCTTCTAAGATCAAATAAAGATCATATACACCCAAAATGATGGAGAAGACCCTTTGGTTGGAGGATTGGGGGCCTCAGATGTACTGATTTTGCACTGACTTGCTCAAGAAGTCATCTATTGATCAGATGCCTTCCCCATTGAATTTCTTCATGAAAATTGGTATGCATGATCCTAATGTCATATAGAGACCAATAGAAACAAGAATGACCAAAAATTTTGGAGTTATGGCCTCTGAAACCAAAACCCTAATTTTAGGTCATTTGTGTAGTTAAGCTTGGCTCTGCTTCCATGCCTTTCTCAGTTCTTGTGATTTTCTGACTTCCTTGCTCTTGGGAGGATATAATATGATGTTTGAACATGCATGGACCCTCTTGAGATGATTGAAGACCCTTGGAGTGGCTCAGATGGCTCAGGGATTGCTCAGATCACAAACCCTAGATGCAGATGACTTTGAACCAATGTAGTGAAGCAAAGATGCAAAATGAGATGATATGATTGAACTTATGCATATGAAAAGAATCACAAGCCATGGTGAAAAGAGTGAGGGAAAATTTGGGGTGTTTACAGCTGCCCCTATTCAAACATGAGTTAGCTATGCAGGATGTAAGTGACGGCTTAACAGACAAACAAGATAACTTGTGGTTGAATACCAAAGACAGTCCAAAATTTGCGCTCACTGGGTATGAAGAAGAAAAGGGATATAGATTGTAAAAGAAAGTAAAATATGATTATAAAGTGAGGGAGACGGAGGACGACCGTCGAGCAGAGGACGACTGCTGGGGATAAGGCAATGACGGGGACGGCCGACATGCTGGGGAAATAGAGAGATTATGACGGGGACGACCATCAAATACAGTAACAGGGCTCTCTTGGGGTTATAGGTAAAGTCAATGATGGGGACGACCATCGGGTTAATGAAATAAATGATGAGGTACGGTCATCAAGGGTGAAGGACGATCACCTAGCAGGGGACGGCTGCTTTGTTGGGGATAAGATGAGGGACGATCATCTATTGGTGAAGGACGATCACCTGGCAAGGTACGGTTGCCAAAAGTACCACGACATAGGACGAATGCCGGGTAGGAAAGGTCGACGATGGGGACGGCCATCGGATAAAAAGTGATGAAGGACGATCATCGAGAGGGTGAAGGACGATCACCTAGCAGGGTACGGCTGCTCTCGGGGTTTATCATGACATAGGAAGAATGTCAGATAACAAGAACAACGATGGGGACGGCCATCGGATAAAAAGTGATGAAGGACGATCATCGAGAGGGTGAAGAACGATCACCTAGCAGGGGACGACTGCTAAAATATCACGACATAAGATGAATGTCGGATAGGAAAGGGTTCCAATAATGGAGACTCCGCTGGTGAAATGATGAAGGACGATCATCAAAGGGTGAAGGACGATCACCTGGCAGGGTACGGCTGCCGAGAGTATCATGACATAGGACGAATGTCAGATAGAAAGGAAATAATTGGGATTTGCTGGGGACTCCTCTGGGGAGTGGTAGACACAGACGAGTGTCTAAATTCAAGAAAGAAAAGGTATAAATACTTGACACTGTGTATAGATTAAAGATGCGGACGAGAATCCTTAGGACCATGATACGGACGAGTATCGGTAGAAACAAACGCTGACGCATGCTCAGAGATGATGATACGGACGAGTATCAACTGGTTAACAAAGAACACAGACAAATGTCGATTCTGAGGGGAAATAAGCGTGCATACAAGATACGGACGAGTATCTGTGTGAAATAAACATGAGTGAGACACAAACGAGTGTTCAACTTGCTGGAGAGAGTATGATACAGACGAGTATCATAAGAGGAAGTGTATAGGTTACGAATTTATATAAAAATAAAAGGTTTTTGACGACCTGTGGGGATAGAACGACACAGACGAGTGTCAGGAAAGTATAATAAGCAAAGGTTTAGGCAACTGTGCTGGGGATAGGTGACACGGACGGGTGTCAGAAGAGTGTGTAGATATATGTAAACATGTATTTGTGAGTGCAAAGGGGACGCTTTGGCTTTCTATTGGGGATTTTGAGAGGTGTCTTGTATATTGTTGAGGGGATATCAACATTTCCAGGTGACTGATTCAAAACACGACTTTTGATTATGCAATATGTTTGATTTTTGCCGTAATGCTCCGTATTAAACAGAATGCTACGCTTTGGGGGAAATATGGTGCGAATGCTATGTTTATGCAAAGATACCAATCCGGGATTTGGATCCCATTGCTGTGGATCTCTGGCTGATTTGCTTTGAAAGAACATCCCAGCTGGGGGAAAAGATCATTGGTGGATCTGTTAAGATGTATGGCTGCTTGGGAAACGATGCTCTGGCAACTCTGACGGGGAGAAAGCATTTCTGGTGCTGCTTGGACGATAATGATTTTGGCAACTTCGCTGGGGAGAACACTCCAGATACTGTTTAGAAGATGTGTTGAAGACACAGTGATCTGGTAATGTTACTAGGGAGGATCCCTCATGCCCCAAGCTTCGCTTTGAACACCTACAATCTTGTTAGGACAAAGAAACACACAAATACCCCGAGGTATCCCTCACCGGATTCCATCATAGGAGTTTTTAGAGACTCCCGGGAGTAAGAAAATATATTTCCTGCAAGCATGTAATTTAGAGAAGACGCATCTGTATTTATGCAATCATTGCATTAAGTACATCGGACATTTTTGAAAATAAAAAATGTACGAGACGAAATGTGACTGAAAATCTGATTTTATTGATTTAGGGTGCCCTGAATTGGCAAGTATAGTCAAAGAAACAAATCCCCTGAAATGAGGAGATTGTTACAAATTGAGAAACAAAAAGATGATGGCAATGTTAACGATGCTTCAGTGAGCTTCCCTTTGCTATGAATTATATGACATTTGATGCTCTTCTCGTCTCGCTTTCTGAAGAAGGTTGATTCCGACCGATGCTTTAACCTTTCGAGGCTTGCCATGTTGTAAGTGATACAGACGAATTCAGAGTGCAGCTGTACGCTTATTCCCTTATTTTGCGTGGATCGCCCTTTCGGGTTTTCAATCCACCGGGATACCCCTTTTTTCCTGAGCTGTCCAATGTGGCTTTTCAACTCAGCGGGTGTACATTTTTTATTTATTTTCCCTTATTTTTGCCCGAGTCTTTTATTCTGTTTTTGACTCACCGGGATGCCCTTTTTTTTCCTGGACTTACATTCTGTTTTTATGTCGAGCGGATCATTTTATGCGAAGTATTTTTTAACTGCATCTGAATTCACAGGGGATGGGAAATCTTCGCCATCCATAGTACTAAGCATCAGTGCTCCACCAGATAAAAATTTCTTTACTATGAACGGACCATCGTAATTTGGAGTCCACTTGCCCCTATGGTCTGTATGAGGAGGAAGGAGTCTTTTCAGCACAAGATCTCCTACTTGGTACTCTCGAAGCCTGACTTTCTGATCGAAGGATTTCTTCATTCTTTTTTGATATAGCTTCCCATGACAAATTGCAGCCAATCTCTTCTCTTCAAGCAGGCTCAGTTGTTCGTATCTGGATCGGACCCATTCTGCTTCGTTCAACTTAACATCCATCAATACCCGTAAGGAGGGTAATTCAACTTCAACAGGTAAAACTGCCTCCATACCATACACAAGCTGATACGGTGTTGCCCCAGTGGATGTTCTGATTGATGTAAGGTACCCATGCAAGGCAAACGGTAGCATTTCATGCCAGTCTTTGTATGTGACCACCATCTTCTACACAATCTTCTTGATATTCTTATTAGCTGCCTCAACAACGCCATTCATCTTTGGCCTGTAAGGAGAAGAATTGTGGTGTTGAATCTTGAAATCCCGGCATAGTTCTGCCATTATTTTGTTGTTTAAGTTGGAACCATTATCAGTAATGATTCGCTCGGGTACTCCATACCGACAGATGATGTCTCTCTTTAGGAATCGGGCTACCACTTGCCTGGTGACATTGGCATACGAAGCTGCTTCAACCCACTTGGTAAAATAGTCAATGGCTACCAGGATGAATCTGTGGCCATTTGAAGCAGTCGGCTCAATCTTTCCTATCATGTCAATGCCCCACATGGCAAAGGGCCATGGTGAAGACATTACGTTCAGAGGACTTGGAGGCACATGCACTTTATCTGCATAAATCTGGCATTTATGGAACTTCCTGGCATAAGCACAACAGTCCGTATCCATTGTGATCCAGTAGTAGCCTGATCTCAACAACTTTTTAGCCATTGCATGCCCTCCAGCATGGGTACCAAAAGATCCTTCGTGCACCTCGTTCATCAACAAGTCTGCTTCTGTCTTATCAACACATCTGAGAAGTACCATATCAAAGTTCCTTTTGTACAAAGACCCATCAGTATTCAGGAAGAAACTACCAGCCAGCCTTCTTAATGTCTTCTTGTCATTGGATGATGCCCCAGGTGGGTATGTTTGGTCCTCCAAGAAGCTTTTGATGTCATGGAACCAAGGCTTATCATCTTTAGCAAGGTCTGCGGAGAATACGTATGTTGGTCTATCAAGTCTGGATACTGGAATCCGAGGCACAAAGTTGGCAGCTTGAACTTTGATCATGGATGAAATGGTAGCCAGGGAACCTGCAAACTGATTTTCATCTCGAGGGATATACTCCAACTTGACCGTAGTGAAGAAAGTAAGCAACCTTCTTGTATAATCCCGATAAGGTATTAGATGCTCCTGGTGAGTGTACCATTTGCCGTTGGTTTGATTGATTACCAGAGCCGAATCACTAAATACAGTTAGAGTCTTGATCCTGAGGTCAATGGCTTCCTCAAGACCCATAATGCAGGCTTCGTATTCAACTTCGTTGTTAGTGCAGTTAAAGGTGAGTTTTACCGAGAAAGGCATGTGAACTCCCTTAGGTGTAATAAGTACTGCACCAACACCACGACCATTCATATTAACAGCCCCATCAAACATCATAGTCCATTCTTCTTCTGGGTCAGGCCCTTCAGTGTGAATAGGCTCTTCATGATCTTTTGCTTTTATGAACATGATGTCTTCATCGGGGAAGTAAAATCTCATAGGCTGGTAATCATTAATGGGTTGCTCAGCGAGATAATCAGACAACACACTGCCCTTGATGGCTTTCTGAGATGTGTATTGAATGTCATATTCTGTGAGAATCATTTTCCATCTTGCAACCCGTCCAGTAAGCGCTGGCTTCTTAAATATGTACTTAACTGGGTCCATCTTTGAGATCAATAAAGTAGTGTGGGTCAACATATACTGCCTTACTCGGCGAGCAGCCCACGCTAAAGCACAACAAGTTTTCTTGAGCAGTTAATAACGTTGTTCACAGTCGGTAAACTTTTTGCTTAGGTAGTAAATTGCATACTCTTTTCGACTAGACCCATCATGCTGGCCCAGCACACACCCCATTGACTCTTCTAATACTGTCAAGTACATGATTAGAGGTCTTCCTTCAACTGGAGGCATAAGGATCGGAGGCTCTTGTAAGTATTCCTTGATTTTGTCAAAAGCCTTCTGGCAATCTTTGTTCCACCTGACCGTTTGTTCTTTTCTTAACAGCTTGAACAAAGGTTCACAGGTCGCAGTAAGGTGAGATATGAACCTCGAGATGTAGTTCAATCTACCTAGAAACCCTCGAACTTATTTTTCAGTCTTCGGTGCAGGCATCTCTTGGATGGCTTTGACTTTATCAGGGTCAACTTTAATTCCCTTTTCACTCACAATAAATCCCAGCAGCTTACCGGATCGCACCCCGAATGTGCATTTGTTGGGGTTCGGCTTCAATTGGTACTTCCTCAGACGCTTGAATAGCTTCAACAGATTCACCAGGTGATCTTCTTCTGTGAGGGACTTGGCAATCATGTCATCCACATAACATTCAATTTCTTTATGGATCATGTTGTGGAATAATGTCACCATAGCCCATTGATAAGTGGTACCCGCATTCTTCAGTCCGAACGGCATCACCTTATAACAGAATGTGCCCCAGGGTGTGATGAAAGTTGTCTTTTCCATGTCTTCAGGTGACATCTTGATCTGATTATATCCTGAAAATCCATCCATGAAGGAGAATACCGAGAACTGAGCCGTATTGTCGACCAATACATCAATGCAAGGTAAAGGGAAGTCATCTTTCGGGCTGGTTTTGTTCAGGTCCCGGTAATCCACACACATCCTTACTTTTCCATCTTTCTTAGGCACAGGTACAATGTTAGCAACCCACGGCGGATAGCTTGTTACAGCAAGGAAACCGACGTCCCACTGTTTTTGTACCTCTTCTTTTATCTTTATTGCCATATCCGGGCGAGTACGGCGCAACTTCTTTTTTACTGGCGGGCAGTCTTCTTTCAGAGGTAGCTTGTGCATAACAATGTCGGTGTCCAACCCTGGCATATCCTGATAAAACCAAGAAAAGACATCCACATACTCTCGAAGCATGTCGATAAGTTGTTCTTTCACTGAATTTTGCAGGCAGGCCCCGATCATAACTTCTTTCAGGTCTTCTTCTGTACCAAGATTAACCGTTTCAACCTCCTCCTGATGAGGGGTGATAACCTTCTCTTCTTGTCTCAACAACCTGACTAGCTCTTCAGGTAGCTCATAATCTTCTTCAACCCCTTCATCAGCTTGATTAATCGGATTGTCAAAGTCATACAAAGTTATAGCAGTGTTGTTGTCGGTGTAGTCTGGAGGGCACTCTCTGCAAGGGTTTAGATTTGTTCATTTTAGTGATCAAATTTTATCTTATTTTAGAAAAAGTGAAAATGAAGTTATTATTTGGAAAGACATTGCCATTTTATTTTTTGTACAAAAAATGAAAAATGAAAAACAGTGAGCGGAAAAGAAAAGACTCATTTGCAAAAGATGTCCTGATATTCATTAATTGATCTTTGCACAAAATACAAGATGGCCCGATTAAAAAATGAGCCCTGACATCTTGGGCAAGATGCATGACTTGATGCATGCTTTAAAGATAGGAAATAATAATTACTCTACAGGAGTAACTCTTATAATTTCCTAGGAAGACCAGTTTGAGACATGGTTCCCCGGGATCCTTGGACGTATCCAGCTTTCCAGGTTACGCTCGTCTTCTGACTCATCTTCCAAGCTATTCACAGCAACCGGGGTGAGCATCCCCGCACTAACAAACTTGGGCTCCGTTGCATCCTCTGGTTGATCTTGTCGAGTTGGTCTGTAACCCAACCCGAATCGGTCTTCTTTCTTTTCAACTAGCAGTAGCTTGCCCCAGCCTTGAGCAGTACCCTCCTCAACAACCTTCCGGGCTTGTTGATACGAGGTGATGGAAGTTCCCAGTACAGCAGATGTTTCATTAATATTGAAGGCCTCAAACCCCTGACTCATGGTTTCATGGATCTCCCCATCCATTTCAATGTATTTGAAAGTAGCCAGCTGGCTAACGAAGATATCCTCCTCCCCACAGATGGTAATGACTTGGCCCTCCCACTCGAATTTTAACTTCTGGTGAAGGGTTGACGTCACGGTGCCAGCGGCGTGAATCCATGGTCTACCCAATAAACAACTGTAGGCAGGCTGTATATCCATCACAAAGAAGGTCGTTTTGAAAACCTGTGGGCCAATCATTATAGGCAACTCTATCTCTCCCAGAACTGATCTCTTAGAACCATCAAAGGCCCTCACTACCAAGTTTCTTGGGCGTAGTGCCAACCCGTCATACTCCAGCTTCACAAGGGCTTTCTTAGGTAGGACATTGAGTGATGACCCTGTGTCTACCAGTACGTGAGAAAGAACTGCACCCTTACACTCCAAGGTAATGTGCAAAGCCTTGTTGTGATTGTGACCTTCCGTTGTCAGATCAGCGTTGGTAAATCCTAGTCCATGACTAGCGTTGACATTTCCAACCACAGCCTCTAACTGATTGACGATAATCTCCTCCGGCACATAAGCTGCGTGCAGGACTTTTAATAGTGCGTTCCGATGAGCCTCGGAGCACATTAGCAATGATAGTATGGAGATTTTGGAAGGTGTTTGGTGAAGCTGGTCTACCACCTTGTAATCACTTTTCTTGATGATTCTCATGAATTCATCAACTTCTTGATCAAAAGGAGTCTTCAAAGCTTCTTTAGTAGTTGGTTCTTCTTGCACCATGCTCTTCCCTTTTGCCTTAGCAGCAGCCTCTGCTTCAGCAGTGGGTCTTGGAATTTGAGAGGCAAAGAGACGTCCGCTTCTAGTGAAGCCTCCGCCTCCCCCACATTGTCTATCTGAGGTGAAGAAGTTGATGACTCTAAAGTGATTTTCTGCCCCTCGCAGTATAAATCTGAGCCATAATGCCAAGGGATGGCATTATTGCTTTCGTAAGGAACTGGCCCAGGCACTATGATAGTGACCAGACTGATGGCAGCTGCAGAGGGGACCACAATGGTGTGTGGATCATAATATATGGTAACTGGAGTTCTGACAGGAGTAGCAATTTGTTGTGAGTTGTTGGAAGGAACATTTGCAGGATCGTAGTATATCGTAACCGTCGAGACACTTTCATTGACTGTTGCTGATGTTGTAGGAGGTGTTGAAGTTGTAGCAGAAACTGATGGAATAATGGGTGTTGTCGTTGTAGAAGGAATGGTGACTGAACTTGTATCCGTTGAAGTGATTGATTGAGCAGTTGTTGGAGTTGTAGTAGAATCTGTTGGAACAATGGTTGCTGACGTTGTAGGAGTATCTATGATTGTTGATGAAGGAACTATTGGAGTTGTAGTCGCTGTTGTTGTAATCTGAAGAGTGCCATCTCTAATGAGGCCATCTATGCCGTTTCTCAGCCTCTCACATCCATTGACAGCAATATTGCAATATCCACAGCCAAGCTCACATCCGGGGAACACTTGGCATTCTAACAGCTGAGCTTTGATTTCAACCAGAGGTGTTCGGATTTGTGCAACACTGCTAATTAATGTGGATGGTTTGCCTCCCTCAATAGCATTAATCCTGGGCCCGTTGTGACTAGGCATTGGATTTCTTGTGACGTTCGGGGGAGGTTCAAAATTTAGAGCTTTTGAGTCCACTAGATCTTGGACTTTCATCTGTAAGGCCCTACATTTTTCAGTATTATGCCCCGGTGCGTTTGAGTGGAATGCACACCTGGCATTTGCATCATAGTTCTTTGGCATATTAAGAGGATCTGGAGGAGCCAATGTCCTTAACTCAACTAGGTTGAGCTTCAGGAGTTGTGGCAAGAGTGCAGCATACGGCATTGGGATTGGGTCAATCACCCTGTTTGCTTGTGATGGCCTTTGTTGGAAAGGATGCTGCTGTTGGTTGTTATTACTGTTGTTGTAGGTTCTCTGTTGCGGAAAATGGGATTGTTGCTGATAGTGAGATTGTTGTTGATACTGTGGTTGTTGTTGTTGAGGATACAATGGTTGTTGTGGAAGTGGAGCTGGGATGGTAACAGCTGCTACTGACCGGTGAGCATACTGAGGCCTACCCCTGCTTGTGTGAATGGAATTAGTTTCACCTGCCCTTCGGGGTCCTGCAAATGGTTTTCTTGGATTGTTGGAAGAACTTGCACCACTGTCGGAGATTTTGAACATCTTCAAGAGACTTTCAATTCTCTCACCAGCTATGACTACGTCAGCAAAACTGGTAGAGGAGAAAGCAGTCAGCCTATCAATATAAGTCCCTTGCAATGTATTCATGAACATGTCAGCCATCTCCCTCTCTGACATGGGTGGTTGAACAGCAGCAGCAAGCTGTCTCCATCTTTGAGCATACTCCTGGAAGCTCTCTCTAGAAGATTGAGACATTCCCATTAGGATGGTCCTATTGGGAGCCATGTCCAGGTTGTACTGATATTGCCGGATGAAAGCCTCAGCCAAATCCTTCCAACACCTTATGGTGGCCCTAGACAAATGTGAATACCACTCACTCGAAGCCCCCGTCAGACTGTCTTCAAAGTAGAACATCCACAGCTTTTCATCCATGGTATACGCTTTGAGCCTTCCCAAGAAAGATTACAAGTGAGTGCGAGGACAGGAGGTGCCATTGTATTTTTCAAAGCATGGGGGTTTGAATTTGTGGGGAATCCTCACCCCATCCACTAAGCCCATGTCCATCACATCGAAGCCCAAAGAATTCTGAGACTCCAAAGACCTTAACTTTTCAGCCAGCTCATCCAATCTCCTGTCATATACCTCATCCCCAGCTCCTATGACAGTGAACTGCTCTTCCTGGGGATCCTCCTGCAGGACTCTGCCCCCAGTAGTATTACCTTGCACATTCCTCGGGATGTTAACCTCTGGATCCAGATGAGGTCCATATACTGGTGGGTCAATACGAGGCTGGCCCCGTTCATTGTTGCTAGTTCCTCCTGTTCCAAGATGAGGCTCCTCGGGAGTTTGTCTTTCCACCAGCTCTCTTAATCTTTCTTGACTCTGGGCTAAGCCAGTCATCACTGCCATGAACTGAGACATCTGATTTCTCATCTCCACTCTCTCATTGGCCATCTGGTTTCTGACCTCAGACAGGTCCTGCTGTACTTGTTCCATTTGAATACCGGGAAGGTTATTACGAGTCGGGTACCGGTGCGCGCGGTTGACAGGGAACACTCGGCGACGAGCAATGTTTCTTGAGATCACAACAAAGTTAGAAACAATAATAACGAAACCTATAAAACAAAAACAAAGTTAGTATGCAATGCAGTATGCTTATTTGTTTTCCAGGGTATCCGGTTTGGTTCTTGGTTTTGACCTTTCCAGACCTCGAGGAAGATGCTTGATGTTGTTGAGAGAAAGCCCAAATGAAAAACAAAAATATATATTACAACTGATGAACAATACATAGTCTGTTTTACAATACATGCCCCTGAAGGGTCAAAATACAACAAAAGAAGAAAAGTACATCAAATGGAAACAAACAACAAGAAAAGGATCAGACATCCAACCTAAACTCATCCTCTCTGACCTCCTTCAGGAGGGCCTCAGTCACCGGACCAGCTGGGTGCTCTGTAATGGTCCTGATAAGGAGGTTCCTGGTGGCAATAACAGTGGTCAGCTTCTTGTGCCTGTCCTGGTCGTTTGATCTCTTCAATCCTGCTCTGAGCTTCAACTCTGAAATCTCCTTCTAGGCTGCCAACAAAGCTTCCTGCTGCTTCTTCTCATTGGCCTCTAGTTGTTCAATCTTGGCTTGAGTCTTCTGGTCTTCTTGTGTACGGGCTTCGGTGATCCTGACCCACCTAGCCTGACTCTCTTGCAGATAGTGCTCATCCCCAGCTTTCTGAATTTTAGCCTCCTTGCAGGCATTCTTCAATATCTGTTCCCCACCCCTTGCTTTCCTTATGTAGTCCTCTGTCCTTTCAATTTTGGTCAGATGCTCAACCTTGAGCTTTTCCAATCTCTCAATGTCCAGACGACCATCACTCCTCTCCAAAAGAGTTTTCTTTAAAGCCTCAGATAACTTCTCATTACTTTCCTTCAGCTTTTCAAATTCTTCTAGACTGACAGTTGCTACTGGCTGTACTGTGGATGGTCCAGGTATGTCTTCCAAGGTGAAAGGCATTCTGGTAATTTGAGTTCTATTACGGGACCAGTCATAGTACTGAGATGAAGCAACATTGTTACATCTTCCAAGAATAGCTACACCTTTTGTTTGGATGTTGTCCCAAGCCCAGGCAGCTTGCCTGACAACAGCTGAATTAGGTTGAATTTCACAATACAGGGTCTCAACTAAATCCTGTCCTCTGGGAGGGTGAACTAAGGCATAACCCAGTTGTCTCTTAAACAGTAAAGGATTGTAGTTGATGCAACCCTTTACTCCTATCAGAGGCACATTTGGGTACTGCCCACAGTTGGTGATAATGTCTTTGCCTTTGGTGCTCTGGGTGCACCATCTGATATCATCTGAAGTCAAAGCAATGAGCCTCTTGGCCCAATTCTTCTGTTGGTGTGGGTTTAGGAAGGCATCAGATTTAGGCAAGTGTCTAAGCATCCAGGTGTAAAACAAAGGAGCACAACATCTTACCAACTTCCCCCTTTGTTTCTCATTCCTCTGATGGATGGAATAGTAAAAATATCCTAGCAATGTGGGTATTGGGTTCTTTAGAAGAAATAGATGAATGACATTCTTGCTAACAAACTTAGGCTCATCTACAAAGAGTATAGCCCGATATATGCTGAGGGCTAACAGTGCACAGATTTCCCTCCATTCTCCCAATGAAACCTTCAGGATGGCTTGAGAAATTAAGAAGTCCAAATGCAAACCAGGAATCCCAGCTTTTGTTGTCATACTTTGCTCAATGAGGGCAGGCTCCAAGTACAATGCCCCTACTATCTCTTCATTCATAGGAGCAGTCATCTCTGGGTTGAAGGGAATCCCTCCTCTGACAGGCATTCCAATCAGCAAAGAAAATTCTTCCAGCAGAGGTCCTAAATGAAAGTCTGGAAAGGTGAAACATCTCAAAGGAGGGTCATAGAACTGTAAGCATGTGTGGATCATACTCCTCTGAGAGGGGTCAAGGTCCATAACCATATCCAGGAAACCTCCATAGTGTTCTCTAAACAAAGGGATGTGGTCAGGGGTGATGAGTGACTGGACCTGCCTGATACCAGTCAACACAGGCTCAAAAAAGTGGTAGGATATATTTCTCTTCCTGGGAGTAGTCATGAGTGCTGCTGAAGAAAACTGAAGATAAGTGTTGATGAAGAAGCTGAAGATGAGTGCTGATGAAGATCACAGACTAAGACTGGAGATAGACTGATGCTGGTGAGGGTGGAGATAGCTGAAGCAGATAACTGATGGAGACAGCTGAAGCAGAGGTCTATGCAGATGAAGGGGTCAAAACCAAAACCAAGATACAATGAAGTGGATACCCTGAAAAGCAAATAAACAAATGTTAAATGATGCAATGATGAATATGCAAATGATATGCAAGGGTTTGTGATCTAGCTGGATCTGATTATCTGTCTTGATATAAGGCCCATAATTGTTCAAAAGTTCAGGACGTGGGCTCAGAAATCCAGTAACCAGGGTGGGAGACTCAAATAAAGAGTCACATGTCCGGGGTTAATCACAAGAACTGTCCAAAGTGGAGCATTCTTAAAACAATACAAGTAACTGGGTATGATATGGCCGAAGGTTCCTGTAAAACCTGTAAACAGCCCAACCCCCTCACAGGTAAAGTTCTAGAACAAAGATCCTCAGACTTGGATCAGTTATGAGAAGTGTAAACACTTCTAACCCGGAGGTACAGTGTTTACAATAACCATAAAAGATCCTCCTCTAATTCACCTCAGCTTCTGAAGGTCATAATAAAAGGTCATCCAAACTTAGCAGGCTTCCCAGATAGCCCTAGCACTACAGGGAATCTGTAGCACATAGTTCTCAAGAAGAAACCTACATCTGAACCGTGTTTCATATTCCCGCACCAGACCGAAATGGAATGGGAAAGAACATGAACCACTCTAGCCTAGGTGTCACTCAGGTCCCAAGTATAGGACCTTAAACTCTCAATGGAACCCCCACCCATCAAGACAACAAACCAGACCCAGCAATGACAATATGAAATATGCAAAACTGTAAATGAAAGTAATAAATAAAGCTGTGCATAAAGCAGTAAATAAAGCAAAATAAATAACACACATAGCACATAACACCCCAGTAAACACAAATCAAACAAGCGCTAGGAGGAACCCACAAAAAAGAACCAGAAGCCCTGGTTGTAGTATAAGGGTCCCCAGCAGAGTCGCCAAGCTGTCGCTCCCACCAAATGACACCTGGTCAGAAGGGGTACAGACGCGAACGGTCGGCGAAGAGGAGAGAACACACAAGGGTGAACTGAAAAGAAAAGAGTCGCCAGCTGGGCATTTTTATCCTGAAGGAAAGGTAATGCTGCATAAACCTAAGAAATGATGGATAAGACGGTCGCGAACCAGAGAAACTGAGAAAGGGGGTTGGTTACAACCTGGGAAGGTATTAGCACCCAGATTGTCTGCCGTACTCGACGGGATCCACGCTTGAAAGATTTGTGTTTTAAAGGGATAGTGTCAGTGCTATTTTGTGTGCAAAAGCTGGAAAAGAATGCAAGTGTCAGTGCAAAAGATATGTGAAGTGAAACAATAAAGTGTCAGTGTAAGGAAAGAATGCAAAGCTCAAGACTATGAGGCTTAAAGAATAATGCTGGAAGAGGGGGAATTGACAGAGACTTTTGTTCGATAACTGTTAAGTTATGCCTACGTATCCTCTCGTGCAATGAGGAAGTCAGAACACCGTAGTTCGACTCAAAGATACTGAAAGATAAATTGACTTGTGAACTGCTTGCTTGTCTATGCTCAAGTGTATGACCTGTCTGGCTCAGGTGCAAACTGTCTTGCATTAGACGGAAGAAGCAAGTTCTCGTTTGTGAGTGAATGAGGTGAGAAAAGAATCCGGGAGGAGACGATTATTGTTTGTTTTTGTGTTTTCAGTCTTTTATTGATTTTTTGGATTTGTCATAAGATAATGAGCTTAAGCCTAAACCAAGGGTTAGTAAACTCATCACGTCCTCCCTCTGATTAGGGGTAATGAGAATACCTTAAGTATGAAGTAAACACCTCACACTTAGTCACCATGATGTAGGATTAAGATCATTAACCTACTTATAATTATTTAAATGTTTTTGGTGTTTTTGTTTAGTGTTAAGTAATGAGTTTAAGCCATAATCAAGGATTTAATGGACTCATTACACCATCCTAATAGAAGGATAATAGATGAGAACATTTAAGCTGAGGAAGGCTCCTCAACTTAATCCATGATTAGGGATTAAACTCATGACAAAACTAAGCCTTTATTAAGTGGATTTTAGTTAATGATTAGATTAAGAAGTGGATTTTATGATTTGTAAGACAACTTGAGGGGGACTTGTCCATTAACACTAGGGTTAGTCCTTCTTAACCAATTAAGGAAGAATTAGAACCCTAATGCAAGGCCCAAGTTACAAGCTTATTGTCTTAGTGATTATTAGATGGATTGGTTAAAGGATTTAAACACATTAAGGGTTTAACACTTAGGATTAAAGTTATACACTCCATCCTAATAGAAGGATGCAGGCATAACCCTAACCACAAAGCCTTAAAGCCTTAAGGGTTTAGTCCTTGGTTATGAGATGAGAAGAGAAGACACAAAGATGACACAAAGGAAAAACTAATGGGGGACAAATCAAACCCTAATTGTGATCGTGCTTGGATGTTCCTAGGGTTCATGAGGCTTGCAAAAGATCTTCAAGAGAAAAGCCACCAAGGAAGAAGCAAGAAGGAAGAAAAAGAAGCAACAAGAAGCAAGACAACTTCATTTAAGAAGATAAGTTGCTTGAATAAAGAAAGTGAGGAGGGAGCATGAATGAGAAAGCTCACTCTAATCCACAAGTGAGAATTCAGCAATGAATGCATAAGAGAGATGAGAAGAAATTATGAGAAGTGAAGGCAAATTCACTTCTCAAAGACTTACCACCTGAAAAGTTAGTAATAAGCAAATGAAAAGAAATGAAAATGGGATGAAATGCAAAGATGAAAACCAAAACTAGAATCATATTTATGATGCAAAGGATGCTAAATGATGATGCAAAGTCATATCAAGAGATGCAAATGATCATACAAGTAATGAGGATGCAAATGAAGCATAAAGGAAGCATGAGAGTTCATGAATGCACATGACATCAAATGGAAGCAAAACATGGCAAATGGATGATGCAATGCTCAAACATGATTCTAATATGTCCTAAGATGTCTTATATGTCATGTGGATGTGCAAAAATGTTATGGCAAGTTCATGTATGCAAACATATGAAGGATGAATGCAAATGAAGATGCAAATTAGGGTTTATGTACAAGATGCAATGCAAAATTCAAAATCAGAAGCAAATGATAAGATAAAAAATTGAAAATGGGATCAAAGGTACCCTAAACCCAAACAAGTTCACTGCCCAAAGGAGGAGACCTAAATCCTAACCTAATGGAAGTTATGATTTTCTTAAGTTGGCTAGGGTTTTAAGGGACCTCACAATGAAAAATTCAAAACAATTTGAAAATGAAGAATAAATTCAAACCGATTTTATCCTAGAAACTACATGACATGAGGAATGCAATGCAAAAAGAACCATCATCAAACTCTTCATGGTTAGGCAAAATGGATTTTTCTAAGTTAGGGTAAAAATATTGACTTTTAAGAACCCTAAATCCAAAGAAAAATGTCAAAATAGGTCAAGAACCAAAAAGAAATTTGTGTGAAGGGTTTGATAATGTCTCTAAATGTATCAAGATGCAATGTGATTTTTTTTGGGATTTTTAGAAACTTAAATGGTATTTTAATTAATTAATTCCCATTAATCAATTAAAATAAACATTTAAATATTTTAAAAATACGAATTTTATGCAAAAAATAAAATAAAAATTGTTTTCAGAATGAGAAAAATATTATAAGTCATGATGCAAAAAATGAAATGTCTTAGAAGTGTTTTGCTATTTTTAATAAAATGGTAAAGAAAATGCAAATAAAATGAAAATTAAATGAATTTAATGAAAGTCAACTAATCCAGTGGTCCAGATTTGAATGAGAAAGGGAGGAAATTGACCAGCGCGCGCATCTGGATGGCTGAGATTCAAACTTCACTAATTACACAATTAAGCCCTAATCTGAACCCTAAACACTTTCAGGTGACCGGAACAGTGTTCCGATCATCTTCTCCGGCTATCCCTCAAGCTATCTCACTCAATACGCAACCCCAAGCCCCTAAACTCTCCAGAAATGATCCCCACCCCATTCTAAACAAGAATCAACCATCAAACAAAAATTTCAGAAGCTTCATACATGCTTAAAACTGAATCATTTTCAAAAC
Organism: Lathyrus aphaca; assembly: GCA_963966055.1. Lineage (NCBI taxonomy): Eukaryota > Viridiplantae > Streptophyta > Magnoliopsida > Fabales > Fabaceae > Lathyrus > Lathyrus aphaca. The sequence continues at coordinate 144,475,209 of OZ014523.1, forward strand.
CAAAAGGTGCAGTGTGATCAGTAAAGCATGGAGAACAATCTAAGAACTTAAGAAATCATTTCTGAAAAAATGTTCTTGATGATACCTGAACTGAAGCTTTTGAAAATGGCACTGGCTGGCTGCTTCTTTGCTTCAAATCATCTCCAATGATCCTCCTGAAGTGTTTGTGATGCTTGGTTGGAGTTTATATGGTCTCTAAATGAAGTTGGCAGAAGTTCAGTTCAAGCAATGTCAAAATCGTGTTTTTGATTCTGGGTGTTTTAGGGCAAAATGAAGGGTGGGAAATGATCAGCAATGATATGGAGTTGAATGGTGGAATTTGTTTTGAGGTTTGATGGCTGAACTATGAGTTTCGAAGGCTTTTGCATAAGAGGGAGTTTTTGTGATTGTTGAGTTCTTGGAGGTTTTTGGCTTGTGTTATGTTATGGAATGGCTTGCTTTTAATTCACATAGTAAGCTGTGATAGGTTAGAGGGTGGGTGGTGGCCTATGTTGATTGGTATGGGCAAGTTGCAAAAATGTCAACATGACTTGTACTTGAGGTATGGGCAAGAACACAGCTGGCCCTTGGGCATGTCCATGCGCAACTGACTTCATGAAGGTCCACAAATCCATTCTTGAGGCAATTCAGCAAGAGAGAAGAAAGCTATGGGGTGTTTTGCAATTATGTGATGTTTTGGCCCCTTTAGGAAATCTTGATGTTCAAGGCATGAAACTTGGAATTTCTTTGGGCAATTCTGAATTATAGGTCATGTATGATGCTTGTGCAATGCTTAGAAGTCAATTATAAGTCACATTTGGCTTTGGCAAGTGTTTTTGCAAACTTCCCTCTTTGGTGCATAAGTGAAATTTTGTGATTTTCCCCAACTTTGCACGACCATAACTTGAGTTCTATGATGAATTAGATCAGGTTCTTGTACTTTCTGAAAAGGGAATGATCCAATCTACAACTTTGATGACCAAGAATTTTTCATTTGAAGCATTTTTGAATCAAAAAGAGGAGGTTGAAAAACTTTCCCAAAATGGCAAGTTTGCATTACAAGTCACTTTCCCAAAATGGCAACTTTGCAAATGGCTTGAAATTCTTCAATTTTGTGAACTTCTAACTTCTTATAAGATCAAATAAAGATCATATACACCCAAAATGATGGAGAAGGCCCTTTGGTTGGAGGATTGGGGCCTCAGATGCACTGATTTTGCACTGACTTGCTCAAGAAGTCATCTATTGATCAGATGCCTTCCCCATTGAATTTCTTCATGAAAATTGGTATGCATGATGCTCATGTCATATAGAGACCAATAGAAACAAGAATGACCAAAAAATTTGGAGTTATGGCCTCTGAAACCAAAACCCTAATTTTAGGTCATCTGTGTAGTTAAGCTTGGCTCTGCTTTCATGCCTTTCTCAGTTCTTGTGATTTTCTGACTTCCTTGATCTTGGGAGGATATAATATGATGTTTGAACATGCATGGACCCTATTTATATGATTGAAGACCTTTGGAGTGGCTCAGATGGCTCAGGGATTGCTCAGATCACAAACCCTAGATGCAGATGACTTTGAACCAATGTAGTGAAGCAAAGATGCAATATGAGATTATATGATTGAACTTATGCATATAAAAAGAATCACAAGCCATGGTGAAAAAAGTGAGGGTAAATTTTGGGTGTTTACAACGGGATGCCCCGGTCAAGCTATCTTCAAAATAAAACATCCACAACTTTTCATCCATGGTATAAGCTTGTACTCTTCCTAGAAAAAGATTGAATGTGGGTACAAGGACATGAGGTACCGTTATACTTATCAAAGTAAGGATTTTTAAACTTGTGAGGAATCCTGACTCCTTCCACTAGTCCCATATCCATCACATTAAATCCCAGAGGGTTTTGGGATTCCAAGCACCTCAGCTTTTCAGATATTTCGTCCAGACAACGATCATACACTTCATCAGCCCCTACCACTGTAAACTGTTCCTCTTTTGAGTCTTCTTGAAAGACACGACCTCCAATGTTTCTCTGGGTATTTCCGATAACATTGACTTCAGGGTTGAGGTGGGGTCCAAATTCTGGTGGATTTGCTTGCCGCTGATCGCGCGCTTTGTTACCTGTACCCCCAGTACCAACATAGTTCTCTTCTGGAGTTTGCCGCTCGACCAACTCCCTCAATCTTTCCTAGGTCTGTGCTAGCCCAATCATCACAACCATGAACTGGTTCATCTAAGTCTACACTTCAGTCCTCACATCAGTCATCTGAGTTCTTACATCTGTCAATTCTTGCTAAAGTTGATCCATCTGTAAGCTCGAAAGGTTGTTTCTGGTTGGATACCGGTGGATGCGGTTGACGAGAAAGACTCTCCTACGAGCAATATTTCCTGAAAAAATAGTAAAGTGAGAAAACAACAACAAAAACTCCTGCAACACAAAGAATGAGGTTAGCATGCAATGCAATATTTCTATTTGTCTTCAGAGGGTATTATCATACCCCAAATTTGTCCTACCCGCAATATTTTATTTTACTGTATAGCCATTATTTCAAAAAATCCAAAATATTTAATATGTTATTAATACTTTTTTTTTCTTTCCATTTGTATTTCTTTTACTATCCAAATTTCATTCTCATTTTTATGTTATTAATACTTCTATTGTTTTTTTATCATGTTTATTTTTATTATTATAAATCAAACCTTTTTATTTATTTGTCCAAATTTATTAGCCATACATCCAATTTTTATCTTTTAGACCATTTTCTATTTTTTTTATTATTAGTCCAAATTCCAAATTCAATCCCATCTCATAGAAAGTAAGCAAATATTATTATTCTCATTTCACTCTTTTAAAATTATTATTACTCTTATTATTATACTTTTATTTTCATTTTCAATTTTTATCCCTATTATCATTTTTATTATTAGCATTATTATTATTATTATTATTTTTTTATCCATTATTATTATTAAATAGTATATTATTGTTATTATTATTACTTTATACTTTATTATTATTTTCATATCAATTTTGTTATCATCTTTATTAGTATTGTTATTACTATTATAACATCATATTGCACATATTCACTACACACTTGTGGCCCATTATCCAATGCAGCTCAACCTGTTTTTTTTACAAAAAGAATTCCTTGCATCATACAGCACAAAAAGAATCGTACAAAATCCAAATTCACATGGCCATAAAACGCAGTAAACAAATACCTCCACTCACTCACACAATTAGTAACAAATCCTTTCCACAAAACCCTCCTTCATTCCACTCACATAGTACAATAACCAACTCCTTTACGTGACAACACAATTAACAACTCACCATAAAACTTCATCAAACCGTTCCGAAATTCATCAAAAATCTTCATGTTCACCTTCAAATGACCACCATTTATTCTCATTCCTCTTTCAATATTTCAACCATCATTCTTCAATACAACCTTTAACCTCATGCTTCATTTTTTTGCTACTGCAAAACCATTTCATAATCCTTTTTTATTTTTCCCAGTCATCACCACCAACAGAAAAAACCAACAATCCATCTCCACCTTTAATTCATGCTGACCCGAAATAGATTTGAGAGCCAAAACCGAAACTAAAGAAAAACAAACTGTAAGCCAAAAAATCAGAACCAAAATTTGAACCATGAGAATGAAAAGATTGAATCTGAGACGAGAACATGAAATCACCACACATTTAATTTCGAACCTTCACAACCTTAACCATCCGCGGCCAACACCTCTACCAAATCGCATCAGCCGTCACCATCTTCACTGAACAAAACTTTCAAACCTCAAACCCAGAAAACCCAGCCGCGGCTTGCAACCCTTTCCGTCAACCGCCGGCCTCCGTTAGCTCATCAATCACCGGCCATCCGTCGAAATCAGAACCACCTGCTCCATAAAACCTTCACACAAACCAAAACATCCACCGTTTTCCGACAAGCAATCGCAAACACCATCTCAGAATTAGCGAACCTTCAAACCCATCTCACCTTCACCACCGAAAACGCGAACCACATGAAACCCATCAACGAGTTCGAAATACAAAACTCAAACCAAAGCCACAACCGCTTCAAACGAAACCCTTTTCGCGCAAACGCACAAAAACCTTTCCATCCGTCAAGCCACTTCATCCGCTACCGGTGAACCCAAAACCCATCGTCGCGAAACCTTGTCACCGCAGTGAAACCCTTACATCCGTCCGCGACCACCAAACACAAACGCGAAGAACAAAGCCACCGATTTTAACTGGAAGCGGCGACGAATCCATAAGCAAGAGGGAGATAACCGAGTCGCTCCGCCGTGCTATTTTTTTGAACTGTGAATGGATTTGAGCGTATGAGAGACAAAGGGTAAATCTCCTTTCCTTTTAATTTGTTTTTTATAAGAGCCCTGTGTTTCTTTTTTTATTATTATTATAATTTTATTTTTTATTATTATTATCATTGTTAAGTTTTAATTATATCAGCTCCCATTTTCTTTTGTTAAGTTTTTTGCTGTTATTAGTTTTATTTTTTTTATATATATGTTTGTGTGGAGTTATTGGACCTGATCTGCTCATTATCAACACCCGTAAATCCAATGCATACACCCCATCTGTATTTAGTTTTTTACTTTTATTATCTTTTTCTATTCATAAAGTTAATGACTATTTTCTACATTTATTTTACTCCTTTTTTATAATAATCTATTTGTTAAATTTTATTTTTTCTCTCTTTGTAAAAAAAATGGTGTTTATTTCTTAAAAAAAAAATCTTTCAAAAGAATATTTAAATTTTCATTTGATCTTTATTTTAGGGCCAATGATATACTAAACGGCCAATTTATCGCCCGATTCTAATCGGTGATTTTTGGTCAATATGAGACCCCCCTTTGTAATTATTTTTATTATTATTTCGACAAAACAAACATGTATTTTAATTTAATTCATTTTATTATCCTTAATATCATTTAATTCATTTATTATTTATATTCATTATTTTATTTTTTCTAACAATTCAATTCATTTAATTTATTTATTTTTTCGCATTTTAAAAAGTATCGATTCGACTCCTTATAGAATGGTTCCCATTTTGAACCGATTCTAAGGTAGTTCACGAACAAAATTTCGTCGCGTCCCGAAAAGGTCCAACGCCTTCGAATAGTTGCGCTCGATTAAAAAATCCAACGCCTTCAAATAGTTGCGTCCCGATTAAACAGGCCGAACGCCTTCGAATAGTTCAAACACACTGCATACACGCTTCCTCTTGGGCAAAATACAATGATACCCTTTATTTCTCGCAATCCCCTGTATTTATTTTGTATCCCTCTCCCATTAATTTGTACGCACTTTTATTTCTCGCATTTTATTTCTGAATCCTTGGTCCAACGCCAAGCGATTGCACTTGCACACTTGCACTTTATTTTCCAGTTATCTTTTTCGTTTAAGATCAACCTATCCTTGCGAGCCGAGCGCTTCGTGCCTCGCTAACAAACCACAAAAATAAACTCCATTTGCATTTACCCTTTCAACCTCAAAAAACCAAAACGTTCCGATTAGATCCAAACCCTTGATCTAACGTCAAGCGGCTTTAGGAAATAAAACACACTTTAATAATACGAGAAGATTTGTACGCCACGAGCCTTAAGCGGTAGAAAGGAGGATAACGAGCTCTCGTTACTCGCTCCGATTATTTTGACGCAGGACGCTCGTCCTGTTGGGCGAGATAAACTATCCATAGTCTTTAGTACATTCGACTCCTAAATCCTTTCATCAACGAAAGGTAATAAAATCAACAACCATTACCCTTAGTAGGCCGAACTACGAGGCTCTGACTATCCCATTACACGCGGGAGTACGTAGGCACGAGGATCTCCATCCTTGCCGAGCACCTAGGTTCAATCTAACTTATAATTCAACTCATTTCCCTCTAGCAAGCAATTCGTTTAAGCATAGACATCCTTTCGCGCGCGTTAACTTAGATGGTTCCCATCGAGTACGATGGATGTAGGGAGTGCTAATACCTTCCCCCTGCATAACCGACTCCCGAACCCAGGCAATGGTTCCGTTGACCTTTGTCCTTATCTATCTTCCCGGGTTTTATCTATATCTTCCCTTTCCCTCTTCGGGAATAAATAGAATTAGGTGGCGACTCTTCAGTCTGTCCGACGCGCGGCTCCGTCCATTCGGATCGCGTGAGGTCGTATTTTTCGGGGTACGACAGGTATCCTGGTTTGGTTCTTTGGTTTTGAACTTCCAGACCTCTGAGAATGATCAAGATGTTGAAGTAATCAAAGCACATCAGAAAAGCCAAGTAATACATAAACCATAATATTACAAATGCCAAAATACATAGTTTATGATTACAACAAGTTCCCATGGTGGGTCAAAATACAATCAAGTCAAGAAATACAAGTAAAATCACCAAAATAAAATACAAGTAAAGGAAATCAAACATCTAGCCCAAAGTCATCCTCATTGACTTCCTTCAGGAGAGCATCAGTTAATGGTCCAACTGAATGCTCTGTGATGGTCCTGATAAGAAGGTTCCTGGTTGCAATGGCACTTGTCATCTTCTGGTACTTGTCTTGTTCTTTTGATCTCTTTAACCCTGCCCGAAGTTTCAACTCGGAGATTTCCTTATGTGCTGCTAACAAGGCTTCCTGACTCTTCTTCTCATTGGCTTCCAGCTACTCTATCTTAGCCTGTGTCTTCTGATCCTCTTGGAAACGAGCTTCAGTTATTCTGATCCATCTAGCCTGACTTTCTTCTAGATAATGTTCAGCTCTGGCCTTCTGAATCTTGGCTTCTTTGCAAGCATTCTTCAATACCAACTCTCCTTCTCGGGCTTTTCTAATGAAGTCTTCTGTCTTTTCTATCTTAGTCACATGCTCGATTCGGAGCTTCTCTAACCTCTCAATGTCCAGACGACCATCATTCCTTTCCCAAAGGGTCTTCTTCAAGGCTTCAGAAAGCTGGGAATTCCTCTCTTTCAACTACTCAAACTCTTCCAAACTTATTGTAGCTATAGGCTCTATTGCTGATGACCCTGGTACATCTTCTAGGGTGAATGGCATGCGGGTGATTTGTCCTCTGATGCGCGACCATTCAATGTACTGAGCTGAATCTATGTTGGTACACTTCCCCTAAATGGCAATCCCTTTAGTCTGTATGTTATCCCAAGCCTAGGCTGCTTGTCAGATGCTGGCATGCTTATTCTGAATAGCACAGTAAAGGGACTCTGCTAAGTCCTGCTCCCTAGGTGGGTGTATCAATGCATACCCTAACTGTCTTTTGAAAAGCAAAATATTGTAGTTGATTCAACCCTTCACTCCAATAAGAGGTATATTATGATATTGTCCACAACTTGTAATTATGTCCCTACCCTTGGTGTTCTGAGTACACCACCTGATGTCTTCTGAAGTAAGGGCAATCATCCTCTTAGCCAATTCCTTGACTGATGTGGATTCAGGAAAGCTTTTGTCTTCGGCATATGTCTCATCAACCAACTATAGAAGAAAGGTGCACAACATCTGACTGGTCTCCCTCTCTGCTTCTCATTCCTCTGATGTACTGAGTAGTAGAAATCCCCTAGCAAGGTAGGAACTGGGTGTTTGATCATGAAGATATGGATAGCATTCTTGCTTACAAACTTAGGCTCGTCTACAAACAAAATGATGCCATAATAGTGAGAGCTAGGAGAGCACAAATAGATTCCCAATTTCCTGTTGTAGCCTGCTTTGTAGCCTGAGTGATTAAGAAGTCCAAATGGAGGTTTGGGATTCCATCCTTGGTGGTCATATGCTGATCAATGATGGTGGCTTCCAAATGCAAAGCCTTAGCTATGTCTTCATTCTTAGGAGCAGCCATCTCAGGGTTGAAGGGAATTCCTTTCCTGATAGGGACACCCAACAACATAAAATACTCTTTTAATAGATGACCCATCTGAAAGTCTGGGAAAGTGAAACATCTGAGAGGAGGGTTATAGAACTGGGGATAAGTGTGAATCATGATCCTCTGTGATGCATCCAAGTCAATGATCATGTCCGTAATACCACCATAATGCTCTCTGAATAAAGGAACATGATCAGGAGTGATAAGGGCCTGAATCTGCTTGATGCCTGCCAGGGGATACTCAAAGAAATGGTATGTGATGTTGCTCTTCCTAGTTGAGTCCATACTGACAATGGATGCTGATGAAGATAACTGACGCAGATAGCTGAAGAAGACAACTAAAGAAGTGTCGGAGAAGATATCTGAGCAGAAGAACGGTCAAAACCAAATCAAAGAGGATGTGGATACCCTATAAAAAAAATAGAAAAATGTTAAAATGATGAAAAATGATGTATACCGAATGATATGTAAGGGTTTGTGATCAGGTGCTGGATTGTAAGTTTCTTTAATAGGGTCCATGAGTGTTTCAGAATTCCAGATGAAGGTCTGAGAACCAGTAACCAGGTGGGGGACTCAAATAAAGAGTCACAAGTCCAGGGTTATGAAAGAATCAGTCCATAATTAGTATAACCTTAACAATATCAGTAATAGGGTATGTAGAGGCCAAGTGTTCCTACAAACCTGTAAACAACCCCACCCTCTCACAAGTATTGTTCTAGAACAAGGATCCTCAGATTCGAATCTATTATGTGAAGTGTAAACACTTCTAACCCGGAGGTACAGTGTTTACCCTAATCATAAAGAATCCTCCTCTAATTCACCTCAAATGTTGAAGATCATCTAAAAAGGTCATCCAGAATTAGTAGGCTTCCCAGATAGCCCTAGCACTACAGGAAATCCGTAGCACAGAGTTCTCAAGAAGAAACCCATGTCTGAACCGTGTTTCATATTCCCGCACCAGACCAAAATGGAATGGGAAAGAATATGAAGCCACTCTAATCCTATGTCTATCACTCAGGCCTTTGTGTTGGACCTTTCTCACTAGAATACCCCTCCCACCAAGTCAAACCAACAAATCCAGCACATGATATGATAATAATAAATGCGATGCATAAAACAGTAAATGAAAGCGATAAAGTAAATGCGGTAAATAAAGTTGTACAGAAAGAAATAAATAAAGAAATAAACAAAAATCACACATAGCACATAACACCCCCATAAAAAAAACAAAAAAATTCTAGGAGAAACCCACAAGGGAACCAGAAACCCTGGTTGCAAAGATCCCCAGCAGAGTCGTCAAGCTGTCGCTCCCGAAAAGACTTACGTTCCAGTGCAAACACGTACGGTCGGCGATGTTGGAGGTTGAGGTTGAATAGAGTCGCCAGCTAGGCATTTTTATCCCAAAGGAAAGGTAATACTGCATAAACCTGGAAGGGTATGGATAAGACGGTTGCGAACCAAAGAAACTGAGAAAGGGAGTTGGCTACGACCTAGGAAGGTATTAGCACCCAGATCTTCCTTCGTACTCGACGGGATCCACGCTTACTTGATTGTGTCTAAAAGGGGTAATGTATGTGCTGACTGTGATAAAAGCTAGGGAGAAAATAATGTGTGTCAGTGTAGAGGAGATGGGTAAAATGCTCAAGAATGAGGCTTAGAAAGAAAGCTGGATGGAGGGGGATGACAAAGAGACTTTTGTTCGATAATTGTTAAGTTATGCCTACATATCCTCTCGTGCAATGAGGAAGTCAGAACACCGTAGTTCGACTCAAAGAGACTGAAAATGATTTTGACTGTGAACTGCTTGCTTGTCTATGCTCAAGTGTATGACTCATCTGGCTCGAGTGCTAACTGTCTTGCATTAGAAGGAAGAGGCGATTTCTTGTTTGTGAATGAGTGTGATGAGAAAAGAATCCCGAAGGAGACGATTATTGTTTGTTTTTGTGTTTTTCAGTTTTTTTATTGTTTTTGATGTTTTGCATAGGATAATGAGCTTAAGCCTAAATCAAGGGTTGTAGACTCATTATATCCTCCATGATTAGGGATAATGAGCCTACTTAAGTGTGAGATAAGCATCTCAACTTAATTACCATTATGATGTAGGATTAAGATCATTAACCTACTTGTGATTATTAAAATGTTTTTGGGTTTTTGTTTAGTGTTAAGTAATTAGTTTAGTCTCTAATCAGGGATTAATGAACTCATTACACCATCCTAAGAGAAGGATGATAGATGAGAAAACTTAAGCTAAGGAAGATACCTCAACTTAATCCATGGTTAGGGATTAAATTCATTATATAAAAAGCCTTTATTAAGTGGATTTTAATTAAAGGGTGAGATTAAGAAGTGAGTTTTAAGTTTGTAAGACAACTTGAGGGGGACTTGTCCATTAAACACTAGGGTTAGTCCCTCTTAACCATAAGGAAGAGATGTAACCCTAATATAAGGCCCAAGTTACAAGCTTAAGTATTGATCATTATTAGGTTGTTTGATTAAGTGGTGTAAACAAATTAAAGGTTTAACACTTAGGATTAAAGTTATACACTCCATCCTAAGATTAGGATGCAGGCATAACCCTAATTCAAAGTCCTAAAGCTTTAAGTGTTTAGCCTCTGATTATGAGATGAGAAGAGAGACTCAAGGAGACTCAAAGGTAAAAAGGCTATGGGGGACTATACACAATCCTAAAAAATATCATGCTTGGATATCATATGGTTTGTGAGGCTTAAATAAAGATCTTCAGGAGGCCACCAAGGAAGAAGAAGCAGATGAAAAGAGAAGGAGAGAAAGAATAAGTTAGTTACTTCTTGAAGAAGATAAGTAACCTAAAAGAAAGAAAGTAAGAATAAGAGAGCATACTTGAAGCAAGTTCACTTCAAAGACAAGTAAATATGCAAATGGGGAGAAGAGAAGAGGTGGGATGTGAAGGCAAATCCACATCCCAATCACCTTACCATAAGCCCCTGAAATGTTAGTATGAATGCATAAGTTGCAAAGCAAAAGGACATGAGATGGATAAAGATGCAAAGAACACAACCAGAAGTGAATATACAATGAAAATGTGTTATGAGATGGTGAAAAGTCATACATAATGCATATGAATGTTCATAAAAGGATGAGATGCAAAGGAAGTATGAAAGAAGGTTGAAAACACATGGATGTTCATGAAATGCAATGGATGAAAAGCATATAAAATGAATGAAGAAATGATAAAGAAATGGTCAAGCATGTCTTAAGATGTCTAGGATGTCATACAAATGCTTGGAATGTCATGGAAAGTTCACGTGAGGATAATATGCAAACATGGATGCAAATGAACATGCAAACATAGGGTTTTTAGACAACATGAGATGCATATGACCAAAACAGAAGCATACATCATGATAAAAAATTGAAATTGAACTCAAACAAACCCTAAACATATATAAGATCACTACCCAAAGGAGAAGGTCAGAAGCTAAACCTAGTGAAAGTTATGAATTTCCTAAGTTAACTATGGTTTTTGGGTGATCATAAGGGAAAATTCAAATCAAATTGAAAATGCAATGCAAAATCATGAGATAAATAACCTAGATACTAGATGCAATATGTGAAATAATGCAGAAAGAATCAAGCTCAAACTCATCATGGTTGATCAGAAGTGATTTTTTCAAGGTAGGGTTAGAAAATGTGATTTTTAAGAACCCTAATTCAAAGATAATTGTGAAAATATGATCAAAACTAAAAAGAAATTTGTATGGTGAGTTTTTAATGATTCTAAATGTATGAGAATGCATCATGAATTTTTTGGTGATTTTTAGAAACCTAAATGCATATTTAATTAATTAAAATCAATGAATTAATTAAATAAAACATTTAAATGTTTTAAAAATATTTTTTTTAATGCAAAAATTAAAATAAAAAATGTTTTTGAGTTAAGAAAATATTTAAAGTAAAAATGCAGAAAATGAGATTTTTTAAGTGTTTTTTCTATTTTAAAATAAATATGGAAAGAAATGAAATAAAAAAGAAATAAAAATCAAATAAAAGAGAAGTCAAACAATCTGATGGTCCAGATTCAAAGGGGAATTGACTGCGCGCGCGTTTGGAGGGTTAGGATGGAATCTGGCTAATTAATTATGTTTATGTTAATTAATCAGAAATTAAAATTAATGAGCTAATCTGGTCCGTCCAAACTAATCAAGATCCCAGGGTCCACATTAAATCTAGAGAAACTAACCATAATTAGCCCTAATATACTTCAGGTGACCGGAACAGTGTTCCAGTCATCTTCTCCGGTGACACCAAGACCCTAAGTCTCTCTACATGCCACCCCACCCCAAATTAATTGCCCAAAAATGATCCTCTACTCACACGAAACTCAAATCATTCAACAAACATCATTTATGCTTCACAAACATGGAGAATCGAAGAAAATAAAAAAATTGGACAAACTTTCAGAAGCTCATGAAATGCTTATTTCTCAACCATTTTCGATTTTAAAAACATCAGAGTGATCCCCATAACATGTAGTTTCATTCTAAAACAAGAAATCAAAGGTCTGAAAGACTTTGTTCTTGAGCTTACCTGAGTTGATGATCTTCAAATATGGACTTTCAGAGCTTCTCTCTTGTTCAAAATGCCTCCTCTGGTGCTAATGGAATGCTTGAAAGGCTTTGAGAGTGGCTAGTTTGAGGTGTGTGGTTCTGGTTTAGCAGAAATGGAGGTTTGTGTGAGTGGTGATTCAGGCCATTTGAATGGTTGGGTTTTGTTCTATGGATGAAGAGTGATTTGTTGGTGAAAGAATTTCTGGATTTTGTTAAGTTTTGAGGGTGTTTCGAAGAGAACAAGTCTTGTGCATATTTGTTTGAATCTAATGTTGTGTGTGTTTTCAGGCTCCAATCCCTTTCTATATCTCTCCCACATTGTTTGAATATAATATGGAGTAGGTTCTGAATTGCTGCAAGACACTATTCCAAGAGTATGAGAGTTTTTCTAAAAAGTCAAATATGTGTCCTTAAGAGTATGGGCCATGGAAGAGGAAATCTAAAGGGTGTATTGGCTTCAGTTGAGTTTGGGGAGAGCCATGGGATTGATTGTGATGAGCTGTGATGATTGAATGGTGAGATGGAAGAGGTTTTGCAAATGGGCAACTTTGTGACATTTGAGAAAATTGGTCATGGAAATGGTTGATTCAAGGCCCAAATCTTATCAAGGCAAGTTGTGTTAACATGTTATGATGCTTAGAGGTGGATTAGAGGTCATTATAAGTCTTAAAACTTGGTTTTGCAAAAATCCCTCTTTGGCACATACTTGAAAATTACAAGATTTTTCCCAACTTTGAAAGATCATATCTTGAGTTTTAGGATGAATCAAGAGGAGTTCTTATACTTTTTGAAAATGGGAAGATCCAATCTACAACTTTCATGTTTAAGGATTTTTTATTTGAAGCATTTTTGATCAAGAAAGAGGAGGTTGAAAATCTTTCCCAAAATGGAAAGTTTTCATTACAAGTCATGTCCAAAAATAAAAAGTTTGCAAATGGCTTGAAATTATTCAATATTGTGAACTTCTAACCACTTATAAGATCAAATAAAGATAATATAACCTCAAATTGATGAAAATGACCATTTGGTTCCATTGTTGGGGGCCTCAGATGCCCTGATTCTGACGTTTCTTGCACAACAAGTTACCAGTTGATCAGATGACTTCTACAATGAATTTATTCATCAAATTTGGTACACATGTTCCTTATAACATATTAAGACCATTAGAATCAAGAATGACCAAAAAATTTGAGGTTAAAGGCCTCAAACCCAAAACCCAATTTTTAGGTCATCTGTGCAGAAAACCCTAGCCTGCCTGGACCTCTGTGCAATCCTTTGTGATTTTTTGACTTCAAAGACTTATTGGGGATGTAAAATGATCATAGAACACTCATAGACCCTCTTGGCATGCTTCAAGACCATTGGGATAGCTCATATCACTCTTTGGATTCTTCTGATCACAAACCCTAGCTATGCAACTTATGCAGTTAAACAAATATGCAATGTGGGATAATATGATTATGCAATGCAATATGAAAGATCACAAGCCATGGTGTGAGAAAAAGTGAGGGCAAATTTGGGGTGTTTACACTCACTTTATTAAACATTTTTCAAAACAAGGATTTGTATACATCCATACGAGGATCATTACAAAGTACTTAGAAAAATTTCTAATCACACACTACACTCTTCAAAAACAGTTAAAGTGAGCTAGGTAACTAATAGCCCATGGATAACCATGGATATAAAGGGTGCTAACACCTTCCCTTTATATAACCTACCCCCCGAACCCGAGTCTTTTAAAATAGGTCTTTCCTATTCTTTTATGTCCTTTCCACTTGGATAAAATAAAAGTCGGTGGCGACTCTTGCTATCCACAACATTTATAGAAAGTTAGTTCTCCCGCCGTGTTACACAACATCAAAACTGTATCTCACAAACTAGCCAAAGTAAACTTCATCCTAGCATCTCAATAGCTTCAGGAGGTCCAAAGGAGATGGTTTGCACAAAGGGAAGGCCTTGAAAGCTCCAGTTTGAAGAACTCCAGCTCAGGTATCCCTCAAGAACAATTTTTCCAGAACCTTAATTTCTAGTTAAAATGTGAATCTACATGTTATGCTGGTCATGTTGATGTGTTTAAAACTGAAAATGTGTAAAAAATAAGCATGTTATGATGTTCTGAAAGTTTGACCTAAAAAACGTTTGATTTCGATTCAGCTTGTTCATGCAATATAAATGGTTTTTGTTTGTGAATTCGTGTTCTATGATGTTTGGGGTTTGATTCTGGGCAGGTTTGATGCGTTTTAGTGGCTTTTAGGTGAAGTTGGAGTTGGGAGCTCACCGGAGAAGACGACCAGAGCTTATCTCCAGTCGCCTGAGATTAATTAGGGTTAGTGTTTCCAGTTTGAATCTGAGCCATAGGATCCTGATTAAGTTAGCGCATGAACGACCCAAATATGTCATTAAACCCTAATCTTAATTAATTAAATAAAAACCTAATTAATTTAATCAGAGTGAATATTGGCCCTTAGATCACGCGCGTAATGGAAGTTTGGATCTGGACCCTTAGTTCCCCATACCCCAAGTCACACTGACTTGCAATCTCAGCCTTTGATCCAGTTCCACGCAATCTGAACCATCCATTGTGATTACTTTGCATTTTTATTTTATTTTTTTTTCATTTTACTTTCCTTTATTTATTTAAAATATCAAATCATTTTATAAAAATATAATCTTTTGCACTTTCACTTTAAATAATTTTCAGAAACCAAAAACATTTTTATTTTTTATTTTTACATTAAAAATCTATTTTTAAATCATTTAATTGTATTATTTAATTAGTTAATTCATTTTTATTAATTAAAAATACTTTTAGGTATTTAAAAATAACCAAAAAACTCATGAAGCATTCTTAAACATTTAAAACAATTTACAAACTCATCGTACAAATTTCGTTTAGGGTTTGATCATGTTTTGACAATTAACCATGAATTAGGGTTTCCAAATTTCCTATTTTTCTAACCCTAACTTCAAAAATCCATTTCTGATCAACCAAGATGAGTTTGCACATGGTTCTTTTTGCATTATTTCATACTTTTCATGTAGTATCTAGGGAATTTAACTCATATTTTTTCATTTCATTTTCTATTTTTTTTGGCATTTTTCATGAAGAAGTACCCAAAAGCCTAACCTAACTTAGAAAAACCATAACTTGACTTTGGTAAAGCTTCTGACCTCCATCTTTGGGGAGTGATCTTATGTGTGTTTAGGGTTCATTTGGTTGCATTTTCAAATTTTTATCATGTGTTATCCATCTGTTGTGGACATGCGCATCTCATACTTTCTTAAAACCCTAATTTGCCATGTTCATTTGCATTCATCTTTGCATACCTTCATCATATGGACTTGTCATGAAATCTCATGCATTTGTATGTCATCTTAGATACCTTAGGACATGTATTAACATTGGTTGATCATTGTTGCATCCATTTGGTATGTCTTGCACTCATTATTTCTTAGGTGTATTCATGTGATTTCAAGCTCCTAACATGCTTTCCTTTGCATCCCATCTCTTGTATGATCATGCATAAACATTGTACATGTCTTTGCATCATTTTATAAAACATTTGCATTGTGTTTTCACTTATAGTATTGATCATTGCATCTTAGTTTGCCTTATTTCCTTTTGTTTCACATCTTATGCATTCATACTAACCATTTCAGGGGCTTCAGGTAAGTTGTTTAGGATGTGGATCTCCACATCCAACCTCTTCTTATCTCTTCATTTGCATATTTATTTTTCTTTGAAGTGAGTTTTACTCACTTATGCTCTCTCTTGCTCCCTTTATTTCTCTTAGGTTACTTAACTTCTTCAGGAAGTAAGTAACCTATTTTCCTTTCTCCTCTTTTCATCTGGTTCTTCTTCCTTGGTGGCCATCTGAAGATTTTTCTCTAAGCCTCACAAACCATAGAAATATACAAACAAGATAAGTTTAGGGTTGTACATAATCTCCCCTAGTTTTTACCTTTGAGTCTCCTTGAGTCTCTGCTTCTCATCTCATAATCAAGGCTAAACAGTTAAAGTTTTAAGACTCTGAATTAGGGTTATGCCTGTATCCTTATCTTAGGATGGAGTGTATAACTTTAATACTTAGTGTTAAACCTTTAAGTTGTTTACACCTCCTAATCAAAACACCTAATAACCAATAATACTTAAGCTTGTAACTTAAGCCTTATATTAGGGTTACATCTCTGCCTGTTGGTTCAGAGGGACTAACCCTAGTGTTTAATGGACAAGTCCCCCTTAGGTTTAGTCTTACAAACATAAAATTCACTTCTTAATCTCATCTCTAATTAAAATCCACTCTAATAAAGGTTTGTTATATAATGATTTTAATCCCTGACCATGGATTAAATTGAGGTATCTTCCTCTTCTTAAGTGTCCTTATCTATCATCCTTCTCTTAGGATGGTGTAATGAGTCCACTAATCCCTGATTAGAGATTAAACTCATTACTTAACATAAAACAAAAATCCAAAAACACTTAATAATTACAAGTAGGTTAATGATCTTAATCCTGCATCATCAGGGTAATTAAGTTGATATTTTCATCTCATACTTAAGTAGACTCATTATCCCTAACCAGGGGTGATGTAATGAGTTTACGACCCTTGATTAAGGCTTAAGGTCATTATCCTATGCAAAACACTCAAAAACAATAAAAACAATAAAAAGATGACAACACAAAAACAAACAATAAACGTCTCCTCCGGGATTCTTTTCTCATCACATTCACTCTGAAAACGAGAACTCGCTTCTCCCGTCTAATGCAAGACAGTTAGCACTCGAGCCAGACGAGTCATACACTTAAGCATAGACAAGCAAGCAGTTCACACCAAAACACTAAGTCTCTTTGGGTCGAACTACGGTGTTCTGACTTCCTCATTGCACGAGAGGATATGTAGGAATAACTTAACAGTTATCGAACAAAAGTCCCCAGGTCTCCACCCTCTCCTCATCCCAGTTCTTTTTCCTCAGCCTCAGTTTTGAGCACTCACTTTCTTCTTGCACTGACACTCTATACATCCATTCCTCCCTAGCCTTTTATACACAATTTAGCACATACATTATCCCCTTTTAAACACAATCAGGTATGCGTAGATCCCGTCGAGTACGACGGACGATCTGGGTGCTAATACCTTCCCAGGTTGTAACCTACCCCCTTACTCAGTCTCTTTGGTTCACAACCATATTATCCATATCTTTCTAGGTTTATGCTGCATTACCTTTCCTTCAGGATACAAAATGCCTAGTTGTTGACTCTATTCAACCTCAACCTTCAACATCGCCTCGTCCGTTCGCGTTTGCACCGGGACGAAAGTCCGAGGAGCGACAGTAATGCAGTTCAATCTTCCTACGAAACCATGTACCTCTTTATCAGTTTTAGGCTCAAGCATCTCTTGAATTGCTTTCACCTTTGCAGGGTCGACCTCAATCCCCTTTTCACTTACAACGAAGCACGACAGCTTACCGGAGCGCACTCTGAAGGTACACTGGTTCGGGTTCAACCTCAATATGAACTTTCGTAACCTGTCAAATAGCTCGACCAAGTTGACTAAGTATTCTTCTTTTGTTTTAGACTTCGCAATCATGTCATCCACGTAGACCTTGATCTCGTGATGAATCATATCATGGAAGATGGTCACCATTGCCCGTTGGTAAGTTGCTCCAGCATTTTTCAAACTAAAAAACATCACTTTGTAGAAGAAATTTCCCCAAGGGGTGATGAATGTAGTTTTCTCCATATCATCTAGCGACATTTTAATTTGATTGTAGCCCTAAAAGCCATCCATGAAGGAAAACACCGAAAATTGAGTTGTATTGTCGACCAACACATCGATATGAGGCAACGGGAAGTCGTCATTGGGACTAGCTCTATTTAAGTCTCGGTAGTCAATACACATCTAAACTTTAGCATCTTTCTTTGGCACCGACACGATATTGGAAACCCAAGGTGGATAAATCATGATGGCCAAGAATCCAATGTCAAACTGTTTTTGAACTTCTTCTTTGATCTTCACTGGTGGGCAATCCTCACAGAGCAGTAACTTATGCACTACAATATCAGTATCCAGCCCTGGCATATCCAGGTAAAACCAGGCGAAGACATCAACATACTCACAAAACATGTTAATCAATCGGCCCTTCACGAATTCCTCTAAGGTATCCCCAATCTTGAACTATTTCTTCACCTCTTCGGTGCCCATGTTTAAAACCTCAATGACCTCCTTGTGTGGCTGAATCTCCCTCTCCTTTTGCTTCAGCAATCTGGCTAACTCCTCGGGCAGTTCACAATCTTCCTCACCTTCCTCGTCGGCTTGGTATATTGGATTGTCGAAGTAATTGTGAGCCATAGCAAGATCATTATCGATGAGACCCGTTGGGGTGCATCTGCATGAACGATGATTCATGCTAGAGTTTAGAGAGTGGGAAAATTATGAAAAATGAAAATTCATATTGCCATTTATTGTATGAAAACTGTAAAATGAAAGACAGGGAACGTTATGAATGAATGCAAAAACGTTTGTTTATTGATGATTAGTATTGCAAATTGAAATAATGAAGCCCTTACAATGAGCTGCTATGCTTTGGGAAAGACATAGAGCTTTGACACAAGAATAAAACATAAGACAATTATTCTTTGTGCTGAGTAACAGTGATGATTTCTTCTGATGACCAATTATTGAGTTCTACTTCTGGGACAATCGGCTTGATCCACTCATAAATTTCATAGTCGCTATCAATTATGTCTTCATGAATAGCACAAATACTGTTGTTGTGGTCCACCCATCCAATGCTAGAAAAAGTGATTGGGACTTTTCGACCTTTGGCACGTTGAGCTGATGTTGATTGAGCGGGATTGTAACTGATTCCGAACATATCCTCTTTCTTATGGACCTCTATCATCTTGCCCCAACCATTGTTGACACCTGATTCCACCACTTTCAGAGCTTACTTATAGGATGCGATGGATACACCCTTCTTCTTCTCTTCCGAAAGGGATGTCGATGAGGATGACACGACTTCAGTCTTGAATGGCTCGAAAGCCTGGCAAGGGGTCTCATATATCTCACCATTCATCTCTTCATATTTGAATGAAGATAAGTGGCTTATGAAGATATCCTCCTCTCCACACACTGTGACGATTTGTCCTTCCCAGACAAAATTTAAATTCTGATGGAGAGTCGAGGATATTGCCCTGACTGCGTGAATCCAGGGGCGCCTGAGTAAACAACTGTATGTCGGATGAATGTCCATGACATAAAAGGTCATGTTGAACACTTGTGGTCCTACCTTGATCGGTGATTCCAATTCTCCAAAGACTGACTTTTTGGATCCACCAAATGCTCTGACTACCAGGTCACTTAGACTTAGCACCACTCTGTCGTAATCCAACTTGATTAATGCCTTCTTTGGAAGCACATTCAGGGAGGACCCTGTATCAACCAACATGTGGGAAAGTACATCCCCCTTGCATTCCATCGAAATATGTAAAGGTCTGTTGTGACTACGCCCTTCAGCAGGAAGATCAATATCTGTGAATCCTAATGTGACTGGCGTTCACGCTAGCGACAACCTTCTCGAGTTGGTTCACTTATATCTCTTATGTCACATAAGCATTGTTTGGGATTCTTAGGAAAGCCTTTCTATGGGATTCAGAACACATCAATAATGACAAGATAAATATCTTGGAAGGAGTTTGTTGCAAATGGTCGACTATCTTCTAGTCTCTTTTCTTTATGATCTTCAAAAATTCCTCGGCTTCCTTGTCAAAGGTAATGTCTGGATTTGGCATAGGAACATCATTTGTCACAACTTGCTTTCCCTTGGCCTTGGCCTGGGAATTCAACATATCATTTGGTGGCATTGCGCTGTTCCTCAAGGTCTGAGGCACGAACAATCTTCCATTCCTCGTGAATCCACCGACTCCCATATTTTCGACTTGGTGTTGGGTTGTGCTGGAGGTGGTTACATCCTGTTTCTGGCCATTGCAATAACCTCTGCCCCATAATGCCATGGGACGAATTTCTCACTTTGATACGTCATAGGCCCTGGAGTGGTGAACGTGACTGGTGTCGCCCTTGCTGGCGCCAAAATTTTGATAGGGGTATAGTAGATAGTGACCGTGGAAACTTCCTCTTATTTAACAACCTGGTCAAACTGAATACTTCCTTCATCAATCATCTCCTGAATCCCTGACTTCAACTGGTCACATCCATTAATAGATCCTTCGCATTCTAGACAAACTTCCCCACAACCTGGGAATATATCTTTCTTTTCCAAACAACACTTTATTTATAGTAGTCGAGTCTTCAAGGCATTGGCATCATAAACCAAATTCAAACTGTCATATAGCCCCTAGAGTTCTTCCATGAGGCGACATGGGATTTTGCAGTACATTCAAAGTAGGAGAAAAGTTGATCGCTTTGGAATCCAACATATCCTGGACCAGGTGTTTGAAGGATTTGCAATTCTCCACAGTATGCCTTGTAGTTCCATAATGAAACTCACAGTTGGCATTAGCATCATACCCTTTGGGGATCTGTCCAGGCTTTGAAGGTTGTAAAGTTCTTAGCTGAATCATTTGCAACTGGAGGAGATTCTGAAACAATTGTGAATATGACATCGGTGGCGTTTCGAATTGTCTATCTCTTGGCCTTGGCGGATAGTATGATCTGGAAGCTCTTTGTTGCTGATAATTGTGTTGACGTTGCTACGGTGGTTGTTGTTGTTGATTGGTAGTAGCAGGGATGATGATAGATGTAGCTTGATAATAAGTGCCCTGATTTCCTATATTTCTCTGTGAGTACACTGCCCCAGTTTCACCTTCTCTTCTTTTCGCAAAAGGCTTCTTGGTCCCTGAAGTAGAAGCTCCATGATTATGTATCTTTCCCTATTTCATCCAACTTTCAACCCCTCACCAGTCAGAATGATATCAGAAAACCCACTTGAGGAACACCCTGCTAGTCGTTCTATGAAATTCCCTAGAAGGGTATCCATAAAAAGATCCACCGTTTCTCTTTCGAGTAGGGGTGGTTGTACTCTCGCAGCCAACTCGCACCACCTTTGCGCGTACTCTTTGAAACTCTCAAAAAGTTTCTGGGACAAGCTCTGTACCTGAGTTCTGCTCGGAGCCATATCGATGTTGTATTGATACTGCTTGAGGAACGCCTCTCCTAGTTCTTTCCAGCTGCATACAGTGGTCCGTTCTAACTTCATGTACCATTCAAGAGAACCTCCAGACAGGTTGTCCTGAAAGAAAAGCATCTAGAGTTATTCATCTTTGGTATAGGAAGCTATCTTGCGATACTAGGCCTGAAGATGAGTCTTGGGACAGGAATTCCCGTTGTATTTTTCAAATCTAGGGGCCTTGAACTTCGGAGGGATGATCAAACCTTACACCAATCCTATGTCAGAAACATCAATCCCCAGGGTGTCTCTGCACTCAAGAGATCTGACCTTCTCCGCTAGCATCTGAAAGTCCTGATGATTGCCCCCATACCGAGTCCCAAATCCTCATTTAGCAAAAAGAATTGGTCGGCATGATGATCCTCCATATTATGAATCAGAATAGGAATACCTTCCAGAATAGGAGGCTCTCCGAATCTGGTTGGAATAACAAGGGTGTTAACTAGATTACCTTGCGCATCCAAAGTAACTCTGATGATTGGAGAGTCCACCTGCAACTGATTAAGCCTCTGGACAGCAGCCCTTAACTCTTGTTGCCCTAGGGAGACCCCATGCATCATGTTCATGAACTCATTCATGTGCATGCAGAGTTCAGTCAGCTTAGCTTGAACAATGTCCATGAAGTTTCTTTGATTGCAACGGGTGGCGTACCAATGAAGGCGGCGACTTGTACTTCCTCCTGATAACACATATAAATTAGGGAACACGGATAACCTACAAAGTAAAATGCAAAGATGATATGAACGCATGAAAATGTCGTGTTCTTTCATTCTCAAGGTTATTTACGTCCTCATTCCAGTATTCAAAAATAAGAAACCCAGATGGCCTGTGAGAATTTTGACTTTTGGGAAGAGAATAATCTCATAGAGTTTCAGATGAGATAACTTTTGAAGAACTAGTGCTTGGAACACGTGTCAGTGTAGAGATAATACCCCGAAATTTGAAACATATTAAATAGCCGGAAATAAAGTTTGAATAACAACAAACTTCCTCGAAGGGTTCCAATTCTCACAGTAAAGAAAAATAGCCAAAGCAACAAGGAATCCCACAACAGACCTGTGGGTAATCCGATACAAACAATAGAAATTAAACCCTATGCAACTCCACGTCCTTTAGCCTCCAGCTAAGGCGCTTGACCACCTGTAATAATTGAGAGATATCCGGATGGTTTGGGTCTTCAAGAAACTTTTGTATGAGCAAATCCCTCTGATCAAAGGAAGTGTGGAGTTCACTAATCTGTTGTAGGAAGACCTCTTCACTTTCCCCGCTAGGTCTAGGCTCATACCTAACCTTCTTGACCTCTACACAAGCTCTGAGTTCTTCTACCTCCTTTTGATCATACTTGATTTCTTCCTGCTTTTGAGCTATCATCTGAATGTAGTCTTTATGTTGTTTGTGGGCTAGCTGGAACTTCCCTTTCTGGTCACTCAATTGCACCTGAAGATCTTCAATCTTCAGTTTGTACTCAACTTCTACTTCCTTCTTCTTTTTCAAATTGGCCTCCCATTTTTCCTGCCAGAGAGTTATTGTTTTGTTGGCTTCATCCAGAGACTTCATGTCCTTTCGACGCTGATTCGCTTTGCGGATTTCAACAAAACCCTTTTTCTTGAAATAATACTTTCTTTCTTCAAAGTCTAGCTGCATGACTTTCACCATCTCTTCATTTATCTGAACCCTTTCCTCTAATTTCTGATTAAGGGTCACCATCCTCTGATAGGAACTATGGGCTTCCTGATTCTCTTCCCTGAGTTTCTGAACTAAACCTCCAGTTTTTGGTATTCTTCCAAAGGCACAGTAGTCTTAGGTTCCACCACTGCAAGTGGGGCTGATGCTAAGAAGGGTAACAGGACCACCTGAGCTTTCTCCTTTAACCATGTGTCGTACTAGGGAAACGTCTGGTTATTGCTTCTGCCCAAGCATGTTGTACCTTTCCTCCGGATGAGCTTCCAAGAACCCACAGCTTTCCTAACCAACAAAATATTGTCCTTTACTAGGAAGTAAAAGGTCTGAGCTAATTCTGACTCCTCAGGAATACCTTTAAGCGTGTATCCCAATTTCCTTCTCAAGAGAATCGGGTTGTAATTGATGCCCCCGGTTACTCCTAAGAGCGGCACAGTGGGGTACTTCCCACAAATAGTTGTAATACCCTAAAATTTGACCTTTTAATTTACTGCCAACATCTAGTGGTTTATGCTTCGTCATTTTTCATGATCGTCCGAGCATCTCATTGCATTCAAAAAAATATTAATAAATCATGAGCATTTTGCATGTGCATGAGGCATGTGATTGGTCAAGGCCTATCAAGTTTTGGAGCTCAAGGAGAAGAAAATAACACTACAAAAATAATCCAAGCCAATTCCATGAAGCGCATCCAAAGTAAAGAGGGATTGAAATTTTAATTCGGTTAACCAGTTAACGCATTCGGTTAACCGGTTAACGGGCGCGAAATTGGGAAAAATATTTCAAAAATTGGTTAGTTCTTCACTTCCCTCCATTTTTTTCTTCATTCTTTTCCACTTTGTTTCACACTCCTTCATTCACTCCATTTCACCTTGGATTTGTCTACCACATTCTAGACTCTTCTAGGATATTCCAAGGAATATTCTAGAACTCCAACTAACCCTAACTAACTGCAACCCTAACTCCATACCTAACCTAATGCCCAAGAAAGCTCCCAACCTAGTTTCATGCCAAACATAAACACTATATAAACCCTAATCATTCAAAAGAAAAGGGTTGGAACTTCATTTTCACCATTTTTATCTTCAAATCTCTCATTTTTCTCTCAAATATCCCACTTTTTCACCTTTCACTAAGAGCTTTTTCATAGAAGTTCTTCAAATTCTTCATTGGAATTTGAAGAACTTGAAGCTAAACCTTCATCAATCATCCACATTGGAGCTTATTTGAAGAAGTAATTCTGTTTTTGGAGTGATTTTGAGCATTAGAAGTGATTAATCAAGAAGCATCAAGAACAAATCGCATTTAGTTTGCATTCGCGGATCTTCGATTTTCTTCTTTGCTTGCACTCCGATTCACACCGCAACATTCACCGAAGAAACCCCCCACTTTGTAGGTTGGTGGTCTAAAACCACTTCGCTTTAAATTATTCTCTTCATCTCGCTGGAACGACATTCTTTGCATGTTTATCGTTTCGATCGTGTTTTTCCGTTCAATTTTGTTTTGATTGCAATTTGTGCATTTCGATTGTTAGAAGCTACATCTATAGTTTAATCTAGGTCCTAATAGGTGTTAGAATTCCTCTTTTAAATAAAAATTTTGTGTTAACATGTTCACGTATGTGTTAGGTGTCTTTAGAAGTGAGTTTGTGACCATAAGTGCTTATTTCTCGACTTTTTTCACCTTTCTGTTCAGTGTTAACCGGTTAACGCATTTGGTTAACCGGTTAACACGTTAAAAAATGCCCTGGATTTGATTTTTTTTGGCATTAACTGGTTAACCTATAGTGTTAACCGGTTAACGCTGTGAAAACTTGGAAAACTATTTTTGTTTCTTTGCATATTTGCATTGCATTGTGTCTTGATCATTCATATAGTGATAGATCATGATTGTAGGGAATTTTTAAGACCATGTTTGGTATCTAGTTCCATCGTTTCGTGTCGTTTCGACAAGTGTAACACCCCAAATATTCCCCTCTTCTGTTTAGCATCATCATAATCATAATCATCATCAGTATGTCATATTCTTAGCACTCACATGTTCTAGCATAAGGCGTATGATCAATCATTCGGGAAATTCGAAGCACTACAAAGCAAAATCAAGAACATGGTGACCTGGCAAGAAGCACACATGGTATCTCATACAAGCTTAGTATCATGGTCAAAGCCCTAAAAAGAACCGAGGATCAAAATCAGATCAGAACGGTTAGCGCCGGGTTATTTTGGAGGTTTCCCACTAAAAGGATAGAGAATTTAAAATTCACTGGCGTTAACCGGTTAACGCTTTGGTTAACCGGTTAACGGCTGTGAATTTTTAATTCCAGCAGCAAGTTCAACATGTGGTTTTGGCTCCATTTTTGCATTTTTCTGATATTTATTCATTTTGAATTATGGAGAAGGATCTAGATCATTTATCCAAGTCTAATTCCAAGTCTAGATCCTAATCACTTTCTAAGCCAATTCCAAACCATATTTTTTTGGATCCCAAGCCAAAATTTTGGGCCATAAACCTAAATCATATTTATTCCATTTCCCTCTAAACCAAGGGGGAGCTCTCTCATAATTCACTTTTCATTTTCTAAATTTTCACTCCTCTCTCACCATTCTCTCACTTTTTTCTCTCAATTTTCCAAATCACTCAAAGTTCCTCTTTGAAGATCAGACAACTTTGCATTAAAGTGTGTAGATCTTGGAACTAAACCTCCATCCATAGCTTCCTTGCATCAATTTGCTGGTTTCTCTACTTGGTTCAGATCTGATTTGGAGATTGGAAGTGATTTTGGAGGCAAAATTTTGCATCAAGATCCTTTGCTTGCATTTATTTTCATGATGTGTGAAGATTAGCACCGGATCTTTGAATGTTTCCGCGCGATTCCTCATTTCCAGCTCAAACAACAATTACCAAAGCATACCTCAGCTTTGTAGGTTGGTTAAGTTCAGATCTAACTTTGTTTTTTAGCTTATTTGCATGCGTGCGCTTAGATCCACCATGTGCTTGTGTATTTGCTTGTGTTGCATGAAATGATTGGTTGATTTGTGATCAGATTCGTGTGTTAATGTTCATGAGCTTAATGAGGTGTGATTAATGTGATTTGATCCATTTATTTCATGCTTAATTGATTGCTGGTCTATTGTGGAATCATTTGAAGAAGCTGGTTTGAGCTTATTTTCTGCAGGAAATTGTTATTGCTTTCACATTGTTAACCGGTTAATGCTTTGGTTAACCGGTTAACGCACCTGTTTTCTGCGTGTTTTTCTGCAGGTTTGGACTGATTAACCGATTAACGCTTTGGTTAACCGGTTAACACTGAAGCAAAGTGACTTTTTTGAGCTATTTTGAGCTTGTTTGATCCCCTTACTTGCTTTAATTTCCATGGATCATTGTATAATCATTGAATATGCTAGTTTAGGGTGATTTGCTTGCTGGTTGATGTATGCCTTCATGTTCTCGGCACGTAAATTCATGTATGTGCAAAGCTTGGCATGTTTTTTTAATTTTGTTTTCTAGAACTTTGAGCATGCTAATTCCATGAATTGTGTTGATTGATGTGATGAATATTTGCGGGAATATTGCTAACATTTCAGGGGCTCATGGTAAGTGAAGTGTGGATGTTTATCCATATTTCAACGCTTCACCTTTTTCTTTTAAGTTTCTTTCTACTTTGTGATTGTTGATGTGCCTTATGCCATCATGTGATTCAACTTTGAATCTTTCCCCCTTAGAGGAAACTTATCCCCTTTAGATGAGTAAGTTGTTCTCTAGTTCTCCTCTCCTCTCTTTTGCTTCTTCTTTGATCTTCTTTTCTCTTAGGATAGTTTCAAACCTCACTAACCTTAGGACCACTTTTTGCATGATAACTTTAGGTTTAGTCTTTCCCCATTAGACTTTTGCCTTT
Source organism: Lathyrus aphaca (assembly GCA_963966055.1). Taxonomy (NCBI): domain Eukaryota; kingdom Viridiplantae; phylum Streptophyta; class Magnoliopsida; order Fabales; family Fabaceae; genus Lathyrus; species Lathyrus aphaca. Next base: position 144,502,430 of record OZ014523.1, read on the forward strand.
TTCTCCTTTGGTTCTTTCTCTTCTCATCTCAAAACCAAAACCTAAAAAACATTAATAAAGAAAGAAGTGACTTCTTGTGTAATAGCCTTATTCCATGGGGCATATGTATACATTCCATCTTGGAATAGTGCATTTGTCTAGCATGATGCACAAGTCAGATCATGAAATCATCTTCATCAAGAAAAATCCTAAAAAATACTTCTTCATTTCAAATTACAAAAATACTTAATAAATTCAACAAGTCAATGAGCTTAGGCCCTTTTCCCTCGGAAGCAAGTCTTGGATAAATTCTGCTTACTTGGTGTGCTTGTTCTATTATTCCATCTTGGAATGTAGTAGCAAGTACACATTCCATGGAAAAGAGTTTGAGTTCATTCTCTTGTGCCACACGAATAAAAGACTTCTAAAAGAACACCAACAAACAATAAGTGTCTCTCCTTTGGGACTTCTTTTCTCATCTCCTTTGCTCCGTACGCGAACTTGCTCTTACTTGTCACTTTGCAAGACGGTAACACACTCGTCGTCCGAGCCTGCAACACCTAAGCATTGACATAGGCAGTTCAAGCCTTAATTCACAAGAAATTTTTCCACTCCTAGTTAGGGGAACTACGACGACTCTGATCCTCATGTACAGATGAGGTACGTATGCAGCGGGGTAGGGCCCGTTCGAGCACTCTTTTATTTTCCCTACATTTTCTCCATTTTTTTTTCTTGTCTAGTTTCAGTCTTTCTTTTATATCAGCTTTCATTTCTTCACCCTTTGAAACATTTTCTTTGCAAGCGTGGATCCCGTCGGGTACGGTGGACGATTTGGGGTGCTAATACCTTCCCAGGTCGTAACCGACTCCCGAACCCAGTTTCTTTGGTTCTCAGGACCTGTGTCCTTCCTTTTCTTCTGGTTTGTGCAGCATTACCATTCCCGTCCCTTTGGGATAAAAATGCCTGGATGGCGACTCTACCTCTTCCGTGCCATTTTCGCGTTTGTACCAGGATGGAAATCCAGGGAGCGACAACTGGTGACTCTGCTGGGGACTTCCCAACCAGAGTATCTCTGGTTCCCTTCGCGAGTCAATCCTAGCGCTTGCGTGTTTCTGTTTCTTTGCGTGTTTAATCGTTTGCTGTTGTGTGTATATTTTACAGTTTTATTTATAGTTTTATTTATAGTTTAATTTACAACTTTATTTACTGCTTTCAGTATTTTATTTTCATGCATCATATTATATTGGACTGTCTGACTGTGTTGGTTTCCTTTTTTCTGTGGGATTGGGAATTGTTACTGAGAGATGAGCTCGTAACCCAGGGCTCGAGTGCACCCTAGGACTTAGAGTGGACAATCACTTTGGCTTCATGACATCTTGCTATGTTGGTAGTAGTGAGTTCCACACCTAGACTTGCGACCGTCTTGGAAATGTATCGATGCCGGAATCTTTCTGGGGTCATACACAACCTTGATAGTCATGTGCATCTGGGGACCGATCATTGAGGACCTTTGTGGAAACAACCCTCTCTAGTGGTGACAGTGGCAGACCACATTCTGTGGCAAACCCATTCACACCCGAGGGCCCACTGGGAACTTGCAAAGGATGACCTGGTTCTTTTATAGGAACTCAGTCAAAGCATCTAGTCGCATGACGATAGTATTGTACCCTTCGGGATAAATGTACTATTGTTTCTCGATTCCAGCGCTTGAAGCTGGGAACTTATAAAGGATGCTTGTTTTCCCGGACTCACGTTGAGACCTCCCTGAGTAGTACATAATGCCAAACCAATTCCCTGATTTGGTCATGAGCCATTTCTCGGAAATGGTGAACATATTATTGCTATTTGGCTTTGAGAGTCCGTGATGTTTGACCCGGAGCATACCTGTGAGATTGGGAGGGGTTTACAGGTTCGCAAGAACCCTTTTCCTCATCATACCTCATTGCCAGTGCAGTTCTATGATTTTATATGGCTACATGGATTTTGGAGTTCTTAAGTCATCTGATATCTGATTTGGGGCTTATTTGTGACTGAGTTCTTGTTCATGGGGCTTTATTCAGAGGATCTTGGTTCTTGGTCACTTGGGTCCCGTGTTCCATATCCAGACAATCCCAGTTGTTGATCATATGCCTGCATTGCATTTGCATCACATCATACTTGCATTAATCGTTTGTGTTTCCATTACAGGTTATCGTTAATTCTCTGTACCCAGTTCTAGTATTCATTATTTTTCCATATGAAAGAAGTCCAAGAGATACCCAGAAAAAGGAATGCCCATTACACTTTCCCGTAACCAGAAATTGACGGTAGTCAGAAACTGGTGGGATTGATGAGTGACAAGGTTTCAGATGATTTCAGAAGCCGGTACGGAAAGATCTTGGGTTACATGAACAAACCTACTTTTGATCAGAGAGATAGTCTTCATTCTTTGTTGCAGTTTTATGATCCTCAGTTGAGAATTTTCGCATTTGCTGATTATGTCTTGGCCCCTACTATGGAAGAGATTTCTGACATCCTGAAGATTCCTATCAAGAATGGTGTTCCCTATTATGCTGCAGAGAAATGTCCCTCGCACAAGGACATTGCAGGTGCCTGTTATTTGATTATGCTCAGAGTGAAGATGGAGCTGGAAGCTAGTAAAGGGAAGGGATTTACTCTGGATTTTCTTAACACTGAAGCCCATGTGTTTGCTTTAGGAGGGAAGTGGTTAGAATTCAGTGCACTGTTAGCATTAATGGTATATGGGATAAGTCTTTTCCCAAGAGAGAAAGGATGGGTAAGCTTGGAGGCTATCACCCTTTTAATCAAGGGAAACCCGGTACCGACATTGGTGGGGGACTTTTACTTTGGTGTCCATCACAGAAATGAGAAGAGAAAGGGGTACGTGAATTGATGTGCTGAGTTGTTTGCTAAGAAGCTTCCAAAGTCAGGACTGTTTAAAGATCTTAAGCAAGATTGGAAGTGGGCTAGAAGATTGATAGGATTAACATCTGGTGATATAGCTTGGGGGTGTAGTAGAAACCTAGTGGGGAAGGAGTTTATTACAAGGTGTGGTGAATTTACCTATGTGCCTTTGTTAGGTAGGAAATGAGTGATAAGTCATAAACCTGTGTTGTCTAGAAAACAATTTGGCTATCCACTGAAGGATCCTCCGTCGGATGAAGAAATAGCTAAGACACTGTATTTTCCGGCTGAAGGTAATGAGCAGCTAGTTATCCAAGTATCTCGAGATTGGGAAACAAAGGTTAGGGAGGGTAAGAAAAAGTTTTGAAAGGTAGATCCTAAGACTTATCCCTCTTTTGGTGCTTGGATACAAGGTAGGGTTGATACCTTCTTCCTTCCATTATCAGTTGAGGCTCCACTATATCCAAAAGAGGTACCTGTACAAACCACTGTTTCTCTTGAAGATTATAAGAAGTTGGAAGCTCAGTTGCACAAGGTCCGGGTAGAGAATTCTGAAATGGCTAGCTTGTATCATCGCGCCAATCATGCTAAGCAAGAAGTAGAAGAAAAGCTACAGAAGATGCAGGCTACCTTAGAAGCTAAAGAAAAGGAGTTTGCTGGAAGAAAAGCTCATTTTCAGAGATTGGGTCTAATAGAGTCAAAACGAGAAGCGGAGCATAAGAAGATTTTTAACACTCTTAGGAAAGATCGTCAATTCATTACTTGGTTACAGGGCCAAAGAGCATAGGAGCAGAAGAAGTACAAAGAAAAGGAAGAGTTTTTTGAGGTGCATATGGCATTCAAGAAAGAAGAGGTAGAACAAGTTCAAAAAATACGAAGGGAAAAGACTTAGCAATTGGTACAGAGCCAGCTAGCCTTGGAGGAAGCAATGAAGGAGATAATAGATCTTAAGCTGAGAGCAGGCGTCAAGAAGAACCGGACAGAGGTGGGGGCTGAGGAAGAGGGGCATGATCCTTCTTTTAGCCTAGGGTTTTAGTTTATTGTTGTTTGTATCCAGACTACCTACAGGCTTGTTGTAGGCGTCTTGCTTTATCTTTCTATTTTTTGAATTGTAACCCTTTGAGAATTTTGTGTATGTCTATGACTCTGGTTGGTGTTAGTTTGTTCATGTTATGCAAGGATACTTTCTAGTTACCGTTTTTGAATGAGAAAAGTTGTTGGTACGAAGCCATCAGGGTCTGAATGCTCCTCAAAAGAGTTTGAAAAGTCAGTTTCCGGAAAAAAAACATCTAGAGTATTTTCTATCCAAAATACTAGAACTGGGGCATATTAATGCCTAGACGTGGAAACATGAATAGTTACATTGCATGCATATAACGTGTTTATTGTTTTGCAGGTATTTCTCCAGTGTTCTAACGTTTATGCCATTTCAGGCACTATAGCTCCCAAGAAGGTTCAGAGACAGCCAACTGTACACAGATACCCTACAAAGGTGAATAGAGAGAGAGAGCAATGGAGCAAATACAAGCAGATTTGGCTGACCTAAGGACAAGGATGGACAACTTCATGACTCTCATGGCTGGGATGGGTCAAACTCAAGAGCGGTTGCGCGAAATGGTGGAGAATAATCAAGCCAGAAACAATGGGACAGCAGATGGAGGTAATCGCAATAGGGTTGGCGCACGACACGTTGAAATCCATGTGGTGCAACCAGGGGTCACTATTATCAATGATGGAGTGAATAACATGCAGATGGATGGGCAGGACGAACAGTTAACTTTGCTGGATGAGGCGGAAGGCCAAGTGATTGACATGAATAAGAGATTTGAAGAAATGGCCGAGCAGATTCGCGCCATTCAATCTCAGAGTTCTCTAGGGTTTGACATCATGGATCTGGGATTAGTTCCAGGGGTGAGAATTCCCTACAAGTTCAAGGTTCCTACTTTTGATAAGTACAACGGTACGACCTAACCAAAAACTCACCTACAGTCTTTTGTGGGGAGGATTGCTGCACATACAGATAATGAGAAGCTGTGGATGTATTACTTCCAGGATAGTCTTGTAGGAGCTTCCTTGGAATGGTACATGAAGCTGAGCCGGGTCAATATTCGAAGCTGGAAGGATTTAGTTGAGGCGTTTGTGAAACAGTATCAGTATAATTTGGATATGGCTCCAAATCGTACCCAGTTGCAGACAATGTCTCAGAATGCTAAAGAAGGGTTCAAAGAGTACGCCCAGAGGTGGCGTCAGCTTCCTGCTTGAGTGCAACCTCCATTGTTAGAAAATGAAATGACAGACATGTTTATGGGAACACTGCAAGGGGTGTTTATTGAGAGACTGGCATCTTATTCAACGACAAAGTTTAATGACATTGTGATAGTTGGAGAAAGGGTTGAAACTCTGCTGAAAATGGGGAAGATCCAAGACAGTGGTGCAGGTAGCTCAAGTGGTGCTAGAAGAGCTTTCAGTGGACCTCCAAGAAGAAGGGAGGGAGAAGCTAATGTTGTGTATTGCCGAGGCCGGGGCCGTGGATACAGGGGATCTTACAAGAAGGTGGCAACTGTCACCATTCCGACAAGTCCTGTGCCACAGCAATAACAGTAAAAACAACAACAACATCAACAACAACAGCAGCAACAACAACAACAACCGCAGCGCAATAACTATCAGTAAATATCTTATCAGCAGAGACAAGCTCGTCCAGCTAACAGGGAGCTTGAAGCCATAGCGATGACATATACATCTTTACTCCAGAGGTTGTTAGATTTGAACTTGGTTCAGGTGAGGACATTAGCACCACCTCCACCTGGAGAGCTTCCAATGGGGTATGATGCTAATGCAAGATACACATTCCATTCAGGAGCTCCTGGGAACTCAACAGAGAAGTGCAAGGCATTATAACATAAGGTCCAAGACTTGATTGATTCAAAAGAAATTAACTTCGCACCGCCTGCAAATGTTACATCAAACCCCATTCCAAATCATGGAGGGGCCAGGATAAATGTTGTTGATGGTGGTGAGAGGTTGAACCTGATTCTGAACGTGGATGAAGTGAAGACTTCGTTGTTAGTGGTGAAGGACAGATTGCTGAAAGGGCAGGTATTCCCTGGTTGGGAGTTTGACTACGAGGGTTGTATGAATTCAGTTAATGGTTGTGGTAATTTGAGAGTCGGGCTACAATGTTTGATTGACGAGGGGTCTCTACAGTTTGACAGGACTGACAATGGAAGTGATTGTATGTCTACAGTGACAATTTATTTTGATCCTGCTGAGGTTCCTGCCCGGCGAGAGCCTATGACTATCTATGTTCCAGAAGTGAGTCCAGTAACTATCACTATTTCGGGACCGGTTCCTTATGTTGAGTGTCACTCCCCCCAAAAGACACCTCGTCAGATAGGGTACAGACACGAACGGTCGGCGAAAAGAGAAGATGAAGTGAAGATGAATAGAGTCGCCAGCTAGGCATTTTTATCCCGAAGGAAAGGTAATGCTGCATAAACCTAGAAAAAGATGGATAAGATGGTTGCGAACCAGAGAAACTGAGAAAGGGGGTTGGTTACAACTTGGGAAGGTATTAGCACCCAGATTGTCCGTCGTACTCGACGGGATCCACGCTTACAAGATTGTGTTTAAAGGGGTAGGTGTATGTGCTGTCTGTGTGCAAAAGCTAAGAAAAGAATACAAGTGTCAGTGCAAAAGGAAGTGAATGCTCAAGAACTGAGGCTTAAAAGAGAATGCCGAAAGAAAGGGATGACAAAGAGACTTTTGATCGATAACTGTTAAGTTATGCCTACGTATCCTCACGTCCAATGAGGAAGTCAGAACACCGTAGTTCGAATCAAAGAGACTGAAAGATGAATTGACTGTGAACTGCTTAATTGTCTATGCTAGAGTGTATGACTCGTCTGGCTCGAGTGCTAACTGTCGTGCATTAGACGGAAGAAGCGAGTTCTCTTTTATGAATGAGTGTGATGAGAAAAGAATCCCGAAGGAGACGATTAATTTTTGCTTTTGTGATTTCAGTTTTGTTATTGTTTTTGGTGTTTTTCATAAGATAATGAACTTAAGCCTAAATCATAGGTTGTAAACTCATTATATCCTCCCTGATTAGGGATAATGAGCCTACTTAAGTATGAGATAAGCATCTCAACTTGATTACCATGATGATGTAGGATTAAGATCATTATCCTACTTGTGATTATTTAGATGTTTTTGGATTTTTTTGTTTAGTGTTAAGTAATGAGTTTAATCTCTAATCACAAATTAGTGAACTCATTACACCATCCTAATAGAAGGATAATAGATGAACACACTTAAGCTGAGGAAGATACCTCAACTTAATCCATGGCTAGGGACTAAATTCATTATATAACAAACCTTTATTAAGTGGATTTTAATTAAGGGTGAGATTAAGAAATGAGTTTTATGGTTTGTAAGACAACTTGAGGGGGACTTCTCCATTAAACACTAGGGTTAGTCCTTCTTAACAATAAAGGTAGAATTAGAACCCTAATGTAAGGCCCAAGTTACAAGATGAAGTCTTAGTGATTACTAAGATGAATTGATTAAGAGGTTTAAACAAATTAAAGGTTTAACACTTAGGATTAAAGTTATACACTCCATCCTAATAGAAGAATACATGCATAACCCTAATTCCAAAGTCCTAAAACTTTAAGAGTTTAGTCTCTGATTAAGAGATGAGAAGAGAGACTCAAAGAAGACTCAAAGTTGAAAGACTAAAGGGGGACTATATACAACCCTAAATTTATCATGCTTGGTTATCCTATGGTTTGTAAGGCTCAAGAGAAGTCTTCAGGATGGCCACCAAGGAAGAAGCAGATGAAAAGAGAAGAAAGGAGGATGGGGTTACTTACTTCATTTAAGAAGATAAGTAAACCTAAGAGAAATAAAATAAAGGAAGAATCACAAGTGAATGGAATTCACTTCAAACACAAGTGTAGTGTACAAAAATAAAAGAGAAAGAGAAGTTAGATGTGGATGCACACTCACACCTTAAACAACATACCATAATCCCCAAAAATGTTAGTTGAACATGTAAAGAAAGAAATGAAATGAAAATACATCAAGCAAAGATTCTATGATCAAAGTCAGAAATGCATATGCAAGGAAAATGAGTCATGAGATGCTGCAAAGTCACATATGATGCATATGTATGCTTATATGAGAGATGGGGTGCAAAGAAGCAAGTTAGAAGCATGGAAACACATGGATGTTCATGGAATGTTATGAATGAAAAGCATACCAAATGAATGAATAAATGCTCAAGCATTGTTCTAAGAAGTCCTAGGATGTCTAAGATGACATACAAATGCTTGAGATGTCATGAAAAGTTCATGTATTGATGTTTATGCAAAGATGAATGCATATGAACACATAAAGTTAGGGTTTTATGAATGTATGAGATGCATATGACCAAAACAGAAGCAATGTACAAGATACAAACTTTACAATGCACTCAAAGGTACCCTAAACCTATACTAGGTTACCATCCAAAGGGGGAGGTCAGAAGCTAAACCTAGAAGGAGTTATGAATTTTCTAAGTTACCTAGGTTTTTTGGGTGATCTTCAATGTAAAATGCCAAACAATTTGAAAACACAAGGTAAAAATGAAACAAAAATGTTTTTGGATGCTAGAAGACATGCATAGAACAATGCAGAAAGAACCATTCACAAACTCAACTTAGTTTAAAGGTTATGAATTTTTGAAGTTAGGGTTATAAAATAGGTCATTTTAGGAATCCTAATTCAATGAAAAATGTCAAAGCATGATCAAAACCAAAAAGAAATTTGTAGGGTGAGTTTGTAAATGTTTCTAAATGTCTAAGGATGTCCTCTGATTTTTTTGGTGATTTTTAAATACCTAAATGTATTTTTAATTAATTAAAATGAATTAATTAATTAAATAAAACATTTAAATGATTTAAAAATACTTTTTATATGCAAAAAATAAAATAAAAATCATTTTCTGATTAAGAAAAATATTTGAAACAAAAAGGCAAAAGGAAATATTTTTTGAAGTTTTTAAACTATTTTTAATTAATTATGCAAAGAAATGGATAAAAATGAATTAAAAATGAATTAAAGAGAAAGTATGCCAATCCAATGGCCCAAATTCAAATTCAAGGGGAAGGGGTTGACCAACGCGTAATCCAAGGGCTGAGATCTTTTCCTGGCTAAATCAATTTAATTAAATTAATTAAATAGGTTTAGGGTTAATGAAGTGATCTGGACCATTGAAGCAAGCGCAGGAAGCAGGATCTAAGGGCCAATTTTCAAACTTCACTAATTACACTGATTAGGGCATAAACACTTATTAGGGCATAAACACTTTCTGATGACCGGAACAGTGCTCCGGTCATCTTCTCCGGTGAATCAAAATCCTAAAATCTCCTAAAAGCCTCTAAACTCCTAATTTCTTGCCCCTAAATGATCCCCATACATCACTGAACCTAAATCCCCAAACAAAATTCATTTATAACACATCAAAAGAGAGAATCAAAGCAAATCATTTCTAGGTCAAAAAGTTTCAGAGACTCCATACATGCTCAATATTCAACCATTTTGAAAAATAAATACATTAGGATCATCATCACATCATAAGGATTCATTTAAGAACTTAAAATTGCATTTCTGGAAAAAAAAGTTCTTGAGGTTACCTGAGTTGAAGCTTTTCAGTTAGCTGCTTTCTGACCCCTCCCTTAGTGCTTTTCCACTCCATTGAACACCTTGATGCTTCTGGAAAGCTTGGAACAAGTTTATGTTGGTTGTTTTTGAAGTTTCAGTTCAGAGGAAGCTGAAATCGTGTTTTTGTATGAGATGGTTTCAGGCTAATGCGAGGGGTGGGAAATGATCCTGGGGTTGTGTAGAGATGATTGGTGAAAGAATTTTTGATTTTTGCTGAGGGAGCTGAGAGATTCGAAGAGATGAAGTTTGAGATGGATTTTGTGTAATCTAAGCTTGGGTGTGTTTCAGGCTTCAAGCATTGTGTGTTTATGTTCCATAATGTTTGTATATGCAAGTGTGATTGGTCAGAGGAGTTGGTGTGGCATAGTGTGATTGGTATGGGGTGATTTGCAAAAAATTCAAGAATGTGTACTTGAGGTATGGGCATGGTGCAGGCCTGCGTTTATGGGGTGTCTGGCCTCATCATGGATCAAGGAGGGCCATAGGATGCAAAGATTGTAGCTGGAACACTTGCAGCTAGGGTTTCTATGTGTTTTGCAAATTTTCCCTCTTTGGTGTTTCTTGTGATTCAAGCCATGAAATGATCCAATTCTTGGGCCAATTTTGATGCTTTGATGTTGTTTGATCATGTTATAGCATATTTGTACACATTTGAAGTCATTAGAAGCCTTGGAAAGTGGTTTTGCAAAAATCCCTCTTTGGTGCATTCTTGAAAATTATAGGATTTTTGCCAACATTGAAGGATCATAACTTGTGTTCTATAATGAATTAGAACATGTTCGTGTACTTTTTGAAAAGGGAAAGAACTAATATACAACTTTCATGACGAAGAAATTTCCATTTCAAGCATCTTTGGTTGAGAAAAAGGAGGTTGAAAAACTTTCCCAAAATGGAAAGTTTCCATTACAAATCATTTCCATTTTTGGCAAGTTTGCAAATGGCTCAAAATTCTTCAATATTGTGAACTTCCAACCACTTCTAAGATCAAATAAAGATCATATAACTTCAATTTGATGAGAATACCCCTTTGGTTCCATTGTTGGGGGCCTCAGATGCCCTGATTTTGACTTAACTTGCTCAAGAAGTTACCCAGTGAACAAATGACTTCCACAATGAATTTCTTAATAAAACTTGGTACACATGATCCTTATAACATCTTAAGAACATTAGAAACAAGAATGGTCCAAAAATTTGGAGTTAAGGCCTCTGAAACCAAAACCCTAATTTTGGTCATCTGTGTAGTGAAAACCCTAGCTCTGCTTCCATGCCTTGCCAGTTCTTGTGATCTCTTGACTTCCTTGAACTTTGAGGGAAATAATATGATGGTAGAACACACATGGACCCTCTTGGAACACTTTGAGGCCTTTGGGGTGGCTCAGATGGAATCCTGGATTGCTCAGATCACAAACCCTAGATGCAGATGAACTTGAACTATGCAGTGAAACAAAAAATGAAATATGAGATGGTATGCTTATACTATTGCAAACATGAAAGATCACAAGCCATGGTGTGAAATGAGTGAGGGCAAATTTAGGGTGTTTACAGCTGCCCCTATTCAAGCATGAGTTAGCTGTGCAGGATGTAAGCGCCTGACTTAACAAACAAACAAGATAACTTGTGGTTGAATACCAAAGACAATCCAAAATTTGCACTCGCTGGATAGAAGAAGAAAAGGCATATAAATTGTAAAAAGTAGTATAGTATGATTATCAAATGAAGGCGATGGAGGACAACCATCGAGCAGAAGACGATTGCTGGGGATAAAGCGATAAGTAAAGCAATGACGGGGACAACCGACAAGCTGGGGAAATAAAGAGACCATGACGGGGATGGCCATCAGCTTCGTATGTAAAGTAAACAACTATGGGGACGTCCATCGGTTCAAAGAATAAATGAAATAAATGATGAGGGACGTTCATCAAAGGTGAAGGACGATCACATAGCAGGGGACGACTGCTCTTTATCGCGACATAGGATGAATGTCAGATAGAAAAGGTCGACGATGGGGATGGCCATTGGATAAGCATGATGAAGGACGATCATCAAGAGGTGAAGGACGATCACCTAGAAGGGTATGCTGCTCTCGGGGTTTATCACGACATAGGACAAATGTCGGATAACAAGGTCAACGATGGGGACGACCATCAGATAAAATGATGAAGGACGATCATCAAGAGGTGAAGGACGATCACCTAGCAGGGGACGACTGCTCTCTATCACGACATAGGACGAATGCCAGATAGAAAAGGGTTCCAATAATGGAGACTCCGCTGGGGAAAGGATGAGGGAAGGTCATCCAAAGGTGAAAGATGATCACCGGGCAGGGGACGGTTGCCGAAAGTATCACGACATAGGACGAATGTTGGATAGGAGAAAGTTGTTTTGTGGGTGACTTACTGGGGAACGGTAAACACGGGCGAGTGCTCACGCTCAAGAATAAAAGGTATGAGTGTTTGACGCTGTGTATAGATTAAGGATGCTGACGAGCATCCTTAGGACCATAATACAGACGAGTATCGGTAGAAACAAACGTTGACGCATGTTCAGAGATGATGATACGAACGAGTACCAACTGGTTAACAAAGAACACAGACGAGTGTCGGATCTGTTGAGGAGTGATATATAAATAAGATACGGATGAGTATCGAGGACTTCTCTATAAATGTGAGTGAGTATTGGTTTTATTGGTGAAGTATGAGCAAGACACGAATGAGTGTTTGACTTGCTGGGGAAGTATGACACGGACGAGTGTCAAAAGAATACGTACAAGTTATGAATAAAAATCTGTATTTGAGATTATAGAAGGTATTCGGGCGATCTGTGGGATAGGATGACACTGACGGGTGCCGAAAAGAGTGTGTTATGAACAAGTGTTTGGTTTGCAACAAGTGTTTTGGCAATCATGTTGGGGGTGTATGACACAGACGAGTGTCAAAAGAGCATGTATATCTATTGTTGAGAGTGCAAAGGAGATGCTTTGGCTTATGTTTGCGGAGAATAATATGACACGGACGAGTGTCGAAAAGAGTATATATGAACGAGCATTTGTGTTGGAGAGTACAAAGGGGACGCTTTGGATTTTATTTGCAGCGGATGTGGGTGTTTTTTTTTCATTGCTGATGAAATACTGATGGTATTTGCAGATGACTAGCTTGATCCTGACTTGTGATCATGCAAATGTTTAATTTTTTCCGTAATGCTCCGTATTAGACGGAATGCTACGCTTATTTGGGTGATTTATGATGCGAATGCTATGATTATGCAAAAGAGAAACCGATACGGGATTCGGATCCCGCTGAAGAAAATATCTATGGTTGATCTGCTTGGAGAGATATCCCAGTTGGGGTGAGATCATTGGTAGATCTATTAGTAGATATAGCTCTGCTTGGGGAAATAGATCGTTGATAGACCTATCCCGTAAGGAGAACTCAGCTGGGGAGAAGGAAACTTTCGTCACTTTGTTGGATAAAAGTTTCAGGCATTGCTCTTCTGGGGAAAGGATGGAAATTTTGAGGGGAACTTGGCTGGGGATGCTCCTGTTGAATAGACCTGTGCTAGGGATGAGGAGGTTTTGACAACACTGTTGGGGAAAAGCATTCCAGATATTGCTTGGGGAAGAGGTATGCTGGGGAAGTGTGCTTGGCATGCCCCATGCTGCGTATTGAATACCTGCAATCTGTTAAGACAAGAGAAATGCACAAGTATCCTAAGGTATCCCTTACCGGATTCCGTCATAAGAAATAGATATTCCTGAAAGTAAATATATTTCCCGCAAGAATTTATTAAAAATGGCTCATTTGTTTTATGCAAGTACTTATTATGAATATTGGACATTTTGCAAACGAAACAAAAATGTACAAAAAGAGATGTGACTGAAAATTCTGATTTTATTAGTCTGGGTGCTCTGAATTGGAAAATACAGTCAAAGAAACAAATCCCCTGGAATGAGGAGATTTCTATAAATTGAGAAAAGTAAAAATGCTGGCAATGTTGACGATGCTCCGATGAACTTCCTTTGCTATAACCTGTATGATCTTGACATTCTTCTCATCTTGCTTTCTGAAGAAGGTTGATTCTGACTGATGCTTTATCCTTTCGAAGCTTACCGTGTGGTGAGTAATACAGGCGAATTCAAAATGCAGTTGTTCGCTTATTCCCTGATTTTGCGTGGATCGCCCTTTCGGGTTTTCGATCCACCGGGATACCCATTTTTGCTTGAGCTGTCCAATGCGGCTTTTCAACTCAGCGGGTGTACATTTTTTTTCTCCCTTATTTTTGCCCGAGTCTTTTATTCTGTTTTTGACTCGCCGGGATGCCCTATTTTTGCCTGGACTTACATTCTGTTTTTATGTCCAGCGGGTCATTTTATGCGAAGTATTTTTTAACTAAATCCGAATTCACAGGGGATAAGAAATCTTCACCATCCATAGTAGTGAGCATTAGTGCTCCACCAGAGAAAACCTTATTTACTATGAATGTACCATCGTAATTAGGAGTCCATTTGCCCCTGTGGTCTGTATGAGGAGGAAGGAGTCTTTTCAGCACAAGATCTCCTACTTGGTATTCCCGAAGCCTAACTTTCTGATCGAAGGCTTTCTTCATCCTTTTCTGATATAACTGCCCATGACAGATATCAGCTAATCTCTTCTCTTCGATCAGATTCAGTTGATTATACTGGGACCGGACCCATTCTGCTTTGTCCAACTTTACATCCATCATCACCCGTAAGGAGGGTAGCTCAACTTCAACAGGTAGGACAACTTCCATACCGTACACAAGCTGATAAGGTGTTGCCCCAATGGACGTTCTGATTGAGGTTCGGTACCCATGCAAAGCAAATGGTAGCATTTCATGCCAGTCTTTGTAAGTAACCACCATCTTCTGCACAATCTTCTTGATGTTTTTGTTAGCTGCCTCAACAGTGCCGTTAATCTTTGGCTTGTAAGGAGAAGAGTTGTGGTGTTGGATTTTGAAGTCCCGACACAGTTTTGCCATCATTTTGTTGTTCAAATTGGAACCATTGTTAGTAATGATTCACTCGGGTACTCCATATCGACAAATGATGTCTCTTTTCATAAATCTGGCTACCACTTATCTAGTGACGTTTGCATACGAAGTTGATTCAACCCATTTGGTGAAGTAATCAATGGCTACCGGGATGAATCCGTGGCCATTTGAAGTGGTCGGTTCGATCTTTCCAATCATGTCAATGCCCCACATGGAAAAGGGCCAAGGTAAAGACATCACGTTCTAAGGATTTGGAGGTACATGCACTTTGTCTGCGTAGATCTGGCATTTGTGGCACTTTCTGGCATAGGCACAACAGTCTGCATCCATTGTGATCCAGTAGTAACCTGATCGTAATAATTTCTTAGCCATTGCATATCTTCCAGCATGGGTACCGAAAGATCCTTCATGCACCTCATGCATCAGCAAGTCTGCTTCTTTCTTATCAACACATTTGAGTAGTACCATGTCAAAGTTTCGCTTGTATAATGAACCATCAGCATTAAGAAAGAAACTACTGGCCAACCTTCTTAATGTTTTCTTATCATTGGGTGATGCCCCAGGTGGATATGTCTGATCCTCTAAGAAGAATTTGATGTCATGGAACCAAGGCTTGTCATCTTTAGCAATGTCCACGGAGAATACGTATGCTGGTCGGTCTAGTCTGGATACTGAAATCCGAGGCACATAATTTGCAGTCTGAACCTTGATCATGGAGGAAATGGTAGCTAGAGCATCTGCGAATTGATTTTCGTCTCGAGGGATGTACTCAAGTTTGACTATTGTGAATAAAGTCAATAATCTCCTCATGTAGTCACAGTATGGAATCAAATGCTTTTGGTAAGTGTACCATTTGTCATTGGTCTGATTGATTACCAAAGCTGAATCCCCGAATACAGTTAATGTCTTGATCCTGAGGTCAATGGCTTCCTCAAGACCCATGATACATGCTTCGTATTCTGCTTCGTTGTTAGTGCAGGCAAAGGTAAGTTTTGCCGAGAAAGGCATATGAACTCCTTTAGGTGTAATGAGCATTGCACCAACTCCACGGCCATTCATATTGATAGCCCCATCAAACATCATAGTCCACTCTTCTTCTGGGTCAGGCCCTTCAATGTGAACAGGCTCTTCATGATCTTTTGCTTTTAAATACATGATGTCTTCATCTGGGAAGTCAAATCTCATTCGTTGGTAATCATCAATGGGTTGCTCAGCTAGCTAGTCAGACAATACACTGCCCTTGATGGCTTTTTGAGATGTGTATTGAATGTCATACTCTGTCAGAATCATTTGCCATATTGCAACCCTTCCGGTAAGTGCTAGCTTCTCAAATATGTACTTGACGGGGTCCATTTTTGAGATCAATAAAGTAGTGTGAGTCAACATATATTGTCTTAGTCGGCGAGCAGCCCACGCTAAAGCACAACAAGTTTTCTCGAGCAGTGAATAACGTTGTTCACAGTCGGTAAACGTTTTTCTTAGGTAGTATATTGCATACTCTTTCGACCAAACTCGTCATGCTGGCCCAACACACACCCCATTGATCCTTCTAATACTGTCAGGTACATTATTAGAGGTCTTTCTTCAACTGGAGGCATAAGAATTTGAGGTTCTTGTAGGTACTCCTTGATCTTGTCAAAAGCTTTCTGACAATCTTCTTTCCACCTGACCGTTTGTTCCTTTCTTAACAATTTGAACAGGGGCTCACAGGTTGCAGTGAGGTGAGATATGAACCTTGAGATGTAGTTAAATCTACCTAAGAACCCCCGAACTTCCTTTTCAGTTCTAGGTGCAGGCATCTCCTGAATGGCCTTGACTTTGTCAGGATCAACTTCAATTCCCTTTTCACTTACGATAAATCACAGCAACTTACCAGAACGTACCCCGAATGTGCATTTGTTGGCATTACCTTGTAACAAAATGTGCCCCAAGGTGTGATGAAAGTAGTATTTTCCATGTCTTCGGGTGACATCCTGATCTGATTATACCCAGAAAAACCATCCATGTAGGAAAACACCGAGAAATGAGTTATGTTGTCGACCAATACATCAATGTGATGTAATGGGAAGTCATCCTTTGGGCTAGCTCTGTTCAGATCCCTGTTATCCACACACATCCGTACTTTTCCATCCTTCTTAGGTACTGGTACAATATTAGCGACCCACGGCGGGTAACTAGTTACAGCAAGGAAACCGACGTCCCACTGTTTTTGTACTTCTTCCTTAATCTTCATGGCCATATCCGGGAGAGTACGACGTAGTTTTTGCTTCACTGGAGGGAAATCTTCTTTCAAAGGTAGCTTGTGCATAACAATATCCGTATCTAGACCTGGCATGTCTTGATAGGACCAAGCAAAGACGTCGACGTATTCTCGAAGCATGTCAATAAGTTGTTCCTTTACCGAAGCTTGCAGACGGGCCCCAATCTTTACTTCTTTAAAATCCTCTTCGGTACCAAGATTAACTGTTTCAACCTCCTCCTGATGAGGAGTGATCACTTTCTCTTCCTGCCTCAACAACCTGGCTAACTCTTCAGGAAACTCATAGTCTTCTTCAACCCCTTCATCAACTTGATTAATTGGATTGTCGAAGTCATACAAGGTCATAGCAGTGTTGTTGTCGGTGAAATCTGGAGGATAATCTCTACAAGGGTTGAAATTGGTTTGTTTTAGTGATCAATTTTAATCTTGTTTAGAAAAAATGAAAATGAAGTTATTTATTTTGAAAACATTGCCATTTTATTGTTTTGTACAAAAGTAAAAAATGAAAAGACAGTGAGCGAAAAAGAGACTTGTTTACAAAAGATGTCTGGTATTCATTGATAATTCAACTACACAAAATTACAATATGGCCCTATTACAAAATGAATCCTGACACCTTGGGCAAGGTGCATGACTTGATGTATATTGAAAAAAGCAGGAAATAATAATTACTCTGCAGGAGTAACCCTTATAATTTCCTGGGAAGACCAGTTAAGGACTTGATGACCCGGGATCCTTGGACGTATCTAGCTCTCCAGGTTGAGGTCTCTTTCCGCCTCTTCTTCCAGGTTGTTAACAGCATCTAGGGTGAGCATTCCCCCACTGATGAACTTGGGCTCTTTAGCAGCCTCTGGTTGATCTTGTCGGAATGGTTTGTAACCCAAACCGAATCTGTCCTCCTTTTTCTCCACTGGTAGCAGCTTGCCCCAGCCTTGGGCATTACCATCTTCAACAACCTTCCGGGCTTGTTGATAGGAGACAATTGAAGTACCCATCCTGTCTTCCTGGGATGCAGCAAATACTTCAGTCGTCGCCTCATTGACATTCAGGGCCTCGAACCCTTGGCTCAAAGTTTCATGGATTTCACCATCCATCTCAATGTATTTGTATGTAGCCAGATGGCTAACAAAGATGTCCTCTTCACCACAGATGGTGATAATCTATCCTTCCCACTCATATTTCAATTTCTGGTGAAGGGTCGACGTAACTGCGCCAACGATGTGAATCCATGGCTGACCCAACAAACAGCTGTAGGCCGACTGAATGTCCATCACATAGAAAGTAGTCTGAAATACCTGCAGACCGATTATCACAAGCAACTCCACCTCTCCAAGAAAAGACCTCTTGGAGCCATCAAAAGCCCTGACCACAAGATTGCTTGGTCGGAGAGCTATTCCATCATATTCGAGCTTGACAAGAGCTTTCTTCGGCAAGACATTGAGTGAGGACCCAATGTCTACAAGAACATGAGAAAGTAAAACTCCTTTGGACTCCAAGGTGATATGCAAAGCTTTGTTGTGGTGACGTCCTTCTATTGTTAAATCAGCATTGGTGAAACCTAGCCCATAGCTAGTGTTGACATTAGACACCACTGTCTCAAGCTGATTCACTGTGATCTCTTCTGGCACGTAGGCAGCGTGCAGAACTTTGAGTAGTGCATCCCGATGAGCTTCGGAACACAACAACAGGGATAATATAGAGATCTTAGAAGGAGTATAGTGGAGCTGATCCACAACCTTGTAGTCACTTCTTTTAATTATCCTCATAAATCCATCCACATCCTGATCAAAGGATGATTTATGAGTCTCTTTTGATGCAGGTTCTTCAGGTGCCACACTTTTCCCTTTGACTTTGGTAGCAGCCTCTGCCTCAGTGTTTGTTCTGGGAGCTTGTGACGCAAAGAGGCGTCCGCTTCGGGTGAAGCCTTCGCCTCCCCCGACATTACCCACTTGGGGAGTAGGAACTGAAGAAGAATCAAGAAGGACTTTTTCTCCGTTGCAGTAAAGTTCAGTGTAAACACCCCAAATTTTCCCTCACTCATTTCACATCATGGCTTGTGATCTTTCATATTTGCATTATTTTAAGCATACCATCTCATATTGCATATTTGTTTCATCTGCATGGTTCAAGTTCACCTGCATCTAGGGTTTGTGATCTGAGCAATCCAAGGATCCATCTGAGCCACTCCAAAGGTCTCCAATCATTCCAAGAGGATCCATGTGCGTTCTATCATCATATTACATCCCTCAAATATCAAGGAAGTCAAAAAATCACAATAACTTGGAAAGCATGGAAGCAGAGCTAGGGTTTCGCTGCACATATGACCTGAAATTAGGGTTTTGGTTTCAGAGGCCATAACCCCAAATTTTTTAGTCATTCTTTTTTCTAATAGTCTCAATGTGTTATAAGGATCATGTGTACCAAGTTTTATGAAGACATTCATTGTGGAAGTCATTTGTTCACTGGGTAACTTCTTGAGCAAGCCAGAGCAAAATCAGGGCATCTAGGGCCCCCCAACAATGGAACCAAAGAGGATTTTTCATCAAATTGAAGTTCTATGATCTTTATTTGATCATTGAAGTGCTTGTAAGTTCACAAAATTGAAGAAATTTGAGCTAAACCAAAAGTTGCCAAAAATGGAAATGACTTGTAATGGAAACTTTCCATTTTGGGAAAGTTTTTCAACCTCCTCTTTCTCAACCAAAAATGCTTCAAATGAAAAATTGTTGGTCATGAAAGTTGTAGATTGGATCATTCCCTTTCCAAAAAGTACAAGAACAAGTCCTAATTCATTATGGAACTCAAGTTATGGCTTTGCAAAGTTGGCAAAAATCATATAATTCTCACTTTCACACCAAAGAGGATTTTATGCAATTTCACATACCAAGTCATTTTGTGACCTCTAATCGCTCTCTAAGCATCATACAAACATACTACAATGCATTGTGACCAAAATTTCCCAAAGAATCATTCCATTTCATGCCTTGAACTTCAAGTAATTTAAAAGGGGCCAAAACGTTTCAAATTTGCAAAAGGGGATGAAACTTCTCATACACTTGCTGCATCACCCCAAAACATCTTCCATGGTTCTCCTTGATCTTTGCTGAGCCAGGACATGCTCCAAAACAGCTGCAACATGAGCCCATACCTCAAGTACACCTAATGTTGACATTTTGGCAACTTGCCCATACCAATCACCACAGGCCACCACCCAGTTTCTGACCTATCAAACAATGTTATGTGGACTAAAAGCAAGCCAATCCATAACACACACAAGCTCAGATCATCTCATACACCAAGCTTCACAAAAATCACCTTCAAGCAAAAACCATCGAAACTTTCTGTCCATCCATCAAACTTCAAAACAAACTTCACCATTCATTCAGAAATGATCCATAGAACATAAACCAACCATCAAACAAGCCTCAAAGCCCCTCTACACAAAACACGATTATGGTGCAGCAAGAGTGCAACCACTCAATCCAGCCATTCTAAGCTCCTTCCAAGCATTGCAACTTCATCAGGAGGTCAAGTGAGTTGGGTTTGCACAAGAGAGGAGGTCCAAAAGCTCCAAACTGAGAAAGCTCAAGCTCAGGTAACCTCAAGAACTTTTTTTTTCCAGAAATGAAATTTTAAGTTCCTAAATGAATCTATGTGATGTGCTGATCATGTTGATGTTTTTATTTTTGAAAATGGTTGCGTATTACGGATTTCATGACTGTCTGAAAGTCTTGCAATTTTTATGATTTTCTTTGAATCTTGAAAATGATGAATGAGAAATGCGTTTTGATGCTTGATTCATGTTTAGAGAGACGTGGGGAAGTGATTTGGAGCTTTAGAGCTCTGGAAATGACCTAGGGAAGAAGTTTGCAATTTGGTCTCGCCGGAGAAGACGACCGGAAGTCTTCTCCGGCCACCTGAAACTGATTAGGGTTAATCCACGTAATTAGGGAAAGTTTGAATTTAGGCCGTTGGATGAGGATTAGGGTTAGGCAGTGAATGGCTCAGATTAGCTCATTAAGAATAAACCTGATTAATTAATTATAAAACCTAATTAATTGCCAGAACCAATCCCAGCCCTCCATAAACGCGTGCAGTCAACCCCTCCCTTGTGAGTTTGAATCTCAGCCTTAGGATGCGTTTACTTTTTCATTTTTATTCATTTTATTTTATTTCCTTTGTATTTATTTCATATAATTATTAAAAATAGCAAAAATGATCAAAAAATTCTGAAATTTTTTATCAGGGCTTTTATTAATTTTCAGAAACCAAAAACATTTTTATTTTTATTTTTGCATTAAAAAATCATTTTAAAAATATTTAAATGTTTATTTTAAATAATTAATGGAAATTAATTAATTAAAATACCATTTAGGTTTCTAAAAATTCCAAAAAAATTCATATTGCAACTTAGGACATTTAGAAACATTGTCAAACCATTCATACAAATTTCTTTTTGGTTTTGATCCAATTTTGACACTTTTCTTGAATTTAGGGTTCATAAAATTCCCTTTTTGGAACCCTAACTTTGAAAATTCTTTTCTGCCTAACCATGAATGGTTTGATGATGGTTCTTCTTGCATTATTTTCTATATAGCATGTAGTTTCTAGGATAGTTTTGTCATAAATCTATCTTGCATTTTCCATTTGATTTGCATTTTCCCTCTTAAGGTACCCAAAAACCCTAGGTAACTTAGAAAATTCACAACTTTCTTTAGGTTAAGA
The DNA here is from genome assembly GCA_963966055.1 of Lathyrus aphaca. Taxonomy (NCBI): domain Eukaryota; kingdom Viridiplantae; phylum Streptophyta; class Magnoliopsida; order Fabales; family Fabaceae; genus Lathyrus; species Lathyrus aphaca. The sequence goes on from OZ014523.1 coordinate 144,524,010, forward strand.
GTTAGACCCTCTCCTTTGGAGTGTGATATCATATGGGGTTAGGGTTCCTTTGAGTTCATTTTCATTTTTTATTCATGTGATTTGCATCTCATCCTTTCATGTAACCCTAATCTTGCATCCATACTTGCATCTTATATTGCATTGCATGAATATGTGAACTTAACATGACATTCTAAGCACTTGATATGCCTTTGCATCATCTCATAGCATCATTTGTATCATGTGTTTGCTTCTGGTTTTGGAATTGGCCCATTCATATGTTTCATTTTCATTTCATTTCTTTCCTTATGCTAACCTTTTCAGGTGGTAAGTAACTTGAGAAGTGAATTTGCCTTCACTTATCATTTCTCCTCTCATTCTTCTTATGCATCCTTGCTGCATTTTCATTTGTCTTAGAGTGAGCTTGCTCATTCATGTTCATCATTCACCTTCTTTCTCCATGTTACTTATCTTCTTTAGTGAAGTAAGTAACTTGTTTCTTCTACTTCTCCTCCTCTCATCTGCTTCTTCCATTGGTGGCTTCTTTGAAGATCTTTCTCAAGTCTTACAAACCATAGGAACATCCAAGCATGACAATAATTAGGGTTGTGATTAGTCCCCCTTTAGATTTTACCTTTATGTCTTCTTTGTGTCTCTCTTCTCACCTCATCATTAGAGACTAAACCTTTAAGGTTTTAAGACTTTGTGATTAGGGTTATGCCTGCATCCTTCTCTTAGGATGGAGTGTATAACTTTAATCCTAAGTGTCAAACCCTTAATTTGTTTAAACCTCTTAATCAATCCATCTTAATAATCACTAAGACATTAACTTGTAACTTGGACCTTGCATTAGGGTTCTAATTCTTCCTTTATTGGTTAAGAAGGACTAACCCTAGTGTTAATGGACAAGTCCCCCTCAAGTTGTCTTACAAATCATAAAACTCACTTCTTAATCTCATCCTTAATTAAAATCCATTTTAATAAAGGTTTGTTTTGTCATGAGGTTAATCCCTAATCATGGATTAAGTTGAGGTATCTTCCTCAGCTTAAGTGTGCTCATTTATTATCCTTCTATTAGGATGGTGTAATGGGTTCACTAATCCTTGATTATGGCTTAAACTCATTACTTAACACTGATCAAAAACTCAAAAACATCTAAATAACCACAAGTAGGTTAATGATCTTAATCCTACATCATCATGGTAATTAAGTTGATATTTTTATCTCATACTTAAGGTATTCTTATTATCCCTAATCAAAGGGAGTATCTGATGAGTTTACTAACCCTTGGTTTAGGCTTAAGCTCATTAACTTATGACAAACACAAAAGCAATAAAAGATTGAAAACACAAAAACAAACAATAATCGTCTCCTTCGGGATTCTTTTCTCATCATCTTCACTCACAAACGAGAACTTGCTTCTTCCTTCTAATGCAAGATAGTTAGCACTCGAGCCAGACGAGTCATACACTTGAGCATAGACAAGAAAGCAGTTCATCAGTCAATTTATCTTTCAGTCTCTTTGAGTCGAACTACGATGTTCTGACATCCTCATTGCACGAGAGGATACGTAGGCATCACTTAAGTGTTATCGAACAAAAGTATTTGTGTCTTCCCCCTCTTTCAGCATTCTTTTTAAGCCTCATTCCTGAGCATTTCATTTCACCTTCTTGCACTGACACTTGTATATTCTCTTCCAGCTTTTGCACACAGATAGCAAATACACTTACCCCTTTTAAACACAATCTTATAAGCGTGGATCCCGCCGAGTACGAGGAACAATCTAAGTGCTAATACCTTCCCAGGTTGTAACCAATCCCCTTTCTCAGTTTCTTTGGTTCGCAGCCGTCTTATCCATCCTTTTCTAGGTTTATGAAGCATTACCTTTCCTTCGGGATAAAAATGCCTAGCTGGCGACTCTATTCACCTTCATTTCATTCTCTCCTTTCGCCGACCATTCGCGTCTGTACCTTATCTGACCCGGGTGTCTTTTCGGGGGAGCGACAGTCAGCACCATAATGCCATGGTACAACATTGTCTTTATCATATGGAATTGGCCCTAGCACCGTGATGGTGACTGGGCCCATTGCAGTAGAGGTTGGAACTGTTATCGTCTGTGGATCATATAAAATGGTGACAGGACTTCTTGTGGATGTTGGAGGTGATGAATTGAAGCTTGATTATTGCTGAAACTGATGCTGAGATTGTTGTTGAAAGTTGCTGGAGTTTGTGACCGTTGTCGGGTCATAATAAATAGTGACTATGGAAACATCATTACTAGTGGTTGCTGAAGTTGTATAAGGAGATGAAATGGAACTGTTTTTTATTAAAGTGATGGAAGAAGTGGTTGCTGATGTTGTAGATGAATTAGTAGGAACAATTGTTGTTGCAGTTGTAGGAGAATCATTTGTACGAGTTGCTGGTGTTGTAGAAGCTGTTGTGGTTATTTGCAGAACGCCTTCTTTGATCAAGCTATTGATGCGATTACTCAAGCTTGCACACCCATTCTCGGAAAGCTTGCAAGATTCACAACAGCCCTCACAACCTGGAAACACTTGGCATTTCAAAAGCTGAGCTTTAACCTCTTCCAGAGGTGTCTGAATACTTGCAATATCTTCAATTAAACTCAAGGTTTTTCATGACATTGGGAGGTGGTGCAAAGTTCAGGGCCTTTGAATCTACCAGATCCTGGACCTTCATATGCAGAGCCCTGCATTTTTCCGTGGAGTGACCAGGTGCATTAGAATGAAAAGCACACCTAGCATTGACATTGTAGTTTCTCGGAAGGTTTTGAGGATCAGGTGGAGCCAATGTCCTCAAATCAACAAGATTGAGCTTTAGGAGTTGTGGCAGCAATGTTGCATATGGCATTGGAATAGGGTCAATCACCCTGTTGATATGAGATGGCCGCTGTTGGAAAGGGCGTTGTTGTTGGTTGTTGTTGGTTGTTGTTATTGTTGTTGTAGGATCTCTGTTGTGGAAACTGCGGCTGTTGAGGAAAGTGTTGTGGTTGTTGAGTATACTGAGGAGGTGGAGTAGGGATAGTGATGGCAGCAACTGACCTGGGAAGATATTGGGGTCTTCCCCTTCCCATATGTACAAACTTTGTTTCACCAGATCTATGAGGCCCAACAAATGGCTTCCTTGCACTGCTTGAACTGGCACCGTTGTCGGAAATCTTTCCCATCTCCAGTAAGCTCTCAATTCTTTCCCCAGCTATCACCATGTCTGCAAAGCTGGTGGAAGAAAATGCAGCCAATTTGTCCATATAAGTACCCTGGAGAGTATTCATGAACATATCTGCCATCTCCCTCTCTGACATCGGGGGTTGAACGACAGCAGCTAGTTGCCTCCACCTTTGGGCATACTCTCTAAAGCTTTCACGGGAAGATTGTGACATTCCCATTAGAAGGGTTCTGTTTGGAGCCATGTCCAGATTATACTGATATTGTCGGATGAAAGCTTCTGCCAAGTCTTTCCAATTCCTTACTATGGCCCTGGTTAAGTGAGAATACCAATCCCGGGATGCCCCTGTCAAGCTATCATCGAAGTAAAACATCCATAGTTTCTCATCCATGGTGTAGGCTTTCAATCTCCCTAGGAAAGACTGAAGATGGGTATGTGGGCAGGATGTGCCATTGTATCTTTCAAAACAAGGAGGCTTGACCTTATGAGGAATTCTAACCCCTTCCACCAATCCCATGTCCATGACATCAAAACCTAGAGAGTTTTGGGATTCAAGAGACCTCAGCTTCTCTGCAATTTCATCCAACCGACGATCGTAGACTTCGTCCCTAGCTCCAACCACAGTAAACTGTTCTTCCTGAGGGTCCTCCTACAAGGCCCTCCCTCTAGTGCTACCTTGGGTGTTTCTTATAGCATTGATGTCTGGGTTCAGATGAGGTCCAAACTCAGGGGGATCAGTACGAGGCTGTACGTGATCGTTGTTGCTGGTACCCCCTGTACTTGGATGGTTTTCCTCGGGAGTTTGTTGCTCGACTAACTCTCTCAGTCTCTCCTGGCTATGAGTTAAACCAGTCATTACTATCATAAATTGATTCATTTGGGCCCTCATCTCTATCCTCTCATTGGCCATTTGGGCTCTCACTTCAGTCAAGTCTTGTTGAACTTGATCCATTTGTAATCCCGGAAGGTTGTTTCTTGTCGGATACCGGTGCACTCTATTGACAGGGAACACTCTTCTACGAGCAATGTTTCCTGAAATCACAACAAAGTGAGAAACAACAACAAAACAAAAACCTACAAAACAAAGAGAAAATGTTAGTATGCAATGCAGGATGCCTATTTGTCTTCCAAGGGTATCCGGTTTGGTTCTTTGGTTTTGACCTTTCCAGACCTCGAGAAAATAATGATGTTGCAGAGAGATTAAGCCCACAGAATAATACAAACCATATATTACACAAATGGGAAGATACATAGTTTGATTACAATAAAGTTCCCATTGTGGGTTAAAATATAACAAAAAAGGTACAAACAAAAGGAGGTACAAATACAAAGAAGTCAAACATCCAATCCAAAGTCATCCTCTCTGACTTCCTTCAGGAGAGCCTCAGTTACTGGGTCAACTGGGTGCTCTGTGATGGTCCTGATAAGAAGGTTCCTGGTGGCAATGGCACCTGTCAACTTCTTATGCTTATCCTGGTCCTTTGACCTCTTTAACCCCGCCCGGAGTTTCAATTCAGAGATCTCCTTCTGTGCTGCTAACAAAGCTGCCTGATTCTTCTTCTCACTAGCCTCCAACTGCTCTATCCTAGCTTGGGTTCTCTGTTCTTTCTGTGCACGGGCCTCGGTGATCCTGATCCACCTAGCCTGACTCTCCTCTAAGTAATGCTCAGCTCTGGCCTTCTGAGTCTTAGCTTCCTTGCAAGCATTATTCAGCACCAGCTCCCCTGCTCTAGCCTTTATGATGTAGTCATCCGTCTTCTCAATCTTGGTCAAGTGCTCAATCCGGAGCTTCTCTAACCTCTCATTATCCAGACGGCTGTCATTCCTCTCCCAGAGGGTCTTCTTCAAAGCTTCAGAGAGCTGAGTATTCCTTTCCTTCAATTTCTCAAACTCCTTTAAACTGACTGTAGTTGCAGGCTCCACTACTGATGGTCCAGGTACATCCTCTAAGGTGAATGACATACAGGTGATCTGTCCCCTAACACGAGACCAATCAAGATACTGAGCTGAAGCTATGTTGTTGCACTTGCCAAGGATAGTTGTCCCCTTAGTCTGAATATTGTCACAGGCCCAGACTGCCTGTCTGACAATGGAAAGGTTGTGCTGTATGTCACAATAGAGAGTCTCTGTCAAATCTTGCCCTCTTGGGGTATGTACCAAAGCATACCCTAATTGCCTCTTGAAAGGCAAAGGGTTGTAATTAATGCAACCTTTTACTCCAATAAAGGGTACAACTGCCCACAGCTAGTAATGATATCTTTGCCCTTGGTGCTCTGAGTGCACCATCTGATGTCTTCTGATGTAAGGGCGATCAATCTCTTAGCCCAGTTCTTTGGCTTATGAGGATTCAAGAAAGTGTCAGACTTCAGTAAGTGCCTTAACAACCAACAGTAGAAGAGGGGTGCACATCACCTGACCAATCTCCCTCTTTGCTTCTCATTCCTTTGATGCACTAAATAGTAGAAGTCTCCAAGCAGGGTAAGGATTGGATTCCTCAACAAGAATAGGTGAATAGTATTCTTGCTTATAAGCTTTGGTTCATCTGCAAACAAGATAACTCCATATATGTTGAGGGCTAGAAGTGCACAAACAATATCCCACTTCCCTGCTGCAGCATGCAGGGTGGCCTGGGAGATCAAGAAGTCTATATGAAGGCATGGGATTCCAGCCTTGGTGGTCATGCTCTGGTCAATGAGGGTGGGCTCCAAGCAAAGCCTTAGCTATCTCTTCATTCTTGGAAGCAACCATCTTAGGGTTGAAAGGAATCCCTCTCCTGATGGGGACACCTAACAACATGAAAAACTCTTCTAGCAAAGGTCCCAACTGAAAATCAGGAAATGTGAAACATCTGAGAGGAGGATCATAAAACTGCAAGCAAGTGTGGATCATGCTCCTCTAGGATGCATCCAGGTCCATGATCATGTCCAATATGCCTCCATAATGTTCCCTGAATAATGGGACATGATCAGGAATGATGAGAGACTGGATCTGTCTGATGCCTGTCAGAGTGGGCTCAAAGAAGTGGTATGTGATGTTGCTCTTTTTGGAAGTGTTCATGCTGACAATGGATGCTGGTGAAGCCACTGAAAAAGATGCTGAAGGAGAGTCTCTGATGAGGACAGCTGATGGATAGAACTGGGAAGAATCTCTAGTGAAAATGCTGGTGAAGAGCCTCTAATGAAGACAAACTAAGAAAGGTGCTGGAGAAGGAACTCTGATGAAGATGCTGGTGCAGATAACTGAAGCAAAACAGGTCAAAACCAAACCAAATATAAGAAGGAGGATACCCTGTAAAACAAATCGGCAAATGTTAAATGATGCAAAAATGATGTATGAAGAATGATATGCAAAGGGTTTGTGATCAAGTGCTGGATCTGTTATCTGCCTTGATAGGGTCCATGTGTGTTCATAAGTACAGATGGAGGCTTAGAAAACCAGTAACCAGGTAGGGGACTCAAATAAAGAGTCACAAATCCAGGGTTTCACAAGAACCGTCCAAAATGATACAACCTTAAAACAAAACTAGTAACAAAGGTATGATGAGGCCAAGGGTTCCTAAAAACCTGTAAACATCCCAACCCCCTCACATGTATTGTTCTAGAACAAGGAATAACAAGCACAAGTAGCACATAACACCCCTGTAAACACAAATCAAACAAGCGCTAGGAGGAACCCACAAAAAGAACAGAAGCCCTGATTGCAATATAAGGGTCCCCAGCAGAGTCGCCAAGCTGTCGCTCCCCCGAAAAGACACCTCGTCAGATAAGGTACAGACGCGAATGATCGGCGAAAGGAGAAGATGAAGTGAAGATGAATAGAGTCGCCAGCTAGGCATTTTTATCCCGAAGGAAAGGTAATGCTGCATAAACCTAGAAAAAGATGGATAAGACGGTTGCGAACCAGAGAAACTAAGAAAGGGGGTTGGTTACAACCTGGGAAGGTATTTGCACCCAGATTGTCCGTCGTACTCGACGGGATCCATGCTTAAAAGATTGTGTTTAAAAGGGTATGTGTATGTGTTGTCTGTGTGCAAAAGCTAAGAAAAGAATACAAGTGTCAGTGAAAAAGGAAATGAATGCTCAGGAACTGAGGCTTAAAAGAGAATGCCAGAAGAAAGGGATGACAAAGAGACTTTTGTTAGATAACTGTTAAGTTATGCCTACGTATCCTCGCGTGCAATGAGGAAGTAAGAACACTGTAGTTCGACTCAAAGAGACTAAAAGATGAATTGACTGTGAACTGCTTACTTGTCTATGCTCAAGTGTATGACTCGTCTGGCTCGAGTGCTAACTGTCTTGCATTAGACGGAAGAAGCGAGTTCTCGTTTATGAATGAGTGTGATGAGAAAAGAATCCCGAAGGGACGATTATTGTTTGCTTTTGTGTTTTCATTTTTTTTATTGTTTTTGGTGTTTTGCATAAGATAATGAGCTTAAGCCTAAATCATAGGTTGTAAACTCATTATATCCTCCCTGATTAGGGATAATGACCCTACTTAAGTATGAGATAAGCATCTCAACTTGATTACCATGATGATGTAAGATTAAGATCATTATCCTACTTGTGATTATTTAGATGTTTTTGGGTTTTTTTGTTTAGTGTTAAGTAATTATTTTAATCTCTAATCACAGATTAGTAAACTCATTACACCATCCTAATAGAAGGATAATAGATGAGCAGACTTAAGCTGAGGAAGATACCTCAACTTAATCCATGGTTAGGGACTAAATTCATTATATAACAAACCTTTATTAAGTGGATTTTAATTAAGGGTGAGATTAAGAAATGAGTTTTATGGTTTGTACGACAACTTGAGGGGTACTTGTCCATTAAACACTAGGGTTAGTCCTTCTTAACCATAAAGGAAGAATTAGAACCCTAATGTAAGGCCCAAGTTACAAGATGAAGTCTTAGTGATTATTAAGATGAATTGATTAAGAGGTTTAAACAAATTAAAGGTTTAACACTTAGGATTAAAGTTATACACTCCATCCTAATAGAAGGATACATGCATAACCCTAATTCCAAAGTCCTAAAACTTTAAGAGTTTAGTCTCTGATTAAGAGATGAGAAGAGAGACTCAAAGAAGACCCAAAGGTGAAAGACTAAAGGGGGACTATATACAACCCTAAAGTTATCATGCTTGGTTATCCTATGGTTTGTGAGGCTCAAGAGAAGTCTTCAGGATGGCCACCAAGGAAGAAGCAGATGAAAAGAGAAGAAAGGAGGATTAGGTTACTTACTTCATTTAAGAAGATAAGTAAACCTAAGAGAAAGAAAAGAAAGGAACAGGCACAAGTGAATGAAATTCACTTCAAACACAAGTGTAGTGTACAAAAATAAAAGAGAAAGAGAAGTTAGACGTGGATGCACACCCACACCTTAAACAACTTACCATAAGCCCATGAAATGTTAGTTGAACATGTAAAGAAAGAAATGAAATGCAAATACATCAAGCAAAGGTGCTATGATCAAAGTCAGAAGTGCATATGCAAGGAAAATGAGTCATGAGATGCTGCAAAGTCATATATGATGCATATGTATGCTTATATGAGAGATGGGATGCAAAGGAAGCAAGTTAGAAGCATGGAAACACATGGATGTTCATGGAATGTTATGAATGCAAAGCATACCAAATGAATGAATAACTGATCAAGCAATGTTATAACAAGTCCTAGGATGTCTAAGATGATATACAAATGCTTGAGATGCCATGGCAAGTTCATGTATTGATGTTTATGCAAAAATGAATGCATATGAACACATAAAGTTAGGGTTTTATGAATGTATGAGATGCATATGACCAAAATAGAAGCAATGTACAAGATAAAAAATTTAAAATGCACTCAAAGGAACCCTAAACCTATACTAGGTTACCATCCAAAGGGGGAGGTCAGAAGCTAAACCTAGAAGGAGTTATGAATTTTCTAAGTTACCTAGTTTTTTTTGGGTGATCTTCAATGTAAAATGCCAAACAATTTGAAAATACAAGGTAAAAATGAAACAAAAATGTTTTTGGATGCTAGAAAACATGCGTAGAACAATGCATAAAGAACCATTCACAAACTCAACTTAGTTTAAAGGTTATGAATTTTTGAAGTTAGGGTTAGAAAATAGGTCATTTTAGGAATCCTAATTCAATGAAAAATGTCAAGGCATGATCAAAACCAAAATGAAATTTGTAGGGTGAGTTTTTAAATGTTTCTAAATGTCTAAGGATGTCCTCTGATTTTTTTGGTGATTTTTAAATACCTAAATGTAATTTTAATTAATTAAAATGAATTAATTAATTAAATAAAACATTTAAATGATTTAAAAATACTTTTTATATGCAAAAAATAAAATAAAAATCATTTTCTGATTAAGAAAAATATTTGAAACAAAAATGCAAAAGGAAATATTTTTTGAAGTTTTTAAACTATTTTTAATTAATTATGCAAAGAAATGGATAAAAATGAATTAAAAATGAATTAAAGGGAAAGTATGCCAATCCAATGGCCCAGATTCAAATTCAAGGGGAAGGGGTTGACCAGCGCGTAATCCAAGGGCTGAGATCTTTTCCTGGCTAAATCAATTTAATTAAATTAATTAAACAAGTTTAGGGTTAATGAAGTGATCTGGACCATTGAAGCACGCACGGGAAGCAGGATCTAAGGGCTAATATTCAAACTTCACTAATTACACTGATTAGGGCATAAACACTTTTTGATGACCGAAACAGTGCTCCGGTCATCTTCTTCGGTGAATCAAAATCCTAAAATCTCCTACAAGCCTCTAAACTCCTAATTTCTTGCCTAGAAATGATCCCCATACATCACTGGACCTAAATCCCCAAACAAAATTCATTTATAACACATCAAAAGAGAGAATCGAAGCAAATCAGTTCTAGGTCAAAAAGTTTCAGAGACTCCATACATGCTCAATATTCAACCATTTTGAAAAATAAATACATCAGGATCATCAGCACATCATAAGGATTCATTTAAGAACTTAAAAATGCATTTCTGAAAAAAAAAATTCTTGAGGTTACCTGAGTTGAAGCTTTTCAGTTAGCTGCTTTCTGACCCCTCCCTTAGTGCTTTTCCACTCCAATGAACACCTTGATGCTTCTGGCAAGCTTGGAACAAGTTTATGTTGGCTGTTTTTTAGGTTTCAGTTCAGAGGAAGCTGAAATCGTGTTTTTGTTTGAGATAGTTTCAGGCTAATGTGAGGGGTGGGAAATGATCCTGGGGTTGTGTAGAGATGATTGGTGAAAGAATTTTGGATTTTTTTTGAGGGAGCTGAGAGATTCGAAGAGATGAAGTTTGAGAGGGATTTTGTGTAATCTGAGCTTGGGTGTGTTTCAGGCTTCAAGCATTGTGTGTTTATGTTCCATAATGTTTGTATATGCAAGTGTGATTGGTCAGAGGATTTGGTGTGGCATAGTGTGATTGGTATGGGGTGATTTGCAAAAAAGTCAAGAATGTGTACTTGAGGTATGGGCACGGTGCAGGCCTGAGTTTATGGGGTGTCTGGCCTCAGCATGGATCAAGGAGGGCCATAGGATTGAAAGATTGCAGCTGGAACACTTGCAGCTAGGGTTTCTATGTGTTTTGCAAATTTTCCCTCTTTGGTGTTTCTTGTGATTCAAGCCATGAAATGATCCAATTCTTGGGCCAATTTTGATGCTTTGATGTTGTTTGATCATGTTATAGCATATTTTAACACCCCAAAATTTTCCCTCGTATTTATTATCTTCTAACTGATTTATGTTTCAAATTTCACTTGCATTTTCCCATCAGGTCACAACATTCACAATCACGCATTTGCATTGAGTAAGGTAATGGAGTCGAAGCCGTTTTTTAGTGATGTGAATCTTCTTATTCAATGGGGATTTAGTTGGCTATTAAAGTCTAGACTGAAACAAGGAAAAAGTTCAAACGGACGTCTGAGTTTATCATGGGTATATCCTGGGTTGAGGATTCATCCAGTTACCATTGTATCTATTCACCAATTCGTACTTGGGATTAAGAGAGACAAGGGTTCTCCTGTATGGTGATTATTCGTGCGATGGGAGATTATAGTTTTAGGTTTGCACCTAAGAGTTATTCCGAGCATTATTCCTGGCAGCGGGACCATCATCTAATGTTCCCTTGAGTAATGGTTTCACAATTTAAGTTCTTTCAAGAAGGTTAGAAGATTAAATCAATTTTGCATGTGACGACACTTGTTAAAGTGATTGAGGCCTACTTGGAGTCTTCTTCGGATGAATTTTTTTTTTATCAAGCATGTGTTTATTCAAGTGCACCTGGTTTAGAGTAAGCGTCATATGTTTTACTCTCAGACTGGTTCTCAACTGTTTGGATTGCTACTCATTTTCAACACAGACTCAAGAAATCTCAATGCACTTCCACTAATATTCTTCCCACCATTCAACATATAATGGATCTTGGGGTTCCCATTGCATTGAGAGTGTCAGCTCACCTACTCTTAGGTGTTGTTCGTGTTTATTTGAAGAGAGTTGATTATCTTCTCAACGATTGCAATATTGTTCGTACTGTTTTATACAAAGTATTTACTGCCGTATCAAGTCATACTTTACCCGAAGGTGGAATACAAGCACCTCTTCATTTTATCACCATGCCAACCACTTTTGTCCTCTATGTGCTTAGCATGAGCTATGATATGGATGTTAATGGGTATCTGGATCATCACGTGAAGAGTCTAGAAGATGTTACTCCTGCAGATGGAAATCCTACATTACTGGATAATTTTGTGACTATACGTTTCGATAAGAATAACATTCAGTTCTTCCAACACACAACTGCTTCTGGATTTCGATGCAAGACCAATCGAGAAAGACGTTATTCCGCAATTTCCATTGACAAATAGAGAAATTTTTTAAAATGGTCCAAGTTTCCATACAGAGTCACATGCTACTGGCTATACTAGTAATAATAGCATACATCCCATTACTGATCATATTGTTGGTGATAACGTGATTTTAAATTACAAAGTAGCCAAGACCATCTGAGGCTATTCTAAAAAAGGGTTCCAGAACCAAATCTTAGAAGAAAATTTACAAAATCAAACTCAACAAAATCTAGCAGGAACAATTCAGAGCTTTTTTTTATGAATATTTAAAGTTAAGTTACATAATCAGTTACAAAGAAAAACTGAGAAGAAACTCTAAAAGAAAGTTGAATGTTCCTGCATCAATCTCAGGCTCTCTCAATTAACAGTCGCAAGTCCATCCCAATCTCCATTGTGAAGTATCCTTCATCATCCAGTTCTAGCAAAATTCACGACTGGCAATGAGACAAACAGCAACAAAAATTCAGAAAAAGGGATAGCCCATTGTTTGCACTGAAGTGACCCTGTATAACAGAAACCGCATACAATAGTGGTGTCAATACTACTTCAATATTTTTGACATATAATCACCAATCCATCAAGAAATGCAGAAGCCTCCTAATAGAAGTAACAACTAACTTAACAAAATTTTAAAACTAACTTTAAACAATCCTAACTGAATCTCCACAAGAAGTGTAACTGATTTTTTACCTGAGAAAATCACAATCCCTTTTTCTATAAAACCAGAAATTGGTTGAGATTTTTGGGGGCTTCTTCATCAAATTCGTCATTCCTCTTCTTCTTCTTCTGCATCCCTTTCTTCATCAACTCTTAACAACCATTCACTCTTCCCCATCTTGATATTCATCTTCATCACCTTCTTCATCCTAAACACCATCCACCTTCAACCTTTGTTTTGAGCATCCTGCAACCATAACAAATCAGCATCATCATCAAAACATATCATGTATAATATCAACATCATCATCAAAAAATATCAATTTCACCGCTACGACCTTCACCAATCCGATTCCATAATCCGGAAAATGCGATAAGTGGCATTCAAGCCTCCACCGCGAGAACGTCGCAACCACAAGGTTCAGGGCGTCAGCAACAATTCGAGAAAGATTCAAGAACCAACAACCACTCAACTCACAAAATAAGAATCGTTCTACACAACGATTGAACAAAGAAGAAGAAGATCATACCTGAGGTGCATTCGTCGGTATCGTCTTCGTCGCCATCACGTTATCACCGAGCAGTCAACCGCGAATCGCGAAACAGTGACGCAATCAGAACGATTTCCCGCTCCAGTATCACCTTCGAACACCGTTGTCTTCTTCGATCCAACACCTCTGACGTTGTCATCATCTTCGTTTTCGAGCATCAGCGCACACCAGAAGAAGAAGAAGAAGGTATTGGTTGTTATATTTTCTTATTTTGGTAGATCGATTGATCCCGTAATCTCGTTCAGCCTTGGAGGAAACATTTGTGAATTTGGATTTTAAGAGCACAAGGGTGGCGGCGGCTAGGGTTCTCCAATGGGGGTAAGAGGCTTAGGGTTTGGTGAGGGAGAGAGAGAAGAGCACGGGTTGATGGAGAGAGAGACTTTTCTGATTTTTTATTATAATTTGATTGTGTTGTTTAAATGTCTTGATGAATATTTCGAAAAATTAAAATATTATTAAAACACATTAAATATGATTAAGAGACCATGATAATCGTGAAATCTTCTCCACCGTCCTTGAGTGTCATGGGGATAAGGTTTGGATTTTAGGTCCAATCCGGCGGTGACACTTGTCACCGTCCGGTTGGACCACAGAATCCAATCGCATGTAGCCCACCCCACGGTAAGTTCCATACTCCCTCAGGCCTTGGTGGTGTTTGGGCCTTATGCGGATTGCTATCCACGCCCCTGGGTTCAAGCCCATTTTGTTTCTTAACTGAAAATCATTTCTTTTCTCACCCCTTCTCTATTATTTTTATTTAAAAGTTTCTATTTTATACAGTTCTCAATTAATTCACAAATAAATAGTAAAACACATATTAAAATTCTATAAAAGTTACAGTAGAATATTAAGTCAATTTAGAAACATTCCCAATTTTTACTTTCTGAATTTAATCATTTTTCGATTTAATTTCGATTTTTTC